>CM053606.1:47085691-47133011 GCA_028646535.1 Procyon lotor | reverse complement strand
CCCCCTGATGTGGGGGTCGATCCCAGGATCCTGGGATCATGACCTGAGCCAAAGGGAGATGCTTAACCCACTGAGCCACTCTGGTGCCCCTCACTAGCCCCTTCTGCCATGTGAGGATATAACAAGAAGTCTGCAACCCAATTATGCTAAGCGAAATAAGTCAGTCAGAGAAAGACAATTATCACATGATCTCTCTGATATGAAGAATTTGAGAGGCAGGGCAGGGGGTCATGGGGTGGTGGGGGAGAGAAATGAAACAAGATGGGATCCAGAAGGAGACAAACCATAAGAGACTCTGAAACTCACGAAACGAACTGAGGGTTGCTGGGGGGTAGGGGGAGTAGGGATAGGGTGGCTGGGTTATGGACATTGGGGAGGTATGTGCTATGGTTAAGTGCTGTGAAATGTGTAAGCCTGACGATTCACAGACATGTACCCTGGAGCAAATAATACATTATATATTAAAATTAATTAATTAATTAAAAAAAAAAAAAAAAAGAAGTCTGTAACCCAGAAGAGGCACCTCACCTGGCCATGATGGCACCTGATTTTGGACTTCCAGCTTCCATAACCATAAGGAATAGATTTCTGTTGTGTATAAGCCCCCCGGTCTATGGTATTTTGGTATAGCACCCACATGGACCAAAACACTCACCTATATGCAACCACACTGACACATATACTCATATATAAATACCCACACTCACACCCCACATACACATAAAAAACTCACACCCATTCACACTTACCCTGTGCACTCACACACATCTACAACACACATGCATACCCATCATTCACATAGATGCACACTCACCACACACACACTTACCTACATTCATACTTCACACCCTCACACACACAGGCTACACCCATTCAGCACCAAGTTGTTCACTTCTGATGTAAACATCCTATAAAAATGAAAGGTCATCTCACATTTCTCCAGTTGCAAGAGAAACATGTTCTCACTTTGTTCATAGACTAATGGGGTTTTACCTGGGGCTTCCTTTGGTGCCAAGACCTGAAATCCCCCTCTCTGGGCAGGGTGTACCTCTCATTGGGTTTCCCAGTACTGATCAAAGTGGGAAAAAAAAAAAGCCACCACACACATACGTCTTTGCTTCCTTTCCCCAGTGAGGTCTGATTTGGGCCCCACCACAGAACACCTGATCTGGCTGCAGCATTTCTTTCTAGTCTGTCATTTAGCTGAGTCCCTCTGTCATGGCAGCATCCCATCAAATTCCCAAACCTGCCTGAGAGTAGCATAAGGATAAGTGGGGCAGAAGGGGCTCCAGAGAGAAGGAGCAGTGATTTCTGACCAGGGAAGGCTCCCAGCAGCCAGCACCATAATACCTGAAATCCTTCTTTGGACTCACTTCATCTCCCCAGACCTGTTTCTGTGTTTGTAATGTGGGTGGTGGGACTACACACTGTTCTCATTCCCTCTGGCTCTTGGGCTCTGTAGTTCTGTTCTCTGAAGCTGGCTTGCTCATCTCAGTAACTCAGGTCAATCTTTTACTCCTACTCCCAGGTAAGGGGCCTACTTGGGGCCTCTGAAAAAGCCCAGGATTTTGCAGAAAAGGACTTAATCCTATAATGGCCCTGCAAACTGAGGACTAGATCCAACACTCCTTAAGGAGCCCCTGAGGCTGGATAGTCACCAAAGGTTTTGAAGGTGCCCTGTCTTGACCACCATCGGGTGCCAAGCTGTAGAAGTTTCTAGTATTTACATTTTTGGTTTCCTATTCAAGTCAATTCCAGTCCAGCACCCACAATTCTGGCTCCACAAAAGGGGAAATTCTTTTTTTAAGTTTTATTTATTTTAGAGAGAGACAGAGAGAGTGAAAGCATAGGTGCATGAGTTGGGAGAGGAGCAGAGAGACAAGGAGAGTGAATCCTCAAGCAGATTCCCCGCTGAGCATGGAGCCCAATGCAGGGCTCAATCCCAGGGCCCTGGGATAATGACCTGAGCTGAAATCAACAGTCAACTGCTTAACAGACTGAGCCACCCAGGCGCCCCAAAGAGAAATTTTTCTAACAATAGGAGATGCGCACCACAGCATGGACTGCTTACAAAGTGGAATTCTCCCTGTCCCAGATGGTCCCAGTAGAGGCATCTGTCTGTCCTGGGTGGAGTGGGAGCAATGTTTATGACAGGAAGGGTGGACTAGAAGAGAACTGAAGTCTTTTTGAATTCCAAGACCTCACTTTAGAATTTAGGCTTTTCAAGGAGTAGGGGCAAGATTAGAATGAGAAGCAGAGAATAATTTGCATATGCACTTTGGCTGAGCCCTACCTGTGGCTAATAAATGTTTATTGGAATAAAACAGTATATCTTTTCAGATCACTGCTGAGGACATTTGGGGAGAAGGAATCGTTATGGAAGGAGGAATTTTGGTTTTAACCAGTTGCTTACTTGTGAAAATGAAAACCAACAGCCAAGAATCGGACTGGGTTCTTCTATAATATTCACCAATTATGGCTACTCTAAATGTCTTGCTTTGAGAATTGTCTTGAACTTACACATGGCTTTATTTTAAAATAAATTTTAAGCTGCAGTTTTAGTTTCAAAGCAAAGAGCTTGATTATGACTCACCAAGCTATTTATAGTAGTCTCATACCAGACATTTTATGTGCGTGTGAGAGAGAAAGGAAAAGAGGGAGAAAGAACTCATTTCTCGCCTGGCTCATTTCTTTAAACTGAAGAAGACTGCAATTATCAAAATCTATCATGTTAACCCCATCAGAGGACTTTGTATTCATTTCTCTTACTGTTCAGCTCATCAGCTTCCTAATTCCAAAACTGTTGATTTACCCTTAACTGGAAGAGTTAGAGGGATGCAGGCTTGGGGAAGTAAAGAGGAGTAGAGGTCTCCTGAAAACCTCTTATGAACATACCAATCAGGGGCTCAATTCAAATAGTATTTTCTTTTCATAAAGATTAGTCATGATGTAGCAGAAAGAGGTCTGGATGGGGTTTCAGTCTCAGTTCTGCACTTAGTAGCTGGGTAACTGTAGGAAGAACATTCTCTCTCAGTTTTTCCATTTGTTAAGTGGGGATACCTAGTACCTACCTCACAGGGTTTTTAAGGGATTTCGTGAAACAACTGCCCCAGATTTCAGCACTTTGTGAAACTCTCACATCCTGTCACAACATTAGGTCTTACTGTTTTCTGGAAGGTTGTTCAAGTCACTACTGTTTCACTCCTATTCCTGATGAAGAGCTGCTTTCCATTCCTGTTCACGCTATTTTCTACTATTACTTGAGTTCTTGATGTAGAGCAGCCTTCTTTCCCACCCTCTACCTTTTTGGTGTCTATAGAAAATATATTTCTGAATGTCCATATCCACACACTTCTTATCTTTAATTTCCCAAAAAAGTGAATAAGTAAGGTGACACAATCACTGCTGGACATGTGGTCTGTAGGGAGGGTCTGGGAGGGGCAACTGTCAGAAGAAATGCTGCAGTGGGGTCAGAGGGTGGACAGGCCTGGGGATGGGAAGGGATGGAAGTGGATGAGGAAACGATGTGGTTGTGTGGAGGAGAGAGTTCAGTCAGAGCTCTCACCCTTATCTGGCAAAAATAAATGACACTGAGTCAAGTGTCATGAGGATATTGTTGAGAAAATGAGCTCCAACCAAGTCTCTGAAGCCTCATATAAAGCCATTACGGAAATAAAACTTATTTTTTGACCTTGAGACGTTGTTCAAATATATAATTCTTTTTATATAACAACTATATATTTCAATAAAAACAAAATAAGACAAAAACCAATTAAATATATAATCCTCTTGAATTTTACACTGATACTGAAAACTTACCTTCCAAAAAAGAGATATCTGTTGTCTACTGTAGTCAATGTGCTGTTTCATGTACCAGGCATCCAATGTCCCTGTAGGCTCTGTTTTGAAGGGAAAAAAACATATTTTTTTGTATTATACACACACACACACACCCACACCCACAGATGCACAATATAAAACCTTTCAAAGGCAATTACTCATTTAATAAATAATCCTGGTAGAGTAGGATTATAGGACAATTTCATTTTTCTTTGTGCCCCAATATTGCTTTCCTTTTGTTAAACAATGAACATGTATATTGTTGGCCATAGAAAATACAAGGTTACCTTAAAAACAAATTTTTTAAAATGACAAGGAATTAGATTCCTAATGTACTCTTAAAATATGCATTGATAAAATAACTCAAAGAAAGTATGTGTGGTTTTTTCTTTTTTGTTGGAATGCAGAAAGAATTCTCAGCAGAAAAATAAAACCATAAATAATAAGGAACATATTTTCTGATCCTGTAAAAATGCAAAATACAAATGATAAACTGTGTTCACTTCCATTCCTGAACTTACCATGTTGTGGCATAATTACTTAGTTTTATGATCATTAGGCAATGACCTACTTGATAGGAGGGCCTAGCTCACTCATCTTAATATCCCTCATACCTATGTAGTACTTAAAATGTAGCAGGCTCCCCAAAACTCTTTTTTTAGGTGATGCATGAGCAAATGGACAATTCAGGCTAAATATTAGCTACTTGATGTGAAAACACAGTCCGAACTGATAGAAAGAATAAACACCAATCCATAAGATAATGGTCAAATATGACCTAATTTAATTTAAAAAGTCAATCAAGCAGATTAGAAAAGAAACTGAACAATCAACTCCTGTGTGTATAAGAGAAAGTGTGTCCACATGTGAGTGGGTGAAATAGTTTATTTCTCCCAGTATCAGATTTGTTTGGATTTACAGTCAGGGGTAGAATCCACAGAAGGAGCTCCTGAAAATAGTCTTCAACTGCAGCAATGTAATTTGTTTATCACTGACACTTAGAGTGTATTAAGATGAAGCTATGTTACATAGGAATTCCTTTTCAAGTGGCAATTTCCAATTAACCAGATGGAAGTTTCCAGAACATTAAGTCCCAGCAGGAGAACAGAGAACAAGCAGCCAGGGAAAGGAGAAGAGAAAGAGGGAAAGGTAGAGGACACATGCACCTGCACACACTATGGGCAGGTCCTGTGGGGACCCACTCACAGTTATTTCCCCTATCCTCCTTACCCCCACGATGTACGTAGCTCTATTGCCGTGGTTAAAGTATGATCTCCCGAGCCAGACCATCTATGGGCAAATCCCAGTTCTGCGATCTTGAACAAATGTTAACCACGTCCTTAAGACAGTTTCCTCATCCGTAGAATGAGTGTTGTAGTTCTATACGTCACATGGGGCTGTTGCGAGAATTAAATGAATAGAAGAATCCTGACCCATGGTAAGCACTCAGTAAATTTAACTGTTGCTGTTTTGGAAAATGAAGTGCTGAGAGCTAAAGGAGCTTGTTCAAGGTCCCAGAACTAGTAAGTGGAGAAGCCAGGTTTTGAACGCTGGTCTGTTTCATCTCATAGCCCGAGCTCTTTGCTCTGCACCCAGAGTCACCTGGCTCTGAGAAGGCTTACAGTTTCTCTGCAGTACTTCAACCCCAGCAGGTGCTTTCATGTTCTACTCTCTTCCTTTGTCACTTCCTTTTCCTGCCTCTCACCCTATTCTCTTTGTTTTTTTTTTTTCTTTCTAAACTTTATTCACTTATTTTCTTCCCCTCTCTTCCCACTAGGGGTAACTTATACCCTTGCAGTGAGGACCTAGAGATAAGAAATATTTACCTAAGACATTCTGAAAATGCTCTCCATCCTTCAGGACCTAGAAATAAGAAATGTTTACTTAAGATATTCTGAAAATGCTCTCCATCCTTCAGAGACTCAGAAATCAAGCCTAGGACTTTTTTTCCTACTACTCCAGATGCAAAAAGGAAAAAAAACAGGCAACAGAAGGAAAGGGGACCTGACAGTTATCTACCACCTACTATGTTTCAGGAACATTTGGACACTTTATATACCGTACATCATCTCATTTAATCCCCACACAATGCAGGGGCTGCTGGTAGCTACACCTGTTTTAGAGCTGAGGACAAGGAGGCTGACAAATGGCAAAGCCAGGAGCTGAGCCCAGGTTCCACTGTTTCCAAAGACCCTGTTCTTCCATTACAGTTTATTACAATAAACGAAGATCTGAACAAAGTAGATAATCCAGACATTGACTACATAATCAGGATTTGGAAACTTGGGTGTGCTCAATGTCAAAGCCAGCTGACTTGTTAGTGCTGTCTCCAGTTAATTACATACTGGTAAGAAATTTAAAGGAACACTCATTGCCTTATTAAAGATCTACAACCTACCAGATTACTATGGAGCTAAGAATTGAATTCTAGAATCACAGTCTCTTCAAAGGAAAAATTGCAAGTGAAACTGAAATTTTAATGGTGCCCACCTGCAGTGTTAGCCTCTATGGGAGAGAAATCATTAGGTGAATCTGTGTGAGTTTCAAAGTGTAAAATTTCATGACCAGGGTGTTAAACCACTGCTGCTTAAAGCAACATAAGAGCTAATATTAAAGAGAATCTTTGACATTCAACTGACACAAAATCACTTGAAGTTCTAACCTCAGTGTTATCTAACAAAGGCAGATAAAACTATTATAGGCAGGCCAGAAAAGGAAAGTCAAAGGCCAATATCCAAGTGATTACAAAACAAACGGGCACAAATGATTAAAAATACAAATTGAGAAATGGAAGTCAGGTCTCCTGAGATGAAACTACCTCCTTATAATAAATGGGGCAACCATAGGGTTGAATAGAGTCACCAGCATGAAAAAAAACAAAGATCTTAAATTAAGATTGGCCTAAATGACCTTGACGGTGCTTTCAACTTTAAAATCCCAAGATTCTGGGTTTTTGTGAAATAGTATGTGTGGCAAACAAATGAGAGTCAACCCATATGCTTCTGAGATGAGCATCCATATCTAAAGCCAGGCAAGTCCAGGAATGTGGACAAGGGCAACTGAATCGGAGGTGGAAAGCAATCTCTCGACAGAGGTTTTCACAGGCAGTGAGGAGTATAAAGATTTCCAAGAACAGTGAAAATGGAGAATTTACCACAAAGAGAATATGGAAAAGGCATTATCTTGGGAGAATTTACCACAAAGAGAATATGGAAAAGGCATTACCTTGGGAGGTTTCAGGTAGTGGACTAAATGCAACACATGAGATTTTTTTTGGCCAAGTTATGCTCCAAGCAGGGCAAGGCAGAGATAAGTTATTTGTTGCCCTGGTTCCTCAATGTGCACTTTTGAGGGATGACACATTTATTTAAAATCTAGTTTTAAACAATCAGATTCAAACAGATCTTACAAGTATCTACTTGATTAAACAAGTAATGTTTGATTAAACAGACAATTTTTTTATTGTTTGATTAAACAAACATACTTTCGGATGTTATCACCTGCTATGCCTGCATGGGATGCCCTATACAGACTCCCCCATTCCTCTTCCTTCTTGATTAATGATGTTTAACACTTGATTCTCTCTTTCTTTTCACCTCTTTCTGCCACCTCTTTTACTAGTCATGAAGGCCACCATCTACAGGTTGTTCCTTCCCAGTAGCTGGTACCATCATTCCCGCCACCTGCCCACTTCTAATGATATGTTTCTCTCAACTGATGCTTTGGTTTCATACTTCACTGAGCAAAAGGAAATAATCAGGCAGGGGTTCCCTCATCTTTCCACCCTGGAAACCTCCAAAATTCACCATCAGTTCTCAAACATAGCACTCCTACTTCCATTAAATTTCAAACTCTTTACCTGAGTGCTGGATCTCATCCTCTCTTGCCTTATCAAGGACCTCTCCTCCACTTCTCATATATTATTAATTTCCCCCTCTCTGCTGGGACCCTATCATTACCTTGAAAATCACTACATTTTCTCTGATCCTAAAAACAAAATCAGGCAAAGCATTTCCTGATATTTCATCCTGCTCCAGTTAACTGCCCTGCATCTCTGTTCTCCTCCATAGAACTTCTTGAAGAGCTGTGAATTGTCCTGTCTTTGGTCCCTCACCTCACCCTCACTCTCAACCTACAGCACCTGAGATTGTCTCCCCATCATTCTACTGACACTGCCTCTGGTTGGCAGTGAATCTGTGTTGCCAAATCTAAGAGTCACTTCTTTGTTCTTATGTCATTGGACTGCTCAGCAGCATTTGACATAGTTGGGGACCTTCTCCTTTTTTTTTTTTTTTTAAAGAAATATACCTTTTAACATTTTTTAAAAGATTTATTTGAAAGAGAGGGGAAGAGAGAGAGAGGGAGAGAGTGACAAGTGGACCCTCAGCTGAATGCAGAGCCTGATGTGGGGTTTAATCTCATGACCCCAAGACCATGACCATAAGATTATGACCTGAGCTGAAATCAAGCATCAGATGCTTAACCAACTGAGCCACCCAAGTGCCCCAAGCTTTTAACATTTCTAACATCCAAGTCATCCAAAAGTGAAGAGCTTGTTTCTTGATAGAAGCAGGGAGGTTTCATCCATACTAAAATTAACGGAGGCATTGTGCCAGAGTGCTGATGGGAAACAAAGAAAGTTGTATTACAGTATATAATTTTGATTAAGTTCAGAAACAAGCAAAACTAATTATTGTTTAGAGATACATACCTTTCTGAAACCTATGAGAAAAATACTGATAAATGTACAGGATAATAGTTACCTCTGGGGAAGCCTGACAGAGGTAAGAATATATTGGTAATTTTATAGCATTTAAGTTGAATGGTGGGTTCATAACTGCTCATTTTGTTGTTATCCTTTGTAAGGAGAAAGTAGTTTAAACTAGGATAATCATAGTGGCAACAGAAGGAATGAATAGATTTTGAATATGTTTAGGAGAGTCAAATACTGATATAGGGGAATGGGGGAAAAGGAGAATTTTTTTTTTTTAAAAGGAGAATTTAAGGATAATTTCTTGGTTATTGACTTCACTAACTAGGAAGATGGTGGTGTTGTTTACTGAAATAAAATACTGAAGCCAAAGTACTTTAGAAACATTTTGTTTTGGAGAAAAAAAGTTTTTGTCTAGGCTATGTGAGGTTCAGAATGTCTGTTGATATCTAGGTAAAGATATGGAATAGGCTACCATAGCACAAATCTGAAGTTCTGGAGGAAGTCCAAGACTGAAACTATATACTCTATCTATCTGTCTATCTGTCTGTCTATCTATCTATCTATCTATCTATCTATCTATCTATCTATCCATCTATCTATCATCTGTCTAGTTTTCGAGCCATGGCAGCAGAGAAAGTCACCTGAGAAAGCAAAGGAGCATCAGGGATTGACACTGAGAAGAGAAAAATGACCAGCAAGAGACCAAGAAGAATTGGCCAAAAGAGCAAAATAAAATCCAGGAATATGAGATTTCACAGAATTCAAAAGAATCTAGTACTTCAAGGAGAAACTAGCTCCCTTCTCCTACTGCAATGACTTTGGAAGCCATATGTTCCAGGTGAGGGAAGGCCACAAGATTCCCTTGGAACTTTGCATTTCTTCTTGGTGTCATATCCTCTGGGAATCTTTCCCTAATGTTCCAAAATAGACTATAAGCCCTTGAGTCTGATGATCTGACTGGTTATCATTGTATCCCACCTGGCATAGTTTCCAATACACAAACACTTTCCTCACAGATCAGCCAGAGAAGCATATATTTTTCATTGGTTTCTGTTTGGAAGGCTACAGGGAAAGCATTTCTTCCTTTGGGATAATCACCATCTTATCAAATAACTGAACCCAGACATTGATTTCTTCCGGGATAGGTATTGGGCTTAGAGGGGACCAAAAAAAGAAAAGAGGGCAGAAACTGTCATTAGATCCCAAGCAACATTTTCCTCCTAATGAAAAAGTTTGCATATAAGTCTCTTTCAAATTTTATAGTATTTAAGTTGAATGGTGGGTTCATAACTACTCATTTTGTTGTTATCCTTTGTAAGGAGAAAGTAGTTTAAACTAATGAAAAAGTTTGCATATAAGTCTCTTTTAAAGACTAAGAAGCTTTCATTCTCATTTTCTCAAACCTTAGGCAGGAAGACACAAATATGATACGTTCAAGTTTAGCTAGTTTAGGAGTCAGCAAATTATGGCCTCTTGACCAAATCTGCTCCCTGTTTTGGTACAGTCTGTGGACTAACAATGGTTTTTACTTTTCGTTTTGTTTTTAAATTTTTAACTGGTTGAAAATAGAATAGCTTTTCGTGACATGTGAAAATTACATAAAATCGAAATTTCAGTACCCATAAAAAAGGTTTTATTGGGACATAGCTTTGTCTACATATTTATACACTGTCATTGGTTGCTTGCACACTGTAATAGCAAGTTTTAGTACTTGTGACAGAGATATGGTCTTCAAAGCAGAAAATATTTACTGTCTGGAACTTTACAGAAAATTTTGCTGACCCCTAAGCTAGACTGTTATAAAATATTTGCTAACCAAAATGGTAAAATAATATCTAGTATTTAATTGGCCTTTTCAGACCAAGGTAACTGAAGGATGCAGAGGAAAGAGCTTGGGCTATGCAATGAACAGAACAGTGTTCAAAACCTGGCTTCTCTGCCTACTAGTTCTGGAACCTTGAAAAAGCTTCTTCCCAAAAGAAGAAAACAATAGCTAAATTTATTGAATGCTTACCATGGGTCAGGGTTCTTCTCTTCATTTAAATTCACCCATCTTGGCAATATTTCAGAATTACAAATGAATAAATGAATTGCCTAGCATCTCAACATTAGGAAGGGTGGTTGCAACGGGTAACCCTGCATTTTCTCCCCTCTGGGGGTCTCTCACCAATCACCCATCCCATTACCTATCCAGGGGAAGGGTTATTCCTTTATCGCTCTGGCATGAGTTTGAGCATGTAGCATTTTCTTTATTAATTGTCCATAGTAGGGTATAAATTACAGAACATGCAAATAACTTTAAAAAATGGTGTATGAGCAGACAAAAACACCTAACTGATACTACAGCTCTGAGGAATGGCTTGTTCATCTTTATTTTGGAGTCTCCTCCTGGGTGTTCTGAGTGGTGAGGGAATCACTTCCCTCCAACATGTAGGCATATTTTCAGGCATGTGTAGAGGCCATGCAGCCCAAATTCAAGAATGTTTTCCACTACAGTCTAAATATGGTTGCTCAGTCCCCAGTATTAGGCCTGCTTTTGACTGATAACGACTGAGGGACTGTCTTCCCCAACAGAGGAAGGCAAGTTCTTTCCTCCTATTTCCTTACTTAGCAGCCATTTAAAAAGAGTGTTTTTCATAGAGGACCATGACAGGAGTTGGATTTAATGACACAGGAAAGGGCCATATGGAGTAAACAAAACCCTTCTTCTCTGCTGATGTGATCTAAATAACTGCCCAATCCACCAGGAGATAACATTGCTCTCAGTTTTGAGCAGCAAAGGCTGCAAAGAGCTCTATCGTAAGGTCATTCACAGTTTTAAAAACTAAAAAAAAAAAAAAAAAAAAGAAAGAGAGAAAAGCTAACTAGTAATTTTTTTAAATGCCAAGTTACATATGAGTATGCACTCAAAGGCTGAAAAGGAAGATGTGCTAAAAAAAAAAAATTCACACCTTTTAGATGATATCAGTTGGTGTTTCATAAAGAAACTGATGACAGAAACAGTGGTAAGGGGTGAAAACCATGCCGCTCAGAGTAAGAGGGAAGAGGTCTTACATCAACCCACAGAAAGATCAAACACAGCCAAGGGAAATGCAGACACTGAAAGGAAGCCAGCAGAGCTTGGTAAACGTGGTATCTCGGAGGATGGGTTTCTTCACAAACGCCTGTGATTACTTTGAACAAGCTAGTTCCTTGGTTCAATTCATAACTGTCCACGAGTTCACAACCATAACAAGCTGCTGTGCGCATTGTTACGATAGTGGTTTATTTTAGGGGCTATGAGAAAATTACTGTTCTACCTTGAAGTGTTTTTAATTCAACACACAGATACTTAAAAAAAAAAAGAAACCAAAATCCTTTCACACATCTCCAAACAGGTCATTATTAAATGTCAGTAAGAATGACAAGAATTCACAAGCCCAGAGTTTCCCTGGTTTTTAGTTAAGCCTAATGTGATAGAACTTAAAAGCTTCTCAGCCTATTTACTACCTTGGCCTTGGACATAAAATATGGCCCATTTTCAAAAATTTTACCTGTAGGCATATAAACAAAGTCTAAAACATGAGGTTTTTAAAAAATGCATTACTTTGATTATGTATAATAAAAGAATAAAAAGAGTAAGCTCTGGATTATAAAAATGACAAACATTTAAACGGAGAACAAGTGGCTCAATATTAAGAGATTTGTATCATAAAATGAGAGGGAATAAATTAGAATTTGTTGGGTGGATTTATTTTAAAATATTTTTTAAAATACAGAAATGCAATTAATATAAGAAAGGAAGAATACATAATTATTCTACAATTTATATATTAGGTATTTTATCTTATCAGTGGACCCTTTGGGTCCTTGAAAGTCACTGGGGTATCACTGGTAAGTGCTGTCTGCTCTCAAAGGTCATTAGCAGCTCACAGAAAATGAATATAACTTGTATCATGAGACTAACTTACAGGCACACATATCCATTAATTTACAAATAAGCACTTAGATTTTCTCACATGAATACTTCAAAATCTCCACATAATAAAAATAATGGATTATATGACAATTTTTCTTCTGAGCCAAATATACAGATTAAGAGAAGTTGTATAGTATGTCACTAAATGAGTGCTTTTAAACACTAATATTCAGATGGCTACTTCTTGTGTATCCAAAGATTTGCTAATATTGACATAAAGCTCATACAGGTAATTTTACTCTAATAAGATGATTACACTTTCATAAGTTGTCTTTCCTATAATGCCAAAAAAGAAAATCCCATCAGACTGAGAATTTTATTTGATATCCTTTCCATAGCTATAGGAAGTCTGGTGGCCCTCATCTGAGCAGTGAGTATCAAGGACATGATGAAGGCAGTGCCATAATATTTAGAGGAGAGAGGGTTGTTGGACATTAAACTTTATTTAAAATGTTATGTCTCCAGAGTCTATCTTCTTTCAAGCTTTTAATTTCCATAGAACCCAGAAAGTAAAATGTATCAAGTTTTAACTTTTATAAAGGAATGAAATTACTGGTTATGGTTTTGTGGAATGAGAGAGTTCCTGAGATAAGAAGTGAAACAGAAACAGAGTTATAACCAAACATCACTGAAGCATCAGCTTGTAACCCACAGAACATGTGGGAAGCAAGAGTAGGACTTACTGAATGTTAAAATTTCCTAGCAATTTAAACATATTGCCCTGGACAGTTACAGTATTTAAGCTAATGTCAAAATTAACTTTTTAATTAATGTACTCATTTACTTGTTAATTAATGCATTAAATTAACTTGTTGGTTTAGTACCAGTACTTAGAGATCCTATTCCAAGGAAATCCTTATATCTTGCTCTTCCCCTCCTGTCTCTCCTCCCTCTCCTCTCACTCAGCTCTTTAAAACACATACCTTCTTCTGGGGTTTGTGTTCTCAACGATTCACTCCAATCACTCCAACTACCTTTATATAGATGTAGTTTAGAGGAAATCTGAAATTCATACTCTGTAAATGGTTTCAGATCCAGCAAATCATGTCTTCCTTTGGCATTTGTAGTATTGACCTTGAATCAGACAAGATTTTTTTTAAAGGGGTCCATTTAAATTAAATTAAAGAACTTTGACATACATAGGTAAGAAACTTGAGTAGATAACTCTTTTTTTTTTTTTTAGATCTATCATTCATTGAGAAGACAATGACAGGGTTACTGAATACAAAGGATGTTAATCTGAATTAGCTTCTCAATAAAAACAAACTAGGGGGGTCTAAGAACCCATCTAAAAGGCCCCATGGGGGATGCTGAAACAAACTGAAAAATACCAATTTTCAGAAAAGACTTGGAGAATTTTCTAGAGATTATTTTTTATTTGGTCACAATCACAATGTGACAAATGTTTCTTTTAAGATGATTTTATTTGGGGTGCCTGGGTGGCTCAGTCATTAAACATCTGCTTTTGGCTCAGGTCATGATCCCAGGGTCCTGGGATCAAGCCCTGCATAGGACTCCTTGCTCTCTAGGGAGCTTGCTTCTCCCTCCCCCTCTAATATGTTAAAAATTACTAAAAAGGGTAAAGAGGGGAGGGTAGCATAAAAAAGTGAAATGAATCCTTTACTATAAATAAACCACAGAAAATTAATATTGGTTTACAGAAGCCTGTGGCTAAAATTTCAGAATCAGGGATGCCTGGGTGGCTCAGGTCATGATCATAGGGTCCTGAAATTGAGTCCTTTCTCCGCAGGGAGCCTGCTTCTCCCTCTGTCTCTGCCTCTCCAACCACCCCCCCGCCCCCGTCCCAACCCTGCTTGTTCTCTCTCTCTCAATTAAATAAATAAAATATTTAAAAAAACATTTCAGGGGGAACCTGGGTGGCTCAGTGGGTTAAAGCCTTTGCCTTCCGCTCAGGTCATGATCTCAGGGGCCTGGGATTGAGCCCTGCATCCGGCACTCTGCTCAGCGGGGAGCCTCCTTCCCCCACCCCCCCACCCCCACCTGCCTCTCTGCCTAGTTGTGCTCTCTCTCTCTCTGTCAAATAAATAAAATCTTAAAAAAATAAAAATAAAAAATAAAAAACATTTCAGAATCAGTGATCAAAACTCAAGATCTTTCTTACAAATAGAGGTGTATATGACTATCTGATGTATCTCAAGTATGTACTTTAGGGCTACATATTCTTAAACCCCATATTTTGCTGGCATGAAAAGACAGATATCAAAAAAAAAAAAAAAAGACAGATATCTGTGCAGTGATATTGAGAATCCAAAAACCATTACCATTTCCCAGGACCCACTGCTGTTGGGCCGATATCTGAGTCGGTTAAGTAGCACAAGCCCCTCATCACTCCACCGAAGGACACATCTGCTCGCAGAAGCATTTACATATTTGATTCTGATGTCCCATGGAGGAAGAGGCCTCACTGGTAATCAGGACAAACAAAAAAGTGTGATTCAGGCTCCACAATCGCAAATAACCTTTGTTTTGACATGAGCTAGAAAGACTTGAGCAAAATTCATTTCCAAGATACATGACCACCAAAGTTGGTGAAATATAGAAGAAAGAAACCCCTGGCTTTTCAGAGAAGAAACAGGTTGATTCACTATGAAATAATTAAAATAATTCTCCTTAATCTACCCTTATTGTTACCAAATAAACTACCTCTAACATTAGTGATAGTATCGACTGCATTTAATCCAACATATCAAGAAAACCAGTGTGCCAAACCTGAGAGTCCCAATGGCTGAGAAGGCATAGGTGGGTAGTGGTGATCACCTCTCGGAAAAGGAAGAAACACTGGTAGGAAAAGGTCATGTGGAAGGGATAGAGGAACAGAGAACACAGGAAAAGAGGAAGAAGGAAAGAAGGGGCCTTACAGAGATATGGTCAATATGAAGAAATGAAAGGTAAGATGGGGAGAAGTATGATAGGAAAATGTGTGGTAAATGCCTATGTTAAGACTCATAGCATTATGTGAGCAAAGAGGTGCTGTGGGAAGAGAAGAGACATGCATGTGGAAGGCCAGAATTTAAGGCAGGCCAGAAGCCCAGCCCTACTTGGGATAGTCAGAACTTGGGGATGCTTGAGACTGGTCTCTGATTCAACTGCTAATTATATTTGCTCAGAAATGTGCTAGGATTGGCTCTGTCTGGGTCCCAAGGTGATGAGAGGAATGGAGGTAGGTACTCTTAGAGCAAGGTACTCTCAGAGCAACTCTCGATACACTTTATCGAGAGTTGGCACCTCTGCTGAGGCCCAGCAGGCCCACAGGTAGCCTATTTCAGAACAGTAGAGTAACCACGGGGTTAAAAAGACACCTCTGCCAAGATGTGCCTACACGGAGCTTCATGAATAACCTTGCAGGACCCTCTCCTCAGTCGAATGGCATCACTGGCAGCTAACCCCTCCACAGGACTGGGCTCCTTTTTCTCTAACAGAGAGAGTAAGGCTGAATATTCTGTTTTGTACGACCATCTCTATAAAGTTCTAGGATCATAAACCCTTTTACTTGAGTCAAAGTAGTATTTATTCTTTGTGACACTGTCCCTTTTGAAACAATCACATATAGAACATTCAAATGACTTTTAAAATAATGTTCATATACCAATGAAGGATACCTATATAAAGTGAAATAAAATGTACCGATGTCCAAGAATGTAAATGTGGATGGAAATGATGAAATACTGCCAAGGCTGTTGTTAGCAGTAACCTTGGCTGTGTAGCTGGATTCAGGCAATTCAGGAGTTAGGTTGACTCCGAGGTCCAAATGGTCACAATAATGACCATTACATTGCTTCTGCCAGGTTAAATTTTTTGGTCCATTTAACCTGTAAATAAAAGACAATTGTGTTTAGCAAGATACTTTATGAGCTACTTGCTCCTTCTAGTACTACAAAGGAATAGAATATTCAAATATTTAAAATTCTAGACATTCTGTTAAGGTCAGTCTTATTACTAGGTGATACATTATGGGAGTATTTGTATTCTATGGTCATAAATAGCATATTTTCTCCCCTCTCCCCTTTTCCAGCAGGATTGAGACTTTTTGATGTTTATATAGATAAGTAACCAAAGCTACACTGCCTAAATTCCCAAAACCCTGGCTGGCATCCTGGCTCCTCAGGGCAGATCTGATTTTTATACAAAGCACCCAAGGCCACCTAGGCATTGTCTGCACAGAAGTGCCAGCTTCTAGTACAAACTGGAACCCTGGGCTCCACTTCCTTTCCCCCATTTCCTGCTCACTTAGGCATAGGGCAAATGAGCTGGATCTTTGTTTGGATGGGATTACGGGATCACCTCCAGGGAACAGACTCTCCCAGAACTCTCCTTTGTGTGGACTTTCAAGTCCAGCAAAGGTGCTTTAAAAAGAAACTCCTCCAGGGGCACCTGGGTGGCTCAGTGGGTTCAAGCCTCTGCCTTCAGCTCAGGTCATGATCTCAGGGTCCTGGGATCGAGCCCCACATTGGGATCTCTGCTCGGCGGGGAGCCTGCTTCCCCCTCTTTCTCTGCCTGCCTCTCTGCCTACTTGTGATCTCTCTCTCTGTCAAATAAATAAATAAAATCTTTAAAAAAAAAAAAAAGAAAGAAACTCCTCCAAAGATAATGGAAAGCTACCACAAGGATGAGTCTATTGATACATTATGATCCCAAGAATCTGCAACTGCAAAACAGGGAAGGGATATAATGCAACCGGTTTAACCCTATCAGGGCAAGGAGGGATATCCATAACATGGGCCTCAGATGCCTTGAAGAGAATTCCAAATTAAGGCTCACACCCAAAACCTTAGTTCTCACACTGTAGAGGAAATGACCCAGTTTTTTTTTTTAAAGGTTTTATTTATTTATTTGACAGAGAGAGAGAGAGATGGATCGTAAGCAGGCAGAGAGGCAGGCAGAGAGAGAGGGGGAAGCAGGCTCCCCACTGAACAGAGAGCCCGATGTGGGGCTCGATCCCAGGACCCTGAGATCATGACCTGGGCTGAAGGCAGAGGCTTGAACCCACTGAGCCACCCAGGTGCCCATAAATGAACCAGTTTTAATTGATGAACCCTCGACTTTTTTTTTTAAGTACCTAATTACCTAGAGGTGTCTAATGCTTCTTCTCTCCAGTAAAAATAAAACTGTTAGATATTTCTAAGTGTAGTCTAAGATCACACCTAGAAAACAGCTGCAAAATAGTCTCTCACTCACTGTAAAGTATATGCAGTATAGAGATGGGTGTCTCGTCCTCTGTCCCAGGTGCAGGTCACAGTCCCACGTTCTCCCTTCTGTATACAAGATAAGTTTTGAGGCTGTTCTGGAACAACTTTAAAAACAAAGTGAAAAGCCTCATATTTTAAACAGCACACAGTTGATATCTCAATCACATTGTTACTACTTGGCAATAAGATAACAATAGTGCCCCTATGTCTGGATTCCATCAAGTTTAAATTTGTTTCCAAGGCATGAACATCTTCTAATAAACAGTAGTGAATATGGATCAAACACTACTTGTCAGATCCTATGCATTATATGAGGTTTTTCTTAATTAGACATTACAGCAGTGCCATCAAGTATTTATTGTTATTATCCTCAATTTATCGAAGAGGAAAGCAAGACTTAGAGGTGAACTATCTTGTCCCAAATTACAAACTGTGAAGCGGCAGAGTCAGGGCTCCAGCCCAGGAATAGTTGACTTGAGTTGGGGCTTTTTACCACCACATTCCCCCAATCTCTCTGACCAGTGAGCAACCAGGGCTGGCTCTATTACCACTGGTGAGGATGAGTTTACTTATCTAGAGTGAAGTCCCTTCAAATATCAGAAACCTCTAAAAATTAGGGTCTCTTTCTTTCCATGGACCTGATATTTGCTGCCAAAACACTTCCAACCACTGGCCCTAGGTATGTCTTTTTAGGTTGTACCAGCTAAATATAATTTCTGCAGCATCACCTGGAACCCTTAATAAATGTTTATAAACTGATTCTTTATGTATGTGGACACTGAGTACCTTCCATGGGCTGGGCATAGTGCTAGCTATGGACATACAAATGTGTACAAGGCAGGCAAGGTCCCTTCTATTAAGGGTGTGTATTTGTAAATTAAGCTATTTTCTAGTCAAAGGTAAACCCAAAGCTAGGAGTTTCTCAGATTTAGTGGAGGTAAGAGAAAATACTCTGTTACTTATTCATCTCCATCTACTCTAATACTGAGACCCACATGCAAGAGATGTTTCATTTGGCTGAGATAAAACAAATATACCACTAAAGCCCTAGATATTGTCTGTACCAAAACAAAACAAAACTGAAATGGATGGAATAAATGGCTTTTTTGTGTGTGTGTCTTTAACAAACACCAGAGACCTGGGCACATTAATTGCCCTCTATGTGATAGTAGACAGATTAACTTCTCACAAGTTCAGTTTGTTCATCTATAAAATGGGTATAATAATATGTAGCTCATATAGTTTGTTTAATGGAATAAGTTTTCTTTTATTATATATATATAAATAAGAAATATATGTATCTTATATTGAATATATATGAACTATACACACACATACACACACATACTGTATACACTGTATATAGTTCCCCGGGGAAAGGGTGCAGGGAAGGAAATATTTTGAGCACGGCTAAATGTATATATACACTGCATATATCTGTATACATAACTACTTATGACTGATCCACTTAGGCTACTACATTAACTTCTCATTTTCTGTACAACTTTTTATCTTGAAGCCAGTAAAAAATTATCTTGTTCTTCTATTAGTTTTCTTATTATTAATATAATTCCAAACTCTCAAGCCAATTATCTGAACCACTGTTCAACATATTCAAATGCTGTTTCATTTGCCTGAAGACCTCTTTCTTGGGGCCTTAGGAACTATCCAATAATACAGGTTTGCCTCTGTGCCTGGTACACAGCTGTTATTCTGATATTGCCAGTCCTTAGTATAATGGAAATTCCTTCATTTTCCAGTGTTTGATCTTCTGTTTCTTAAGCCCAATTCTTTCTTCTCCCCTGATTTAATTATCTGTGCTGGTGGGGTACATCCTCCAGTAATTCCTTGGAAAAGGGTACAGGGAGAAAATATTTTGAGCATGATTAAAAATGTCTTTATTCTACTCTCACTCTTGACTGATACTTTGGCTATGTATTGAATTCTAAGTTGAAAAGAATTTTTATCCAGGATTTTGGAGGTGATGCTCTGTTGTCTTCTACATTCTTCTAAATTCAGGCCTGAAGCCAGGGACACCTGGGTGGCTCAGTTGGTTGAGTGTCTGTCTTTGGCTCAGGTCATGATCCTGGGTCCTGGGATTGAGTCCCACATCAGAAAGGGCTCCTTGCTCAGCGGGGAGCCTGCTTCTCCCTCTATCTGCTCTGTCTGCTCTGCCTGCCGCTCCCCCTGCTTGTGCTCTCTCTCTGACAAATAACTTAATAAAATCTTAAAAAAAAAGAAGCCTGAAGCCATTTTGATTCTTGAACCACTGTTTTCAATTTTCAGAAGATTGTAGAATCTTTTCTTTGTCCCCACTCTTCTGAATTTTCACAAAAATACACTTAATGAGGGTCTATTCTCTGGATTTTCAGAGTTCATACATTCTGGGAAGTTTTATCCTTCAGTCTGGGAAACAGTCTTGAATTATTTCTCTGTTGATTCTCCCCTATTTTTTCCTGTCTAAAAATTCCCAGTTTTTATAGGTTGGATCTTTCTCTAATTTTATACCTTAGCTTCTATATTTTTAAGCTCTTGGTCTTTCTGTTCAACTATTTTTTTTTTTTAAAGATTTTATTTATTTGACAGAGAGAAACACAGCTAGAGAGGGAACACAAGCAGAGCGAATGGTAGCAGGAGAAGCAGGCTTCCTGCCGAGCAAGGAGCCCGATGCGGGGCTTGATCCCAGGACTCTGGGATCATGACCTGAGCCGAAGGCAGACGCCCAACGACTGAGCCACCCAGGCGCCCCGTTTCTCTTCAACTATTAAGGAAAGACCTCCTCAGTGTATATATGCACCCTCCTATTAAGTTTTTCATTTACTTATCTTTGGGAGCAATATTTTCTATTCTCTGAGTATTTCCTTTCTACACAGCATCTTATTTTCGTTCTATATGCAATAGTTTCTTGTAATTCTCTGAGGATATCAAGGATAGCTTTTGTTTTTTAACATTTCTTCTCCCTAATACACTATTTCTTATACTTTGTTTATATACTTTGTTCCATATGTTTATTCTGGTTTCTATCTTTCACAGTAGACATTTTCCCCAGATCATTATATTTTACTCATATATAGGAGTGAGGGACACTAAATTACCAATTGGAGCTCTGACTCTGGGTTTCATTCCAAGGTGATCTGGCAAGGTTTTCTTGGGAACCTATGTTGTAAGTAATTTTAGATATTTCCTCTTGGACTTAACAGATTTCCCAGAAAAGGATATTCTAACTTGAGTGAAGGAGGGTATAGGGCTGAAGGGAGCTGTATGTAAATGTTCCTTTAATCCCCTCTGTTTTCTAGTGTGGAACTACCAATCTCAGCTGAACTGGCTGGAGCTAGTTTAGTGACCCTTTAATGCCAGGCCTCCAGTCTTATGCCAGAGAAGTAGAGCAGTGAATGCCGAGCTGTTTTTCAAATAGATTTTTCAATCAAATCTCCCATTTTTAGCCCCATTCTTACCCTCCCTCCCCGAAGGACATGGTATCACCAATTTCTGAGTCTTTCTGGGGTGGAAACTTCTGCATTCAGTCATGTTGTATCATGACATTTCTCACTGCCAGCCACTGGCTAAGCCAATTATAACTGGTCTACCTGCTTTCCAGCTTCCAAAAATTGTTGATATGTCTCCCCTCCCATCATTTTGTCCTTCAGGATTTGTGCTTCTAGAAAACGTTCTTTATTGCATCTCAGCTTAATTTCAGGGGCATCAATGTAAATACATGTGTTCAAATCACCATCATTACCTTCATAGGGTTAAGGTAATGATTGACCAAATGAGATATTAAAGCATGTGGCCCCTTCAGGTTATGAAACAGTTAGTTCTCACCTGTACCTTTACTCCTAAAAGTTTGCAGAGACTCTCATTTTAAAGAACACAACTTTTACTGAAAAATTAAGTCAACTTTCCCAACATGAGGTCCCCACACCATGAAATCAAGGTATCTACTTCAGCACAGGACTTGGTTTTAGCAGACTATCTGTCCCAGGGGAAACCAGATTTCATTCTCTTCAATACAAGTGTATAATAGCTGTCACCAAAAAAAAAAAAAAAAGAAATCAAAGCCTCTGAAAATTAAAATAGCTTGCAGTATAATAGTTATGAGTATTATGGTTGTTATTGTTTTTGTTTTTTTAGAGAGAGAGTGCAATGGGGGGAGGGTGAGAAGGAGAGGGAAAGAGAGACTCCCAAGCAGGCTCCACATGGAGCCTGACATAGGGCTCAATCCCACAACACCAAGATCATGACTCAAGCTGAAATCAAGATTCAGAGCCCAGGCAGCCCCTGGGTGGCTCAGTGGGTTAAAGCCTCTGCCTTCAGCTCAGGTCATGATCTCAGAGATCTGGGATTGGGCCCCACATCAGGCTCTCTGCTCAGCGGGGAGCCTGCTTCTACCTCTCTCTCTCCCTACTTGTGATTTCTTTCTCTCTGTCAAATAAATAAATAATCTTTCAAAAAAAAAAAAAAAGATTCAGAGTCCAACTGACTGAGCCACCCCTACTTATTGGGGCGCCTGGGTGGCTCAGTCACTAGGCAGCTGCCTTCAGCTCAGGTCGTGATCCCAGGGTCCTGGGATTGAGCCCCACATCGGGCTCCCTGCTTGGCGGGAAGCCTGCTTCTCCTGCTACCAATCCCTCTGCTTGTGTTCCCTCTCTCGCTGTGTTTCTCTCTGTCAAATAAATAAAATCTTAAAAAAATAAAAAATAAAAACCCTACTTATTATGGGAAATCAAATGTCTTAGAAAAATAGCTTTCAGAAATATCAACAGTCAACATATATTGAAAACGGCCAAGCAAAAATCCACTGTCTTTCATTTATTACTTTAATTTTCTAAGTAGTTTGTGGATCAACCCTGTGAGGTTAAACTAGAGCACTGATGGCTAAGTTACTACACAACTTCACTGAGCTCTTGGTGGCAGAGCCACCCAAGCCCAGGGAGAAGCTGGGAAGAAAAGGCTAAATTACCCATTCCCAGTTCTGAAAAACCAGCCAACTTTATGACAGCATTCTCAGAATATAAAATGGCGCTACAGAAAAAGGATACCACTTATCACAAAAAAGAAAAGGAGCTGTTTACTCCCTCATTAGAGAAGATTAAGCTTACTATACTAGGTGAAACCAAAATCATTGCATCTTGGAATGACTAGCCATACTCAGAAAACGATGTTGCTTCCAGTCAGTCCTTCACCTCAAAGGTGCTAAATTTGCTCAAAGAGCAGCCACTGGTGGTGTGGTTACCACAAGAGCACATTGGACAAGCAACATTCCAGCAGTACCACCTAACTGAGCTGCCCTATGACAGATCCTCTTAACCATCTCCTTAGGTCTTTTGAGGCTGCAAAGTGTCACAAATCCATCTCTGGATGAAAAAGTGCTGCTGCTGAGATCGAGATCTGAGCTGATATCAAGAATCAATTCTTTTTTTTTTTTTTTTAAGATTTTATTTATTTGACAGAGAGAGACAGAGACCACAGGTAGGTAGAGAGGCAGGCAGAGAGAGGAGGAAGCAGGCTCCCTGTTGAGCAGAGAGCCCGATTCGGAGCTCGATTCCAGATCTCTGAGGTCATGACCTGAGCCAAAGGCAGAGGCTTTAACCCACTGAGCCACCCAGGCACCCCTCAAGAGTCAATTCTTAACTGAGTGAGTCACTTAGGTGCCCCACTAGATGGAAAACTTTAAGACTTTAAAAATGGAAAGATGTTGGGGCGCTTGGGTGGCTCAGTCTTTAAGTGTCTGCCTTTGGCTCGGGTCATGATCCCAGGAGCCCCGCATCAGGCTCCCTGCTCAGCGGGAAGCCTGCTTCTCCTGCTACCATTCCCTCAGCTTCTGTTCCCTCTCTCGCTGTATTTCTCTCTGTTGAATAAATAAAATCTTTAAAAATAAAAATGGCTGGATGGCTCAGTGGGTTAAAGCGTCTGCCTTTGGCTCGGGTCATGATCTCAGGGTCCTGGGATTAAGCCCCACATCGGGCTCTCTGCTCAGCAGGGAGCCTGCTTCCCCCTCTCTCTCTGCCTGCCTCTCTGCCTACTTGTGGTCTCTGTTTCTGTCAAATAAATAAATAAAATCTTTAAAAAAATAAAAATAAAAATGGAAAGATGTTGCAACACTCTAACACACCTGAGAAGAGGTAGGAAATGGAACAGGATGGCTAAGGATATGTGCAAAAATATTGACCTCCAAGGCTACTGTTAACTTAATAAATATGAAGAAAAACATCAGCAGCCACTGACATCACAGGCTTGGGAACATCTAATACAAATACATGATATTGGTCTACTAAGACAGTGAGTTATGGAGTGAAATATTCAGGTGTTCTGAGGACAAAAGAGGTGAGGACCAATGGTGTTTTTAAAAAAAATTTCATTTGTCTATCACTTTCTTGGACTTCTTTTTAAGGGAAATGGACGCGTACCCAACATGCTGTGCACAGGAAGAAGAGTCAAGCCCGCTGAAACCTCCACCCTAGAGCTTGTCACCTCAATGTCTTCTATGCATCTGGTACTAGATTAAGCACTTTGCACAGCAGGTGTCATCTAATCACTACAACCATCTTATGAAGTACGTGTTAGTATCTTAACACAGACAGAGAAACTGGGGCTCAGAGAATTGAAACTGCCTATCAGTACACCTTTGGTGACAAGGTTGGGCTTCAAAGCCCATGCTCCTTTTAGGACACCACAGGCAGTTGGAGTTGAGAGTACATGACCCATAAATGGTGTGAATAGGAGGTGACGAACTGGAAGAGGAGGCTTGGACCTGGTTTATGTCTCCTTAATCTCCAGTGATTCATTTGACGGTTTGCTTGGTGTTCTGCTCAGTGCTTCTGGTGGCTCTCCAGCAAAATTGCTTGGCACCAACCATATCCTTATAGGATATAGAAAAGTGATTTCCATCTTTCCTGCAAAGAGTCTCACTGAGCTCTGTATTACCGTCTTCATGTCAGGGGGCTCTGTCCTTGCATCTTGGTCAGTCAGCTTGCAGTCCTCCTACTTTCCCCATGCCTCTTACTGGCAATTCCAGAGCCTCTCTGGAACCATGGAGGCACAGAGTGTCCTGGGATGACTCAACTCATGCATGGTCACTGGTTTGCCTGGCTGGGCCTTCAAAGCTAAGGGTGCGGACTGCAGTCTACAAGTTTTAGGCATGTACACTGCTGGCTTACCCAGGGCACTATGGCTTATGCTACAGATGCCAACTCTGATGTCTTAGTTCTTACTTCCAGCAGCTTCCTGGAGGGACCAGAAGTGCAAGCCAGCAAGTAGGGGAGTTGATACCTTATGGGTATACTTTGACCAATGAAAGTTAAGTTCTTCTTTCTCTGTCATTGTATTCCCATATGTTTTTTTCCGGGAATGTCCCTAGTGACCAAGCAACCAGCTGTGTTTTCTCTTGGTGCTGTGGCCAGCTTAGTAACTTGACCTCCTTGTGTTTGCTTTGGTCCTTTCCTGGCTCATTTCCTCACTCTTGCTTCCTTGAGACTATATAACTCAACTTTCCTGACAAAGCATGAACATATCAGTTCTGCCTCATGGAGTTTTCTAGAAAACCCAGGAAAAGAGTATGAGAATAGTTCTCCTTTAACCTCTGCTAAGTATGATAAACAGTTATCAGGAGTGAATGTGGATGTAGGGACTATTAAGTTAGGGAGAGGTGAATTGCTCAGCCTTGGGTAGTCAACCTGGGCTTCATAAGTCAAAAAAGGCATCTCTTTCTTCTTTTTAGGAGGCTGTAGCTTTGAACTACAAATTTGAACTATAAATCAAGAAGGCATGAAGATTCAGCTGCAGATTCTCTTTCATGCCACTGGAGTCCAAGGACAATTAAGTCCCTGGTCGTAATGGGGGGAAAAAACTGGCGGAGAGGGATGCAGGGGAGAGAGAGAGAGAACACTACTAAATGAGATCCCAATTCTATTGCTTTCTGGATTTCTCACATTGAGGTGCTCATATTGCTATCAAGATAATATATATGCATGTGGCAGGAGAAGAAAGAAACTGCCCCATATTCAGATTTCTGTCTAACACATGACAAATACCAAAAGATGACTAATTTTTAAGAATTCAGAATGGAATGCTCACCACCAACTGAGATCTCTGCCCCACATATCCGTAATTCCTTGTTTTTGCTACAGGCCAGTTTGCAGAGAAACACTGTTGTACCCAGAGGAAGACCTGTGATTTGAGAACTGAGGAAGTCACCATGCAGAAAATTGATTCTTCTGTTGAATTTATAGAGGATTAACATGTTAAGTCTGGAATATGGTGAGCAGCCTTGTTCGGGCTTCAAAGAGCATGAAATATTGACAGCTGATCCAAGTGAAATTACACGGGAAGGCTCCACAGTCACATCTCCTCTCTTGCATGCATCTGCAAGAAGATACAAGTCAGCACGTAAGAAACCTATTTCAACATGGTGGGTTTGTGTGATTCTCAAGAGCAGGGAAAAATTAATCCCATCAAACCATGGAAATATAAATAACACACATTGTTCTGGCTGTATTGGTGAGGCACCATGAGAACAGAAGGCAACCACATTAAAGTCTAACTGTACTTTGATTAAAAGGTGCATTGTTCTCAAAATAGTAAGACTAAAAGTGCTGAGAAAATAGGGTTGGAAGAACATTCAGGAACAGAGGACCAGGAAAAACCAAGCTCTCTTATATGCAAATTATTCACCGGGTTACTGAGAATTATTTCCCACAATAAATCACATGTGCTTCCATCCCCATTTATGATTTATAAGGCTTATTTCAATACTCAGAGCAAAAAGAGAAAAAAAAAAAAACCAAAAATGAATAACGGTTTAAAAGGCTATTACAAACTCTAAGGGGTAGATTTAGGAATAATACTTTCTCTTGCTATAGTGGTATAAAGAATGTATAATCTATAACATTATTTTATAAGAAAAGAAAGTATTCAGTAGCTCTAGTATGTTTGCGGTTGCCATCGAGGATGAAAACTAGGTCCTCCATGCCACACTTGAGTATTCCTTCAAGATGCAAGACCTTGGGCTAGATGAACCATAACCCAATACAGTTAATATGATATTACGTGAATGTATTCTCCTTTTTAAAAGAGTTTATTTACTTCCTTATTTATTTATTGCCAGATACCATATTAAACTTATTGAAAGAGAGGTCATTCTGGGGTGCCTGGGTGGCTCAGTCGTTAAGTGTTTGCCTTCTGCTCAGGTCATGATCCCAGCATCCTGGGAACAAGCCCTGTATTGGCTCCCTGCTTGGCAGGAAGCCTGCTTCTCCCTCCCCCATTCTTCCTGCTTGTGATCCCTTTCTTGCTGTGTCTCTCTCTGTCAAATAAATAAACAAAATCTTAAAAAAAAAAAAAAAAGAGAGAGAGAGGCCATTCTTTTTTTTTTTTTTTAATAGATTTTATTTATTTATTTGACAGAGGGAGAGATCACAAATAGGCAGAGAGGCAGGCAGAGAGAGGGAAGTAGGCTCCATGTTGGGCAGAGAGCCTGATGCGGGGCTCGATCCCAGGCCCCTGAGATCATGACCTGAGCCGAAGGCAGAGGCTTTAACCCACTGAGCCACCCAGGCGCCCCAAGAGAGAGGTCATTCTTATTCTCTAAAAGTTTTTGTGTAAATAAACATGACAACTATTTAGAAATAAAGAGTTTTTGGTGGTCCTGCCAATGAAAGAACTTCAGAATTATAGATTTGCCCTGAATTTTCAGATGTGATGGAAAACCTCTACGGAAAGTTGTTTTTTTTTGTTTGTTTGTTTGTTTGTAATTTTAGGATTGCTTTGATTAACTACCTTAAACAAGATCTGGTAAAAAAAAAAAAAGTTATTTAAATAAAATAAAGGAAATACTAAAAATTCATTTTAAATAAAAAATTCTTTTTTATTTTCAGAACTAAAACTAAGTCTCTCTCTTTTTCTCTCCCAACCCATTCTACTTATATGTGTTCTCTGCTTGATTTTCATTGATTGTAATGAGATAAAAAGTAAAAATGTAAGCTCCCAACAAAGAAAAGGCAAGTAAAATGTCAACCATTATTATTTTTGCATAGTTGAATTCACCCATACCAGATACCATATTAACCTCTGTTAAAATACGCTATCATTTTTCATTTTAGTAAAATTCACAATGCCAGCTTTGTGGTTGCTTAGCCACTTTTTAAAGAGAAATTATATGATTGGACTTGTATATTAATCAGCATAAATTAAATAAAATGAATATTAGTTATAGATATGGAACAGACCTACCCATTTAAAATGAGAGAAGACTGACTACAAAAGACCAACTACCGTAACAATTCCCACAAATACGTATTTCATCTATAACAGAGTTTAAACCACAAATCCTTCTACAAATTCAATTACAGAAATATCTTACCTATATTTGCTTTAACCAACAACAACACAATGATAAAGATAAGTGCCAATGAGCAACCTCCAACTGTATGTGCCATGAACAGTCAACTCTGGAATACACCTCTGTAATTTTCCTTGTAAAAGAAGACAAATTCATTCATGTTAAATACATTCAGAAAATATCAGAACCAACATCATTCAGGACTTAAAATGCCCCTTTAATTTTATTGTTAAGATTTTTTTTAAGAAGTGTACTTTTAAAACTAGCAAATCAAAAAATATTAGCCACCTCTAACCCTCATTCACTTAAGTTTCTTGGCGTTGGCAAAGGGTGGGAGAAGAGACATTGGAAACCTTTAGAACTGGGCTTAAGAACTTTGAGAGTGGGGGGTACCCGGGTGGCTCAGTCAGTTAAGGTTAAGCATCTGACTCTGGATTTTTGCTCAGGTCATGATCTTAGGGTTGTGAGACTGAGCCCCATGTTGGGCTCCATGCTGGGTGTGAAGCCTGCTTACTCTCTCTTCCTCTCTGGGCCACTCCGGAATGGAATGGAGTGGAATGGAATGGAATGGAATGGAATGGAATGGAATGAAAATAAAAAAAAAAGAACTTTGAGACTGTGGGCAAGTTTCTTAACCTTCGAAATCTCACTCGTACCAAAATTTTTTTATTCCAAACAGGGCTGTACTATCATAGTCAAACATAACAGTGTTAAATCCTAAGACTAATGAGAACTTCTGAGCTATCTGTGTGCTTCTAGAAGTAACAGGAAATTAAAAAGTGGCTCATAACCCTCTCCTGGAACTTAGTAAAAGATTGATCTCTTTGGTCATAAGAAAGGGAGCTGTTGGAGTCTTCTACAGAAGTTTATTTTACTTGTTTGCTTGTTTATTCATTACTTGTTTATTTTACTGTATATTTCTACCTTGAATGTTTCAGAAAAAGCAAACTGGTGATTTCTGATTGTTTCCAAATTTAAACCTAAGGAATGGCTCTCCTAGTTATTAGGAAATTTTCTAAATTCTATTAAAGGTGTAAGGAAAAATCCATTAACATAGGTTGGAAAGTTCTGTGATGTTAGGCCACTGGAAACCAGCCAATACAAATGTTCACCTCTGACTCCCATACCTAGAACTAGCCAGAACATATTCGCCATTTTCAAAAAAATTCACTTATTTATTCAATAAGCCACCTTTCATGTGCCAGGCACAAGTGCTAGTGATACAACAGTACTGCTCTAGTGGATGTATAGAAATGTCTCCACTTGTTCCTTTGACTTTTCTACCTCTAGCCTAGCTGTCAATCAGGAAAGCTCGAAAAAATTTAGCATCTTTTCAATAGTCTTTACTGGTTGTTTTCCTCCTCCTCCTGAATTTCAACTCTGGGAGGACCTCAGCTTACTCAAGAACATTTTTTTCTCAAGACATTTTTTCTCTATTTCTATTCATCTGGTCACCTGGCTCCAGAAATTATTTGTACGCTAATGACTCTCAATGTATAGCTTCAACTCAGACATCTCTCCATGCTTCAATCTGTCTCCTTGTATCACCTTTTGGACCTCTAATAGAGTGCTCAATATTAACATGATCAATTGGAATTCTTGGTCTCCCTTCCCCAAATTGGTTCTTTGCCTAGCATTTTTGATTTCAGTAAATAAGTAAAGTTGCTCAAAAGCCTATACGTCATCTTGATTCCACCCTCTTTCCCATCCCCTACAACCAAACCATCACTAAGGCCCATCAATTTTACCTCCAAAATATATCACAGATCAATCTGCTTTTTTCCATTCCTACTGTCCTTACTATAGTCCAAAAGACTGTCATCTCCTCCCAGGATAGCTACAGTAGCCCCTCAGTGTGTCTCTCCAATCCATCTTTACCCCTTTCTAAGTCATTTTCACATAGCGACTTCCTTTTAGAAGCATAAATCAGATTACATTACTTGTTTCATACCATCACTATTTAAAACCCTTCAATATGTCCCTTGCTGTTAGAATAAAATCCAAAATCCTTACCGCACACGATCGATCTTTCAGGCACTGCATGATCTCACTTCTGTCTTGCCACCATCATTTGCTCAACTTTTTCTGCCTTGCTCACTCTGCTCCATTTGCACTGGCTTTCAGACTGTTCTTTGAATAAGGTATGTCTTTTGCTGCCTAGAGACTGCACTTTCCATTTCCTCTGCTAGAATCCTCTTCCTCTGTTTTTTAGCTGGCAGACTTACACCCTTCGGATCTCAGATCATGTGTCACTTCCTCAGAGAGCCCCTCCCTACCCACCTAGCCAAAGTGGTCTGGCCCAGCTACTTTCTACTCACCACCTTATTTATTGCCTTCATGGTACAGTCTGTAACTACCATGTTTATTTACTTGACTACTTGCCTGTCATCTATCTTTGTGCTAGAATTTAAGCCACCATGAAAGTGGGAACACTGGCTGTCTTGCTCACTGCTCAATGTCAGCCCTAGGAAAGAGTACTTAATAAATGTTTATTAAAAGAAAGAAAAAGGGGAGGAAGGGGGAAGGAAGCTGAGCTATAAAAAAACTCCCTATAAACATCCCTCTGCCCCCATCTTTGGTGGGCAGAGTAATGGCCCACCAAAGATGTCCAGCACCTAATCCCTAAGAACCTGTGAATACATTGCATTACATGACAAAGGGACTTTGGAAATGCCATTATAGGTAAGGATCTGAGATGGAGAGGTTATCCTAAATTATCCAAATGGGCCCAATCTAATCAGGCGAGTCCTCAAAAGTGGGCGAGAAAGGAAAAAAGATCTGTCAGAGAGCTGTGATATGAAAAGGCCTGGATCTGCCACTGCTGGCTTTGAAGACGGAGGACTGGGGCCATGAGCCAAAGAATGTAGTGTCCTCTAGAATCTGAGGGTGGCTCTCAGTTCACAGAAAATATAAATGTATGTCCTTTTTTTTTTTTTTTAAAGATTTTTTTTATTTATTTGACAGAGAGAAACACAGCGAGAAAGGGAACACAAGCAGAGGGAATGGTAGCGGGAGAAGCAGGCTTCCTGTAGAGCAGAGAGCCCGATGCAGGGCTCAATCGCAGGACCCTGGGATCATGACCTGAGCTGAAGGCAGGCGCCTCTTCTTTTTTTTTTATTAAAGATTTTATTTGTTTGACAGAGAGAGCGAGAGCGAGCAAGCACACAAGCAGGGGGAGGGGCAGGCAGAGGGAGAAGCAGGCTCCCTACTGAACAAGGAGCCCCACAGACATGGGGCTCATTCCCAGGACCCTGGGATTATGACCTGAGCCTAAGGCAGACACTTAACCGACTGAACCACCCTCGCACCCCTAAAATGTACTTCTTGTGGGTCTTGGTTAAAAACGTTTGAGAAACACTGATCTAAATTGAAATCTGAGTTTCCCTTTCTCTAAACCAAATAGTCCAAGGTCATGGCATACAATGGCCTCCGTGAGCTAATTCCTGCTTTTATTACCAACCACATCTACTTCTACTCTCTGCTGGCACTCTACTGTCTAGTAACACTGAGCTGCTTAGTTTCCCTGCACACCAATGTATGCTTCTGTATCTTTGCTGATTCTATTCTCTTACTTTTCCACTGTTCTTGGAATTGCTAACTCTTTTTCATCCATCCCAACTCAGCTCAGAAACCTTTTATTCAGCCATTCATTCAACAAATATGTATTAAGCAGTTGCCATGTGGCAAGGGCTAGGAGATAGAGTAGACAGGATTTCAGTCTCATGGAACCAACATTCTAGAATAGAGAGACAGAAAACAAAGGAATAAATAACAAATAAATTCAAACAATGATAATAGAAAAACGTAAGAGAAGCTAAGGGGAGAGAAACTTGGGGAGGAGAGAAGCTGGTCAATGAAGGCACTTCTAGGAAGTGAAGCTTGAGCTGAGAATGGCAGGGGCCATAAGAAGACTCAGGATGAAGCCTAGAGGCAAAAGAATAAGCTGGCTATGGGTAAGGCACAGAAAAAAGGTCAGGGTGGCAGGGAAGTGACTGCGACTGGAGAATGGTAGGACATGATATGGAGAAGAATCCATCTGGTAGGAGCCAGATCTACCATGGGCTTGTCTGTCATGGAAAGGACCCTGAATTCTGCTCTCAAATCTACAGGAAATCACTGATGTTTACTTTAAAGTTTTACTTATTTATTTGAGTTTTAATTGGGGGTACTATGAGATATGAATTATATTAAATATACACATGCAAAGGTAAAAAACAAACAAAAGAGTTTGTCTTGGCTTCGTGTACGGGGGCCAGAGTGGAAGCAAGCAAACCAGTTAGGAAGCAATCACAGATACCCAGTAAGAAATGATGATGTGGACCACAGTTACAGTAGCAGAGAAGGAAAGAAGTCGTCAAATCTTAGGAAGCCTTACCTATGTCTTTAGGTCAGGTTGAAGCCTCCTGCATAGCATCCTGGCATCCTCATATCTTAGCATCTGCCTTATTAAGTAGAACTAATTTATTTAGGTATCTGTCTCTTCCATTTGCTTACAAATTCCTCATGAGCAGAGGCCACAGTTTATGGCACATAGTGGGCATGTGCTGAACTGAACAAAACTTAAATGGCTTTTCTGTGTTAATCTAATTTATTTCTAGTTTAATGTAATGACAATACAACTACATTAAATCTGATTCTGCCACATTGTGGCTGACATCATTAATGATAAATTTTTCTTTATTACCTCTACCTCAGTTTCTTCATTAAAATATGGAATATTCTGGCATAAAGGAAATTATGAATTGAACAAGACGATAACTGAATTACAAAGGAACAGTTATGTGGGGATTAAGTAAGTTTCTGCTTCCTGACTACATGTGGTATCTACAAGGTATCTTTCAATATGCATTGCAATTTATGGAGCTATGATATTCTCCAAATAAGTAAAATATTTAATATCAAAATATTTTATTAGTTACTATAAGAATTTTTTTTTTTTAAGATTTTATTTATTTGACAGAGAGAAACACAGTGAGAGAGGGAACATAAGCAGAGGGAACGGTAGCAGGAGAAGCAGGCTTCCTGCTGAGCAAGGAGCGGGATGTGGGGCTCTATCCCAGGACTCTGGGATCATGACCTGAGCCGAAGGCAGACGCTTAACGACTGAGCCACCCAGGTGCCCCCATAAGAATTTTTTAAATGGAAAGGATGGGTGAATGGGGGGAAATCGGAGGGGGCGATGAACCATGAGAGACTGTGGACTATGAGCAACAAACTGAGGGTTTTGGAGGGGAGGGGATGGAGGGTTGGGCAAGCCTGGTGGTGGGTATTGAGGAGGGCACGTATTACATGGAGCATTGGGTGTGGTGCATGAACAATTAATCTTGTAACACTGAAAAAATAAACATATTTGGGAAAAAAGTAAAATAAAATAAAATAAGAATTTTTTAAGTGTACAAATATGAAAATGTACATATAAAATACATATTAAATACACATATAAAAATATATATGAAATATGCATATATATTAAATACATACACTATATATGAAATAAGCAAAATAGAGGTTAAGGTTCAGTTTAGATAGCACATTTGTCCAAACACGAACTTGCTCATTCTCTTTGAATACCTGGTAAAATACTTTCTCCTTTTATAAGAAACTCAGAACCTCAAAGACCTTCAAGTAAATGAGGTATCTTCCAATAAAATGAAACCTCCTATCAACTGTAAACATCTTTCAGACAGCCTGCCTGGAGGGTTGATATTAAAACTACAACTCTATCTTGAATCAGAAAATCAAAAAGTATGCTATGTCACTGACTCATCACTCAAATCATGACAGTTTCCAGACACTGAAAACAATGTCTCAGTGAGGGGGGACAAGGATGAGACAGAAATATAGCAACTGGTAGGAAGGCAGAGACAACAATTACCCCTCAGTGAGTCTCTTTCTCCACTGCTCTAAGAAGAAGCACAAAATATGCAAAATCATATTTTACTAGGCTAGGAAAAACCCTTATCACAGGTGATGATCTCATGTAGGCAGGAGCACTTTCTATTTCCACACTTTCTTCTGTAGCACCACGTTAAGTTCAAGGGACAATGTGGTATTATGGAAAAGAAAAAGGTTTGTGAATCTCAGTCCCACTGAATGCTATTAACTGTAAGAGTGCCATGTCTTATAGCCGGTACAGTAATATGGACCTAGACAAAGTTATTGGGAAGATTAATATGATAGTGTCATGGACCCATGAGAATACCTAGAACTAAGTAGGCACTCTACTGAGGCTAGCTCCCATTTTTGCTTCTGGGTCCTGCATTTCTTTTGCATTTCTTTTTTAAGCCACTTATGACTTTCACTGTACTGGAATTATATGTTTTGTTAAAGTAGGTAAAAAAAAATCGTATGTTAAGCTATCTTTATTCTTAGCCCTAGCTATCAAATAATTGAGTAAGTCAGAGGAGGAAGGAATCTCAAAGGTTTGTTATTAATTGCCATGATCCTGTTGCTTTCTTCCCCTCCCAATAGCTGGCATTTGAGTCTGGGCCACTGCAGAACAACCAGGTGATATACATCAAGGGGGGCTGTCTTACAAATGAATGCCCTTAATTACCCAGTTGACTCAATGAGGCAGAGTACAAAATTCTTCCCTTCTGCTGGCAAAGCTACTTACAGACATATCCTACTGGTGGCGGCTCAATATAAAGACAACACTCTGGAGGTCATCTCTTCCACCTTCCCCATTTTACAGATAGATAAACTGAGGCTTAGAGAAAAGAGGACTTGCCAAAGGTCATTAATAGAAGGACCAGATCAGAACATAGGTTTCCTGATTTCTAATCTAACATTACCTCTAGCATGTGAGACTGTTCCTGATCAGTAGTGACAGTAGCAGCATAATATTAAAAATAGTGCTTATGCTAACTACCATTAATACTAATGCTATAGTTTGTTGATCTCTTACTGTATTCTAGACACAATGCACATTACATACAATCATTATGATACCCACTAGTAAAGCAATTATGATGCCTGAGGCTTCAGTCTTTAGAAGCTTGAATCATTTCTTTTTTCTTTTTGCTGAGATTATATGATTTATTATAGAACAGGGAACCACCTTAAAATAAGAGGCAAGAAGCTTAGAAAATATCAAACTGGAGTCAAAGAAAAGACTGTATGCTTACTGAATATACAGTAGTTTTGCTTCAGGGATATATAACAGAATATGGTTATGGAAGGGAACAGTTCTACCAACAAATGGCATATTAATGATTAAGTGCAACCAGATAAATTGTTCAAAACCTATTCTGCCAAAAAATTCTAATGCCAAAGCCTGTGGTGTGCTCCTTATACATTTACCCTAAAATGAAGCCATTAGTCAGCAAATACCACTCATAATCAGTTTAACTACTCATTCTTCTTTTAAATTTAAATTAAATTAACTAACATAGTGTATTATTAGTTGTAGAGGTAGAGTTCAGTGTGAATCATTATTTCTGATACCCTCCTCCCTCTCTTAAAAGAGGATGAAACAAACACAAAAACTGTATACATGCAATACGTATACATACCTCTAATGATCTATTTCACTATGAGGATGGAAAAGGACAATCACATCCACCAAGTTGGTAACTTGCAACTTAGCTATTGGAGCCAGCCTTCTTTTCCATGACTTTCCATGAGCTAAGTCATGAAAAAGAACGGTCTTCTGACTGAAGCATTATTTCCTTTTTTCCTTCTGAGTCTGTCATTTGGTGAAAAATCTCACAAGCCATAACATGGATAAATGCTGGCCTGTCATGCCCTGATCATCAAATCAGCCTCTTCATGATGTCATGTTAGGTGGTGTGATGGGCAAGGAAAATAACATCACCTCAACCCTTTCTGCTTTTTCTTCTTTCTACCCATTAGCCCCAACACCCTTTACATGAGTAAAACTGGACAGGACAGAAACCTGTTTTCCTTTCTTACACACCTGCTGAGGCTCTCTTGAATTTTCTTTCATCTCACTACAAACTACTCATTTGTAGTTCTAAGTTTACCCATACATAGGAATATTCTTTTCTTGTTTGAAATCACAAGACTTCTGAAGTTTTGGTTCCTTTTTTTTTAACTTCTGTGGGAGGGTTTTCTCCTTTCCCTCTTTATGACCTCTTCATCATTTTTCTTTCTCTTTTTTTTTTTTTTTAAAGTAGGCTCCATGCCCAGCATGGAGCCCAAAGTGGGGCTTGAACTCTCAACTCTGAGATCAAGACCTGGAACCAAGATCAAAAGTCAGATGCCCAACAAACTGAGCCACCCAGGTGCCCTACTTCATCATTTGTCATAACAAAAGTTCCCGTATACTTCTACTCCTTCTTTTATATATTTCTAAAATGTTCTTCTGCCAATTCTATTTGCCTTTATTTCCATTTCAGACATATCACACTGGACATAAAAGATAGTCTCTTGAAAATTTGTGTGTAAACAAATTAACTTTAAAATGCATTAAGGAATCTTATCCCATTCCCACCCTCAAATCATTTGTAGTGTGAATTATTTTATAAACTGAACAAGCATTCCCACAAGAGAACTACAAAAAAGAAATAAAGAAAGGAGAAATAAGACATGGATGGAGTCTTGAAGAAACAAGGTACTTTCAAATCAACTGGTGTTATTTGTTCTGTTTCCCTTTTTCTTTCTTGGAGTAAGGAGTCTGCTTCTCCCTTTACCTTCTCCCCCTGCTCTCCCCTCTTCCCTTTTTCTTTCTTGGATTAGCTCCAAAAACCGACAATTTTCATAGCACTTGTTCAATTAAGTTTTAACAATCTGACCGTCTCTATTTTCACCCTCTGCATTCTTCTAGAGCTAGAAATAAAACAAACCATTTAGTTTTGGGAAGGGCGATGTACTGGAAAGAGCATGGTATCTAGGACCTGAGGAACTGAGTGTCATCCTGGTTCCTCCACTTTTGTCTGTGTCACCATCACAAGTAACTTCACACTTCAAAGCCTCTTTTCCTTGTTTGAAAAATGGCAATTAACCTTTACTGAGAAAATTAAATCTCTTTCACTAAAATTTCTTCCTTGGTTTATTGGGAGGGTCTCCCTCCATCCTGAAGTCTCTATTTGTGGACAGTGGCATGAGGTAGGAGGTTTATCTTTAGATCTTGGGCATTATGAAATCCTGGCAAGTTTTGGTTTACCTTGTAGCATCAATCACCTAGTCTTTTATAAAGTGCTACAAGGCATCAAAAATATTAAAGCACAATACAATTACCTTGTTTTGGAAATTTTCTAGGTATTTCACAACTGAAAATAATTGGAGGAATACTGACAGGGGGTGCGGTGAGCTAAGACAAGTGATCATCATCCCACAATTTTCTTCAAGGTTTCTTATATAAATGAATTCAACTGAAGTCTCTATACAAAAAAACCCCATGGTTTAACATCTCTCTGCCTGAATTTTTTTAAGATTATTTATTTATTTGACACGCACACAGAGAGAAAGATAGCTAAAGAAGGAACACAAGCAAGGGAAGTAGAAGAGGGAGAAGCAGGCTTCCCGCTGGGCAGGGAACAAGATGGGGGCTTGATCCCAGGACCCCAGGACCATGACCTGAGCCAAAGGCAGACACTTAAGGACTGAGCCACCCAGGCGCCTCTCTGCTTGATGTTTTACTCATTTACCTCTTCCTCTGCACACCACTGTAAAAGAGATGTAAATTAAGATTCTGATTTTTTTTTTAAGATTTTATTTATTTATCTGACGGAGAGAGAGATCACAAGTAGGCAGAGAGGCAGGCAGAGAGAGTGGGGGGAAGCAGGCTCCCCACTGAGCAGAGAGCCCGATGCGGGGCTCAATTCCAGGACCCTGAGATCATGACCTGAGCCGAAGGTAGAGGCTTTAACCCACTGAACCACCTAGACGCCCTAAGATTCTAATCTTAATCATCTTTTATAGGCATTTACTTAGCAACTTACCACAATGCAGAGCATATAATTGAGTTGTTAATATTTGACCATCTACTACACAAAGGAACTATTGGCATCTCAATTCTATAGGTGAGGAAATCTGTAAGTTGACCAAGACAATACAGAAAAACCAAGCAAATTCAGAATTAGGTAAAATAGAATCACCTTCCATACTTGAGTTTCCTCATCTGTAAAGTGAGAATAAAAATAGCATCTCCCTGATAAGATTATTGTGAGGGTTAAATAAAAAGCTCTTATTACAGTGCCTGGTATATAACAAGAGCTCAATAAATATTATTATCTGTTGTTATTATTATGATAAGAAAAAGGGTGATATCACTTTTCAAGGACAGCCTTGCTTTTTGACCCCTCTCTTTGCCTATTCTGGCTCATCACTGAAAGATTAATTTGATCAAAACTAGATCCGATACCTCCTTTATAATAGGTGAATTTATGCCACCTATTATCGTAGACATACTAAGTATTCTCATAATTATTGTTTTCCCAAACACTTTTAACATCTTGAGGACAGAAACTGCATCGTACATTTCTTTATATTCACGACAGTGACCAGCACAATGTCTTGAATGTAATAGCTATTCAATACATATTTGTATCTTAAAAAATTATTGTTGGGGCAACTGGGTGGCTCAGTCAGTTAAGTGTTTGCTCTTGGCTCAGGTCATGATTCTAGAGTCCTGGGATCGAGTCCTGGCTCCCTGCTCTTTGGGGAGTCTGCTTCTCCCTTTACCTTCTCCCCCTGCTCCTGACCTCTCTCTCAAATAAATAAATAAATAAATAAAATTAAATAAATAAATAAATAAATAAATAAATAAAATTAAAAAAAAAATCATTGTTACCATTAGCAAAGAGCACCACAATTCTAAGAGCAAAGGGCACTGGACAAGTCTTCTTTGGGATTTGGCTTACTTTTTAATGTTGGTCTGCACAAATTTACATGTAGAAGTTGAGAGAAGTGCTAAGTGTTATCACAAAGATGACAAATAACCAGAAAGCAAAGCAGGTATAGTAATAGAAAAATAAGTCCGTGTTTGAGAAATGATGTGCAACATTTACTGAGAAGACTCTTCTCCCATAAAATCTTTCATGTTTTAGAATCTTTTTCACCCTAGAACTCATTCTAACACAGGATTCCGAGCTTGCCAAAATTTGGGAATTGACCATCCTATGTAATCATCATGGCGTTCAAGAAACAGGACACATCAACAAGGAATATTGCAGATTCTTACAGAGCTTTTCAAACCTAACGAAGTGCTGGTAATGACTGAGGATTTTACATTACCATAGCTCTTAGTCACTAAGGTCCTTTCGATTATACATTGGACAGAGAAATAGGGCACTATACCATTTCTAGTCAATGGGAACTGAAAATATAATGTTTGTCCAAGTGTGTTATCAGCCGGAGATGCAAAGGCAACAAACACAGAGCTTGGAGCCAGAAACCTGTAACTTACCATCTCTGTAAAAGTTTCCATATCTGTAAAATGGGAATATTAATAACAACTTCACCAGCTTTTTAAAGAATTATATAGGATAACAACATATACCCAAAGGCCAGGTACCTAATAGAGGCTCAACAAAGACTTTTATCCAAATAGGATATACAGGGGGCGCCTGGGTGGCTCAGTGGGTTAAAGCCTCTGCCTTCAGCTCCGGTCATGATCTCAGGGTCCTGGGATAAAGCCCCGCAACCTCAGGGTGCTGGAATTGAGCCCCATCGGGGAGCCTGCTTCCCACTCTCTCTCTGCCTGCCTCTCTGCCTACTTGGGATCTCTCTCTGTCAAATAAATAAATAAAATCTTTAAAAAAAAATAGGATATATAGGTAAGCGATTATAACAATTACCCAGAGTTAAGAGATAAAGACTAATATTGTCCTGTTCTCTAGACATACCTGGGAACAGCCTTTTTGTATGCTTCTGCGTTACTATGTTTAAGATGTCCATCTAATCATGCAGACACTTCATTTCTTATAATGCTTATATTTAGTGCCCCTTACCCAAGTGAGAAGGGCCTTCCTAAAGACATTTTACAGTTGAGAAAATTGAGTCCAGCCAGTGGCTAGCCAGACGGCTTGCCCCAGAACATTCCACTAGTAACTATCTGGCCAGGTAGGGACGCTGGGTCTGTCCACAGTGGCCACAGGAAGGTGCTGCCCATAATGGGACAGTACGCCCCCCCTGTGAGACTAAGACTCCTCAATATCCTAGTCAGAAAAGGCCTATTTCCTAGCCCGAAGTCACGCCTGCGGGTCTGGACCAGGACTGCACCCCGAGGGGTGCCGTCAGCCCCCTTGCAGACGCCAGCCCTCCCTGCACGGGGCGCCGACCATCTCCGACCTGGCCCAGGGAGAGCCTGAGAGCCTGCTCCCCGCCAATCGGCCGAACTCCAACCTGGCACCTTCATGGGCCCATCAGCACCCAGAGAGAGAGCACCTCCACGAGGAGAGCCCCCCGCGCCCCCCTCCCCGCCAAGCCTCCCGGGAGAAACGTGGCACAAAAGCGCTAGGCATTTAGACACCCCGCTAGCTCCGCGTCCCGAAGTCCCCGGTGCCCCCACTCCACTCGAACCCCTGGTCACTCACCGCGCGTCGCCGGCCTGCGGGCGGCGGCTCAGGCCGGCGCGCTCTTGGCGCTCCCGGCGCTCCCGGCGCTCCCGGCGCACGTGTCCCGCTAGCCCCCGGCGCTGCGAGTCTCCCGCCGCCAGCGCGCGCCCTTGGGCCGCCGTACCCGCGGCGCGCGGCTAGTAGACCCCGAGGGTGGGCGCGGCGGCGCCAGGGCTCGCGGATGTGGTGGCGAGCGGGGAACGCGGCCGCAAGCTTCAGCGGCCGGACGCTCGGCCCCGCCGGCGCTTGCGGTTTCTACGCCGCCCTCCCAGCCCAGGGCTGCCTTGAGCAAGGTAATTATCGCTCCGCACTCGCCTTCCCCCTACACAAAATGCGGACAGTAAAGACTTCGCGTACGACTGAGCGAGGACTGACTCAATTGGTGCGGGGAATTCTGTGCAGGGTATGACAAACACGACAAAACCATGTCCTCAGCTTGCACAGCCACAGAGGAGCCACTTTGCTGACGCTTATTAGAGTGAGAACTTTCCTCAGAGAGGTTCTTCCTCCGCGCGCTCCGGGCTGCCCGCTCCCTCCACACGCGGATGACAGCCTCTCCCCCTGGGCTGTGCGAAAATACTAGAGCTTTTATTTGGGTCAGCTATCTAAAAAATGAAGAAATGAACATTTCATTCAAGAAATGAGCTATCTAAAAAATGAAGAAAAGAATAGCTGGCATGACACCGACCCTAAAGGGTCCCACGTTCGATGTGTTGTAAGTAGGGTTCTGAGGGAAGAGGGAAAGCTGCACAAAATGGAGAGGGGATGACAGCAGTACCCTTCACTTACGACAATATTTACTGAATCCAGGAATTCATCAACTATACGACATTCCGTTTTTTTTTTAATGTAGCGGTAAGAAATAAGAACTGTCACATAAACTATGACACACGGGTTCTTATCACTTAATAGACTAAAATGTTATTGAAATGTCCCTTTTAGACTTATGTAGAAATGTGTTTATTATTTAACACTCTTGTTCATTCATAAAAGGAAATAGCGAATAAATTGGTTAAAATATTCTTCAAATACATTCATATTGAGTCCAACAGTCCTGATCACTTTTTTTGTTTCACCCAGCATCATCCTCAGTGACATAAGAATTTTTTAATAAGGCCTTTAATAAGGCATCCCACTGTTGTGTCTGGGGTATTCTTCCAATCCACCAAAACTAAGCCAAGTTTGCTGAGCATCTGCAGAGCCAACCACATCTCCCTACCGTTTGGACAGGAGGCAAAAGACTCCCAATTTGGGGATATGTTAAATAAAAAAATGTGCATTTTAGAATCAACAATGTACACTTGATTGCTTTTATGAGACGGTGACATATTGTAGTTTATACACTGTAGCAATTTGTCTCCGTAAATAATTTGATAAAAATTAAAACTTTAAGTTGTAGAATCTTAACATTACTCGTGAATGATTGTGAAAATCATTTGCAGGAAAGTTGAAGAGATATCTTAGTTAAAACTGAGTTATTTTTGTGCTCGCTTCGGCAGCACATATACTAAAACTGAGTTATTTTTTGGTACTATTTATCTTTTTCAGCAAAAAAGGCAAATATTCTAAATTTGCTGAACTTTTCTGTAGTGTTATGCATCTCTCAGTAATATGTTACCAAATAGATTTTTCTGAAAAAATTAAAAAAAAAATCACTGTTCCTTCAAGGTAAAGATAACATTTCAACACTGAGTGAGAAGGTGCTATGAAGAGAACATTTGAAAACTAATATTTCAAAATGTTACCATTATTGGGTGTGCAGGGGAGAGGGTTGGTAAAATTATATGTTTGTCACCTACAAAAATGAACACTTAAAAAACCTTGGAAACAATTTGCTTTCGTTTTTCAATGTTTCAGTTGAGTAGCTCAGCAAATTTTAAACCCATTTGTTAAAAAAAATAGGAAAATGCAGCAGCTTCTGAAAAACAACTAATCAGTAGGAGAGATAATAAAATTATGGTAACAAAATGTTAATAATAAGCTTGTATAATTCATAGATTGCCTTATTTTTTCAAGTTTTTTTTTTAGTAAAAGGAAAGGCTTTTATTTGGTTAATAAAATATTCCAAAATATACTTTATCTCATTTTAAAGTTTATATTTTGTGTACATTTTACTACATATAATAAATATATATTTGTGATACATATTTATTTATGTATATCTAAAATTTATAAGGAAAAAAACAGCTACACATATATTGGCAATGTATTCTAAATCCCTTTTTTTCCCTTAAGGATACATGATCTACGGGCACCTGGGTGACTCAGTTAAGTGTCTGCCTTCGGCTCAGGTCATGATTCCTGGGTCCTAGGATTGAGCCTCGTGTTGGGCTCCTTGCTTAATGGGAAGCCTGCTTCTCTCTCTCCCCCTCTGTCTGCTTGTCCTTTCTCCCTCCTTCTCTCTCTCCCCCTCTCTCTCTCTCTGTCAAATAAATAAATAAAATCTTTAAGAAAAAAAAAGTGCACAATCTAAAATATTCTAATCACAGCATGTTATAAAATTGCTAAGACAGATACAGGATGGTGTTCCAAATGCACCTGAGCCATTTTCTGTAAGAGAATGAATGAACATATTGGAGAAGGGACTTGAATCTGATGGTTAAGCAAACAAAACAAATTATAAGGATACAATAAGATGCAGGCAACAATGATGGCCTTCGTTATTCTCTTCTTTTCCCTAGATGCAAATAAAGAAGATGACCAATCTTACATAAATATTATTAGAGAAGTTATCATCGAAGTCCATCAGGATATTATTCAATTAGGGTTAAATATAGAGGGGAGACTTGTGTTAATAGTTTCTGATAACAGTAGTTCTCTCCCTGTTCTGCTCCCTCCCTGTGTTGTAAGCTCCATTAGCGCAAGGACCTCATCTTTCATCTCCAGCACCTGGCACAATGAGTGGCACATGACAAGTGCTCAAGAAATGTTTATTGAGCTGAATTGATTTGTTCTAGAGAGATCTCACTCTCTTTGGTCAACCAAATTTATAGGTGATGTGAATCTTCAAAACTTTCAAGTTAAAAGAAAAGTAGTTGGAAAATTAAATGTAGCTTTTCTTTGCAATCCAGTGACCAGTGACCCTTCCATATGAAATCTAGCCATCTTTTTTTCTTTTTAACTGTTCTTTATTTGATAGACTGTAAAAGCTTTTGTGTTTTCTTCCTTCCTTTCTCTTCCACTTTCTCCTCCTCTTTCTTTAACTGTCTGGGAGTTTCCCTAGTAAATGCATGTCTTTCATAAGGGGCTGACTGTGTAGTTAAGAAAAAAAAAATCTTGCTTTTTTTGTTTCTGAGAATAAGCCCTAAATAATGGAGAAAACCTAATGAAGCAAGAGGCTAACATACAAACCAACATATCAACCTAGTATGATTATTAAGTCTATGGGTGTGAAATGACCTTCGGTAAAGCTGTAGCTGGATGAATGTACTTGCAAATCAAAAGCTCAATTAAGTGAATAACCACAGTGACAAAGACAACGACTTTTCTAGAAAATACTAGTTCAGTTTCCATTTCTGGTACTTTTCCATTCCTTTACATGTCTATTTTGTTTCATTGTTGATACCAAAAGTTCTAAAAATACTAACTCATACAGTGCTATGACAATTATGTGTCATTTGTCAGAATAAGTACTAAGAGATGGTTGCCAACAGTGATTTAGTGCATCAAATTCCGGCACCAGTTAAACTTGGTAAGAAAGTTTTGACATATATTTTAACCTTTTACTTTAATAAGGAGATCAGAATCTAAGATTAATTATTCACTCTTGCTGCTTCACTTTGCAAAAGTTTCATTTCTAAAAGTTTTCACTTAATTATTCATCTGTCCAAAATGTTGTACTTATAGGGACGCCAATATAGCTCCTAAACATATTTGTAGTATCATATGTTGAAAGGCTTAAATAAAATACTGTAGTGCAAGATTCTTAGATTATTAGTAATCCCCAAAGATTCTTAAAATGCAGAGTTTTAATGTTTCTACAGCTGACATTTAGGAAGCACAGATGTTGTTTACAGATGACAAACTACATGGAAAATGCCACGTCTTGGAAAAGTGAAGTACACTCAAGAGTTTTCAAGGTTGCCATACGCTTTATTAAATGAAAATAAGGTTAAGGAGTAAAGTGAGACATGAGGCAAATTTAAAACACTGACAACTACAGGGTCCCACACAATATAAACTTGATTCACAATCTGGCTGTGCTATTCTCAGTAGCTAAATCTAAGAGACACAAAAGTTATAGGATTCACAGATTTCATGATATAATGACTTATATCCCTGTCATCAGAGGCAGAACTTTGGTGGCCCAAGAGAAAGTGTTTTCCAGATTCTTATAAAGATGAGAATGTTTCACATAAAGGACAAATTTCTCACAAATATTTCTACACAAAACCACACATGTTTCCGTTAGTTAGTTAGTCAGTTAGTTAGTTAGTTAGTTAGTTGTAGAGCTCCTCAATGAAAGCCTTGCAAAGAACACTTTGGAACATGGATGCTTGGTGTGCATTAACATTCTATCCTGTATTTCATTATTTGAGGCTCCAAATACGCCTTTGCTCTATGCTTCCCATATACAGAAAATAGTCCATGATTTCCTAAGTGAGACAGCCAAAATCCTGTCCTGTCACTGCATCCAGCTCAGAGCCAAGCTCCCTCTGGGAAGTGGGCAGCAGTGGCTGCCTAGTGGGATAGGACTCCTCTGCTTGTAATCCCAAAACACATGTTACCTGTACCCCACATGCCTTCCACACTGTAAAGTGGTGGAACAGGAACAGAGAATGCTCCCCTTTGAAAAGAAGAAACATATGAGATGCCAGAAGTCACTGGTCTAATCTGCTGGGCGATGTGTTAGGGTTTTTGATTTTGGCCTATAGAATCTGTACTAAAACTGAACAAGAGGAATCTCAATTAAGAAAAACACAATAAAGTAATATCAGATTTTAATAATTTGTCCTCTCCCCTCCAATCTCTTCTCCAAAAGTAACAATTTTGTGAGAATCTTTCCACATTTTTCTTCATGCCTTTATCAGTATATAAAAGCATGACAGGCTTTTCCACCCTACATTGAAACAAAAATTGAGCCACACTATTATTCATCTATCTCCATCTATCTTTGTTTTATTTTTCTTTACCACATGGCATAAACTTCATTCCATAACATATATAATTGATCTAATTCTGTTTTCAATAGCTGCGATTTTCCATGCTGTATATGTACTAAAATTTAGTTAACTATTCTCTTATTTATAGGTCTTCAGGGTTTGTTTTTTACTTTTCCCCTAAACAAATATGTAATATATTCACCAAAATAAAAATATTTTATTTATATACAGATATATCGAACTTTTATATGTTGTAATAGAATACATTCTGTTTGTAATAGAATTCTGTTTGTAATAGAATCTCATATATGGTTTGTTGAATCAAAGAATATGAGTTTTTTCACTTTAATGGATTATACCAGATTTTTATCCAAATTATAGTAATTCACACTCCTACTAGCGTACATTATCACTACCAGAATGATACTATCTTCTGTAATTTTTATCAGTCTAACAGATGAGAAATGGTATTTTAAACTATATATCCCTCACAACCAACACCTTTTTATGTGTCTGTAGTTTTTACAAATATGTATTATCAATGTATCTGTGTCTTCAAATAGTATGTCATTTAAGAACTTTACAATATACTTCTATCTTATACCTTCTGTGCTATTTCACCATATGTTTTACTTTCATATATAATACAAACCCACAATACATTGTTGCTACTTTTGTTTTAAGTATTTATCTTTTAAAAAGAAATTTAAAAATAGAAAACAAAAGTTTTTTTCCCCATATATCTATGATTACCAGCACCCTTCATTCCTTTGTATAGATCAAAGTTTCTGTGAAGTATCATTTCACTTCTAAAGAAATTCCTTTAACATTTCCTACAGTGCAGATATGTTAGTGACAAATTTTCTCAGTTTTTGTTTGTCTAAAAATGTTTTTATTTCACCTTCATTTCTGAAGAACATTTTTAGTGTATATGAAATGATAGGTTTCTTTTCCCCAGCACATTAAAGATATTATTCCACAGTCTTCTGGCCTGCATTGTTTCTGATGAGAAGTCAATTGGAACTGTCATCTTGTTCTGCTGTATGTAATGTCTTTCTTTTTCTCAACCACTTCGATATCTTCTTATCACTGATTTTCAGTATTATATTTTGATGTGCTCCTGTGTGGTCTCCTTGGTGATTTTTCTGCTTAGTGTTTGTTGAGCTTGTTAGATCTGTGGAGTTTTCTTGTTTGTTTGGTTAGTATTTTTAATTAATTAATTAATTTATTTATTTATTTATTTTTCCCCAAATATATTTATTTTTTCTGTGTTCCAAGATTCATTGTTCATGCACTACACCCAGTGCTCCATGATACGTGCCTTTCTCAAGGCTTGCCCAACCCCCCACCCCCTGCCCTCCAAACCCTCAGTTTGTTGCTCAGAGTCCACAGATTCTCATTACATCGCCCCCTCTGATTTCCCCCCATTCACCCTTTCTTTCCTTCTCACAATGCCCTCCATGTTTTTGCTTATGCTCCACACGTAAGTGAAACCATAAGATAATTGAGTCTCTCCACTTGACTTATTTCACTCCACATAATCTCTTCCAGTCCTGTCCATGTTGATATAAAAGTTGGGTATTCATCCTTTCTGATGGAGGCATAATATTCCATAGTATATATGGACCATATCTTCTTTATC
>CM053606.1:47035594-47085191 GCA_028646535.1 Procyon lotor | reverse complement strand
TCATCTGTTGATGGACATCTAGGTTCTTTCCATAGTTTGGCTATTATGGACATTGCTGCCATAAACATTCAGGTGCACGTGCCCCTTCGGATCACTACATTTGTATCTTTAGGGTAAAAACCCAGTAGTGCAATTGCTGGGTCATAGGGTAGCTCTATTTTCAACTTTTTGAGGAACCTCCATACTGTTTTCCAGAGTGGCTGTACCAGCTTGCATTCCCACCAACAGTGTAGGAGGGTTCCCTTTTCTCCGCATCCTCACCAACATCTGTCATTCCTGACTTGTTAATTTTAGCCATTCTGACTGGTGTGAGGTGGTATCTCACTGTGGTTTTGATTTGTATTTCTCTGATGCCAAGTGATGTTGAGCACTTTTTCATGTGTCTGTTGGCCATTTGGATGTCCTCTTTGCATTTTGAACAGAAATGTCTGTTCATATCTTCTGCCCATTTCTTGATCAGATAATTTGTTCTTTGGGTGTTCAGTTTGAGAAGTTCTTTATAGATCTCGGATACTAGCCCTTTATCTGCTATGTCATTTGCAAATATCTTCTCCCATTCTGTCAGTTGTCTTTTGGTTTTGTTGACTGTTTCCTTTGCTGTGCAAAAGCTTTGGATCTTGATGAAGTCCCAATAGCTCATTTTTGCCCTTGCTTCCCTTGCTTTTGGAGATGTTTCTAGGAAGAAGTTGCTGCGGCTATGGTCAAAGAGGTTGCTGCCTGTGTTATCCTCCAGGATTTTGATGGATTTCTGTCTCACATTGAGGTCTTTCATCCATTTTGAGTCTATTTTTGTGTGTGGTGTAAGGAAATGGTCCAGTTTCATTCCTCTGCATGTGGCTGTCCAGTTTTCCCAACACCATTTGTTGTCTTTTTCAACATTTCCTTAGCAATTCAGGGTCTTTTCTGGTTCCATACAAATTTTGGGATTGTTTGTTCCAGCCCTTTGAAAAAGACCAGTGGAATTTTGATCGGGATGTCATTGAAAGTATAGATTGCTCTGGGCAGTACAGACATTTCAACAATGTTTATTCTTCCGATCCATGAGCATGGAATGCTTTTCCACCTTTTTGTGTCTTCTTCAATTTTTTTTCATAAGTGTTCTGTAGTTCCTCGAGTACAGATCCTTTACCTCTTTGGTTAGGTTTATTCCCAGGTATCTTATGGTTCTTGGTGCTACAGTAAATGGAATCGATTCTCTAATTTCCCTTCCACTTTTCATTGTTAGTGTAGGAAAGCAAATAATTTCTGTGCATTGATTTTGTATCCTGCCACATTACTGAATTGCTGTATGAGTTCTAGTAGTTTGGGGGTGGAGTCTTTTGGGTTTTCCAAGAAAATATCATGTCATCTGCAAAGAGAGAGAGTTTGACTTCTTCATTGCCAATTTGAATACCTTTTATTTCTTTTTGTTGTCTGATTGCTGTCGCTAGGACTTCTAGTACTATGTTGAACAAGAATGGTGAGAGTAGGCATCCTTGTTTGTTCCTGATCTCAAAGGGAAGGCTGTCAGCTTTTCCCCATTGAGAATGGTAATTGTTGTGGGCTTTTCATAGATAGACTTGATGATGTTGAGGAATGTTTCTTCTATCCCTATACTTTGAAGAGTTTTAATCAGGAACAGATGCTGCATTTTGTCAAACGCTTTTTCTGCATCAATTGAGAGGACCATGTGGCTCTTCTCTCTTTTATTGATTTGTTCTATCACATTGATTTATTTGTGAATGTTGAACCATTCTTGCATCCCAGGGATAAATCCCACCTGGTCATGATGAATAATCTTTTTAATGTACTGTTGGATTCTATTAGCTAGGATCTTGTTGAGAATCTTGGCATTCATATTCATCAGGGATATTGGTTTGAAATTCTCCTTTTTGATGGGGTCTTTGCCTGGTTTGGGGATCAGGGTAATGCTGGCTTCATAGAAAGAGTCTAGAAGTTTTCCTTCTGTTTCTATTTTTTTGAAACAGTTTCAGGAGAATAGGTATTATTTCTTCCTTGAAAGTTTAGTAGAATTCCCCGGGGAATCCGCCAGGTCCTGGACTCTGGTTTTTGGGGAGGTTTTAGATCACTGCTTCAATCTCATTTCTAGACATGGGTCTAGTCAGGTCATCAATTTCTTCCTGTTTCAGTCTTGGGAGATTATAGGTTTCCAGGAATGCATCTATTTCTTCTAGGTTGTTTAACTTATTGGCATATAGCTGTGAATAATAATTTTTGATGATTGTTTCCTTTGGATTAGTCATGATCTCTCCCCTTTTGTTCATAATTTTGTTAATTAGGGTCCTCTCTCTTTTGGATGAGTTTGGCCAGTGGCTTATCAATCTTATTGATTCTGTCAAAAAACCAACTTCTGGATTCATTGATACATTCTACTGTTACTCTAGTTTCTAACTTGTTGATCTCTACTCTAAATTTTATTATTTCCCTTCTTGTGTGTGGGGTTGGCTTAATTTGTTGTTGATTTTCCAGTTCTTTAAGGTGTAAAGGGAGCTGATGCATTTGAGATTTTTCAATTTTTTTGAGTGAGGCTTGGATCGCTATGTATTTCCCCCTCAGGACCGCCTTTGCCATGTCCCATAGGTTTTGCGTTGATGTGTCTTCTTTCTTATTGGTCTCCATGAATTGTTTAAGTTCATCTTTGATTTCCGGTTGATCCCAGCATTCTTGAGCAGGTTGGTCTTTAGTCCTCAAGTGTTTGAATTCCTTTCAAACTTTTTCTTATGGTTGAGTTCCAGTTTCAAAGCATTGTGGTCTGAGAATAGGCAGGGAATCATTTCAATCTTTTGGTATCAGTTGAGTCCTGATTTGTGGCCCAGTATGTGGTCTATTTTGGAGAAAGTTCCATGTGTGCTGAAGAAGAATGAGTATTCTGTTGTTTTAGGGTGGTGTGTTCTGTATATGTCTATGAGGCCCATCCTGTCCAATGTGTTATTCAAAGCTCTTGTTTCTTTATTGATTTTCTGTTTAGATGATCTGTATGTTACTGCGAATGGCGTGTTAAGATCTCCTACTATTAATGTATTCATATCAATATGACTATTTTGATTAACAGTTGGCTTATATAGTTGGCTGCTTCTATATTGGGGGCATAAATGTTTACAATTGTTAGATCTTCTTGGAGGATAGACCCTTTCAGAATGATATAGTGTCCTTCTGCATCCCTGACTACAGTCTTTAGCTTAAAATCTAATTTATCTAATATGAGAATCGCTACCCCAGCTTTCTTTTGAGGCCCATTGGCATGAAAGATGGTTCTCCATCCTTTCACTTTCAGTCTGGTGTTTTTCGTTCCAAATGTGTCTCTTGTAGATAGCATATGGACAGGTCCTGTCATTTTATCCATTCTGCAACCCTGTGTCATTTTACGGGAGCATTTAGGCTGTTCACATTGAGAGTGATTATTGAAAGATAAGTGTTTATTGACATCATGTTGCCTGTGTAGTCCTTGTTTCTATAGATTGTAAATTCTGTTCTAAGTCACTCATGGGTTCTTTCTACTTTTATAGAACCCCTTTAATATTTCTTGTAGTGCCAGCTTTGTGGCCACATACTCTTTTAATCCTTGCCAGTCTTGGAAGCTCTTTATCTCTCCATTCATTTTGGATGTCAGCCTTGCTGGATAAAGTATTCTTGGCTGCATGTTCTTCCTGTTTAGTGCCCCAAATATATCATGCCAGCCCTTTCTGGCTTTCCAGGTTTCTGTGGACAGGTCTGACATTATTCTAATGGGTCTTCCTCCATATGTATGGAATCTCTTCCTCTTAGCTGACCTCAGGACTTCTTGTCTAAAATTATAATTTGCAAATTTTACAATTATGTGCCTGGGTGTCTTTCTAGACTTATTGATATTGGCAGGTGTCCTTTCTGCCTCTAGGACATGAACACTTGTTCCATTCCCCAGATTGGGGAAATTTTCATCCAGAATTTGGTCAGCTATATCTTCTAGTCTTCTGTCTTTCTCTACCTCCTCTGGGATTCCAAAAATTCTGATGTTGGAACGTTTCATGGCATCATTTATTTCCCTAAGTCTCTTATCATGACTCCTGAGCAGTTTGCTCCAGCTCTCATCCTGACCTTTTTTCTCAACCATTTTATCCTCTAGATCACTAATTCTATCCTCTGTCTCTATAACTCTAGCTGTTAGACTATTTAGATTAGATTGGATCTTACTGATAGCATTTTTTTACATCTGCTATACTGGTTCTCATTTCTGCCCTTAGAGATTCTACGTTGTCATTAATCTTTTTCTCCATCCTAGCCATTGCCTGGATAATTGTCACCCTGAATTCCTTTTCTGACATACTGTTTCTGTCCATGTCCAATAGTTCTGAGGGAGAGGGTGCAGTCTCTGAGTTTTTCCTCTGTTGGGTGTTCCTCCTCCTAGTCATTTTGATGAGAAGTGGATGAGAGGATGTATAGCTGGATATATCACCTATGATCCAGGCAGGGTGCACCCTGGAAGGTTTTGGAGCAATTGGATTCACCACCAAAAAGAAAGTAAGGATAAAAAAAGAGAGAGAGAAAGAGAAAAAGGAGAAATCCCAGCCAGAATGGGCCCCCAAAATAAGATTTATAAGGTCCGTAAACTAACACGAACAAACATACAGACCAACAAAAGTAAATGAAAGAAAGAAAAGAACCTAGTCAGAATGAACCCCAAGAATAAGATTTATATAATAACATAACAAAAGCAAATACATAGAAACACTGACAAAAGAATAAGATGGGAAGGTGGTTATAACTCCTTGCTGGCGAGGAAGGTTATTTCAGGTCTTCCTGGGTTTATCATGGTATTAAGCCTCTAGTTGTAATGTTAAGTAGTTTAAAAATGAAAATAAAAATAAACTCAAGAAGTGTGAAAATGAGTGAATAAAAAAATAAAAAATAAGAAAGAAAAAAAAAACCCCTTGTATCTATGAAATATACAGGTTTGAGTGTATTATCAGGAGCTGAATATATTGATTTCCCCTGATGTTGGGGATTTAAAATTTTATGGGGACCCTGTGGTTTTTGTCCTTTGGTTTTTTGAACTGTCTTCTGGGGGAGGGGCCTGTCCCGTTGTTTTCTAGTCAATCTTGCTTGGGTTGAGTCACCCTGCTCCCCAATCAAGGGGCTGTGCTCTATGGAAACTAGTTTCTCAGTCTTTTGCTCTCTGAAGGTTTTTGGTCTTTTGCAGCTTTTTCACCTTTTCAGAGTCCAAGCAAGGAATCTGCCTGTACACACCCAGACCTCTGCGTCACAGAGAAACCTCAATCTGCTCCCCTCTGAGTGGTCCAGAACACCCACTCCCCTCTGCAAAATTCTGGTCACAGTACCTGTCAGAGGTAGTGCGTGCCCCAGCCACCATTCAGTGACTCGGCGAGTGCTCACTGGGCTCCAGGCCCACGCAGGGTGTGCTCAGATTCCTGCTGGAGATTAGGCCGCCCATCCTCGTTCTCTCCAAGGCCAGCTGGGAGCACCCAGACCCTGCGACAGGCCACAAATGCCTTTCAGTCAGGGTTGCAGTCAGTCCAGTGAGTGGGGCATGCAGAGAAAAGCTGTCGGCTCCTGGACCACACCAGACTCTCTAAGGCGCTTGCAGGAGTGTGCCCTGCCCACAAAATGGTGCAAGCAGTGAAAAGCTGCAGGTTCGTGAACCATGGACTTGACCTCCCCACCAGTCTCTCTTTGAGATGAGTGGTGCCTTCCTGGGAACGTGGGCCCAGGCCCATGCCCATGACCACCCCTTCCACTAGTTGCTCCTCAGAACCTTTTGCTCTTTTTAAGTGTTTTTAACTGGACTCTAAGTTAATGCTGGTCCCCAACCCCGGGGAATTTCCTTGGGGTATTACTGTCCTTGGATCGCTTCTGGTGGCTCCCTCACTCTTTTGTTTATCCTCCAATATCAGTTCAAGTGCTCACACTTTGCTTTACCTCTCCACTGCTGTCTTTTGCTCCCATAGAGATCCAGAAGTGAAAAATCTTGCTCCTCAGGCTGATTTCATGGATGTTCAGTGTGTTCTGGTAGATATCCAGCTCACTTTAGGGGATAGGTTGCAACAGGATCTCCTACTTCTCTGCCATCTTGCCCCCTCTCTCCTTGGTTAGTATTTTTAGTTTTTGCTGACTTTGGAAAAATTTTCAGACTTTATTTCAAATATGGCCTCTGTCCCCGCTTCTAGATCCAATTACATAATTTTAGAGTGCCTTATATTGTTCCTTTGTTCTTTTTGGTTCCCAGCTTTTTTACCCTCCCTTTTCTTTAGTTTGGATAGTTTTTTTTTTTTTTTAATTCAAGTATAATTAACATACAGTGTTATGTTAGTTTTAGGTATACAATATAATTATTCAACACTTCTGTACATTACTTAGTGCTCATCACAAGTGTATTTTTAATTCTTTCACCTATTTGACCCATCCCTGCACCTATCTCTCCTCTGGCAACCACTAGTGTGTTTTCTTTTTCTTTCTTTTTTTTTTTTCTTAAATATTTTATTTACTTGAGAGAGAGAAAGTGAGAGCATGAGAGGAGCAAAGGTCAGAGAGAGAAGCAGACTCCCCATGGAGCTGGGAGCCCAATGCGGGACTCGATCCCGGGACTCCAGGATCATGACCTGGGCCGAAGGCAGTTGCTTAACCAACTGAGCCACCCAGGTGCCCCCCACTGGTGTGTTTTTTATATTTAAAAGTCTGGGGGGTTTTTTTGTTTCTTTTTATCTTTGGTTGTTTTAGTTCTAAAATTCCACATATGAGTGAAATCATACGGTGTATGTCTTTCTCTGATTGATTTATTTCACATTATACTCTCTAGATCCATCCCTATTGTTGCAAATGACAAGATTTCATTCTTTTTTTTCATTCATTCTTTTTTATAGTTGAGTAATATTCCATTGTATGTATATACCGCTTCTTTATCCATTCATCTATAGATGGAGACTTGGGCTGCTTACATATCTTGACTGTTATAAATAATGCTTTAATAAACATAAGAGTGCATATATCTTTTTTTTTTTTTTTTAAGAGTGCATATATCTTTTGAATTAGTGGAATTACTGGATCATATGGCAATTCTATTTTTTTCCCAGTTCTTTTTATTTTTTTAACATATAATGTATTATTTGCCCCAGGTATACAAGTCTGTGAAGCATCAGGCTTATACATTTCACAGCACTCACCATAGCACATACCCTTCTCAGTGTCATAACCTAGCCACCTTATCCCTACCCCCACTCCCCAACAATCCTCAGTTCGTTTTGTGAGTTTAGGAGTCTCTTATGGTTTGTCTCCCTCCTGATCCCATCTTGTTTCATTTTTTCCCTCCCTATCTGCTATGACCCCCTACCCTGCCTATCAAATTCCTCATATCAGAGAGATCATATGATAATTGTCTTTCTCTGATTGACCTATTTCGCTTAGCATAATACCCTTTAGTTCTATCCACGTCATAGCAAATGGCAAGCTTTTGTTTCTTTTGATGGCTGCATAGTATTCTATTATGTGTATGTATATATACACATATACACACACCACATCTTCTTTATCCATTCATCTGTTGATGGACATCTAGGCTCTTTCCATAATTTGGCTATTGTAGACATTGCTGCTATAAACATTCAGGCGTGCTTGCCCCTTTAGATCACTACATGTGTGTTTTTAGGGTAAATACCCAGTAGTGCGATTGCTGGGTTGTAGGGTAGCTGTATTTTCAACTTTTTGAGGAAGCTCCATACTGTCTTCCAGAGTAGCTGCACCAGCTTGCATTCCCACCAACAGTATAGGAGGGTTCCCCTTTCTCTGCATCCTCTCCAACATCTGACATTTCTTGACTTGTTAATTTTAGCCATTCTGACTGGTATGAGCTGCTTTCTTATTGTTATACTGACTACTATTAACTGAGCTCAAACTCTATACCAGGCAGTGGACTGGGGCTGTTGGTCTGTAATTCTCCTTTTTGATAGAGTCTTTGTCTTGTTTTGGGATTCAGGTAATGCTGGCCTCATAAAATGAGTTTGGAAGTTTTCCTTCCACTTCTATCTTTTGGAGCAGCTTCAGAAGAATAGGTATTAATTTTTCTTTAAATGTTTTGTGGAGGGGTGCCTGGGTGGCTCAGTGGGTTGAAGCCTCTGCCTTCGGCTCAGGTCATGATCTCAGCCTCCTGGGATCGAGCCCCGCATCAAGCTCTCTGCTCAGCAGGCAGCCTGCTTTCTCCTCTCTCTCTGCCTGCCTCTTTGGCTACTTGTGATCTCTTTCTCTCTGTCAAATGAATAAATAAATAAAACATTTATTATATTATTATATAGAAAAAAATTTTTTTTTAAAAAATAAAAGAAATGTTTGGTGGAATTCCCCTGGGAAGCAGTCTGGCCCTGGGCTCTTGTTTGTCAGGAGATTTTTTTTTTTTAAAGATTTTTTATTTATTTACAGTGAGAAACACAGCGAGAGAGGGAACACAAGCAGAGGGAATGGTAGCGGGAGAAGCAGGCTTCCTGCCGAGCAGGGAGCCTGATGCGGGGCTCAATCCCAGGACCCTGGGATCATGACCTGAGCCGAAGGCAGACGCTTAACGACTGAGCCACCCAGGCGCCCGTCAGGAGATTTTTTATTACTGCTCCCATTGCCTTGCTGGTTATGGGTCTGTTCAGGTTTTCTATTTCTTCCTGTTTCCATTTTGGTAGTTTACACGTCTCTAGGAATGCATCTATTTCTTCCAGATTGCCTAATTTGTTGGCATATAGTTGCTCATAATGTGTTCTTATAATTGTTTGTATTTCTTCAGTGTTGATTGTGATCTCTCCTCCTTCATTCATGATTTTATTTATTGGGTCCTTTCTCTTTTCTTTTTGATAAGTCTGGCCAGGGGTTTATCAATCTTATTAATTCTTTCAAAGAACCAGCTCCTAGTTTCATTGATTTGTTCTACTGTTCTTTTGGTTTCTATTTCATTGATTTCTGTGTTTATCTTTATGATTTCTCTTTTCCTGCTGGGTTTAGGCTTTCTTTTCTGTCCTTTCTCCAGCTCCGTTAGGTGTATGGTTAGGTTGTGTACTTGAGACCTTTCTTATATCTTGAGAAAGGATTGTATTGCTATATACTTTCCTTTCAGGACTGCCTTTGCTGTGTCCCAAAGATTTTGAACAGTTTTTTCCTTTTCATTTGTTTCCATGAATTTTTTTAAATTCTTCTTTAATTTCTAGTTGACCTATTTGTTCTTTAGTAGGATGCTCTTCAGCCTCCATATATCTGAGTTCTTTCCAAGTTTCCTCTATACCCATTTATTTGAAAGTTTTTTTTTTAAATCATGAATGGATCTCGAATTTTGTCAAATGTTTTTCCTGAATCTATTGAAATATGATCGTATGATTTTTATCCTTCATTTGTTAATGTGGTATATCACATTGATTAATTTGTAAATGTTGAACCATCCACATATACCTGGAACAAATCCAACTTGATTACATCTATGATCCTTTTAATGTATTGTTGAATTTGGTTTGCTAGTATTTTGAGGATTTTTACATTTATGTTTATAGGTATATAAGCCTGTAATTTTCCTTTCTTGTAGTGGCCTTGTCTGATTTTGGTATCAGGGTAATGCTAGCCTCATAGAATAAGTTTGGCAGTGTTACTTCCTTTTCTAGTTTCTAGAAGAGTTTGAAGTCTGGCATTAGTTCTTTAAATATTTGTTAAAATTCACCAGTGAAACTACCTGGTCCTGAACTTTTCTTTGTTGGGAGGTTTTTGATTACTGATGCACTCTCCTTTCTAGTAATCAGTCTGTTCAGATTTTCTATTTGTTCATGCTTTGGTATTTGTAGGTTGTATGTATCTAGGAATTTATCCATTTCTATTAAGTTGTCTAATTTTCAACATGTAATTGTTCATAGTAGTCTCATGATCCTTTGTATTTCTTTGGTATCAGTTGTAACATCTACTCTTTCATTCTGATTTGAGTCCTATTTCTTTTTTTGGTGAGACAGGTTCATATCCCCTTTTCACTTTTTGTATTGTCTTTTTTTTTTTTTTAAGATTTTATTATTCATTTGAGAGAGAGAGAGAAAGAGAGAAAGAGAGAGCATGAGCAAGGGGAGAGGCCAAGGGAGAGAGAGAAGTGGAGCCCAGAGTGGGGCTCCATCCCAGGACCCTGGGATCGCAACCTGAGTTGAAGGCAGACTTCAACCATCTGAGCCACCCAGGCAGCCCTGTTTTGTTGTCCTTTTTATACTGTTTTTTAATTTTATCCTTAAACATCTTTAAAGAGAATTTTATTTCTCTTTAAACATATTTTAAGGAGAAATAAAATTATGATCAATCCATATTTTTACAAGCAGCTTTGGTGTATTGTTTCAGCTTGCTGCATGGTATTCCATTAAAAGCATAACCCACATTTCCACATCCACATTCATACTAATGGGCTTCTAGGTTTCCTCCAACTTGCTACCACAAATAATACCCTGATGAATAAACATCCTGTGTATGTCTCTTGTGCATGCATGTGGATGTTTCTCGGAGGTACATACCCAGAAATAGAAGTGCTGGATCATAACTGATGTACACACTTCAGTTGCACTAAGTCCTACAATACTGTTCTCCAAAATTGGCTGTACCAGTTGCCATTCACATGAGCGATACATGAGGATATCTGTTTCTCCTCATCCTTTTCAGGATTTATATTATTCATTGTATCACTTTACTGTTGTTTTGCAACATATTACTACAAATTATTGGTGGCTTAAAACAACACAAATTTTTACAGCTCTAGGGGTCAAAAGTCCAAAATGGGTCTTACTGAGCTAAAACCAATGTGTTGGTAGGGCTGCATTCTTTTCTGGAGACCCTAAGGGAGAATCCATTTTCTCGCCTTTCCCAACTTCTACAGTTTACTTGCTTTCCTTGGCTCAAGGCTCCCTTCCATCTTTAAAGATAGCAATGGCTGGTCAAGTGTTTTTCATCTTGTATCACTCTGACACTCCCTCTTATGCCTTCCTCATTCACATTTAAGCACACTGTGATTACATTGAGCCTGCCTGGATAATCTCCCTCTGTCAAGGTCAACTCATTAAGAACTTTAATTCTACCTGCATCCTAATTCTCTTTTGCCATCAACTTGGTCTAGTCACAGGTTCTGAGTATTAGAATGCAGATTTTTTTGGGAGGGGGGAGTAATTTTCTGCCTACCACACCAGGTTTCTAATTTTTATCAATCTGTAAAAATCTGTAAAAATGTAATCTGTACAAATCTTTGTACAAAAATACAATCTGTACAAATCTTTGTACATTTCATTGTACAAAATGTACAAAGAACTATAAATTGGTAAGGAAAAAATGAATAGAAAACTAGTAAAGGATATAAACAGACAATTCACAGAAGAAAATTACTGAAAGGCAACTAAATATATGGAGAGATGCTCAACTTCACACTTAATAATAGCAATGCAAATTAAAACTATGCTGAGACCATTTTTTGTAACAATTTGAGATACATTCAGATACAGTTCATGTGCCATATAATTTAGTCATTTAAAGTGTATAATTCAGTGGTTTTAGTATATTTACAGAGTTGTGCAACCATCACCACAATCAATTTTAGATTATTTTCTTCACCCCCAAAAGAAACACTGTAACATTTAGCTATGCCCTCCAACTGCGCCCCCCCCATCCCTCCTTACCCTGAGCAACCATTTATATATTGCCTGTATCTCTGGATTTGCCTATTTTGGACATTTCATGTAAATGGAATCAAATGTGGTCTTGTGGCTGGCCTCTTTTATTTAGCATAGTATTTTTAAAGTTCATCTGTGTTGTAGCATGTAGTATTTCTGTACTCCTTTTCATAGTTGAATAATGTTATTCTCTTGTATTGATATACTACATTTTGTTTACTCATTCATCAGCTAATGGACATTCTGGTTGTTTATGTCTTTTGGTGGAATGATGCTGCTATGAGCATTCATATACAAATTTTTGTGTGGATATGTTTTCATTTTTCTTGGGTGTATTTCTAGGGATAAAATTGCTGGATCAAATAGTAACTCCGTTTAAGTTTTTGAGAAGCTGCCAAAGTGTTTTCTAAGGTGGCTGCATCATTTAAAAATTTCTACCATCAACAGTATATGAGGGTTCTTCGCCAAAACTTATTATCTGTTTGATTATAGCCTAGATCCTAGTGTATGTGAAGTGGTATCTCTTTGTGGTTGCCATTTGCATGACACTGTTTTTACCTGTCACACTGACAAAGATAAAATTTTTTATAAAATATTGAGATAGAGAATATATTGGGAGAAAACAAGTACTGGCCTACATTGCTGGTGGGAATGTGAATTAATGCAACTTCTACATTGGCCAATTTGGCTTATTTATCAAAATGTTAAATGCACATACCCTTCAACTGAACAATTCCTCTTCTAGCATTTTGAACTTGAGATATTCTTACACATGAAATTGTGGAAAACAATCTAGGTATAGATATTTTCACAACAGCATTGTTTGTACCAATTTCCATTTGTATGGAATGGATTGTGTAAATGGAATACAATGGTACATATCAAAAGAATGAGGCAATTTTATATGTCTGGATATGAAATTATTCCCAGATATATTGATAAGTGAAAAAAAGTGGGGTGCCAAGCATTCTACTATGCTGTCATTTTGCAAAATAAATAAGAAAAATATATATTTACCTGTGTAAATATGATATCTCTGAAAGAATGCATAAGAAACTAAGAGTGGTTACCCCTGGGAAGGTAATTGAGTGGCTAGGGAAGGGTGGAAGGGAATTTTTAAATATTTCATTCTTTCTATATTTTAAAATTTCAACTATATGTATGCTATAGTAATTTTTAATTAATTAATTAATTAATTAATTGCCATATAGTGTATTATTTGCCCCAGGGGTACAGGTCTGAATCATCAGTCTTACATATTTCACAGCATGTGAATGCTATATTCCATAGCACATACCCTCCCCAATGTCCATAACCCAACCACTCTCTATAGTTATTTTATAGAGAATTATTACTTAAAATTTTCTACATAAAGCCCTGGTGTTACTTACACTTTACTGTCTCTTGAAATCTTTTGGCTGTGTTTTCTAATTGGATATTGCTGGGACCAAAGGACATTAATGATTTCTTTGTACTGATCTTGTTTTGATAAAGTATTATAGTAACATTTTATCATAGTTTATCTTTTCTTTTTTATAGTTTATCATCTAAAAATAATGAAAACTTGTCTCTTCATTTCTAATTCTTCTACTTATTTGTTTTCATTGTCTTAATTTATTGGTTTGGTAGAGTTTTCCTTGTCCCATTTTCACTAACAGGACAGCCTTTTATAGGATTATTCAAGTTTTCCATCAAGCATGGGTCTGAGGCTGTCTGCTTATTCTCCTCAGAGGTAGTCTAGTCCCAAAGGTCTTATAAGTATCTCCTTTACCCCATGAGCTGTTCAGTTTTAGCTCATATTTGATGCTTTTATTTTTGGCCTCATTTCATTTCTTGCCAGTGGGGTTGTGCTTTCCTGCTTCTGGCTTGGCTCTATATTTTATTTTATTTTCCTTCAAGCGAGAAAGAGAGAGGGGGCATTTGTGGGTGAGTGGAGGTGTCAATGCTGGAGGGGGAATGGCACAGAAGGAGAGGGAGAGAGAGGATCCCAAGCATGCTCCATACTCAGCATGTAGCCTATTGCAGGGCTCAGTCCCACAGCTCTGAGATCATGACCTGAGCTGAACTCAATGGCTAGACACTTCACCAACTGAAACACCCAGGTACCCCTTGGCTCTGTATTTTGAACAATTAAAAATGTATTTAGCATTTCTGTGTGTTTGGAGTTAGAGACACCTTCTTGTATCAGCTGCTGTATTATTATCTGGAAGCCTTCACCTGCTGTGGATAGGATGTTTGTGTTTCCCCACTCCAGATTCATATGTTGAAGCTTTAATCCCCAGTATGATTATATTTGGAGGTGGGGCCTTTGAGAAGGAATTAGGTTTGGATGCAGCCTCCAGAATGGGATTGGTACCTTATAAAGTGTTGAAGAGACCAAGCTCTCTCACACTGTGATGAAACCAAGAAAAAGACTCTTATTAGCATCTAAGTCTGCTAGTACCCTGATATCAAATTTCTAGCCTCCAAAATTATGAGAAATAAATGTTGTTTAAATTTATTTTATAAATAAAATTTAATTTTTAATAAATTTTATTTTATAAATGTTTAAGTCACCCAGTCTTTGATATGCTTGTTATAGCAGCCCAAATTAAGACAACCACCCCCTTTTAATAGCCATTATTTTCCCTGTTTTTTTTTTTCCCCCAGTCACTCAAATGTGGTATATTTGACAGAATTTTTTTATACCCTCTTTGGTTCTCTGCATATTCTTCTTCACTTGGTGTGTTGGTATTCTACTGTTACATCACAAATTGCCACAGATGAAACAGTTTAAAACAACAGATATGTATTGCATTACAGTTGTGGTTAGTGAGTAGTTCAGGTACAGCTCAGCTGGGTTCTCTACTCAAGGGTTCACAGGCTGCAGCCAAAGGGTTGATCAGGGCTGTGGTATAACCTGAGTCTTGGGTCCTCTTCCAAGCTTACAGAGTTGTTGGTGGAGTTCATTTCCATGCTGCTGTAGAACTCATGATGGCTTGCTTCCTCAACTTATGGCTTGTTTCTTTGGACTCAGGAAGGGCTTCAGTTCCTTGTTGAAAGTGCTTATCTAATTAGGTTAGGCCTATCCAAGATAATCTCCCCTTTGATTAACTCAAAGTTAACTGATTTTGGACCTTAATTACATCTGCAAAATACTTTCACATTAGCCATATAAGGTAACATAATTATAGGAATAATAAGCTATCACCTCTACCATGTTTTATTGATTAGAAATAGGTCACAGGCTCCACCCAAGGAGAGAGGATTACACAAAAGAGTGAATACAAGGGAGCTAGAAGGATGAGGCCATTGTAGAATTCTGCCTATCACACTTGGTAATCTCATACTTAGGTATGTGAAATTCATTCCTCAGCAGGAATGACTCTCAAATCTCTATCTCAATTTCAGTTTCTCCTCTAATTATTATTTCAACTATCTAATGAGCATCCCTGCCTCTGCAGCCCATTAGCATTCCAAACTCAACACAGTAAACCTTGATATTCAAGATGGAGGAAGTATCTGCTAATTCTCTCATAAAGAAATGCTTGTTTGGATTCATAATTTAAATTAGCCTTTAAAGTAGTGATTTTCTTTTGCATATACCCATTCCATAAGCTATTTTTTTTTTTTTTTACTTCATTAGGGAAGGTGTATAAACAAATTAAGTTTTATTTGCTAGGTGCTCAGTTGGGCTAACTTCTAAGTGACTTGCTATTATTTAGCAGTGCCTCAGGATCCAAATATGCTTCAGCATTCTTAGAAATTACACATGTTCCAAGGGTCTCCCCAAGGGTGTCAAAACCATGTACACTATAGGGTCTTCTGTTTTCTCAAAACCCAACTTCCCTCCACTCCTCTAAACCAGCTATTTCTCAAGTTGTTTATAGGTTGGTTAATTTTTTCACCATCCTTCAAACCATCTAATCTCACAACTTTAAAGCAGTGGTATGTGAACTTAAGTGGGGGGTGTTTCCTGATTTAATGTGCAAAAAGGTTTGTGAATGAGCATATGTGCATTTTTTTAAGGAATAAATGCCATTAGCTTTCTTCAGATTTTCGGAGGTGGAAAATTGAATAAAATTGACCTACAATTAATTTTGTTTGTTCTTTCTCTTTCTTAACTTTTGCTTGATTGTCAAATCCTTTTAACCTTGTCACCTTGATTTTCTTAGTATTTCTATCAATAATAGCAGCATCCTAATTCAGGTCTTCAATGTCTTTGTATTTTCTTTAAAGATTTATTTATTTACTTGAGAGAGAGAGAGAGAGAGAGAGAGAGAGAGAGAATGAGTGGGAGGCGCAGACGGAGAAGGAGAGAGAATCTTAAGAAGGCTCTAAGCTCAGCACAGAGCCTGACACGGGGCTCAATCTCACGACCCTGAGATCACGACCTGAGCTGAAACCAAGAGTCTGATGCTTAATTGGCTGTGCCACCCAAGTGCCCTCATTGTCTTTGTATCTTACTCCTAATTACATCTTTTGCCAAATTAGTCATCTGAAAGCCTATATTTGAACATTTGTTTAGCCATGCAACCATTCATTTGGTTGGAGTGCCAATGGTTGGGAACTCCACAATATGTAGACATTTCATTTCTCATTTTGGTGAAGAAAACAGATATAAAGATATGTTTAAAAAAGACCCCACAACATATGTGCAAGAGTAAGTTTTAGACTGTATGCATTGCTATGGGAATAATCAGAAGAGTATCTAACTCATTCAGAGGGGATCAAAAATATAGTTGCCTAGGATATAACACTTGGGTGGGTCTGGAAGGATGAATAGGAACTTTGCAGGCTGAAGGACTGTGGAGAGACCATCCAAGGAGGTGGAATAGTATGGTTAGAATAAGGACTTAAAGTGCAGGTTGAGTTTGGGAAGATTTGAGTAATTTCTGTGAAATAAGATTCATGATGTAGAGTGCTGGGAAAATAGGTGAAATATAAGGTGAGTCAGATTGGGAAGATACTCATTTGTCCTTTGTGAGGTCCCATGAAAGATTCAGCCATCCATTCCATTAGTAACAATTTGTCAAATGCCTGATATAAGTTGAAGATGATGATAAACCCTCAGGAAAGAGATAGAGATACATATTGACATTTGCTTGGAGGGTAAATTTAAATATTCTCTCTCTCTCTCACACACACACAAAGATAAATATGTGAGATGATATATGTATTAATTAACTTGATGGTGGGGGGGATCCTTTCACAATGCATATTAATATCAAATCATCATATTGTATACTTTAAACATCTTAGCTGAGGAAGAAAAGAGACCTATAAATAAGTAAGAATAATGCCATCTGATAAATTCTATGAAAGTGGCCATCTTGTGAAATGGGGAGACAGATCCTAGTGTTTTGTACATGAAAAGCTCTCATCAAAGATAATTGAATGATTACATGGACAAGAGACTGGCAGGCTGATAAGATGGGAAGGGTCTTTCGAGGAGAGGCTGAAGAAAGGGTATGTTATGTTTAGGGGAGGATAATTTTCCTGAAGTAAATAGACATCTACTGAGGGACTGAAAATATTGACCTAATCCTCTTTTTAAGTCACTACGTTTTAAGATAAATAGAGAGGAGAATGACTTGGAGGAAGGAAAGAATGAGTACTCCGCCAGTAGGGCAGAGAGATGCAGAGGAGAGGATGAAATTAAGAGACTCTAAGACTTGACCATGGAATGTCACAGGAAAGAACGAGTCAAAAATGGCTTGGCGGATTAAGAAACCTGAGGAGCATCAGGTCTGGCTAAGAGGATATTGACTTCAGTTTTGGACATGATGAGTTTGAGACAGTCTGGGGGATGTCTAGTAGGCAGCCGGCTATGTAAGCCTAAAACTTTAAAGAGAGATCTAGCTAAGATTTAAGATATTAAAGTCATCATTATGAAGGTAGTAATTGAAAACATGAAAGTATATGAGATCATCCAGGGAGATTTTATAAAGTTCTTGGGACCCTTGAGAACACCAGCCTTTAGGGGTGCCTGGGTGGCTCAGTGGGTTAAAGCCTCTGCTTTTGGTTCAGGTCATGATCTCAGGGTCCTGGGATCGAGCCCTGCATCAGGCTCTCTGCTCAGCAGGGAGCCTGCTTCCCCCTCTCTCTCTGCCTGCCTCTCTGCCTACTTGTGATCTCTCTCTCTCTGTCAAATAAATAAATAAAAATCTTTAAAAAAAAAAAAAAAAAAGAACACCAGCCTTTAAAGAATGTGGAAATGTAGGATGCCTGGGTGGCTGAGTCAGTTAATTGCCTCACTCTTGATTTCAGCTAAAATCATGATCTTGGAGTTCTGTGATCGAGCCCAGCTTTGGACTCTGTGCTCAGCAGGGAGTCTGCTTGAGGAGTCTTTTTCTCTCCTCTGCCCCTCCTCCTGCTCTCTCTTTAAAATAAATAATTTTTTTTTAAAGTAAAAGATGTGAAAAAATGAGATAGACAAGAAGCAGTGAGATGTATGGGCAGAGAATGAGGCCGTGGAAACTGAGGGAGGAGCAAGCGTAAGAAGGGAAGGAACAGTCCAAAATTCTAAGTCCTGTTTCAAAGGAATACCTTTAGTCATTAAATTCATTTGTAAAAGATTAATTGAGAACTTAGTCTGTGTTAGGTTCTAAACATTAAGAATAGAAGTAGTTGTAAACATTAAGGATAGCAACTCAAAGTCTGGTGGCTTATATTCTAATAGAGAGAGTATATACATAAGCAAATATGTGTGGTGAAATATTTAAGGTGCTTGATCAAAATTTCTGTAAGATACAAAAAGAGCACCAATGCAAGCAAAACCAATTCTACCTGTGGAAGGCAGGGGAAAAGAAAAGGATTCACACAGAAGGTGACATAAATGAAAGTTTCAATTGTATTTGGCATCAAGGAAGTCAGCTATCTGCATTAGAGAAATTTTTTAGATTTTAGGTAAGGGAAAAAGTCAAATTGTAATTGGTGAGGAGTAAATGAGAAATAATCAGGAAATGTATGTTATTCTTTCAATAAATTTGGTTCTGAAAAGAAGGAAGAAATTTCAGATTCTGTCTCCTTCTCTCCCAACTTCTCTCTACTGCTTCAGCTTCTGGGAATTTCTGTCTATATGTATTAATCATGTTTTTCATTTTCTGTATTTTACCATGTTTTGATATTTGGGGCCCTGAGGATTCAGAGAGATTGACCCTCCCAGAACCAACTGATTCCTGAGATAGTAAACAACTTGCCTAAAAACACTCCTTTCATGTACAAACCAATCATCTTTGTCAGCTCAGGCTGCCATAACAAAATACTACAGGCTGGATAGCTTAAAAAACAGACATCTGTTTTCTCAGAGTTCTGGAGGATTGGAAGTTTAAGATCAAGGTGCCAACAGATTCCAGTCCTGGGTGGGAACTCTTTTCCTGGCTTATTTATGGCTAAGTTCTCACTGTGTGCTCACAATGGCCTTTACTCAGTGTGTGTGTGTGTGTGTGTGTGTGTGTGTGTGTGTGTAAAGAAATCTCTCTCTCTTTCTTTCTCTCTTCCTGTTCATATGAGGGCACTCATCCATCATGAAGGTCCCACCTTTCTGACTTAATCTAATTATTTCCCTAAGCCCATACCTCCAGGATTAGGGCTTCAACACATAGATTTGGAGTGGGAGAGGAACAAACATTCAATTCATAAGACCAATTAATCCAAAGGCCATATCTCCAAACATATAATTTTATCTAATTCCCATACACTAAGTCTGTATTTCCCCTGCCTTAACCATGCCATGTCCCAGTACCAGACAACTAAAAACTACCCCTATCACCCAGAGCCCACTGAAATTATTCTAACTATCCCAATTCTAAACTTGCTCAAACTTGCCTACCTTGCCTTGCCCATTTCTTCACACACACACACACACACACACACACACACACACACACACACCCCACACCAAAAAGTCCCTAGATCATGCTCTCCCTTTATTCCTTCTGCCTCTTGACCAATTCTGAAACTTCCCTATGTGGTCCTGCCCAGTGTGATATGCCCCTTTCTCTTGGCATCTGTGAGTAATAAAGCTTTTTTTCAATGACATTAACCTCTCCATGTCATCACTCTATTGTTTCTATAAATGAAGTCCTGAGCAATCAAAATGATGTCACAAACATAATACTAATGAGAGAAGTTATGATTAATTTTCTTAGTCACTGTGTTAGTTCCTCAGGGCTGTTGAAACAAATTGCCACAAACTCAGTCATTTAAACCACAGAAATTTATCCTCCTACAGTACTGGAGGCTAGAAGTCTGAAATCAAGGAGGGCCGCTGAAGGCTGAAGCCTGTCAAGAAGAATCCTTCTTTGCCCCTTCCCAGCTTTTGATGGCTCCCAGAAGTTCTCAGCTGTGGCAGCATCAAATCTCTGCCTGTATCTTCACATGACCTTCTTATAAGGACACCAGTTGTTAGATTTAGGGCTCATTCTAATCCAGTATGACTCTATCTTAACTAATTACATCTGTAAAGACCCTTTTCCTCAATATGGTCATATTCTAAGGTTCTGGGGAAACATGAATATTTGGGGGACACTATTTAACACAGTACAGTCATTCTCCAAACTGCTGTTAGGTAGAGTTGTCACATCAGGCCGCTTACAAAGAGTGCTCGTGCTGCTGGCTGTGTGTATATCCAAAGCTCAACTTCAAGATGAGGTTTATCACCTAGTTTAAAATATACACAGATTTGGCTGAGGTGTTGTGGAAAATGCATGTCTTTAAAGCAGTAATTCTCTAGAGAAAGTATTTTTTGTTTTAAAGATTTTATTTATTTGAGAGAGAGAGTGCCAGCACGAGTGGGGGTTGGGGCAAAGGGAGAGGGGGGAGCAGGCTCCCCACTGAGCAGGGAGCCCACCCAAACCCAGCCTATCCCAGGACCCTGAGATCATGACCTAAGGTCAACCAACTGAGCCACCCAGGTGCCCCAAAAATATCTGTAAGGTTTACTTGATCCCGGGTGTGTGTACTCCAGTCTGTTAGAGAAAGCCAGGATTGGTGATGGGTCTCCTTGTTCTTAAGGCAACAATAGTGGTTCCATGAGACATCTGAGCATAGCTCAACCAAGAAACCAATGTGTCCTGACAGTGGAACCCTTCAAGAAAGTCAGCTTCCCAAAAGCTGATTCTGGTTACTTCTTTTCCCATCCAGACCTAGCTGGCAAGAGGCCAGGGAAGACAATGAGAACTTGCAGGACCAAGACTAAGAAGAAAAAGAAAGCCTAGATATGTGAGTTCAGCATTTTGACTTCCTTTCCTTTTAGAGACTTGGGACAAAAATGGTGACAGAGAAGCTTCATGAGAAGGGGGACAAAAAATGGAGGGACAAAAAAATGGAGCTCAGAAAAACTTCTCTGGCAAACAATCCAGACATTCAGTTGAGATTCTGAAGGGCTTTGTCCTAGGATTAAATATAAATGGGAGATGCACTTCACAAAAACTGTAGCCTAGCTTTGCATTATTTTAATCCCAGATTACATTAACATGAGTCCCCTCTGGCCACACTTCCTGCCAGAAGTAAAGGTCAACCAGAGCTTCAAATTGCCTATGTAGTTCTTCATGTATAATATCTAGAACTCAATAAAGAATAATGAAGCCTGTGGAAATAATAACTGACCCAAACCAGAAAGAAAATAGAAAAAGAGCCATAGGAGATACAAATATTGGAGTTTTATTTATTTTTATTTATTTATTTTTATTTTTTAAGATTTTATTTATTTGACAGAGAGAGAAATAGTGAGACAGGGAACATAAGCAGGGGGAGTGGGAGAGAGAGAAGCAGGCTTCCCGCTGAGGAGTGAGCTGGACATGGGGCTCGATCCCAGGACCCTGGGATCATGACCTGAGTGGAAGGTAGCTGGTTAACGACTGAGCCACCCAGGTGTCCCAGATATTGGAGTTTTAATTTTTATTTTATTTTTTTAAATATTGAAGTTTTTAGACATGACCCTAAAATAACATAGGAAAATATGTTTAAGAAATTAAATTATAAGATGGAGAATTTTGGCTGAGAGCTAAAAATGGTAAAAATCAAATGGAAGTTCTACAACTGAAAAATACAAAGAACTAAATGAATTGATTTAATAGTAGATTAGATGCAAGAGAAAATAAGCAAATTGGAATGTGGGTCAGAATAAAATATCTGGACCAAAGCAGGGAGAGGAGAGATAAAAGATGTAAAGGACATATGAGACAAAATAAAGAGGTCTAACATACATCCAGCTAGAGTCTGGAGAGAAAAGAGAGCTATGAGGACAGAATCCAGGATATATAAAGAGCTCCTAGCAGCAAACACCTCAAAAGAAAAATGGGTAAGAGACTTGAAAGACACTTCTATAAAAGGGTGTTATGGGCTGAATTGTGCCCTCCCAATGATATGTTGAATTCTTAATTTCTATTACCACAGAATATGATTGTGTTTGGAGACAGAATCTTTAAAAAAAGTAATTAAGTTCAAATGAGGTCATTAGGATGGGCCCTGATCCATTATGACTGGTATCCTTATAAAAAGAGGAGATTAGAACACAGACACACACAGAGGGAAGACCATGTAAAAACAGAGAGAACCAGACATCTACAAATCATAGAGAGGCCTCAGAAGCAACCAATCATATTGACACCTTGATCTTGAACTTCTAGCCTCTAGAATTGTGAGAAAATAAGTTTCTGTTCTTTAAGCCACCCAGTCTGTAGTACTCTGTTATAATAGTTCCAGCCAACTAAGATAGAAGGTATTCATAAGGCCAAGAAATACACAAAAATGTGTTCTACCTCATTAGTCATCAAAGAAAAGCAAATTAAAACCACGATGGGATATGACTACTCACCCATAAGAATAGCTAAAAATTTAAATGTCTAATAGTGCCTAGTGTTAACTAGTACAACAATTATTGTTCCACTTAATAGATATTTATAAAACATTATCTCAGGTACTGTGTTAGAGAAAGGAGCCACAAAGATAAACAAGATGAACACTATCCTTACCTTCCTTGAACTTACTGTCCAAGAGGGAAGATAGATAACTAGACTAGTTAACAGAGATACTATGTACTAAGTGCTGTGATCCTGAAGGTGTTAAGTTGCTTTGGGGACACATAGTAAGAATACCTAGCTAAATATGGGAGTAAACTCAAAGGCAATTAAGGACATGGGTAAGCATTTCAGGGCTCTTCTAATGAGAGATGGACTGAGATATGTTAGCTATCTATATGTTAATTAGATATGTCGTTGTTAGCCACAACCAAGCTAACAACAGGTGTTCCTTCAGGGAGATGGCTTTCAAATAACTGCTCAACATTTGTGCAGAGATGAGGCTACATCTGTTTGGGAGAAGACCAGAGAGGATCACAAGCTCTGCCTCAACCCCTCCCCTACTATTCACAGCAATCTCACTCTAGCCTCAAACTCATCAAAATAGAAGTCTGCAAGTAAGGCTGGCTTCATGGGTGTGTGACCTGTGCAGTTGCACAGGCCACACACTGAAGAAAGTTGTGCTTAGTTTAATTCTCTGCTGATATCTTCTCAAAATTCTTAATGATTTTTGAATAAGGGGCCCCACGTTTTCATTTTGCACAGGCCCCTTAGTTTATGTAGCTGGTCTAGGCTGCAACTAACCACACTTGCATTCCTTAAACGGCCATTTAGCACACTCCTTGGGAGTTTCGTATGGCCAGGATTGTTGTAGATGTAGACACTCTGGGCCTACTACAGACCTGCTGAATTAGAATCTGTATTTTAAAAGTTCCCCTGGCAACTTAATGCACATTAAAGTATGAGAAGTGTTCATTAAGAACACTTCATTACCATAAATGCCGAGAGTGAAGCTAACTTCCCAACTCCTCTGGTGGGCATATGACTTGACCGGGCCAACAAGAGCATTGCATTCTTGGGCAACAGTGATTGATTTGTTTAGAGATATGTATGTGATGCATGTTATGCCAAACACACTGTTGGAATTTATGTAGGAACTACTCAACTGAGACCGTCTCTTTTTCCCTGGAACTGCTAACAGTAAGAGTGACCTGGGGCTGGAATTGTTGTGGCCATCACACAAACATTTGAGATAGATAGAAAGAATGAAAAACCAACGTTGCAGAAAGACAAGCTAAGAGATGAGGAGAAACTGAGTCTTGATGTTGTTGCCTTAGCACCTGGGTCAAAGTGTACTTGAAGTTAAATCTACCCTGAACTTTTGAGTTCCTTGATCCAATAAATTTCTATTTTCATTTAAGTTCAGTTGAGTCAGGCTTTCTCCTCTTTAGTAGCAAAAGAGACTGGATGGATAAATCTCTATTCATTTCTACATAGGGGGACTCTCAGAGGTAGAGAAATATGTTTTGCCATAACCATGTGTGTAAACCAGTAGGTGCATTTTTTTTTTGCTTAAACTATCCAGTTTGGTTATCAAGCTGCAGAAATTCGGTGGGTAATTACCAAATTTCCCCTTCATCTTACTTTAAATAATACCAGTCCTGGATCAAAAATATTTTTTCTTTGCTTGTGTTTTTCTGCTATTTCAAAACATGCCTTTCAATTGTAGCTATTAATAAATGACCAATTTCAATGTGTAATAACATGTTTTCTTTTGGGCTGTAACTTCCTTGGGCAGTTAGCTGAGCCAACAATGCTAAGAATGAAACACTCCTGTTTTTATGTCAGGAATACAGGCTAAAAGCATTTCTCCAATACTTGCCCTTCCCCCACCCCCTATTCTTTTTCACCTTTAATTGTAGCTTAAGTTATGTTATCTCAAGGAAATGATCGACCTACATTTTTTCTTTAAAATAATATCAGAGCTTTTTTTCCTTCAAAACATTCCGAGCTAAATTTTATTTATCTCTGACTACCTGGTAGGTAGCTCGATGCCTTGCATATTTTCTCAATATGGGCCTTTTGAATTCTGTTAAATTAAGTCTACACACACTCGTCAGCAAGCTAACGTTTATAAGGTTTGTTAAGGTAACAAATCTAACTTGAATATAGATCATTAGAGCTGGAAGGGACTGAGAGATTCTTTAGCTGAACTCTTTTATTACACACTCTCTCTCTCTCTCTCCATTTGTCTCCCTGTCTCTTCCTTCCTTCCTCCTTCCCTCCCTCCCTCTCCTTCTCTTTTTCTCTCTTCCTCCCTCTGTCTGCCTGTCTGTCTCTGAGAAATAAAACATTATAGATACAACTAAAGCCCACCCTACCATTCCCTCCCTCTACCCTTCCCTCAAGGTAAGCTATATGGTAAAGTTGGTATCTATCAACCTAGTGTATCTTTTTATACTTTTATGATGTATTTTAATGTCTGAACATTTTTATAAATGGAATCATTTTAATGTATTCTTTTGCAGTGTGCCTTTTTCCCCATCGATTCTTATATTCTTGAGTTTATCCCTATTGATACATCTGGATTAATTCTAGAACAAGCTTGTATATGAGCACAAGGAACCATGTATACAGCTGCTCACTGCGGCATTGTTAGTAATAGTGAAAAAGTCAAAACTACTCAATGTAGGGGAATGGATGAGCCATTTCCTATAATGGAATGCCAATCTACATTTAAAACAGAACTTCGGTGTTTTACGGGGTCCAGAGAGGTTATGTGAAATGACAAGTGCCATTCAGGCAGGTAATGGGAAACCTGAGCCCGTACCCAAGACTCTAGGTAGAAACCGAGTGCTCTTTTTTTTTTTTTTAAATTAACCTTACATTTTGAAATAATTTCAAACTTACAGAAAAATCATGAAAACAATACATACAAAGAATTCCTATACACCTTCTACCAGATTATTTTTAACAATTTGTCACTTTTCCTCCTTCCCTCCCCTCCTCTTTCTCTTGATGCAATTTCTCTCTCTCTCTCTTTTTTTTTAAATCTTAGCTGGGGGAAACCAGAGGGGAAGATGAACCATGAGAGACTGTGGACTATGAGCAACAAACTGATGGTTTTGGAGAGGTGGGGGTTGGGCGAGCCTGGTGGTGGGTGCTGAGGAGGGCACGTATTGCATGGAGCACTGGGTGTGGTGCATGAACAATAAATCTTGTAACACTGAAAAAATAAATAAATAAAATTAAAAAAATAAATAAAAATAAAATCTTAAAACAAAAAAAATAAATCTTATCTGAGTATAGTTGACACAGAATGTTACATTAGTTTCAGGTATACAATATAGTAATTCCCCTTCCCTGTACATTATGCTATGCTCACAACACAAGGTAGCTACCATGTGTTACCATACAATGCTATTACAATGTCATTGACTATGTTCCCTGTGCTGTGCCTTTTATTCCCATGATTTTTTCATTCCATAACTGGAAGACTGTTTGTTATAATTTCTTTACTAAGCTACCCAAGAGAGGTTGTTTGCATACATTATGTCCCTTTAGCTATAGTCTGGTGTATTTTCATATAGATAAAGATACATTTTTAAGTATTCACGTTACAGGTATCAAATGCAGGAAATTTAACTTTGATATAACATTTTAAAAATAATCTACAGTTCGTATTAATATTTTGTTGAATGTTCTAATAATAATCTTGATGGCAAATCTTCCCTTTTACTTTTGGTATAGGATTCAACTCAGGATCATGTGATGCATTTGGTGGTCAAGCCTAGATTTTAAATGATTATTATTGCTGAATCTGAAAATATTTCACAAGTGTCCCTTTTGTAATTCCTCTATTAAACATATCTGCTGACTTTAATATATTCTTAGAGTAACCAAGTTATATTCTTGGTGCTGTACACGTAATTATTACCAAGAAGAAGATTCTAGCTTTACATGACAAATGTCTAAGGAAACAATTTAAACAGCACCTCCCATACTTTGAGAAATTCACACTAGGATACAGTGCTAAATGAGGGACATGGTGGGAGTGAGGTGACCTATGTTCAAAAGTCAGGTAGGAAATGCAGGATCTCTCTGACCCAGTCTCCTCAGCTGTAAAATGGTGTTGATAATGCCTCACAAGTTTTTGGGAAGTTAAATAAGGCATGGGAAGCTACTGGTATGAATTTGTAGAACTTGTTTATGGCAGATACTTTTTTTTCAATTTGTGCACTGAGATTTAGTTTTATGGCAATGAGTAGCCCTTAAGTCTATTCACACCAGGAGATGTGGGAGGTGACACTTAGGTCATTTCTTCCCCAGTTTATGACAAAGTTACCTGGTTCCTGTGCAAACACAGATAAAGTGCTTTCTCTTTTACATGTTATACCACATAAAACTTGGTTCTGTGCAAAAGATTTTTGTTTATGTCGGCATAGAAAAGGAAATTTGCATCACTTCACTTGAACATTTTGGTTAGCCATGCTTTACTTACATTCTGAAACTCAGTCATGTAATATAAAGGGATTTTCCTCTTCTCAGATAAGGTGCAGTATCTTTATCCAGACATAATTATTGAGATAGAAAGACAACAATTATATACATTTACAAAAATATTAGAACTTGGTTTCTATTTTAGTCTTCCAAATAGGATGTGTAATGAGTTGATAATGCAATCCAGTGGTCCTTCACAGGCTTTTAAAATTTATGGTGTTTCCTTTCAGCTGGATTGCATTTATTGCCAATTCCACTGTCTGTAATTGCAAAGAAATTGATGTAGGGAGAAGTTATCAGGATGGCTTGAGATTTAACCCCAGTAACAATTTACTGAAAACAACATCAAATACATCTTTGTGCAATAGTCCCTATTCAATATCAAGTAAATTAGTGTACAAGATAAAACAAAGGCCATCATTGCTAATCATTACTGAAAGAAAGTGATATAGATTCTAGGAGCAAAATGCAAAACTTTTTTTCTTCTTAATTCTAGGGGATTATAATTTGACTCTCAATCATAAATAATGGAAATACAACTCTAAGAAGCTTAAGCAAACAGACTGTATGATAACGATTTCTCATGTACTGTAAGTCATGAAGGTGATTGAATCTTATTAACAATTATAACCAGGGATTCAGGAGCATTTAGGGTTCCCATTCCATCTCTCCTCTTTGCTCTTTTCTGTTCATCAGTTTATTGTTGTTGCTCTATGTCTACAGACCATCCTCCTTTTATTCTGGCCACATAGAGAAGAACATGACTAACAATAGCTTCTGAACTTTGCATCTAAAATTCTGTCACTGGAGAAAGTCCCTGTTTTTTCCAAAATTGCTGAGAAGAGCCTTTGATTAGTCCAGCTTAGGTCAGGTGTGCACCTCTGGCCCAATTGTTAGAACTAGAGGCAAGTCCTGGGGCAGGACTCATCCACATTGGGTGTGGATACCTCACACCAATCAACTGCAGCCAGCTGACCAGGGTGACACCAAAGGAACAGTGGAGAAAGAAAGGACTAGTTTCCAAAAAAGGGGAACTGGGGAGACAATATATGACCACCATAGAGGTGTACTCCAGCCATTCTGTGAAAAAATAATTTCTGATGGCTTACTGCATCCATTATGATTAATTCAGATATGGATAGCAGGACCAACAATAACAGTCATTTCAAAGCATTATTCTTGGGGAGCCTGGCTGCCTCAGTTGGAGGAGCATGTAACTTTTGACCTTGGGGTAGTGAGTTTGAGCCCCACATTCAGCATAGAGATTATTTAAATAAATAAATCTTTAAACAAACAAATAAAAATATTAGTGTCATCTAAAAGTAGGAGATAAGTGCCCCAGGACAACGTCTCAAAATCATCTGGGACGTGGCCTTTTTCCATCTTTCTGCTCCACTGTCCCCAGTGCATGGCTTCTGTCTCCAGATCACCTAATGGTCCCAGATGGCTGCTGGAACTCTAGCTACCATTCCCAATTTCCAGTCAGGAATGGGGACATGGGAGGGGAAAAGATGTATCCATTTTTCTGCCTCCCCCTTAAAAAAAAACCTTCTGGAAATTCTTCTAACAGCTTCTGTGTATATTTCACTGACTGGAGCTTAGTCACATGGCCATACCTAGTGGCAAAGGAGGCTCGAAAATGTGTTTTTTAGGGGGGTGCCTTGTTGCTTCATTACTGGAGGAGTTCTGTTAGTAAGTAAGAATGTGAGAATGGATGTTGAATAGACAATTCAAAGTCTCTACCACATTTATTATGAGACAGATACTGGTAAATGGGAACAAGATAAGTGTGATATGTAAATCAATACCTATAGCCAGTCTCTAAGGAGACACGAGATGAAGGAAGAAGTGCAGTGCTAGATGGAGACATTAGCCTGACAGGGGAAACATGTCCCTTTTTTGTTTTATGGAGCTAAGGAGAGAAGATGGGTGAATACAAGTTTGTAGATGGGGTATAGTGAGGTGGAGGGGCTTCCATTGATCCACATTTGTTTTCTCTGAGAAGAGGTGATGGTATTGCTGCCAAATAATAATGAACAAAGGCAAAATTTCTTTTCACAAGGAGGAACAATTAAGTGGATGGTTCTCAACCCTAGCAGTGCACAAAATATCCCTGATGAAAAAGTATCAATGAGGCTGGCATGGTGAGCAGGCTTTGGTAGTTTGTTGTTGTTGTTTAAGTTCTCAGGTGATTCTAATGTTTAGGTAAATGAGAACCGCTGGTCCATTTCAAAACAGCTAATTTGATGTAGGTTGTAAAAGAGATCTGGACTGGGAGTCAGGAAAATGAGAATTGCCCCCTCCACAGATGACCAAAACACTCCCAGCTTCATTTAGAAAATGAAGATTTTCTAGATTGAAACACAATTAGATGGCATTTGAAACAATAAGTAAATGAATCAGTACATCCTATGTATTATTTCTACTTGGCTATTTTAGGTAGAATTTACTGACATTTCTTTAAGCCAAGTTCCTATCCACTATGAAATTGCCCAGTCTTTTAGATTCAGCTGTTGTTTTTTTATGAGTAAGCTATTTAATTAATGTTCTATAAGGTGAAATCCCTATTTGCTCTTTTTCTTTAATACATCACACAATTCATCTGGCCCTGATTATCAGCCAGAAAGCTGTCCAATTAGTCTGGTGGCTAGAAACCTTTCCTCCTGAAGAAATGAAACAGATTGTTTGCACACTGAGGTGTTGTTAACTCTGTCATATGCATCTCTTTGAAATAACAGTTTTGGTCAAAAGTAAAGAAGATGCTTTAAAAAGCTGGCATATTGAAATGATCTAAGGAATAAAAGAAAACTGCACAGTCAAAAAGAAAAACATTTATGTTTACATCATATTACTGCTTTCTCATCAATTAACACAGTGGCAGTTTAGAGAGTAGCAACAGTGATGGGTGATAAAATAATAGAGTGTTATGGAAGAGCCTCAGAAAATACATTGTTTATTTATTCATTTTTTTTAACAAACATTTCTTGAGCACCCCACTATGTGGCTGGCACTGTTCTAAGCATTAAAGATTTACAGGGAGAAAAATAAGACAAAATTCCTGCCCTCCTGGATCTTATATTGTGGTTGATGACAGTGAACAGATTAATGTCTAAAAAGTGCAGCATACTTGATTTTAGGTGGTGGTGAGTGCTTTGACGAAGAAAAGCAAAGGAGAGTAGGAAATATGGGCTGGGGGTGGGAGGTTGCAACTTTAGATAGAGTGACTAGGAAATGCCTAAAGGTAGTGTGTTCATGAGCAATGCAACAATCTTGGGGGGGGAGCATTCCAGGAAGAAGGAATAGCAAGAGCAAAGGACCTGAGGTACTTAGAGGTGGCCAGTGGGACAGACAGAGGTAAACTAGGTAGGGCCTCATAGGTTACCATAGTGACTTAGACTGCTGTTGTTTGTGGGATAGGAAGCTGTTGCCAGGTTTCAAACAGACAAGTGTTGTTTCAGCAGGATCATCTAGGTACATACAGTTGTGCTATTGAAGATGGACCTTAGGAGATTTTGCAATAATCCAGGCCAGGGATAATAGTGATTGAACCAGGGTGATCAAGTTAAGGTAGTGAGAAGTGATTTAATCTCTGGATATATTTCGAAGGTAGAGTGGGTAGGATTTCCTGATAGAGTAGACAAGAAGAGTGAGAACAACAGCAACAAAAAAAGTCAAGGATAATACCTAGATTTGTGAGATTTGGAAAAATGACAATACTGTTTACTAAGATGAGGAAGTGTGTGAGAACAGAAGTCTTGGGAGGTCATCTCATATGGTTATTACAGGCCATGAGGATGTGCAAATGGATGTCAGACAGACAGTTGAGTGAGTCTGGAGTTCAGAATAGAGGCCGGACTGTTTTCACGGTATGTAGATAGTGCTTAAAGCCTTAATCTGTTTTCATGGTATGTAGATAGTGCTTAAAGCCACAGGAATTGATGAGATCACCAAAGGAGAAAGTAAGGCCTGAGCTGTGGGATCTCCAATGTTTATGACAGAGGTACTAGGGGAAAGCAGGAAAGGAGGCTGAGAATGAGTGGTCAGAGGAAGAGGTCATGGGCTTGTGGTGTCCTTGGAGTGAAGTGAAGAAAGTACTGCAGGAAGCAGAGAGGATCAGCTAGTCAAGCCTTTTTTAGCAAAGTACACCAAGGTCACTATCTCTGTCTCAGAAGATAGGACAAGTAGAGAACACCTGAAACTCCAGTGATTGCCCAGGGTCACAGATTTGGCATCGGGTAGATCTGAAATTCAAAAACTCTGATTATTTGACTTTAATCTAGGATCTTAAAGGGAAAATAAAAGCAGGAAGTTTAGTCCACATATTTGCTACAACAGGTATATTTGTAGTTTTATAGGCTTTTTTGCAAATTTTTTTGCTTAAATGCAGATTTCCATTGCTTAGTAAAACAAAAGAAATAAAATGGAAATAAAAAACAAGAGTTTTAAAGAGGGCTTTTAAAAATGAACATTTCATTGGAGCGATGAAGATAGGCTGAATCTATCATGTATTGTGTTTCCAAAGTGTGTCTGGGTTTGTCTTTTTTTTTTTTTTTTTTCATTACAATTGCTTTTCTGCATTGCTCTGGGCTTTAGCAAGCTCCCACCCCTCCGTCCCTCACAGGGTTCTGCATAGGCTGTTTCTCTTCAATCAAATGCAATCTCCAAAGTAGCACATTGAAGGGAACGTGCAATGAATACTAAAAAAGGAAAAATGAACCTGCAAATACGTGGCAGTTGGCAGCTTCTTAAAATCCTAATCTCCTCATTTAATGAAATACATGTGATTTTCAATTTCAGCAACCAAAGACAAAATAAATCTCCTACATTGCATACCAAAGTAAAATGAGGGCCGAACTTCATTTAAATCCAGACAAGAAGAGGTTTGGAATAAGTATCACATCATCTATCAATATCAAATTTTGCATGTTTACTGGGACGTCCTGAACACTAAAACAAAAGCAAGTGTAGGGTGGGAATTGAGGGTCAATGCTGCTCACTAGGTGGACAAGAGTGGTCCTGTACTACCTAACAGTGCATGCTTTGCAGGTTTTTTAGTGCTCTTTCTTCGCCTCCTCTTTATTCCACATGTCCACCGCCCACTGACATTCCCTGCCTCTCTCTCCTCCCGCATACTTCATATTCCCATTCTTGCTGCATCCATTGGGCATCTATCCCTCACCCCCTCCCCATTCTCATGTGTGTGTAAGGATCTATGCAAAAGGAATTATTACAGGAATGGGTTTAATAGTGAAAAATTGTAAACAATCTCAATGTCTGTAAACAATAAGAAAATATATTAAAGCATGTTTATTCTATGGAATATGAATTCAACTGCTGAAAAGAATAAGATAAAGCTATATATAACAACATGTGACAATTTCCAACATATATTGCTAGGTGGAAATAGCAAGTCACAGAGCGATACCATATGTTAACCATTTGGGTTAAAAAAAAGTGGGGAAGAAAAACATTAACATGTTGAGAGTCACTACTTTAGATGATGGGGGTGGAACGCAGGAAGTAGGGGTGTGAAGAGGCACTGTCCCTTTTCACTCCAATTACACTGGTATTACTTAGATTTTTTAAAGTGTCTTTTCATGAATTACTGTGTAGCTTAAAAATTAACTTTAAAAATGTCACTGTTGTATTCTTTCTCACTTCTAATAATATTCTCAAGCAGGATATGAACAGAAAGAAAACAGTCAGGTTTATTGACTTCCGTATCTCACACTTGGGCTCCAGTGTTTGACTATGATTTCCTTCCTGTGCTCTGACAGTGTCACTAATTTTAGGTATGCCTTTATGGTTAGAAACAGCATTTTATTTTGCTTGAATTTTTGAGCCAATAATCTCAGGAAAGAACTATGTTTCTGTAATACTTGTGTAGTATAGTGTGTTTTTTTTCTTTTCATAAAGCTAAGCCAGAATCCTCTTACCACCCCAAACAAAAATAGACCATTTAAAAATAAGTTCCTAATTTGTTGTTGCTAAATGCTAATTATGGAATTAGATAATAAGTTATTTTCCTGAATATAAGCATAAAGGAAATGCATCTTCAGAAAATTGATGGAAATACTAGATATAAAAGATGCATAGTGCTTATCCTAAATTAAGTTGAAAAGTGAAATTAGCAAGATGGTTAAAGGAGTTTTAACATGAAACATTAATTGGGATTTAATGGTGTAATTTTAGCAGTGGGAAAGAGACATAATAACATTCTATCAATCCTTTGTTGGAGTTCCTTGTAATATTGCCTTAACTGTAGCATCCAAGAATGTGTTACACAATCCACTCTATGAATCAGAATCCAATTATTTTATATTGGTTTCATGCTTTTACCCAAGAGAAATTAATAAATTGTTTTTAATCACTTCTTTTATTTTAAATCAGTAGTGTCTGCCAAGTGGATAACATTTCCCATTAAAACATCACCTCCTATAATTGGTATAATTACGTAGTAAAGAGATAAACCACAACACAATTTGACAATCTTTGGGTTTATAATATCTAATTATGTTCAATACCCAGTATTTTATTCTCAGGGATCACAAAAAGAGCATAATCTTGAACAAAACTCAAACATTTATGATTAAGTAATCAGAAAGAAACAAGTTAATTATTGCATTAGAACTGCCTCTCTGAACAGTCTCTGAGAGAGAGCTCCTTTTTATGCAGCTGTTCAGGAAGTAAGAAGGTTTGAGGGTGTTCTGGTGCCCTTCACCTGGGCTGGCAGTCTTCTGGCTGGAGATGGAGGGTTTGGTACAATCTCAAGATACAAGCTTTTCCAGGACCCAGGTCACCCATTTGGAAGAACGAATCCCAAGCCTGGGATTTTCATCTTGCATGCATAGGCTGATGCAGAAGAGGGTTGTTGAGGACAAGCATGACCTTCAACATCTGTTTCAGCAGATTTGCTTTCATCTATTTTACATTTTAGGCTTCTACAACAGATTTCATTTGGAGAAAGGGTATCAGTTTCTAAAATTTATTTTTGAAAACCTCTCTCTATGTCATGGTCATGTGCTATCTCCTATGTCAAAGGGAGAATGACTGGAAATATATAAGAAAAGAAAAAAAGGTGGAAAACCTTGTGACTGAACCAGGAGGGCCAACAGCAACCCACATTACATAAGAACCCATGCTAAAACTAATAAGCCTTTTTATATCACCAATTGTATATCTAACTGGTTAAAAACACATTCCTAATTTAAAAAATGATAAAACACGCACATGTAAACCAAGAAAACAACTCCAAACCATACTTCACTTGTGCCTTCCCCTATTGCTTCTGTATAAGAAAAGGGAGGTAGAGTGTGAGGAAGATACTAGAACAGGAGGAAATTGGATGTTCCTTAATCAGCTTTAGTATTGTCTGGAACTGGGGTTCCATTTTGCTTCAGCATTACCAAGGATTAATCTGCTTTTCTTTCTTTGTATTTCTCTCTCCTTCCCTTTCAATGATATCTTGAGGGACTTTTTCTGCCTCTTTCTTTCTTCCTCCTGCTCCTTACAAACATTGTGAGACTCAGAGAGAGAAAGTTAATAATAAGCCAGATGGAAAGATAAAAGGATAGGCACACTTGTCCCCCCCTGTCTATAGAAGATGCTGGCTGAAAATGGGGAGGTGGCAAAGGGTTAGGATTAGGGCCAACTTGTACAGGAGACAGAGAAGTAGAGATATTAGCCACTGGAGAATTTTTCTATAGAAGGAATTTAAAGTGGCAAGCTGATTCTCACACACTGGCTCCTACCTGTGATTCAGATGACAACGTCAGTGTCCCTTCCTGGGAGAGAGCTTCCCTGACTGCCCAGCAAAAAGTGGCCACTAAATCACCCTCTACTATATTACCTCGTTTTACCTCTCTACACAACATTCATTATTATCTGGAATTTTTCTTCTTTATTTTTTTCTGTCTCTCTTCAGCCTTAGACTTAGCCTCTTCCCCACTAAAATGTAAGCTCATGGAAAGAAAACCCTCTCTTACTGACAAGGTTGCCTTGTGATGGAACAACTGAAACTTTGCCTAAGTTGGAGCAATCGCAGGTGCATGGCCTCCATTATAGGTACAGCTTTTAGTCCTTTGGGACCAACAAGGGCTAATGGCAAAGATGGAACTAGAAGTCTCTTCTCTGTGCTGAGCAGTGATGTGGGTATGGCAAAGACACCATAGGAAGAGTAAGGAGCCTCCTTCTCACTCCAGGGGACAAGAAGTTCTAAAGGAGGTGCTCTCTGCAATGGAAGCATATCGATCAAATAATGCTGCAGTCCTTTAAGCTTGACAAAAGCTTTTTTGATGTGTGGCAGATTACAATTATACTGAAATACACTATGAAAATATTCTTCATATGTTAACAGATGTCTTCGTCAGGTTGGTAAACATCGAAGATTTGTCTCAGTCTTTTGCTATTTCTGTCCCAAGTACTACCTGCCTTTTTGCTTCATTATATTCTCCCTTCAAAGAAGAATAAAGGAAAGGCATATGATCATTTACAAGTCATGCTTAATATTAGCATTTCCTTAGTGATTTAAAATATACTCCTTTTAGAATATCTAAAGTACAACAAAAGTAAAAGTAAAGTAAAGAATATGTAAAGTACAAAAAATATACACATATTTTAGGACAAACAGAATAGAAATTCATAGTAAGGGATATGTTTTTTACACTATGAATAGTAATGTTCCATTTTGGACCAAACGGCTTTAGTACATGACATAAAGTAAAATAAAGATTGTCCATGCAAAAAAAAGTGAATTCTAACAAATTGCTTATATGCTAGTCATTAAAGTCTTCATAGATAGAGCAACCATATGATTTATCATCCAAATGGTATACTTCTAAGAGTGAAAGAGTGCACTGGTCATAAATAACACTGGGGCAAAAGACCACAAACCAGCATAAACCAGGGTATATGGTCATCTTCCTCATGGGGACACTTAATGACAACAAAACTGCATTCAGGATTTTTCTTTTTAATTTTGAAAAAAAGCCAAAACAAAACAAAACAGCTTGTTCATGTGCTTAACACACAGTAGGCAACTGGTCCTTTTTTTTTTTTTATTAACTGCTCAATTTGTTATAATAAAATTAAACTAATTTGAATATAAATTATTATTGACAACTGTTTAGAAGAAAAAGAGAAATTCAGTGGATAACCTACCTTATTTTCAAATTATTCTGACCATTAGAAAATTTTTTCCTGGACTTTAAAAATTAATCAGAATAGAGAAGTCTGCAGGATGCCATGGTGGCTCGATCTGTTAAGTGACCAACTCTTGACTTTGGCACAGGTCATGATCTCAGGCTCATGAGAATGAGCCCCACATTGGGCTCTGTTGAGTGTGGAGTCTGCTTGGGATTGTCTCTCTCCCTCTGTCTCTCCTTACCCTGCTCACACTCTAAAAAAAATAAAATAAAATAAAAAGTAGAGAAGTTTTCCAAGTACCACTTTTCAGCTGAAAATATGCATTTCATATTTTAAGATGACCTATCTCTCAGAATTGGCCTGGGTGGGAGATAAAGTTCACATCCAGTCCTAGATCTTATTGAGTGTAGCTATCAGGAGTACCATGTTGAGAGGATTCTGAGGTCACTTCACAGCTTAGCAGAAAGGTGTATGGTGATCAGTTAATGATGTCTGCAGGAGACAGATATGGATATGGGGCAATGGGAGGCAAGTACTGCCATCCCAGAGTTGGACAAATATGCATTTTAACAATAATTTTCTGACCTATATCTAATACACAGTTGATTACAAAAGGAATAATTACACCTTGCTGATACTGCATCTGCTACTTGAGTTCTGCCATAGTGTAATTAATACACCAGCTACACCACAGGACAACAATGCCATCACGCTTAACTTGAATAAAGACAGCAGTTTAGGGGCGCCTGGGTGGCTCAGTGGGTTAAAGCCTCTGCCTTTGGCTCAGGTCATAATCTCAGGGTCCTGGGATCAAGCCCTACATCGGGCTCTCTGCTCAGTGGGGAGCCTGCTTCCCCTTCTCTCTGCCTGCCTCTCTGCCTACTTGTGATCTCTCTCTGTGAAATAAATAAATAAAGTCTTTTTTTTTTAAATTTTTATTAGCATATAATGTATTATTTGCCCCAGGGTACATGTCTGTGAATCGTCAGGCTTACACATTTCACAGCAATTAAATAAAATCTTTAAAAAAAAAAAACAACAACTGACAAATCTTTAAAAAAAAAAAAGACAGCAGTTTCATGAGGCTCTCACATCATTATTTAATAACTCTCTTAGTCCAAAATAAAAATAAAGAAACATCAAATCCCTAATACTTGAATAGAAAGTAGTAGAAAAAAAATAATACAACAAACATGCTAATTAATGCTCCTCTGATTCCATTCTTATTTTGTTGTTGGGGACTATATTTTTATCTACTCAAGAGAATTTTAAGCCATAAAATGAAAATTAAACTTGCTTCTCCCCTTGCAAACAAGCATTAATGTCTCAATTTTTAAGAACTATTTTCAACATTTATTTCATCACCACATTATCTTGTAGTATTTGTCCTTCGTACAACAGAGAGATCTGTTCTGTGCCTTGCAATGAGGGGAAATAAAAAGAATATAACTGTCGATACTTTTTAAAAAAATACAGAAGGTGTACCTGATATTGGCGCTTCCTTTGTGACTATGCAGTATGTTCCATCTTTGGAACTTAACTCTCTAACTTTAAAAAAATAGGTAAAAAAAAAAAATAGGTCAGAATCAAACTTAGGTTGAAGGGGAGATCCAACTTCAGATTGCAAGGCAGCTTTCCCATATTAACTTTGACCACGCAGCTCTACTTTTCCAAGAGTGAAATCGTATTGAAGTGGCTTTCCAAAATATTTTGCGGAAAATAAGAATTAATAGATGGCAACTCCTCATTCATAACCCCCAAACAGGAAACAAATTCATCAGGCAACAGGGTCTGTTCTGGAATAGGTTCATTGGGTGAAACATTTTCCAAAAGCATGGTAGTTTCTCCCTCGACTGAGTTTTGCATGTCCAGAGGGCTGCATTCTCCTTGATTTAAAATGAGGCTTAATTCTTCAAAAAATAGTGTGTTGCTTAGCGAATTCATACTTGAGACAGGAAAAGCAAAATTAGGGTATTTTTTAAACCTGGCATTTCCCCCCAGGTCTAAGGAATCAGCTGGTGGTTTGAGAGTTGATGAAGATGTGTCATCATTTTTGCTGAGATGGTTTCCCTCAGTGAGAAAATTTGAAATCTGGGGTTTATACTCGGTGCTGAGACCAGGAATATACACAACTGTAGTGTTGGTGAGTAGTGATTTCTGCAGGCAGTCTCTGGTCTCCAGGGATTTTGTTTTCTTTTCTGTCTTGTAGTCCATGTGTTTGTGCTCTTCTGGGAGAAAGATTTCTATCTCTGTAATCACCGGATCAACACATAGGACCTGCTCGCTGGAATTATTATACATAAATTCACTTTTTTCCTAGGAAGAAAGATTTTATTTTTATTTTACAAAAGGCATTTAAAGGAACTAACTGGATAATTAAATAAGAACTAGAATTCTGCTTTCCCTCAGCTTTCCTTTCCCCTCCCTCTTCTGATATTGTTTCTCTTCCCATACAGTATCCTCCTTTTGTTAGCCTCCTTAATTCCAAGTCTTTATTAAATTCTCCCACGAGGAGACTAAAGAAAGGAATAATAAAAATAATCCCTGTTTTAAGCACATGTCTTTGTTTAAAAATTTTAAAGATAAAAATGTATCTGGCATATTAACTTGTGTATTATTTCAGTACCTTTTAATACTTGGAAGTTTAATATGTTGGAATATTCTTAATATCATAGAGCATTACTACAAGAAAATATCTTGTTCCTTAAATAAAAGAAAGGAAAGTTGGAGAATCCTGTTTTGCTTCTATTTTCAAATAAGGTAGTAATAAATGCTTTGTGCTGAGGTTCTAAAGGTGTGCAATTACTCACAATTCAGACATTAACAGGAGGGTCAGTGAAGACGGTTTTTATTTGTGTAATAGCCTGATGATTTTTTGGGGTAAGAAAATGACTTGAGGCCTCAGAGCTGATGGCTGGCTTCCTAAGGCAAATAACTCCCAAACAATGCTGTTATAAAATTGTAGCCGCTTGCTATGAACTGAATGTTCGAGTTCCTCCAGAATTCATATGTTGAAACTCTAATTCCTAGTGTGATGATATTAAGTGGCGGTGCCTTTGTTGGGTAATTAGGTCATGAGTGTGGAAGTCTCATGAATAGAATTAGTGCCCTTATAAGAAGAGACATGAGATTGTGATCTCTCCTTCTGCCCTGTGAGGATACTGTAAGACGGTGGCCATCTTCAGGAGAGCTGTTACCAGAAACTCAGCCTGCTAGTGTCTTAATTTTAGACTTACCAGGCTCCAGGACTGCGAGAAATAATATTTGTTGTTTAACCCATCCAGTCTATGGTATTCTGTTAGAGCAGTCCACTAGAACACTACCTCTTAGTCTTTGGGTGGAAAACAAAACTTCGCCTGGAGGTTTGTTTCTAATTCCAGGAGCCCAGAATGGGAAGGAAGTTTGGCAAAAAAGGAAGACCTTGAATAAAGCACCATGAAGTGTCAATTTTCTTCAGACTCAGCCTCCTTAGGAAACATGCCAGGTTTGGGTTGGGAAGGGCAGACATGTTTTCAAAGGTCAGATGAAAATCAAAGAGACCAGGCATGCTATAAGAAACAAATAATGCAAGGGGGCTGTGTTCCATAGAAGGAGGTATTTTTCTTTCTTCCGGCTGTCAACTGAGTGATGGAGGTGGGAGTCAGACTATAAGTGAAGGACACAGAAGAACAGCAGGGACCACTCCAGAGTGAAAATAATAATGGAAGAAGAGGATCTGACCACAACAAGGTCAGGGACGATTCTCTGAGCCACAGAAAATCCCCAGTTCCATTGGATAATAATTAGTGGAGGAATGAGACAGAATGACCAAGTGGAAAGAAAAACAGGATTACAGTATTTATTATCTGTAGTTTGATGAATATATGCTTGTCCTTCCGTTACTAGTTAACTATGTACATCACATATGTGGGGTCAACTGTTCTAGATCACCCCTCCACTATTAGTAGGCAATATTATCTCCTTCAAAATCAGCCATGTGCACACCCTTTCTAACCTTCAAGTATCCAGAGATACGAATCATCTCTTCTGCCTAAGGCAAACCTTTTCACCTTATCCCTTTAGACCATCCCCTCCCCTCTTCTTCAAAGTCTTGTTGGATCCATATTCCCTCTTTCTCTGTAGTAGTCCCTCTTAAGCCTGTCCAATTTAGTATAAATATGCTTCTGACTCACGTCCCTCTGAAGGTACTTTTGTTCATTCATTGAATGATGATATGAAAGCTGACCATGTGTCAGAATAGCTCCTTTCTCTACTCCCTTTTACAAGAATATCTTCATTCTCAACCTCTGCTTCTTCACTCCCTAATCACTTCTCAATTTACCAGTGACCTCCCCCTTGTCACATTCCATGGAATATTAGAGACCCCTTAGATGGGGTGCCTGGGTGGCTCAGTGGGTTGAAGCCTCTGCCTTCGGCTCAGGTTGTGATCTCAGGGTCCTGGGATCAAGCCCCGCATGGGGCTTTCTGCTCAGCCGGGAGCCTGCTTCCCCCCCTCTTCTCTGCCTGCCTCTCTGCCTACTTGTGATCTTTCTCTCTCTCTTTCAAATAAATAAATAAAATATTAAAAAAAAAAAAAGAAAGTGGTCAGCACTATGGATTCTTGAAGCTTTGCTCTTACCTCATGTTGCTCATTCTCTGACCTTCCTCTTCTGCCTCTCTCCTAGGACCTTGTCTATTCTAATGGAAAATTTTGCCCTTAGTTACTCCTCATTGTCTTTAGCAGTAGTTTTCAACCCCTTAATAGTGTTCTCAACTTCAGCTGCATAGTGGAATTACTTGGGAAGCTTTGGATAATCCTGATGCCTGGATCTCCTCATTCCCAGCCTCCCTCAGATCCTGGGATGTGACCAGGGCATCAGGATTCCAACATGAAACCAAGGCTAAGAACTACTACCTTAGGGACTTCCCTGGGGTTGGGTAAGGAGTTGATTAAGGACTCATAAGAGCTCCAAACAAAGTCACTTTTATTTGTTTTATAAATTCTTGTCTTCCTCACATCTTTAGAACAAAGTGTTTCTAGGGGTGTCTGAGTGGTTCAATCAGTTAAGTGTCCAACTCTTGGTTTTGACTCAGGTCACGATCTCTGGGTTGTGAGATCGAGCCCTGTGTCAGGGTCTGTGCTGAGCATGGAGCCTGCTTAAGATTCTCTCCCTCTCTCTCCCTCAACCTCTCTCTCTACCCCTCCCCCTCCACTCATAAAAAAAGAAAGAAAAGAACAAAGGGTTTCTAGGCTAAAAATAATTTTTGAAAAATTTTGAGCACTGTTGTCAGCAGGACGAAGTTTGAGTTCTGTAACAGGACCTTCTATGATCTGATCCCAGTCACCATTCCAGCAATATATCAACCACTCCTCATACCAAGCTTTTCAATAAAGCAACACCTAACAAGCTCTTCTTGCTTTGTGCTTTTGCTCATTCTGTCCTCTCTATTTTGAGTGCTTTTTAGTGTCTCCTAAGCAACTCTTTCTCACCTTTCCATATGCTTCTTGTATACCCCCATCATGTTTGGTCTCATTTCTGTCACTGCACTTACATCGCTGCACTGCAAGGCTTGGATGACATGTCTGTCCCATTAGTTGGGTTTTGAGACCCTTAATGGTGAAACCAGGCTGTCAAAAAGTAGGAGCACACATAGCAGAATCTTTCCCCTCCTCCATAATCAGCAACAGTTCCTCCATAATTGGCAAAGTCCCCTATAGTCTCTGGGTCCTCCCCGCACACCTTTCTCTTCTTTTTGAAGTGGAAACCTGGCGCAGCCCTGGTGACACCACCTTCCACAATCCTCCCACATTTATTTTCTTGAATCCATTGGACATCAGGAGTAAAGCTGATCTCACCTGCTTCTCCAATCTCATGTAAAACAGAAGACTCTGTGTCTTTGAGCCTCATTTTATTGAGCTTTTCTGCCCTTCTTTTTCTATCCCTGAAGTCATCTATCAACTTTTGGCCACAAGGTGACTGACACCTGGCCCACAAGCTTCCTCTTCTCTTTTCTCTTTTGAATAATATTGTTTCTTTCTACCTTCTCTCTTCCCTTCACCTAACTTCAGCCTCTCATCTCTCTTAAGTATAATTTGAAATATGTATAATTCTGTTTTAACATACGTTTATGCAATTTTGCTAAAATGTACACACATTTATTTGAACAGAAGTTCTATTCTAATTATTGGATTCCCCTCTTAGTCTTAGCTGCCACTTAGTTTTTTTTTATGGTGTTTGGTTACCTGTAGCATTTTTACAACATTACTGTTCTCCATATTAGGAATATCCTCATGAAGCCACTTTGGTATTAGCAATAAGAGTCTTCTTTTAATTCTAGGAAATAAAAGTGACACATTAGAAGAAGTATTTTACTTAAAGATTGGTGCAGGTAATCACATAGGAAGCCAGGAAATCAACTGGAATGGAATGCATAATAAAGGTTAAACTTCCTGATGCAGAAAAGAAGTTGATTCAATATCTTTTCAGATTTCCTCCTCTCTCTATTGTTCTGCCTTTTATCTAATGAGCCAGAACATTTCAAAACACTCACACTAGATTCAAGGTAAGTGGGAGAATGACTCTGGAAGTAAAATTATATGCATGTTCAATATGGCTAACCATTATAAGCAGATATCAGTGTGGAAAGGTTGGAAAATGTAAGGGATATTTTGTAGAGCTTTCCAAGTTGACTATAACCACAGAAAAATATTGAAGAAGAGAATGCCATGTAATAAAACGGTATAGTTCTAGCTCTGCTAATTCTGAATTTGTACTGATTCCATATAGGGTCGAGGTGATAGTGGTGGCTCCAAACGTTGTTTATGTGGATAGAGTAGGAGGCTGAAGAAGTTGTCTTGTGGTTGTATGGCACTGTGAGAATATTGGTTTTTACTTAGGTTGTGTGCTTATTAAGGACCACTGGGGTGGGGTGATGGAAAGAAAAGAGAGAAGTTGTGAACACCCCACTTCTTCCTCAAGCTACCCTTGGCACTGCCACTGCATCAGAAGCACTTTCTGCATTTTACAGTACAATTTGATTTGAGTAGAGGTTGCAACAGGAACTTAGACTAAACTGGTCTCTGGTGCATTTTTACCTGTAAACAAAGTACCTGTTAGCAACAGATCAGACTTGTTTATCTGTTTAAGCAGGTTTTCTAAGGACTTTTACTGAGTTAACAACCAAAATGTTGAATGAACTTTGCTCGCTCAATTTGACCTTGAACTATAGGGTAAAAATAATTTCTTTACACAATATTTTTACAATGTTTTATGATTCAGCTTTTTTACTAATTCACACTCTCTTTCTATACCTAAAATGAGACCAAATTAATAAGTTCATGCTATTACAGAAAATTTTTATACAGCATGCTGATACAGTGAGAACATTTATATCTATATATCTATCACACATACCTATATATATTTACTCATTCTTGGTTTCAGTTTAAAATGTTTTCCAGTTATGTTTCAAAGTAAGGCTTTTATAAGTAATGTGTAGTTATAATAAATAAGAATGTCTGCTTATATATAAAAGAGTTGTACTGAAATGATCTCATTTCATTTATCTTTTTAAAAGGAATACTTACTTAAATACTTAAATGAGCAAAGAATTGTCCCATTTTCTAGTCATTGCCAACTGGAAATTAATTTTTACATTATTAATAACAAACTTAATGCTATTTAAAATTTCACAGTATCTTTGGACAATGACAAATATTAATATTTTTGTGTCATACAAGTTCAAATATTAAGATGTTTCTAGGGGCTTTATAATTAAGTATGTCTTTAAAACAACCTAAAACAAACTTTTCTTTTAGTTTGCATACCTCATAATGATATCAAGGATATATTTATTAATGGGTAATTAAAATTTTGAAATATTATTAACCTCTGAGGAAAAGCCTATGTAAGTTAAAAAAAATCACAAGTTTACCTTACTTAGAATAGCTCATTCTAAATCTTCTTACTGCTTTTTGATTATAAATTCAAAAGAAAGAAAGATTATCTCATGAAGCAAGTGATGGCAAGAAAGAGAAACCCAGTGCCAGTTGGGCAAAGAACATTCGTATGGTTAAAATTTGTTAGTCATTAGCTGTACAGGGAGACTGCCACATCAAACAACTCTAGTCTAAATACTCAATGTATCTAGTAAAATTTAGAAAGTTGAAGGCGTTGCTTTCTTCAAAGTCTCATTTATCCATAATGAGGCATAGATCTTTACTAACTCCCTATTGGAAAACAATGATCGAAGGAGGCCAAGAAGGGTCATGGTAGCAGGATGCTGGCACACCAACACAAGTGGTGTCAGAGTGACCAATTCAGATGTTGCCACACTGCTTTACACACTGATTCAGAGGATTTGTTTGGGCAGGATTCGAGGCAGGTTATGACCTAACCACTTTAAAGAATCCAGGCACAGTGAGCAGGCTGTGTGGCGAAGGAGAGAACATGGGTTGTGATGTCAGCTGGGTCTGGGCTCTTCTTGGCTTAATGCTTAATGACCTTGGGCCAACCACTTAACTTCTTAAAGCCTAAAGTAACTGATCTGTAAAATAAGCCTTCGGGTTTTCCCAGCAGGGTCATCATGAGGATTAAACGGATGACGTGTGTCAAAAACTTGGCATGGGTTGGTCATCATTAAACACTGCTGCTTTTATTTTTTTCTTTCTCTGATTAAAAACGTTGACAGGTTTTCTAGTAAATAACTGAATTGACTAGGTTTGCTATATGTGGTCTAAATCAGAAAATAGAAATTTTAGAGAAACCTACCCAGTTCGGAGTGATCTGTTAAATATCCCAATCAAAGAAAGAATTGACAACATAACAGCAAAGAAGACCATTCCTGATAAAAGTCCAATGTCTTGTTGCCTGTTTTCTGAAAGAAAGAAAAATAACTTTAGCTAAGCATTAGTGTCCGTGGGATGTCAGAATCATTGTTCTCTCTAGTCTGTGCAAAGTAAAAGTCATTGATCTCAAAGGAAAAAGGGAAGGGGAGAACAAAATTAACTTTTACCATGGGCTATGTATATAGTGACTGTCCTTCCGAACTGCACGACAGTACCTTTTTTTCTGAGAAAATTAGGCCGCATGTATCTGGTATCAGTGGGTTTCTAGAAGTGCATTTCTGGCAAATGTGGTCAGCTTCAGACATTTTTTTTCTGAGCTTATGCACGCATATTTTATATAAAAGGGTTTAGTGATGAACCTCATTTGCTTTGTCTGACACAAGTGAGAATTCCCAATTACTGGTAACAGAGTCTAATGCTGGCCACAATCACAACTGAGGTTTATTGGGTTTTCTTTTTAACCTTTAGAGCAAGACAGAAGTTATGTAGAAGTTGTCACCATTCTTCAAAATTTATTGTCCATAAATTTTTTTCTGCCGAGAGAGGACATTTGCTCTACTTAAAACAACATATAAGAAAGAAATTCAAGTTGCTATATATCTTGCACTCACATTTTATCTTAAAAAGAATGCTTTTCTTGCATTTCGAAGCATCAGTTAATCACCCAATCTTTAAGTAATTAATATGATATATTCAACACATGTTATCTACTAGGCTCATCATGTTTTCTCCTTAGTACATGAAAAAAAAAATCTATCTTCAAATATTCTATATTCTATCTTCAAATATTCAAATATTCAAAAATTCTGAGTGATGATGGATACTGGCTGCCTTTCCATCCTCATTCCTTCCTTCCTCATTCTCTTTAGCAAATATTTAACAGATACTTACTATGTGGCAGACGCTTCACTGGCCCTGCCTTCATTATTTCCCAGCTGCACCTGACATGCACCTGGGGTGCTCCAGGCTGTCTGGTCCCTCTCCTAAAGCCAACTGATGGCCAGGGGCCAGGCCAGTGTGGCTTAGCTTACTCCAAAGTCCTGGGGGTAGGAGTGTGAGACTCTGGGTGGCTCAGTTAAGCAACTGACTTTCGCTCAGGTCATGATCTCAGGGTCTTGGGATTGAGCTCTAGGACCATCCTATTTTGGGCTCTGTGTAGTGGGCTCCCTGCTCAGTGGGGAGTCAGTTTGAGGATTCATTCTCTCGCCCTCTGCCCCTCCCCCAGCTCACATGTGTGCCCGCCCTCTCCCTCACAAATAAATAAGTCTTAAAAAACAAAAACAAAAACAAAAACAAAAACCCCTCTCCCCCCACCAAAGTCCTAAGGGAGATAATGGAATTAGTGTTTTTCTAGGACTAAAACTCTGTTGCTGAAGATTTCATACAAGGAATGGTGCCATATACCTTTAAGTATTAGTACCTGGGAGAGAATAGAGAATTCTCACAATAACATGGGGCCAGGCAGTCAGGCATTGAGGTCTAAGGATACAGCAGAGTGATTAAGAGGCAACTGGAGACATGGGGGTTCACACTGGCCTCTGCCCCTTACCAGCCCAGTAACCTCAAGGCGTAATTATAAACTCACTGAAACTCAAGATTCCTCTTCTGTAAAACAGAGACCATAATACCTAACTAATAGGGCTGCAGGGAGCTCCTGGTCTCCCCAGTTCCCACAGAAATATCAAGGTGCAGACCTGGGTAGGTATCTGTAATTAGGTTTCTGTACTGGGCCTAAGCACTTGATTTACCTGCACGCATTCAGAGTGGCCTCACTTTGCTTCATGTTTCTTTATAATACTTAACTGTCACCTGACTCTTTTCTTGTTGTTGTTCTGTTTATTGTTTTTCTCCCCATCTGTCCAAAATGGAAGCTCCAGGAAGACAGGGCCTTTGTTCATTTTTTTCACTGCTGATTTGCCCCCGCTGCCAGAACAGTGCCTGGCACATAGTAGTTGCTTAATGAATATTTGTTGAACAAGGGAATGAAAGTCCCAAGAATGTCAATGTAACCTGCGAAAATTCTGATACTATTTCTGCCATATTTCTATGCAGGGAGATAAATGGTCTACCAGTGGTCAGAGGTGAAATAGTTATGCCTAAAGTTTTCAATTTGAAATTTCTATTTAGAGTTATATTTGTCCATTGCACAACCTGATCTCATAATTTTTTATGCCTAAAACACTTATGTAAGCTCATCAAAGGAAAATACCGAGTCGTGCTAATGAAATAGGAGCTGGTTTGTACAAGAGAAAGAGCACAGACTTCAGGATTTGAAAAACAGGATTTGAATTTTAGTCTGTCGCTTAGTGTGACTTTGGACAAGTTCTTCAGCCTCTCTGAGCTCCAGTTTTCTCATACATAAAATAGATATATAACAGTCGTCTCACCTGGTTGTTTTGAAGATCAAACAAATGGTGAATACAACCTCCTAGCACATGGTAGACACTCAAATAATGTTTTTTAAGGAGGAGTTTTGGGGTCGTGAGCCCCAGCACCCATTGAAATGAAAATGTATCCAACCCATAGCAAAGATTAGCAAAGTCCACCTAAATCATTCTTTAAATTCAGTTTTAAGTGGATCTTTATCGATTATTTTCCTATAGAAAACATGTATCATATCTTATTATCAAGAAATTTATACCTGAAACATGATTTTTCAGTTGGAAGATTCAAATGGCTGTTAAGTAAAGACTACTCAAAAAACCGAAGTAGTATTTTCTTACCAGAAGTAAGATGTCCATTAAAGATGGAAGCAGTTAGATGCTCAGAATTCTGAGTATTGTGTTGGAATGATTTCCGTGTGACCTGGGGAACTTCAACAAAATGAAAATAGGGTGAGCTTCTTATATTTTGCATTTAGGTTACCCAGTTTCCTAAAAGGGTTTCTTCACTTGTTTGGAGATGATTAAAGTACACTTTAATGGCTTGAAAGCAGACTAAAAGCAAAGGCCTTCAAATGTGAGTGTCTCTTCTCCTTTTTATTTAATTGGGCAAATCCTAAAGAAGGAAACACTGAAGATGATAAAAACTACCTTGAGTTTGTAAAACTTCAAGGTGTGTCTTCTAATTTCATGAGGCTTCTAGGCAAGAAATACCAAGGAGCTTTACTTAATTCACTGACCAAAAAAAAAAAAAGCACAATAACTGGTCTCTACTTGATTCCTTCCAGTAGATGATGCAATAAAGTTTAGGTTTCCTGAAGAGCCTCCCGGATGTGTCATTTCTGCCTTTGCACAATCTTTGAGATACTGTTGGTGAACAGTATCTTGGCTCCATAGAAGAAGCCCAATTTTGATTAGCAGACACTTTGAGGTTATAACACAGTGGTGGAATGCTATTAATGACTTCCCTTTGCTCCTTTCCCACTGGCAAAGATCCTGACCAGCCCTGTCTAGTCATAACGACTGTCAGGACACAGTTAATGAAAGCTTCTGATCGGGGTGTGGTGAGCAGCCTTGGCAGTTAACTCGCTTTCAGTCTGAACCCAAAAGAGTCCTGGCGCTTTCTTACTCATCTTCTCTCTCCTGATAATTAAAAGCTCCCAGAGGTGACTTCAAGGACACTATTCTTCCAGCTGACAGAAGACATTCCTGAAAATGGTTCTAAGCTCTGCATTCCCAAGAGTGCCTCGAGCCCTATTTATTCAGTTATTTTGATTTCAGCGTTCAGATTTTTCTTTTTGAAGAATTACTTGTGGGGCCAGGGAGAAATCATGCTTTGAGGCAGCTCTAACTGCCACCATGATATCATCACAGGCTTGTATAAAAAGCTATGTGGCCCAGACAGCTCTCTTTGAGAAACGTATGATGGAGTTTTAATAAAAAGGTTCCTATGGTCTTTGGAAATTTTTGAAAAAGGTTGACCTGGGTGCAGGCACAGGCTCAGTAGTTTTCCAAGAACAATGTGTAGGGAATTTTAGAAGGTGAAGACATCAGAAGAGCCAAAAATTCTTTTCTGTGTTTTTATTCTGTCTTCTCTACATTGAGAGGAAAATGTTGCACTGTGAATTGTGACAAATCAGAAATTCTTTTTGGCTTCTCAATGCTTCACTAAGTCTCTTTTGTTCCTGAACATGCAGTTTCATCAAACTCTAGGAGCAAGGTTATGTCCCAATGGTCACCAGCCAGGTTTATTCATCTAAATTAGTATTTTGTAGGCTGATGTTCAGTCTTGGGAAGCCCAAGCAGGAGTCTGCATCTACATTATTTTAAAATTTTGAGACTAGACATATTACATTAAAATGTAATGCAGTTTTCAACTTGGCAAGATCATAGGTTTATAGCATATGTTGCTAGATTATTTTTGTTTTCACTTTCATTATTTTAAAATTAGCATTTTTATTTAAAAGTAATATGTGGTGCTGTGGATTTTAATGCAAGTTAACTTAATTCTGTTGTATAAAGTACAGGTGATTATTTAGCAATAAAACTTCAGTTATTAATTTGTTTCACATAAAAATAATTGTTCATATCTATCTAGGGCTTTATTAACCCTAATAGGGAAAATAAACACAGTCATCCTTTAGGTCTTTTTGTTATCATAGATTCAAATCAACCAGGTGCGTTAATTTAAATTAGATTAAAGTCATTTAAAAGAGATGATTAATTATCAAAGGGTAATTACACAAAGAATCAGATATCTAAAATGAGACAATTTATAAACAAGATTGTCAGAGAAGAAATCAAGCCAATGACAAAATTTTT
>CM053606.1:47001414-47035094 GCA_028646535.1 Procyon lotor | reverse complement strand
CCAATGACAAAATTTTTAAGCGGAAGACTGAGATGAAGCTGTATATAGTATATTTTTCATGGTATACTGCCACCAAGTGGCTAGGTCATTTCTTTTAAATCACACCTAATATTTATCATTCTAAAAGCAGTAACCTTAACAGAGAGAATTTTAAGAGGAAAAATAAAAGGGAGAGAAAAAGAGCTATCCCTAATCCTATCCCCTTAATCCACTTGCCATTAGTATTTTATAGTATTTCCAAGTATTTTGACACAGAAAAGCATTCACAAACACAGAATAATGTACACAGACACAGAAACTTTATAACTAAAAAAAATTTGTGTCTATCAGCTCTAATCTCAGTGTGTTGCCTAATGTGCTAGAAAAATCTCATGATATTTTCATTATTAGTTTAGTATCTGTGGCACTATATCCATAATGAAACAATTCTGTCCCCGCTTGTTTTCCTCATAACACATACTTGAGTATACTCAGAAACTCAAATTATCTCTAATTTGGTAAGAATTTTTATAAATCTTATACAAACTGGTATCAAACTTTAGAATTAGTCTTGTCAAAGACAGTGCATTTAAATGAAATTTAGAGAGGAGTTAGAGTAGTTTTTTAAACAAACAAACAAACAAACAAACAAAACGTAGTCTCCTGTTCTTAAGCAAGACTAGAAGCATAAAACATAACTACATTCTGTCCCCTATCAAATGCCAGCCTATTTTAATCAAATCTGCTCAGCAGTGCTTGGTTTTAGTCATAATGTATTTCATCTGTTTCTGAGGGATGATACTAAATCTTCTCCTCAGTCTTTCACTCTATGCCTATTCCATGAGGCAAAGTGTGTTTTATTAATCTTTTTAAGTGACCATTCACTGAGTACTGAAAATGCTCCAGGTAGTGTACTAGACATTACATGCTTTCTCTCATTTAATCCTTACAACAACCCAATCAGGCAGAAAATATTATTCTCCTCATTTCATGGATGAAGAAACAGATGTGTACAAAGGATAGATGACTTAACCGAAATCACCTGGGTAGAGGTCAAAGAGTGAAAATTCCCATCCAGTCCTGACGCGTAGTTGTGCTGGTCACTGGCTCCATTAATAACCTCTGCAGCAGGATGGCTGTGGATGGGGCAGCTCAGTCAGCCCTGCAGCAGGGGCCCCCTGTGCTGAGACTTAGCCATTACGCCTCTGGAGGCTGGCCACGGTTTGTTAGAGCTGCTTGGCCTTGTAGGACTCCAGCCTGCACCACAATGGGCTATGGTTGGGCTGACCCATGTAGCACTGATTCCTAGAATCTTCCAGCCTACAGTTATTTCCTTCTGGAAGCCAACTATTTTCTTTGATTATACAAGCAAGGCACACTAATTGTAGGATGCTTGAAAAGTGTGGAAGAGTATGGAGAAGAAAGTACAACTTTGTATTTGGTCACAGACTAGAAGCCATCATTTTAGAAAAATATTTGTGAATAGTCTTTTGTGTATTTCTGTACCCTAGTGGAGATCATTCTCTTTACTAAGTGTTGTGTCTTCGTTTTTTCTTTCTTTCAATATTATGTCATGAACATTTCCTCATTTTATTAAAAAGTGTTCAAAACTGGCATGGTAATAACAATTTAATATTTCATCATGTTTGTACTGTATTTATTCAGTCATCACCCTATTGAGAAACTGTCTAGTTTGGTGGTTTCAAACACCATCTTTGGATTCAGATACAACTCACTTCAAATCCTGGCTCCACCACCTGGAGTTGCATGGCTCTGGGTAAGCTGCTTAACCCTTCTGTGATCAGTGTCTTCATTTATAGAACAGGATAATAACAGCACTTCACCCCTGAGATCAAATGGAATAGTTCATATCAAGCACTTAGTACTGTGCCTTATGCAAATTAAAAGCTTAATAAGCATTAGCTATTGCTATTATTGGACTTTTAGATTGTTTCCAAATTCTTATTCTTATAATTAGGTTTTGAAAAATATCATTGTACATAAATCTTTTTTCCATATCTCTTTTCCTTTTTTTTTATTTGTCAGAGAGAGAGAGAGAGCACAAGTGGGGGAGCAGCAGGCAGAAGGAGAAGCAGACTCCCCGATAAGCAAGGAGCCCGATGTGGGTACTCGATCCCAGGACCCTGGGATCATGACCTGAGTGGAAGGCAGACGCTTAACCAACTGAGCCACCCAGGAGTCTCTCTCTTTATTTCCTAAAGCTAGATTTCTGTTTGTGGAATTACTGGTCCAAAGGGTAGGGACATTTATAAGTCTTCTTTATTTACTTTTGCCTTTGCCAATCTTGGTGTCAAAGCCATGGTACCCAAGCCCTATATCTTAAAGACTTTGACCAGAGCTGACACAAGAAACTTTCTAGACCCTTCTTTCAGTAGGATCTAGATACAAGAGGTGTCATACTAAAAGACATAAAGGGTGTTTTTCGTATTATTTTTCTTAAAACATAAACATCTCTTTTTGGGTTCATTCCTTCTAATCCCCTTCTTCTAAAAAACACTGTTGTTTCACAGTGTTTATGTGCTGTTCCCCAGGCCAGTTTAGTTCTAGGGTTGGAATTCAACCTTATTAGGCTAAGGGATAGGGTAAGGATTTGACACTAGTCTGAGTCAGTTGGCAAAGCAGAAGACAATGGGCAGACCTATTGAATAGACACCAAAAGTGCAGGGCAGGGAAAATGATATGTTAGAACAAACTCATTACCACACCTAGAAAAACAAGTCAAACGATGAATCATTTCATGAGTTACAGTGTCACCCTTATGTATTACAGATAAGAGAGTGTGCCTAGACATATTCAAGGGATTATCTTCATGCTTATGTTCCTAGGCTCTAAGTACTTGGTATGTATAGGGCGAAGACGGTAAAGAGAAATATATGTATCATGATTACATGTTTAAAGAAAAATATTAAGAAGAGGAAAAAGTAAAAAGCACTAGCAAACCCAGGAAATTTTCTTGAGTGACATGGAATACACAGAGGCAAGGGTCTGATGTCAATATGTGACAAAACTCTATGTACAGGAATGGGCAGCTTCCAAGTCTTACTCAGTAGTTCTAGATTCTTCAAAAGTGCAACCTTGCTCTCAGGCATAGGATGTACCTATTCCCGAATCTGAACAGACTAGTGGACATTTGTCATTTTTTAGTTGCCCAGCACCAGCACGTACATCTTTGTGGGCATTCTGAAATGGTAAGAAGCAGGTAAGGCTTCCCATTGTGGAAGCCTCAATGGAACAGAGACTCCCTCTCCCCATTGCAAGCAAGTAGCTACAAGCAGATGACCTAAACCTACCTGTTCAGATGCTTTTCTCCCTCCACAGATACAGAACACTCAACTCCAGGAAATTTTTTACAGCAGCAGCTATATCAGGGTCTGGTAACAGTAGCACCGTGGGGAGTCTAGGCGGGGCACAGGGCAGGTAGTGGCAATGACCACAGTGCCAGCTGCAGGGTCCTCACCAGATTCTTCCCAGGCTTCGATTTTGGCTTTGGTTCTGGCTCTTGCTGGCCCTTGTATCTTACTTACGACCATTTTGCCAGCCCTCCTATTGATTTCTAGCTATCTTTCCAATAATTCCTTTTCTGCTTAAGAGGACAAATGTGATTTTTCTCCTGGCATCAAATCACAATAACTAGTAAAAATTGCAATAATAAGTGGTGAGGTAGATAGGTGAGGAGATGTGGTAGGACAAATAGTGATCTCCTTACTCCCCCAAAATGTCCATGTCCCAATCCTTGGAGCTTTTGAGTTTATATATATATAAACTATAATTTATTATTTATATATATCTTTATATGTTATATATAATATATTATACAATATAATTTATATAGCAAATACTTATTTGCTATATTTATATTTATCTATATATATAATTATTTGCTGTGGTCATATTAAATATTATAGATAAATATTTACATGTATAATTTATGTAGCAAATATATATTTGTATGTATATTTCTATAATTTATTTGGCAAAAGGGACTTGAGATGGGGAAATTATCCTAGATTATAGGGCTAGGTCCGAATGAAATCGCATATAAGAAGAAGGCAGGAGGGTCAGAGGCAGAGAAAGAGATTGGAAGATATTATGCTTCTGGCTTTGAGGGTGGAAGAAGAGGGCAGCCTCTAGAATCTGGAAGAGGAAATTGATTCTCTCCTAGAGCCTCCAGAAAGAACTTAGCTTTGCTGATATCTTGACTTTGGCTCAGTGATACTGATTTTGGATTTCTCACCTCCAGAATTATAAAATAATAAATGTGTATTGTTTTAAGCCACGTAGCATGTGACTTAAGTTTGTAATAACTTGCTAAAGCAGCAACAGGAAACTAATGTGGAATATTATTACTTCCTCATAGAAAAGCATAATCTTCATTCTTTATTAGTGGATATTGTGAACCTCAGAGAGATTGTAAAACTTTTATGCATTTATTTTCTTATTCTATAGGACTCTGATTCTTTATTAGCAATAGGACATGAAGAAGATTAAATAAATCCAGGTGATTAAACTGCTTAGTATTTCGGGGAACACTGTGTGTCAGTTTAACCTGATTTAGTAACCATGAATCTATGCATTTATAATCCATCTCAATGTGAATGAATCAGAAACCCCTAATTACAAGTAACGGAATTTTTTTTTTTTTAAGATTTTATTTATTTATTTCACAGAGAGAGACAGATCACAAGTAGGCAGAGAGGCAGGCAGAGAGAGAGGAGGAAGCAGGCTCCCCGCTGAGCAGAGAGCCCAATGCGGGGCTCGATCCCAGGACCCTGAGATCGTGACCTGAGCTGAAGGCAGAGGCTTTAACCCACTGAGCTACCCAGGCGCCCCAAGTAACGGAATTTTTGAAAAGTAAAATTCTGCGTACCAACCTCTAATCTGTGTTCTATTTAATATAACTTATATTTAGTTCCACTAACATAAAGTTTATTTTTTTCTCTTGTAGTCTTTAAAAGTTCTGAAAAATTAACGAGAATCTTTAAGGAGTCATTGGTAACTCAATGACCAATGGTGTTTTGTAAGAATAAACAAAACACCATGTGGTTTAATGCCTTGCTCATACTTGCCTTCCTCTGGAGAATTGTCAAAAAAAGAGTAAAATGATTTCTCTGGGAAACTTTCCTACTTCAAGTAGCAATTCAAGCAAGTTAATTAATCATTATGAAATATGACTGCCCTTCCCTCAGGCCTCTGACTTGTCATTAAAGGGATTATGGAGGCTGTGCCTTTCCTTCATTGCAAAGAGACTTTACACTGCAGAGTTGGTCAACACTTCTGCTCAAAAGTCATCTGTTCACCATATATCTATGTCTATATCTACATAGATATTGGTAGTATTGAATTTAGGGAACTGACTTTTCACATTTTTCACATTGTTGGCTTTATATACTCACGAATTATCTTTTCCCCTTTGGGGCTCTTTCTGTACTGCTTAAAGGCCCCAGGGAATTTTTTTTACAGTGACTTTCCAGGCTGGTGGTATAGAAGCTCCAACTTCAGCAGTCCTTGGTGGTTCTCAGAACCTCAGCTGAAGCTTTACATTAAGAGGCAGGGCAGGGTCTGGGCAGAGGGGGTAATAGGGGCCACGATGATTCACTGGCACAACGGTGCAGCATCCTGTGCTTCTGGGGATCCTGGGCTGCCAAGGTGTGCTGGGGTGCTCAGTAACTCAGGAAGCGGTGGGCAGGAGGAAGAGGAAGCCGAGAGAGGTGACTAGATAGTACTAGAGATAAAGGCCTGAAATTCTCATGTGCCCACCCTGTTCTGACCCCCAAAATCACCATTACTAAGGCAATAGCTTGGGCAATCAGGTCTCCCCATTTCTGTCCACATTTCCTGCCCACACCCTACGGTCATTTTTCATGACACTTCTATCTCTTTAAGGGTGTGTCTAACCCCTAGAGCGGTGGTTTTTACACTTTACTGTAGAAGTATCACTTGGCTAACAGCTCAGCAATCTGCATTTTAAACCAGTACCCAAGCATTTCTAGTGCAGATGGTCCACAGACGCCACTCTGAGAAGCACTGCTTTCTAGACACTTTATTGGACCAAGACCAGCTAGAAAACACATCATGAATGGACTCGTGGAGGTCCTATCTTTAAGAGAACCACCTTTTCCCCCTCTACTTTGTCTTCATCTCACACTGCCCCATCCTATTCCCTGTTCTCCGGGTTCCTGGGGTCTTGTGGTTTCATTTTCATTGCCATACCCCAAATCTGCTTGCACATCTTGTGTTCAGGCCAATATAGAATTAGTTGATAGCAGCCCTGTGGTTCCCTCTTTTCTCATGTATTGGCATTTTCATAATAAACATCCCATTAAAAGTGAACTTCTCCTGGCATTGTTTTATTTTTAGCTAATGTACAGAGGAGGATTTGGTGGGGTGGCTGAGGGGGGGTTGACACTCAGGTCTCTTAGGAAGACCAGCAAAGCCATAGTACTGGTACTGGAATCCCACAGGATGGGTTATGTCCTGGCTCTACTGTTAACAGCTTTAGAACGTTTGGCAAAACTGCTTAATCTCCCTGGGCCTCATCTTCTTCAACTGTACAACTGGAATAAAACTTTCACAGGGCTTTAGTGATGAATAAAGGACAATTTGTATGGAAAATGCTTACCACGGTATCAAACACATAGTAAGCATCCAATAAATGTTAGCTATTATCTATTTATATTATATTATTTATATATTTTACAGATAATATAATTTATGCATTATATATTATTTATATTTATATATTATAATCCACATAGACTATATATATAAATTATATACAGTATAATATATAAATTATATTAAATTATTTTATTTTCTATTATTTGCATACACTATTTATTACCAGGATAAAAAAATATGCATCGCCAATCTAGAGAAACTTCTCCTGTGTCTTTGCTAAAGCCTGATATTATATTCTGAGGCTTATTTATTTTCTTTTTTAGTATAAGACTTTATTTTCCATTAAAGTTCAAATAGTCAGGGTGCCTGGGTGGCTCAGTCTGTTAAGTGTCTGCCTTCGGCTTAGGTCATGATCCCAGGGTCCTGGGATAGAGCCCCACATTGAGCCCCACATCGAGTCCCCATACCTGGCTCCTTGCTCAGTGGGGAGCCTGCTTCTCCCTCTCCCTCTGCTTGCTGCTCCCCCTGCTTGTGCTCTCTCTTTCTGTCAAATAAATAAATAAAATCTTTAAAAAATAATAAAGTCCAAATACCCTAAGGAAGGAAAAGAAGTCTAATAAATCATTTAACTCTTACTATATATGAGTTTGTTTGGGGTTTTTTTGGAGACTTTTAAAGACCAAGGAAAGTGATACAGAAGAAAGCTGAGGGTTTTCAGGATAAGCCACATCTACTGCATGATTTACTCTGCAGTACCATCTTGGCATAATTTTGAAAACACATTGCTTTGAGATAAATCTCTTCAGTGATATATACATAAGGATTTTAGAGAGTAAAATAGCAAATTCCTGCATGGAGGGATCATTATTGCCTGAGCTGTCTTTCTTCATAAATAAATCAACCTTTAATTAGTGAAAAAATTAGCTGGTCAAAAAGCCCCATTTTTAAACAAGTTGGTCAATTAAAGTATTATAGAAATTATATCTTTTAACTTTTTGATTGTGAAGGAATTCAAATTTCAGTTGTGAGGTTTGATTCTTACTGCTTTTGTTTATAAGGTATTTATAGTGCTATATAATTTATTTTTTTATGATTGTTTTTATTGACTATCTTCTCTAAAAGTCAGAGATCTTTGTCTCCTTGTTCACGGAGATTCTGCAAGTACATAGCAAGTGTCTGGGGCATGGTAGAGGCTACTTGAATATTTCATGAATGGCTAAATGAATGTCTTTTCTTAAATATCTTTTTAAAAAGCAATTAATATTAAAGATTTATTAAAAAGCAATTGGCAACTTGCATCAAGCATCTTAAAATGTGCTTAAGTCTTGATTCAATAAGATCTAAACACATAAGGAGAATTTACATAAAGAGCTATTCCAAGTTTATTGATAATGTGAAAAATGGAATGACCTAGTATTGCTGAAATAGGGAAATGATTCAATGTATTATAATACATCCATACACTGTGTGGACATAAAATAGATTTATTAACTCAACAAGGGAGACTAAGTAAGAAAATCAGGATATAAAACAATATATACACCACAGCACCAATCATTAAAAAAATGACAAAGACACATACCTATGATTTTACTTCTATGTGGAATATAAAAAATAAAACAAATGAACAAACAAACAAACAATCTCTCTCTCAAATACAAAGAACTGGTGGTTGCCAGAGTGGGGAGAGTGGGGGGATGGGTGAAATAGACAAAGGAATTAAGAGGTACAAACTTCTAGTTATAAAATAAATCATGGAGATGAAAATTACAGCATAAGGAATATAGTAAATAATATTGTAAGGATGTTGTATGATGACAGAGGGTGACTACACTTATCATGGTGTGAGCACTGATTAATGTATGGAATTGTTGAATCAATGCCATACACCTGAAATTAATATATCATTGTATGTTAATTATATTTCAGTTATAAAAAAAGGTGCACAGGAAAAAACTAGTGTTAAATTCATTGAAATGTAAACAGTTATTTCTAGGTTGTATATTACAATAAATTTGTGTTACTTTTACAAACAAAAAAAAGAAATTTTTAAAAAGATTTAGTATCAGCACTTTCCCTGTACATAGTCACCATTTTTCATTTAATGCATCTTGGAAGAAATTTGTATGGTTCCTTTTAGCTACATGTTAAATTGGATAGATGCAACTTTTCAGAGATATTTAATTTTTTTTTAAAGATTATTTATTTATTTATTTATTTATTTATTTGACAGAGAGAGAGATCACAAGTAGGCAGAGAGGTAGGCAGAGAGAGAGGGGGAAGCAGGCTCCTTGCTAAGCAGAGATCCTGATGCAGGGCTCGATCCCAGGACCCTGGGATCATGACCTAAGCTGAAGGCAGAGGCTTTAACCCACTGAGCCACCCAGGTGCCCCAGGGATATTTAATTTTAACTAGCATTTTTGCTTCTTAGGTGATTTCTTTTCCCCCCTAGGAAACTAAGACTTTACATTTAGACCCATTGTAGGGTGGCCTATGGATTCTATTTTCTTCCACCTGAGGTTTAGGAATTTTGCCTTTAAAGGAGAACATTTGTGGTCCTATATTTAACTTGTACAACACTTCAATAAACTGCTCCTTCACTTTGCTGTAATTGGTTAAAGAAAGAAATTGATGAAATTGCTGAGAGCTGGTGATGACTAAGAAAACTTATGTTCTTGTTTAGGTGCTATTAGTCACTAGCAATGTGCTATTTAGCAAGTCATGCCTCAGTTTTCTTATTTGTAAAATGGTGCCAAGTAGACTACCAAATATGGCTGGTGTAAAGATCAGACAAGCTTATACATAGTAGTACTTTGCAAATGGTAAGTAAATATTAGTTATCAATTTGAATTATCTTGCTAGATAATTCTAAATTTCATTTAAGAATAACTGAGTTATCGGGCTCCTGGGTGGCTCAGTTGGTTAAGCAACTGCCTTTGGCTCAGGTCATGATCTGGAGTCCTGGGATGGAGTCTCACATCAGGCCCCCAGCTCCCTGGGGAGTCTGCTTCTCCCTCTGACCTTCTCCACTCTCATGCTCTCTCTCACTGTCTCTATCTCAAATAAATAAATAAATAAAAATAAAATCTTTAAAAAAAAGAATAACTGAGTTATCAACTAAATTCTCACTATTATAAAATGGCATCTAAAGTCTGAAGAACCTTTAGCAATATAAACTTAAGAAAGAATACCTTAATTTAAAAACTAACTTTTAGGGGCGCCTGGGTGGCTCAGTGGGTTAAAGCCTCTGCTTTCGGCTCAGGTCATGATCTCAGGGTCCTGGGATCGAGCCCCGCATGGGGCTCTCTGCTCAGCGGGGAGCCTGCTTCCCCCTCTCTCTCTGCCTGCTTGTGATCTCTCTCCCTCTGTCAAATAAATAAAATATTAAAAAAATAAATAAATAAATAAAAACTAACTTTTAAAAAGGAACTGATAGGGGCGCCCCTGTTGCTCAGTCGATTAAGCCTCTGCCTTCAGCTCAGGTCATGATCCCTGGGTCCTGGGATTGAGTCCCACGTCAGGCTCTCTATCAGCGAGGAGCCTGCTTCTCCCTCTCCTTCTGCCGCTACCCCTACTTGTGTGCTTGCTTTCGCTCTCAAATAAATAAAATCTTAAAAAAATAAAAATAAAAAGGAACTGCTAGCATTGCAAATTATTCCCTTGATAATTCATTTCTAAGATGTAGGCATTAGGGGGCACCAAAAGAACTGTTTAGTTTGTCTGCCATTTCACTCTCTGCTTACTTGGCAGCCATCAACGTTTATAATGTATGCTCAAGTGCTTAAAAAAAAAACTCAGTTCCAAGATGCTATATTGTAATAAAGATAGTATTAGCAATCCTTGTGATTATAATTAAGTGCTTCAGCTCTGAAAAGAAAAATTTCAATCTAGTATATAAGCAACCTGCAATAGGGAGACATCGTGAGGTTATTGAGAGCCATTATGGAGTAGTATGACATTTTACAATAGATTCACTTTGCTTACTATTGAAGTCCACTTAGCCAAGATTTTATTGAATGATGTGTAAATGGATAGAAAATTAAACTAATAATCTTAAAAGTAGGGAAATATCTAAAGATAAACAATAGGTCAGCTAGATTTTGCCAAGAATTAAATAATCCCATGATTAAGTGTCTTAACTTTCTGATTACTTTGCATACAGTAGGTAATCAATGTTTATTGATATGATTTGATTTGTATCTCTCATAGGAGAATATATTTTGTCAGAGTGGCTTAAAGAGTTTAATATAACTCTTAATAATGTGTTTCAAAACAAAGTCTTAGATAATTATATGCCTCACAGTCAATCTGGATGCTTGTAAGAAATGCTTACTCTTTTTTTTTTTTTTTTTTTAGAAATGCTTACTCTTGAGCAACCCACGTACCCACTCCCTTAAACCCACACAGACCCTTTGGGAGCAGGGACAATGAACATGTATACCAGCTGGTTTTTAATTGGTTTTTATGCCCAAGAATGTTTGAGAACTATTACATAAATTGTAGTCAGCCTTAACAAAATCAAAGCAAAATGTCACCTGCCTGACAATAGTTTTGTCAATATTGATACAAGTCAAGAAGAAATAGGAAAGACAGAGGTCAAAAGAAAAGCCTAAGAGATTAAGTATATAAATACACTCACCTGTTTCAGCTGTTTTATGAGAAAAGGGGGAACTCCAGGGCTGCCAGTACTTTTTACCTGTTTCTTGGCATCTCACTTGAAATATATAATTAGTGTCTGACTCCAAGTAGAATTCTGACTGTTGCTCATATGTAAAATTGGCATCAAATTCTTTAACCTAAAATGAGTGAATAACAATAATGAAACAATATAGTGTGCTTTGAAAACAAACAATTCTTGCATTTAGACAGAAATGTATGGAGCACCTATTAAGTTCCAGGCACTCCTCTAGACCCTGGGAAAACAAAGAAGAATAGGGCACTTTAAATAAAACATGACCATAAGTAACTAAATACGTCTTATTTAACATTAAAAGTGAAATACACATTGCTTTGCATTTGACAATGCATCCAAGCTTTTAAATCTCAGGTTAAGTCCAAAATGTAATATATTCTTAATTTTGGAGTAGCTGATTTTAATGAGATGGAAGAAGTAGGGAACCTAAGAGCAATTGTTTGAATCCAGACTTTTCCCCCCCCTCCCCTTCAATCTCTCTCTCTCTCTCTCACTCTCTCTGCAGTTGGGTATTTACATCAATAATTCTTCATGAATTATGAAATAATTTCACTTGCTAGTGATGACTTTTGGAAAAAATTGTTCACAATTTTTCACAAACTAAGCTGCTAAATTGGCCCTTATTGTAGACTTTTGCTGATTCTGTAAAGCCTATTATTATTATATATATGTTTGTGTGAGAGAGAAAATAAAACATTTAAGAATGTTGAGCTATGAAAACGCAATGGAAGATAAGCTTGCACATAGCTGAGGTGTAAACTTAAAAATCATTTTCTGGAGCACTATGACTTGCTATAAAACGTAATGAAAGGACCCCCTAACAAGCTGGTTCAAATGGGAGAGAGAAACCAAAGCATTTACATACCTTCCGTATGTTGTGATAAGTAGATTGACTAAAAAAAAGTGAAGCAGGATTGAAAGTAACCATAAAATATGTCTAGAAATGCACTTAGGCAACAACCAGGAGGAAACAGTTACCAAACACTCATGAAAAAGAAAGTTGAAACTGTCCAGGTTAAAAAAAAAAAAAGGAGCAAACTATCAACCATACTGAGGGATTCTTCTGTTAAATGCAATCTTAACATAAACCTTTAATACCTTCAGTATGTTGAAAATGTAAAATTCATGAAAATATCTGTTTTGGGGATGTCATGCTCCATCTAAAGTACCATTCAGAGTTTCCATAAGCTATGTCTACACCCTTGGCCCTTGGAATTTTATGCCTTGTAAGTATGATGGGTCTCCTGGCATCTAGGTTCTCCTGGGATCCAGGGAAGATTTTACTTGTAGCCAAAGTTTGACTTTCAAATGCACTCTGCTTCTATTTGCTTCTCTTCGAAGGGAGTTGTTATTCTCTAGTATGTCTCTTGCCATTACATTTATAGATAAGTTCCCTTGAAGAAGAGAAATACATCAAAGCATAGCCAGAATTCTAAAATGGAAGAATTTTATAGAACTGTTAACAGACTTCTTTCTACCATGAGGCAACCCAGGTGACTACTTAGGGTCTTGTAAGCACAAGGATACCTCAAGGAATTTTCAGAAGTTAAACAAACACTGAGGCAGGTAATTGAGTGCCTAGGTAGAAGGTATGATCTCAAGTGCAAGAAATATGACTACTTTTTATAGCAGTTAATTTCTATTTAAAGCCTTGATTCTGAATGGAGGTAAGGCATAGAAACTTACTCTCCATCAGTTTGAGGTACCCTCTTCTCCTGGGGTTACATTAGATTTCTGAAAGCATCTCTGGGTGGAGGGAAGGAGAATCTCCAACCTAGTCAGGTAGGCTTCTACTCCCCACTTCCTCCAGCCCCCTAGCTGGGGCAAGGCCCAGGGTGAAAGGGCCCTTCTCAGGGACCTATGAAGGTCTAAACTCTTTGGGTTCCTATTCCTAAATAACTTCTCTTTCTGTCTGCCCAGTTAATCTTTACCTAGTATTTGGTGGAGGAGGGAGTGGGGGTGATGATTGGGAAACTTTGTTGTGACTAATCAGTTCTTCCAAGTCTTTGTGTTATACCAGCATTTATACTTTTGAAATGCGAAGGTCAAAGGTTTGACCCTTTGCTATCTATGTACTGTTCTATTAGCCTTACCTGGAAAAGAAAGAATGCTTGGTTTTATGTACTCCATGAATTGAGAATTGTTTTTACATTTTACATTTTTAAATGGTTGTATGAAAATCAAAAGAATATTTTGTGAAAAAAAAGAGTATTTTGTGATCATAGAAATTATATGAGATTCAAATTTCCACTTTCAAACTTAAAATTTTACCGTGCCCATTCATTTGTATATTGCCTGTGGCTGCTTTCACACAACAAATGCAAAGTGGAGGAGTTGGATCAGAGAACTTACGGCCTGGCCTACAAAGCCTAAAATGTTTACTCTCTGGCCCTTGAATAAAAGTTTTGCCACTTTCCATGCTGATAGTGCTCTTGCAAACATGGTGAATATTTTTATAAAGTCCACAAAATTTTCTGCAAGAAGTATAGTAATACAGTACAAGAAGGACAAGGATTCTCTCTAGACCCAGGAAAAGTGGCATTATGACAGGAAATAGAGTGGCTGTGTGGGCAGATGAAGCTGATTTTTTGGAAAAGGGCTAAATGTACAAAGAAGATTGTGCTGAGACTTGAATGTGTTGAGCCCAACTGCAGGTCTAAGAGAATGCTAGCTATCAAAAGATGCAAACATTTTGAACTGGGAGGAAGGGCCAAGTTCCAGTTCTAAGTTTCACATTTTGTTTTATTATGAAGACAATAAAATCTTGAGGTTATGTTAAAAAAAAAAAAAGGTTGCCAATACCCTAGTTTAATTAGAGAAATGAGTCACCATTAATCCACTCACTTGAATGTACTTCAAAGACTTCTCTGCCTTACCATCTCTACTGTTGTGCTCTTATTAAAGGCAAACGATAACATTAATAGCTAATGTTTCACATATTATCTGCATGAACTACATGTTATAAAAATCAATGGAGATACAAAAAATGATTATGGAACAGCCTGACTTCCACAGGCTTCTAGTTAGAGGATGGGGAAAGAGAAGTGTGAGCAGGTAAACAGATATACAATATGGTAATGTTCTTGAGATGGATTACACAGAAGTGGGCAAGGACTGCTGGTGAAGACGGTGAGCTTAATTTTTAACACAAGTTTGAGGTGCCAAGGAGATAGTCCATGAAGATAAGCAACAAGTAGATAAATGTTTTCCCCATGGTGTCAGCCCTGTAGGATCACCTGAAGGACTGGCTGGTTCCCTTCAGTACTTCAAAGTCTATATAGCTTAGTTAAAGGAGGAAGAAAAGCAACCTCAATTCAGTAATCTTCATTTTTCAGGAGGACTTCCTTGGCTCCACCAAACTTGATGCATGGCTGTCCTGGAGATTAAGATGAAGAATAACAATAGCCAGTATTTACTGAACTTGAACTCTACTCCAGACCCTGGGCTAACTTCTTAAATTATTTGATCATCCCCACAACCATATGAGGTAGGTGACTGTCCTATTCCTACTTTAGGTATGGGAATAATGAGGCACAGGGAAGATAAGGAACTTGCCCAAGGTTGCATAACTAGAAACTGGCAGAACCAGGCTTTAAATTCTAGAATTGTGTTCTTAGCCACATGGCTTTCCTGCATGGAGGCAAGTAATATTTGACAGAGCCACAGGTGAAGTCAAAGATCAAATCTGTAGTCCTTTATACCTCCTCCTCTTCTTGCCTCTGACTTCCTATCTCCCGACAAGGAGGCAAAGACAACACTTTATGCATGACCCAGATGAAATTGATAAGGTAGCAAATGTTAAAAATCAAAGTTTCATTCTGGCTCTTACTGACTAGACTTGAGTCATCTGGACAGAAATGGTAATTCATGTTTTTCTGTGTGAATGGTTATATTTAAAAGAAACGTGGTAGAAGGGATAGGATACAGGTTTTGGATTGAAGCCTGTTCTTTCATTTCCCAAATATTTTGGGGGTGCCCAAAGTGACAGGGTCTGTAAGAGGCATTTAGTTACTAATAGTGTAAATTTGAAAAAAAAAAAAAAACTGGCTTGAGGTCTTTCCAGCTCTACATCCTCATTTCTGTAGCACAGCTGAAACTTACCTGTCCAAAAGGATCATTATGAAGAGTAGATGAGATAATAATTGCTTTCAGCTCCTTCATTTGCCTGCTTCTGAGTTACCAAATCTCATAATGGCATAGTGGCACCAGCAGGGGGAGCAGAGAACTAGAGTTTCAACCAGAAAATGGTTTCTAAAAACTATTTAGAGATACCGATAGTGTAATTACTTTCTATTTTCTAAACATTCTCATAGCCTATAATCTCCTCCTAATTATGCCAAATAAGGGAGTTCTGTATTATCAATACCATCCTATGATCATGACACTAAGCAAAAGGCCTCAGGTGTCCTATTAGAATAAAATCCTATTGACTGAATATCTAAGACTCAGAGGATTTCATTTGGGTTGTTTTCAAATTTCCCTAAATTCCACATTTGCAAGAGGATTGACTGTGGAGTTGTGTTTTGTTTTTATCCTGCTTTGTCCCAGGCTTTAAGCACAGACTTGCTGGGCACACAGATGCCATAACTATTTAGTCAGTGAGTCCAGCAGGATCTTCACTTGGTAATTAATTGACCAAATGATGCAGAACATGGGTTCACATCTAAATGTAATCTAAACCATAAATTTTATGTCACTTTTCTGATTTAAATGAACGGGGGTAAATAAAATTGATGTCAGGGATTTATTTTTAGAGAACAATCTTTAAAGTATGTCATGAAATCAGTATAGTTTTACCCTCACCTTCTTGACACTCTTTAAACCCATTGCTCTGCAGCAAAGCTGATGGTTAGTATGACTCCAAAGATTAGTGTTAAATACATATCATTTTATTTAACTCCCTGAAAACAGATAAAGTCAAACATGATACATATCTCTTAATTAAACAAAGCCAGAAACTCCACTCCTTAATTAGTTTGTCTAAATGACAGTTTATTTTACTTTATTTTATTATTTATTTTATTATTTAAAAAATAATAAAATGACATTTCTTTTAAAATACACCAAAATTGGAACTTTTTTTCTCAGACTAGTGTTCTGCCATGGTTCAAATTAGTTTTTATTATAATGTTCACAGGTGCTGTCATGTGATGTGATTTCATTAATGAACCTTGTACCTATGCCTCTCCTAGTCAGTTGGTAACTTACCTTTGGTATTTAAGGATAGTTTGTCTACACATTCACTTTTTACCTTAGCTTCATATAAGACCGAGGCCTATATTAGTTTTTTAAAATTTATTTAAAGATCTTATTTATTTATTTGACAGAGAAAGAGAGAGACAGTGAGAGAGGGAACACAAGCAGGGGAAGTGGGAGAGGGAGAAGCAGGCTTCCTGCTGAGCAGGGAGCCCAATGTGGGGCTGGATCCCAGGACCCTGGGATCATTACCTGAGCTGAAGGCAGATGCTTAAGGGCTGAGCCATCCAGATTTGGTAACAAATCTTACATTTTGAGTTGCATTTTTAATTTAAAAAGAGATTTATAAATCTGAAGTCTTTTAAGTTATTACCAGAGATGCCTTTAAATTTCAGCATAGATTGGTTACACCTTATATATCATCACTGATGTAAATTTCACTCTAGGAGGCATTGAATTAAAAGGAAGATCCCTCTTAGTTGGATACTTGTCCATCTAGCAACTTAAAAAGTTTAAGAGGACATTTTCAGGAAACATCTCTCCGTTCAGAAATATATGGTAATGATTATTAAAACTAGAGTGGTTTTAGGGTCCCTGGGTGGTTCAGTTGATTGAGCCTTGGCTCTTGGTTTTGGCTCAGGTCATGATCTCAGAGTCCTGGGATCTAGCCCCGAGTTGGGCTTGCACTCAGCGCAGTCAGCTTGAGATTCTCTCTCACTCTGCCCCTCCCCCTTCTCTCTCTCTCAAATAAATAAATAAATAAATAAATAAAATCTTAAAAACAAAACAAAACAAAACTAGAGTCCTTTAAGGAGAGCCTGGGCTGGCTGTCAGTAGAGCATGCAACTTTTGATCTCGGGGCCATGAATTCGAGCCCCATGTTGGACATAGAGATTACATTAAAAAACCCAACAAACTAGAGTGGTTTGAGTATCAGACAAACAGATAAAAACATGTAAAATAGATAATCATAAGTCACTGAGGGTTGGCTTTTCTTTCATTCACTTATGTGCTAAAAAATAGTGAAAGTTAGCTTACCGTCCAAGTTTGGTTTGTTGTAGTCCTGTATCTCATTTCACAGAAAACCTTTTCAATTGTTGTTTGACTATGCCAATGAATTATGGTCTTGGGCACTGTACTATTTATATCCTCAGCCCTGGAAATGATGGATGCAGAAGGTATCACTAGAAAAACAAAAAACAAACAAACAAATAAATAAATAAATACTCGGAAGTTTAAAACTTGCCTTGGGAGAAAGCAGTATCTTTTCATCAATAAATAGACATGTTAAAACTCAAAATACTAAAAGACAATTTCATGATCTATTATTTTTTTCTTGTTTTCTAAGCTATTATGTAGAAGAAAACTGCTGCTAAGTGAAATTCTATTCAACCTATTTTCTTTTTCTTTTAAGCAGGACTCTTATAGTCCACCTTTCCCCCACTCCCTATTCCCTTATAACCTTAACTAATGAAATTCCAAAGCCTGGCCTTATTAACAAAAGAGATTGAAAAAGAGATAAAGGAAATATCTATTTCTTCCTGCATCTGTTTAGGGAAAAATGATGTTTTACATTCTAAATTTAGTTCAGAGAATCTGATTTGATAAGATATTAAGTTGAGACCTTTCACAATAATATTTTTATTCTCTTGTGTCATAGGGAAACTTATATGAATAATTAAATCTATTGCTAACTTATTTTGTTATCTACTAAAATAAATCTGTACTTGAAAGTATGATTTGAACAAAGCAAATCTCATAAGACTCTAAGACTTTACAAATTATTGCCATGCTCTGTGGTAATAATTTTCAAAACGAAATTGAAATTCTGATGGGTTATGTTACTATTGTTTTGTTGTACTAGGAGTAATGGCGTAACTGGAATTTCTGTATTTCTAAACTGTATTAATTCTTGTACATTTGTTCTGTCTGAACAGAATGAAATCATTGGCACTTCCCATTTCTCCTACGTGCACCACAGAACAATGAAAACCCATGACTTTGTTATTCATATTAATTTAACAAAGAACTGAGGAGCCTATATGTGTATTTTTTAAGCACCATTATTATAGCTTAATATTCTCTATGGATTAGTTTCCTTTTCATTTTTTCTAGGTGTTTAAAGTATTCTTTGGGAATATGATTGTTTTATTATTAATGATTTATTATCTAAAACTATATGCCAAGGTATATGATTTATAGAGAAATATAAAAATTAAAGATTTGCTGTTTAGTATCACAGTCCTATAATAAAATCCTTGAGCTAAAGCTAATATAGGAAGGAAATAGTAGCAAAATCAGTCTAATTAAAGAGCTTACTGTATTGAACTTTTATCATCTAAATGCCACAGTTGATTTCCTTTTACTAGTGTAGGCTTCTTGTAGTAAGGATCAGTATTCGCAGATTTCTAGTCAGAGAAGTTGTTTCCCAGGGCTCTGAGACCACTTGGGACCATAAGCACCCGCAGGCTAAATTAACCACCCACTCTTCTCTCTCATCTCTGAGTCTGGCCTTATTGGTAGAGTTGCACAAGCATTCCTGAGACCCTTCTGCACAAAGAATACTCTGGGGAGGAAGCAAAAGTCCGTTTGGTCCTATGGGAAATGCAGATGGAACAGTTGGTCAGGTTTAAGATAGAGTCAGCATAGGGCAACAGAGAGCTAAGCTTTTAGGTTTGCATGACTTCATATGTTTTCAAAAAAATATGCTATATAAATAAATACCTGACTATGTTAAATGACTCAAATGTTGAACGTTTGCTCCCATTTAGGTTTCAAACATTCACATTGTATCTTAGGTTTTTAAAAAACTGTCAAATCCATCGTAGATGCCATGTGTTTAGTTTTCACTTGTACTGAAATGAAGAACCAGATTTATAGTCATTTGGTATCTTCCCAACAACATATATTTACCTATATGAGAATTAATGTTCAAAATGGCAGCTGGAAGACACTGCACTTTCTGCACTGGCATTTATTTCTCCACAGGAGAAGCTGAGGCACCTGTCTCACAGTCCTTTTGGCACAGGGTTACTGCACTAGTAGCTTGGGCTTGCCTTTCAGCACAGCCTCTTTAACTTAATTAAAGCCAAATCCTGTAGCTGTTATGTGGAAATTGTTCTCAGGAGAGTCCTCTGTCCCTAGATTCACAGAACAGTTCGTTTATCTGACTTGCAATGTCTCATCCTTAAAAGTGTCACAAATGAGTATAGCTTATCCACTAATTATCTGGTGGCTTTGTTGGGTGGAGTCCTACACAGTCAACCTGTGTTTTTCTACCTGGTTTCTACGAGTCTGAGATTTAGAAAAAAAAAAAAAAGAAAGGAAAAAAAAAAAAAGGAGATGGAATAACAACTCCAAACAAGAGGCTCTTTGGTTCAGTGTGAGAAGTCAGATTTGGAAGTGGTGGCCAGATGAGATTGTCCCTTTGTGGGAGGCAGGGCGGTGATTAATCTTCGCAAATCAGCAAGTCTGCAATGAAATCTGGCTCTGCTCCTTACTTGCTGTGGGACCTTTATCTCTTTCTTTATCTGTAAAATGGGCACACTAGTACCATGTATGATTGTTTCCAGAATTAAATGTGATTTACATGTTAATTGACTGGAACACCGTAGGCATTTAATAAATGGATGTGATGATAGTAAGATCATAAGATCACAATGATAATAATAGCAGCGACACTACTACTAATAATTTAGTTCTAAAAAATGATATTGCCAAAGTGATACAGGACATGATAGCCTCTAAACGTCATTAATCCACCAAGGGGAACCTGTTTTAAGAATAGGGCATTTTACGGCATCCTTCCTCCAACTGTAAATTTACAAAAACAGGTGCACCATGGTCAAGAGAACTATACACTATGGACTCCATCATCATAGTCAGCAGTGTTTGTTTTCAAATCCAATGTTCAGAGCACAAGGACAGACTTTTAGGACATTCCTGTTAGCTGGAATAGTTGAGTTGAGTTTAGGCAGAAGTTGAGAAGTTGAGATGTTAGTTCCAATGAAAGACTCCAGTGGTCCCCAAAGGAAACCCATGTTGTACTGCAAAAGAAGGTGTCACATCCCCTAGATCACTAATCAGCAGGGAAGTTGTCAGACACATAGCATGCTTTAAATAAAGACTGAGGCTAGAAGATGAGGATTTTGGAATTAGAGTTTCCTAGCTCCACAGTCTCCAAATCTGTAATGCCACCTAATCTTGATTCCCTCAAGTAGAAATTACAATCTCTTCTACAAAATAGGGTTGTTGTAGGAGGTTAAATGAGGTAATTAATGTAAAAGCAATTAGCACTAAAGAAAGTGCTCCATAAATATGAGCTTAACTGAAATCATCCTTAATAATAAAAACAAATAATTGGTACTAGGATGTCCAAATAGAGGGTGATTCCCTTGGTGCTCTTTGGTTTGGAATTTATCTTGAGGAAAAAGGAAACAGGGATGCCTGGTGGCTCAGTTGGTTGAACATTTGCCTTTGGCTCAGGTCATGATTCCAGGGTACTGGAATGGAACTGCATTGGGCTACCTGCTTAGTGGGAGTCTGCTTCTCCCTCTTCCTCTGACCCTCCCTGCCCATGCTCGCATGCACTCTCCCTCTCACTCTCTTAAATAAATAAATAAAATCTTTAAAAAAATGAAAAAGAAACAACTACTATGAAAAACTTTATCCAAAAAATTTTAAAACAGCCTACATCTCCAACAATAAGGGAATAATTAAAGACATTCATTAAAAATAAGATTGTAGATTAAATAAATAGAAGTATTTATATTATAAGTTTTAGAAGGCAAGTTCTAAAATATCTGAAGTAAAAATGTCAATATTTGTAAAATCTGGCTGGTAAAAACAGAAATGTCCACATAATTCACCATTTTTTATGTGGTGAATAAACCACACTAAAGAATTCTTTAGTATGCTGTTCTTCTCACAATGTAAGACTCATCACAGTTTATTATAATCCTTGTTTCTTTCCATCTTCCCTGGTAAATTGTAAGATATTTAGGACAGCAGATACCTTGCTTATCTTACTATCCCTAGCCCATAGAACAATGCTTGAACATAAGAAGTTCTCAATAAATATGTGTAAAACCACATGCACCCATGTAGAAATAAGACTGGAAAGATATGCAACAAAATGGTAGCTGTACTTATCTATGAGACAACTCACGTCTGAGTTGTCTCAGGCTTATCGATTACGGATAATTCTTGTTTTCTTGTTTTCTGTATCATGACCTGCAAGACCTTCGGGGGAACTCCTTTCAGATCTAGACTTCATTTGACTAGGTCAGCACAAATGAGTTGTTTAGTCGTAAAGACATACTAATTTCTCATTCTTTACCTATATCATCCAGATTAATTTGCAGTTGTTTTGACTTCTCCATGCCCAATGCATTTGCAGCTTGGACCCAAACCAAGTATTTCTTGCCACCTTGCAATGAATCAGTGGAGATGTTAATATAACTTGAAGAAAGATATTGTTGCTCTTCTTCTGTCTCTAAACTTAAAAAAAAAAAAAGTTATGACCAGTTATGTTTGGTTTGAATGAGTTATTCCTCAATTTTTTGATGCTACTTTTTTAGCCTGCTTTCAGAATACAAAATTTATTTCATTTTGAAAATTTTAAAAAATAAATGCAAGACTCTTCAGTGCCACACTATGACTTTCATGGGTCCTAAGTCCTTTTGCCTATATGGACTCATTCTTCCATCAAGAAAAAAATAGTACAGGGGCACCTGGGTGGCTCAGTGGGTTAAAGCCTCTGCCTTCGGCTCAGGTCATGATCTCAGGGTCCTGGGATCAATCCCTGCATCGGGCTCTCTGCTCAGCAGGGAGCCTGCTTCCCCCCCTCTCTCTGCCTGCCTCTCTGCCTACTGTAATCTCTCTCTGTGAAATAAATAAATAAAATATTTTAAAAAAAAAAGAAAAAAATAGTACATATGTGTGTGGGTGTGTGTATGCTTATATAGATACATATATATGTTCATATAGATTATGTTTTACAACTGTTGATATAAAAGCAAATATATTAATATTACATCTTAAAACATTTTCTTTGACCTAATGGTTTATTTTTTCTTCTGATTTTATTTTATCTCACTTATTTATTTTTTTAAGATTTTATTTATTTATTTGACATGGTGGGGGGAGGGAGAGCAAGTACAAGCAGAAGGAGAAGCGGGTTCCCGCTGAGCAAGGAGCCCAATGTGGGACTTGATCCCAAGATCCTGGGATCATGACCCGAGCTGAAGGCAACCACTTAGCTAACTGAGTTACGCAGGTACCTCTTTTCTTCTGCTTTTAAATGGAGTTAAGCATTTTCATGGACTTCTAGGCCCTCCCATGGGCCCTGGGCACTGTGCCCACTATGCCAACCGGATAAGTCAGCTCTAGACAGAGCTTGAAATAAATGAGTACCCTCTGGGAAGGAGCATTGCATAGGAGCTCAGTACAAGGGTTTTGAGTCAGACATTTCTACCAGGTATAGAGTGAGGGTTAAGAATGGTGAGAAGGATCAGCATAGGGTGAGAGATCTGGATGGGTAGAGAAAGACCAACTTTCCAGGGGAAAAAACAAAAAAACAACAAAAAAACCCCAGCATGTTCTAAAACAAATAAATGAAGTGACATGCCATTTTCAAGAAAGTTCAGTTTCATTCTCTGGAACATGAATGTGCAGGAAGTAACTTGAAGTAGAGCAGACAAGATCAAAAAGACTTCCTGTGGACTTTGAAACCAGAACTGACTGGATCTGGTAGCTGATTAGGTCAGGGGAAAGGAAGTCATTTGCTGCCAAAGAGCAGCAATGGAGAAGATATCTTTCATGGAGAAGATAGAGAGAGAGGAATAGTTTTGAGTAAGAGATAGAGCTACTAAATCATTACTTCAAATTATGTTTATCTAAGTTTTTATAATTGAATGAATGAGGATCTCTAATCAGCCAATTTAACTTAGTGAAATTTCAAATGTTATTTGTTAAGGCTAAAATTTTAAATTTTATTAATTTCCATTGGCTTTGGTTAGCAAGCTTGAGCCTCTCTGTTATATCTGTTAAAAATCTCTGGGGCACCTGGCTGGCTCAGTCAGTAGAGCACGCGACTCTTGATCTGGGGTCCTGAATTGGAGCCCCATGTTGGGTGGAGAGATTACTTAACCAATCCATCAGTCTTAAAAATTTCTACTCCACAGAATTTTTAGATGGTAGGGGCTGGAGGTAGTGGTGAGGGGAGTCTTGGGAAATGTTTCTTCCCTTGTCTTCTGGTTTCTGTGAGGAGAAACTGTCCTCAAAACTCCTGTGTTCTGTCTTGTCCCTCCTTCCCTCATCCTTCTTGAAGGTGGGTATTTTTCTACTAAGGAAGAACTGGACTGCACACCTCAGTCCCTTTCTCTCTCCCATTTTCCCTTGGGAGTCAGAAGACCACAGAAATGACCTTTTCTCATCTTCTCCAATAAACCAGAAGATTTAGAGGAGTTGGCCCCCAAGTGGCAATGTGCAGCTGTCTAATACTGGCTGTGATTGAGCGCAAGGGCAGTAAGTCTGTTTATTCTGGGAAGATCAGTATTAGAAAGTTTACTGTTGCCACATACCAAAGCCATGCTTTCCATTAACAAGCTTCATCAGTAATAAATATTATAAAATATTTTAGATATTTCATTATTTAAATATATATTTTAAAATATTTAAACATAACTTTTTATATTTCTATTTTCACCTTTTGGCTTTTTTATTTCTCTCAGTTGGTTTAGAATTCATGAGGAAAATCTGCAGAGATAAATATTGAGCCACCTCAAACTCTTACACACCATTATCTATAGTCAGATCCATTCATAACATGAAAGTGGTTTTCACAAGACATCACTAAGTTTGCATTTCTTAAACCCTTTGAACTACGAACTCTTTTGATTTCCTTTTCTTAAGCTTCTCAGTCAGATTTTCTATATCCCTTGTAACTACATCCAAATTACCATTTCCACTTGTTCTTTAAGCTTTTTGTTGTAATTTGTGCCTTCACTTTTCCCATGAAACTACTCTTCTAAAATGGCATCCTTTCCAAGGTGAAGTCCTTTGAATCCTCTTTGTAGCATCCATCCCTCTTGATAACTTACAAATCTTATTTCCCTTGGCTACCAGACCCTGTCTTCTGGGTGAGAGAGCCTACATCTTTTTCTCACACATGCTTAATGATGTCGTTCCTCCTTCAACCATTAACTTTTTTCTGTCCTGGGTGACCGACTGGATAGAATTTGTGTGGAAGGACGAATTTAAAAATCACAGTCATTTCACCTCTACAGCTGCACTTCAGGTTGTATTACTACTATGCATCTATTCAGCAACTCCCCCAATTTCTCCAGCCCCATAATATCAGGCCAGGATTATAACTTGCCAGGCACTATGATCTCTTAGAATCCAGAGTGGCATGTTTGCTGAGACACGGAACTCCAGGGAGGAAAAGAGGAACCAGCCTCACTCTACTAAGCAATAAATGCATTTATGAATCAAAATACTACAGGATTTATATATCTGTATTTTAAACTTATTGCCACCACCATAGCAGGATAAGCTCAGCAGGCAGCTAAGGAGTCTCTCTAAGGCTGACAAGGAAAATGTGGATGTGGTGAGGGGTCTACATGGCATGGAGGTGGCAGTAACTACTCTAGTTCAACTCAGATTTTTAACCCTCAATGCATATTTTCCAGTGCTGCTGCTTTCCTCTCAGCAGCAGGGAGGTCACTATGAGCACCAGGAGAGGACAAGGACATATCATGATGAAAACCAGAGGGCTTGAGTTTTAACCAACTAAGCCACCCAGGCATCCCAGGGCTTGAATTTTAGAAAAAACAAAAACAAAAACAAAAAACCTAGGTTCAAATCCCAGCTCTGCCTCTTGATAAAATGTGGGACTTGGAGCTAATTATTTAACCTCTATGTACTTCAGTTTCCTTGTCTGTACAACAGAAAACATTGTTGTGATCATGAGTAAATAAGTAAGTGAGATAAGGAAGCATGGAGCAGGTGGTTTCACATGCAATAAAGGGATGACACACAATTATTATTTTGAATTAAAAGGTATTTATGATAAGACTTTTACACGTTCTAAAGAATACAAATGAAACCTTTAAAGTTGTTATACTTCAACAAGCAAAATTTCTTTTGTATTACTTGTATATGAAATCGAATCCTTCCATTAAATTTGGGTGTTTGCATAGTTCCCTTATATTTCTTTTGAAATAAGATGGAATGTAAATAAATTATAGAGAGTTTAAGGTATTCGAACCTCATGCTCAATAAAGTTTCAAATGTGAAAATAAGAAAATGGCAAATATGGGTAAGTAGCAAGTAGGGCATCTCTGAGTATTTTCCAGTTAGAGAAAACCACATGCATGTCCTTGGTTTGTGGCTAATTCTTTTATCTTTTATATTGAGAGCACAGTCAAAATAGAAATATATTCTTAAACCAACATTAACCATAGTTATTAGGTAATTTAATTGTGCTTTTAAAGTCTAACTTCATATTAGCACCTAGATCACAAATACTGTTTTAGATGAAGAACAAGACTATAACTTTGGGGCTATTTTTACATAAAACCATATATTATAAAGTTTTCAAATTTCTTATTTCTATTTCTGGTTTCAGTGTATTTCTTAATACATAATAGATTATTTATTGAAGGGAATCAGCATGATTTATGTCTCTGAAATTTCCCATGCACCTTGCCCTAGCTGTTTTTAATAGATTTAAAAAAAAAAACCCTGCAAATCTATGGTAATAATGGTGAAGTGTTTTCTATTAATTTAGCCACTCATTGAACAAATATTTATTTAACATTCACTACAGTCTGAGCACTACTTTAGACACTGGGAATACGACAATGGACAAAACAGATAAATGTCCTTCTCTTTCTTTCTGAGCCTATAGCGTTCTCACAAACATGGTGAACATTCCTAAAACCTGCCAGACTTCTTGCAAGAAGTGCGGCAAGCACCAGCCCCACAAAGTGATACAGTACAAGAAAGGCTAAGATTCTTTTTGTGCCCAGGGAAAGCACCCTTGTAACAGGAAGCAGAGTGGCTATGGTGGGCAGACTAGGCCAATTTTCTGGAAAAAGTCTAAAACTACAAGGAGGATTATACAGAAGCTTGAATGTGTTGAGCCCAACTGCAGATCTAAGAGAATGTTGGCTATTAAGAGATTCAAGCATTTTGAATTGCGAGGAGATAAGAAGAGAAAGGGCCAAGTGATCTAGTTCTAAGTCTCACATTTTGTTTTATTATGAGGACAATAAAATCTTGAGGTTATGTTTACTTCATTTGGTTGCAGTTTGTCTTTTTTTTTTTTTTAAGATTTTATTTATTTATTTGACAGAGAGAGAGAGATCACAAGTAGGCAGAGAGGCAGGCAGAGGGAGAGGGGGAAGCAGGCTCCCTGCTGAGCAGGAAGCCCTATGTGGGGCTCCATCCCAGGACCCTGGGATCATGACCTGAGCCGAAGGCAGACGCTTAACGACTGAGCCACCCAGGCGCCCCTGCAGTTGGTCTTTTAAGAGGGAAATAAACTAGTGCCATCAATGAAATTCCCCTTGTGGGGCAATTTGTGCTTGAAAACAAACAAAACATAACACATAAAGTCCCAACCTTCATGGAGCACACATGGTGGAAACAAATAAATGGTGGAAACAAATAAATATATGATATGCCACGTGGTGATAAAGGTTTAGAAGAAAAATAAAGGAAAAGGGAGTTAGAAAGTGCTAAAAGTAGGAGTGGGGATTCTTTCTTTTCTTTTCTTTCCTTTCCTTTCTTTTCTTTTTTTTTTTTTTCTTTTCTTTTCTTTTCCAAGGAAGATGGAGATGAGGAAGGCCTAAGAAGTTGACTTTCCTCCTCTCTGGAGAAAGAGGTTTCTAGAGATATGCAAAGATCTGAGGCAGAATCTTGCTTGTCCTGTTCAAAGAACAGCAAGGACATCAGTGATGTTTGGTGTAGGCGAGGCTGATAGAAAGGGATTAAAGATGAGATCAGAGAGTCTGGAGGAGGGAGAGATTTCAAAGTTATTATAAGGTCACACAGAGCTGAAGGATTCTGGCTTTGATCTGTGAGTGAAATGGGAGGTTTTGAGCAGAGGAATGACATGATCGGAGTTGCATTTTAAAAGAAGTACTGCAGCTACTTTTATATAATAATAACTGTAGGAGGGCAAAAGTGGAGGCTAGGCACCAGTTAGGAAGTTCTTTTACCAACCCAGAAGAGAGATGATATGGTTTGGCTCAGGATTGCAAAGTGGGTAGTAAGAAAAGGTCAAATACAATAGGTTTTGCTGATTAATTTGGTTAAGGGCCTGGTAGGGAGGAATTTAGGAAGACTCCAGTGATTTTGGCCTAAATAAATAATATGAAGGTGGAGTTGCCATTTGCTGAGAAGGGGAATGCCGTGTGAGTAAAGGAAACAGGGTGTTTGGTATTGAACATGTTAGCTTAGTAAAGAGGGCTTTTGGATGTCTAAAAGAGAGTGCTGAATAAAATTACATGTTACATATATGGTAGCTATGGACAGGGGAGATGTCTAAACTTGAGGTTGATAAATTAGGAAGTTTTACATTATAAATTTGTATTATGTCTTTTAGGTAATGTGTATAGGTAGAGATAACAGGATATCCTAGGGATAAAACTATGAGGACCTATTACTTTACTGGAAATGAAGAGGCAGTAGCCAAAGAGTCTAAGAAAAAGCGCCTGGGAAGTTTAGAAAAGAATCAAAAAGGAGCAGTGCCCTCCGCGCCTAAAGAAGGAAGTGAGAAGCTTAATTAAACGCTCCTGATAAGAAAGATAAGGACTGAGAGAAACCATTGGATTTGCTAATGGTGAGGTTGTCAGTGACACTGATAAGACCTGTCTCAGTGGACCGCAAAAATATGACTAAACTAGATTAAAGAAAAGTTGAGAGGGGAAGTGGAGACAGAAAATACAGTTAACTCTTTGAGTTTTGCCACAAAGAGGAGCAGAGAAATAGGGTAGTGGAGAGAGGAAGGACCAAGGAAATTTGCATTTTTCGAGAAGGCAGATGCTGCAGCTTGTTTGAAAGCTGGTGGGAAAGATCCAGTAAAGATAGAAAAGGTGATCATGCAGAAAAAAGGAGGAAAATTGTTGGAGCAATATCCTCCAAGAGACAGGAGGGGTGAGATCTAGCACATGAAGTGGAGAGTTGGCCTCAGGGCAATTGTAGTTTATCCACAGTAGTAGAAAGGAAGACTAAGAATTTGGGTCAGATATTAATGCATCAGTAGATGGGGGAGGCTTATGGTATTTCTCATTGCTCCTATTTTCTGAGTGAAGTTAGAAAGCAGATCATCAATAGAGAATGAGGAGGGCGAAAAGATGCTGGAGACCAGAAATGAGAGGAAAAAGTAATGAAATAATTATTGGCTTAGTGGGTGAATGACTTGGCCAGTGATCGGTAGCAGGATACTGGGTGGTTATCTGGGCCCCATTGAGATTAATGGTCATGAATATAAAGTCCCATCAGTCAGTAAGTTTGTGTTTGTCCCCAGCCAGAATTAGCTCTCCTAGTACGGGTGTAGAATCCGTGAGGAAATGGATTTAAAAATATGAGCTACTTATTAAGTCCTAGAATAATTACCGAAATATAACATCACAGCCTTAAGAATATTTGAAATCATGCCTAGGAACTCTCTCTGGTTAGGAATATACATATGGAGGAGAAGAAGAAATGGCAAAAACAAGCAGAACTTACAAATTGACAGAATAGGCAATTGACCCTAGGGGGTCTAAAATGATATTTCATCTAGAAATAAATGCCCTACTGATCTTTCACAGTGCCTGAAAACTCCATCATTGGTGTTATTCTAATAAGTTTATGACCTTGTCATGCACAGAGATGGTGCCTATCTAAAGAAAAATCTCTAGAGTTTAACATAGTTATAAGAAGGCCCCAAATGCTAAATAAATATTTGCTAAATTGGCTTGAATGGACTAGAATGAAGGGCCATTATTCAACAAGTATTTATTGAGTAGAAGACACTGCAATAGACATTGCAAGAGTTTCCAAGATAAAGAACATATTTACATGAAGCTGTTGAGGATAAGAGACAATGGTAGGTAGATGTTTATTAGCAGAGTTTCTTCTTCTTCTTTGGTTTCTCCTATCACCACTTATTATATATAGCAAAATACAGAGGGGTAGAGGAGGGTATGTGAATGGCCGTGCAGCTCAAAGATACTAGGGGGAAAGAAAGTTTTTGAAGCAACGCAGATAGGATTCCTCTCTTTCACGACTTCAACCCAACACTGGAAAGGAAGCCCTGATGGACCTGTAGGCTGCAGTGGAGGGAATGCCTCCTTTCTGCCACTAGTGGAACAAGGTGGGTGGACTGAGGTAAAATACCTCTCTTGTACATGCGATATTACTGGAAAACAGAACCACATGGTTGGAAATGAAACCTTGCAAATGCTGATCTCTATACCTATCTGCTAAAGTGGAAAATACCCTGAGAACCAAGGATCTAGAAAAACCTTTTAAAACTACCTCAACCACAAACTTTTTCCTGGGGGGAAAAGACCTTTTTGATAGTTAGAAAAATTAACTTTCTTTTCTCTAATTTTTTTCAACTCATTGGTGTGTTTTTAATTAATTGTAAGATGAACAGATGTTTATTCCCTTTTCCAGTTTGTGCTTAGAGGAGCTCATTCTTTGAATTTGCTACAGGAAAATGTTTGTTTTTATGCTAATCCTTCACATCTTTTAGGTCCTTTTTAAAATATGATAAAATTCCATTAATCTGGACTTAATTCAGAATTTGGGTTAAGTTTGTCAGAGTTTGACTATGACTTACTGTTGGATTTCAGAAAATACAGTGAAAAAAGTTTTTTTAATAGGTAAGGCTTTGTATTATAATTATTTTTTTTAAAGATTTTATTTATTTGACAGAGAGAAACACAGCTAGAGAGGGAACACAAGCAGAGGGAATGGTAGCAGGAGAAGCAGGCTCCCTGCTGAGCAAAGAGCCCGATGTGGGGCTCGATCCCAGGACCCTGGGATCATGACCTGAGCTGAAGGCAGACGCTTAACGACTGAGCCACCCAGGCACCCCTGTATTATAATTATTTAACTAGATTGTGAAGGGAGAATGCGGGAAATATCTATTCCAACTTATCAGAATAATCACTCAATAAATATTAATTGAGCAGTTACAATGCTCCAGGCACCAGTCTGGGCTCAAGTGGTATAGTAGTGAACAAAACAAAAATTCTTGTCCATATCAAGTTTACATTTCTAGTCTGAATGAATGAGTGAGTTTATCTTTGACATATGCACAACAGCTAAAAAATTAGTCTTACTTGTATTTTTTTAGTTTTATTCATTTTTTTCCAGGAAAATCTTACTTTTAGAGTGGATCTAACATCTTCTAACCATTCATCTGTTTAAGATAACTGTTACTTGAAAATTATGTAAGTAAAATTATTGTTTATAATATCTTGTAAATGATCATTTTTTAATGGCCTTATGTTAATCTCCTCACCCAGATCAGTCAGGTTTTGATGTAAGAACAAATCAAACAAACCTAGGATGTTAGCCTTGAGTGCTGCCATAGTACTCTGCCTTTGTTGTTATTGTTTTTAAGCATTTCCTATTTGTAATTCATTTTTTATATTTTGTGTTCTTTTTTTTTTTTTTTAAAGATTTTATTTATTTGACAGCGAGAAACACAGCGAGAGAGGGGACACAAGCAGAGGGAATGGCAGCGGGAGAAGCAGGCTTCCCGCGGAGCAGGGAGCCCGATGCGGGGCTCGATCCCAGGACTCTGAGATCTGACCTGGGCCGAAGGCAGACGCTTAACGACTGAGCCACCCAGGCGCCCCTATATTTTGTGTTCTGATAAGAACAGATACTACACTTGATCTTAGCCAAAAGGCCGAGAAGCGATTATATTTTGTGTTCTTATAAACTTTCAAACACCCAGTATGGTATTATCCTCATTTCATAGGAAGCTATGGCTTAGAAAAGTTAAATAACTTTTCCAAGATTACACAGCTAAAAATTATGGCAGATACTGTTAGATGACAGTACTAAATTCTATCAACCATGCCCTTCTCCTAGGTTCCCATCCAGACAGAGTAGACATGTAACCCAGTCTGGCCAATGAGATGCCAGTGAAAGTCCATGGGGGGGATGTTCTTTTTTCTTCACCACTTTTCCTGCCTGGGACTCACATGAGAAGACTAGAGGTGCAAGCTTCTGAGGACTAAGGTCGACACACTAAAGCTTGTAGAAAAGAAAGGTGGAAAAAGCCTTTGGGATATCATGCTAGCTCTGTAATTCCTACCACTTTGGCTTGATATAAGTAAAGGCCCATCTGTTTAAGTCACTGCATTTGGGTTTTCTGCTATTTGCATCATAAAAGACAATTAACTGATAAATCTCAGAACTGGAAATCAAAAGTAAAACTTGAAACTCCCTGTTCTTTCCAATGGATAGTTCTGAAAGCATGATCTTTTAATAAATGTATTATTAATACTTTCAAAGTGACTTTTTTAGTACTGAAAACAATCTCAATACTCATTAACTGCTACAGGTATTTCTCACTTTATAAACTAGATGTATTTCTCAAAAAAGCTATGTGTAAATAATTTAAACATACGTAACCGAATGCATTAATGGATTTTAAGAGAAATCTATACTAAATATTTGGAGAACTTTTTTTTTATGATACTAAATAGGAAATTAGTGGTGATTGGCAAGTTTTTGTTCAACAAATATATCTTCTCAAATTGTGGTATGCCTGTTCCAAATTTATAATCCCATTTAATTGTCAGGAATCTCAGGTGGCAAATAAGTGGGACCTAAAAGAATTAACTCAAACCCACTAGGTTGGCAATAAACAAAAGGATAAAAATAAAGGTTGGCAAGAATGTGAAGAAGTTGAAATCTTCATATACATCTGGTGGGAATGCAGCTGTTTTAGAAAACAGTATGGCATGGGGCGCCTGGGTGGCTCAGTGGGTTAAAGCCTCTGCCTTTGTCTCAGGTCATGATCTCAGGGTCCTGGGATCGAGCCCCACCTTGGGCTCTCTGCTCAGCAGGGAACCTGCTTCCCGCCCTCTCTCTGCCTGGGTCTCTGCCTACTTGTGATCTCTTTCTGTCAAATAAATAAGTAAAATCTTAAAAAAAAAAAAATAGAAAGAAAGAAAAAGAAAAGAAAACAGTATGGCAGCTTCTCAAAGGGTTAAACAGAATTAACATATGACCCAGCAATTCTATTCCTAAGTATATGCCCTAGAGAAATGAAAACCTGTGTCTACCAAAAATCTTGTACATGAATATCTCAGAAGCATTTCTCATAATAGCCCAAAAGTAGAAACAACCCAAATGTCCATCAACTAATGAATGGATAAAGTAAATGTGATATAGTCATACATTATTTGGCCATTGGCCATAAAAAGGAATGAAGTACTTATACATTCTAGACCATGGATGAACCTTGAAATCCTTGTGCTGAGTGAAAGAGCCACACACCAAAGACCACATACTGTATGAAGTGTCCAGAGTAGGCAAATCTCCAGAGGATGCCTGGGGATGGGAAAGTTGAGGGAAATGGAGTGATTACTAATGGATACAGTTTGCTTTTGGCATTTAGAAAATGTTCTAAATTGTGGTTGCACAACTCTGTGACTATACTAAAATCATTGAATGCTATACTTAAAATAAAGTGAATCATGTGGTATGTGAATTATACTCTACAAAGCTGTTATATTGAAAAGAAAGAAAAAAACTAACCAATGAAGATCAGTGGGCACACGAGGTAGTAAAAGTTCCAGGAGATAGCAAAAATCCTCAAGGTGCCATACTTTCTCTGTCAATCTCTCATTATCTAGCTTTTCTGTGAGCTTCCATTGTGGGGGTTGTTTCCATAGTGCCTTCATTTTCAAATTCCTAAAGTTGACTTTATAAGGAGACTCTTAAGTTTTCTTGTCCTCTTTTCATGTCGAAAGGACTATTTTACCTTAGAGGCAAAGGGTAGAGGTTAAGCCTCAGACCTGTGTTAGAACCAGCTCCCTTACCATCTTAGCCAAGTGACTTTGGAGAAGTAACATGAGCACTGTAAAATGGGGACAGTAATGGTAGTTACTTTACAAGATGGAGTTGAGGATTGAAGATGTAGCGCAC
>CM053606.1:46978617-47000914 GCA_028646535.1 Procyon lotor | reverse complement strand
CCATCAGGGAGACTCAAATCATAACCACACTGAGATACCACCTTACACCAGTTAGAATGGCCAAAATCAACAGGACAGTAAACAACAAATGTTGGAGAGGGTGTGGAGAAAGGGGCACCCTATTACACTGTTGGTGGGACTGCAAGCAGGTACAGCCACTTTGGAAAACAGTGTGGAGATTCCTCAAGAAGTTGAAAATAGAGCTACCCTAAGACCCAGCCATTGCACTACTGGGTATTTACCCCAAAGAAGCAGATGCATTACAAAGAAGGGCCACATGTACCCCAATGTTCATAGCAGCAATGGCCACAATTGCCAAACTGTGGAAAGAACCAAGATACCCTTCAACAGATGAATGGATAAAGAAGATGTGGTACATATACACAATGGAATATTACGCCTCCATTAGAAAGGATGAATATCCAACTTTTGTATTGACATGGATGGGACTGGAAGAGATTATGCGGAGTGAAATAAGTCAAGCAGAGAGAGCCAATTATCTTATGGTCTCACTTACATGCTGAGCATAAAGAAAAACATGGAGGACATGGTGAGAAGGAAGGGAAAGGTGATTGGGGGGAATCCAGAGGGGGAGATGAACCATGAGAGACTGTGGACTCTGAGCAACAAACTGAGGGTTTAAGAGGGGTGGGGGTGGGGGGCTGGGTGAGACTGGTGGTGGGTATTGAGGAGGGCAGGTATTGCATGGAGCACTGGGTGTGGTGCATGAACAATAAATCTTGTAACACTGAAAAAATAAACATTTTTGGGGAGGAAAAAAAGAAAAAAAAAAGCTAAATTCTTCTGAAATAATTAGAATAAACCTGTGCATTAGGTTCTGTTCTTATGCCCTTTTTAAAGATAAAAGAAAGACAATTTGGAGAGCTTGACCAAGTTGCCTAAACCTTAGAAAGAGGATAGAGCTGAGATGAAAGCAAAGGTCCTTTTAAAACTATTCTATGCTTTATTGCCATTAAGTCCCTTCCCCTCTTTACATACCAATGAATTAAAGGATAGAAAGTTTATAGAATGCATTGTCCCAGAAAATGAAAATAAGAGTGGCTCAAAAAGGGTTTGGGTAGCTTCACTGATGATAATTAGGGAATTGGGGGTAATCAGTGTACATTTACTATTTAAAGGCTAATTTTTTTGGATCCCTGCTAGAGGCAGAACACTGGCTGGACTGGAAGGGAATTGCTCATGTTAAACTGTTGCAGGAACCTACCTCTTCACATACACCACATACTTTGTGTCTATGTAGGTGGGCTTCCCAGAATTCCAGGTACAAGTCATGTTGCCTGAATATTCATAAATGACACAGGTTACCTTGTCAGGAGCATCTGGTGGATCTGCAACAAAACGTATCACTTAGAAGCCACCCTAGAAATATAGAAGATCTTTATCAAGTAGTTAGTTGATAAACTTTCCATTTTATTTAGGAAACCAACCCAATCAGCACTCAGTACCTCCCTCATTCCATCCCTACCACCTGACCTAACAACCTGCTTTGCCATCAAACATCACTATTCTTCTCTGTAATACTTTACTATATTCTCTACTCCTCTGAGGAATACTAATATGATCAAATTTCTCCCATCCAAAAAAAAAAAAAATCATTCCTTAAATCCTCTCTCCTTTCTACCACTGTATCTCCTATTCTTGACAGTTAGCCTAAGGGTCCTATATTATACTGGTCTTTTATTTCATCTCCCATTTGCTCTTAAACCTCAGACAATCAAGATTCAGACCCAGATTCAACCAAACCACTGTTGCTAAGGTCATTAATGACTTCTAATCAACAAATTCCGAGGTATCTGTGCAATCACCATTGAGCTTGACTTTTGCAGCATATATAAGTAAACTATAATACACTCCTAAAGTACATCCCCAAACAAAGTTGTAGATGATAATTTAAGTATCTAGCCTCTGGAAAGCACTAGAAATACATTTAATTCAGGAAATTCTCACCATATTATAAAGTGAAAAATGCAGGTTTCAAAATAGTATAATATAGTGATCTCATTTGAGAGAGAGACAGACAGAGAGACAGAGAGGGGTTGGGAAGGAGGAGAGAGGGAGAAAGGGGAAGAGAGAGAGAGAAACTAAAACTTGAAATACATATTTCAAATCATTAAAGTGGGATTGTTAGTAGTGAGATTATGGGATTATAGGGATGATGGATATTTCCTTTCTGCTGGTCTAAATTTTTAAAAACTTTCTGTATTGTATGCGATTTGATTTTACAATTAAAAAACAACTTCAAGCAGTAAGAATATACTAAAGTCTTTAAAACATTTTGGTGAGTCGTAGCATTGAGTTACAACGGGGAGAAATTGGACTCCAAATTGGTATAAAGAAATATTTGAGTTTTATTTGGGTCTTAAAGGAGGTAGGTCTGGAAACATAAATTTAAGTCATTTTGAATATTGATTGAATTGTGGTCCCTCACTGATTACAGTGATTTGTGCTAAAGTTATTTTTCCCCTCTAGTGTAACAGAGTACCATTGATTTGGCCATCATAAAAGACAATGGTCAATCTTTTGGGGTATGTCATTCCACATCATTCTATATAAAGTGAATGCTTAGGGTTATAAATGCCTCGTGGTTAATTAACTTTGCAAAAGATCAAATAGAATATATACACACATGCAAGTAAGTGCAATATTTGTTAATATGAAGTATATAAAGATGGGAGTATGATTACACTTATGAGAGTAAGACTGGGTTGTTGTTAATCTCGTTGCCAGTTTATCCAATGTCAAGGAGGAAAAACCTGCTCTACCATCAGACTACTCTAAAATACACAAGGATGAGGCTTATGTGTTTGCTTTTTCCTACCATCCCATCCCTCCCCTATTATTGGTGCACTTAGTAATCACAAGCTAGATTTCTTGTTAATTCAGAGTCTAGCCAAGGATCATTTTCTACTGAGAATTTCTTGAAGGTGGAGTCCTTCTTCTTTGAATTTATAGCATTTCAAACATTTTTGGTGCGTGGCAACCACTCAGTAAAGATTACCTCATAATTTGATTGGCTTGATTAATAAAATGATAATGAGGAGATTTAAAATGAATAGAGGTCCAGTGCTTCTGGCAAAGAACACTGAAATTCCTTTCCCAAGGAGAGCACAGGCTGGTCTAATTGTGCCAGGAATGATACTAGGTAGCAACGTTAAAGACAAATTTTCAGGAACTTTTATTGGATAAAAGTCTGCTTTCCTCTCAATAAGTAGAGGTCAAAGATGGTCAAAATTTAAGTCAAAGGTATTTAAATTTTTAAATAAATGATTTAGTGGAAACAGACTGTTCCATGTATGGTTTACTTTAATTTGGTATTTGCAAAAGAATAAAGACATATTATAATATTTATCCCATGATTGGTATGAAACTGATGAAACAAACTTCCCATAATATGTGTGCATTTAATCACAGATGAGATTCTAGTAAGTGTTTAAAATGATGAGTAAAAATGGAGATTTGATATAATAGTTTATATTTCACAAACTACATATTAAAGTACAGAAGCTTTTAAATATATTTGGATTTCTTTTCAAGGAAAAGAAAGAAATTGGATTTCTTTTCAAGGAAAGCACTGACTCATTTATTTTCTCTCTCTTTTATGACCTGTTTCCAGTCTAAAAAATATACATAATCACTTTATTCAAAACAGTGTTGATAAGTTAACATAGTAAAGTTCACAGGACAAATATCCTGTGATCAAAGTAACCCAGTGAAAGCAATGTGATTTCTAGAGTACCACAAAAACCTTCACAAAACTTTTTTTGACCTACTTAACTAGGAAGTTTTGTTTGCTAAGAAGGCAGAGCCCAAGAATATGGGGGTTCTTGGGTCTAAAAGTTAGAGTAAATTCTTACCTAGCAGTTACAATTTCACACTCATAACCAGAGACCTATGTAAGAAGTTACAAAGTACATAAATGGAAAGAGTAATGTTCTTTCTAAGCAGCAGAGAATCGAAATTCTTCTATGATGTTGTCCCAGAAGGGGATCAAAGGCCGTTCCCTGACCCTAAGCATGGCATCGTGGTTATGTTTGGGGGCAACACTAGAAGAGCTGTTGGTAATTTGTTACTCAACTTGCAACCCAAAGAAGAAGGCTATGCTTTTTTTGCCTCCTTTCTTCCTCTGGCTTAAAATAAAAGCTAACCTTTCCCCATAGCTGTGTAGATTGCTTATTTGCCCTCCAAAGAATTTGTATCTTCTCTCAATATCCCACTTCCCCCCACAAAGGAAAAATAGTAAAAAATTTAAGCATTAAGTGATGTTTATGTTTCCTGAGGATGTGGACAAGCTAAGGTGTCCTTATATATCAGATAAGATGTCTGCCTGTGCCTTCAATTCCCATAATTTAGGGCAAGTTTTGTATGCTATTATCAATTTAAGGCATGAGTTGGCCAACTTTATTCTTAGACCCCAAAACTTACTGCGGTCCTTCCTCAGTTCACCTCTACCACATCCCATAGCTCTTTTTTCTTTTGAAAATCATGCAAGATCAGGTTCCCAGAATTAAGGACAACAATGGCCTTATTTAGAACGAGGAAGCCTCTTGCTTCTTCTCAGGTGTCCACTCTAGGGGCAAGTGATGACCACCAGGGGGTCTTGCTCTTGCTAGTTAAGATCTGGAGATGAGGAAGAATAAGAACTCATATTTGATTGTCAAAAGTATGGGTGAAGGGAGCATGACAAAGACCCCAAAGACCTCTATCTTTAGTCACTGGAGTTGGGCCCAGATGCTCTAGGGAATGAATCTCGGGGTTAAAACAGTGCTGAATTTATTGATCTATTTCTCATAATACTAGAACTGAGAATTAAGTATATAATTATACAGGTGAGCTCATATTATTATGATAATTTACATATCTTCAGGATACTATAAATATAAATTGAATTTAGCAAATATTTTTAAGACGAACATGATTTTTTTAAAAAAAGATTTTATTTATTTATTTGAGAAAGAGAGAGAAAGCCTGCACACATGTGTGCACTAGAGCAGAAGGAGAGAGAGAAGGAGGCTCCCTGCTGGGCAGGGAGTCTGATGTGCGGGCTGGATCCCAGTACCCTGAGGTCATGACCTGAGCTGAAGGCAGCTGCTTAACTTACTGAGCCACCCAAGTACCCCCTAATTTTTTTCTTAATAATTATATAACAAAAAATGATTCACATTTGAGGCAATAGGACTAAGAGCTGGGAATTATATCAGAATCTCCTTGTGTTGTATCACAAGCATGCAATTTTAAGTACATTTAATACACTGGTATTATACTTTAAATTTTATAATATACTTTCAAATAGTTTATTAAAATTTGGTGCTTACTACAGATGGAATAACTGAGCTCATTTTACAGACATGGAATCAAGGCATAGATAGGTTAACTGGCCCAAGATCACACAGCTGGTGAGAAGTATAGCAGAAACACAAAGCTAGTTTTGCAACTATTTTTTCTCCCTAAATCTTAGCCTCAAAATTTCTTGATGGGATCTGCTTCAAGGCGGATGATAGTAGTTAGGAAAGCAAATAAAAAAAAAAAAAAGTGTAGAGCAGATGAAAAGAACAACACTTAAAATCTGAGGACACTGCCCCTCATGTATGCCATTTGGACAGGCTGGTGTTAAACTTTTGTTCACTGACTGCATCAGGAACATTTAAAAATTTGTAGAGTCGATACTGAAAGTTTATATTTCTGTCTTCTTTTAAAGAGTTAAAAGATTTAGGAATACGGGATCGTCATAAATGATGGAGCTGGGCAGTGGCTGTCCCAGTAGACCATCTATGTGCTGTCCTCTCTGCACAGATCCCACCAGCCTCCTTGACTCATATTTTACCAGCCTGGCCCCTGGAAGCATTTGGGCTTGCAATTCCTATATTAAACTAATATAAGAAGTAAACCTTATAATTTTGTCTCTGTTTTTATTTCATTTTATTTTATTTTATTTTATATTTTACTTATTTATTTGACAGAGAGAGAGAGATCACAAGTAGGCAGAGAGGCAGGGAGAGAGAGGGGGAAGCAGACTCCCTGCCAAGCAGAGAGTCTGACATGGGGCTCAATCCCAGGACCCTGAGATCATGACCTGAGCCAAAGGCAGAGGCTTTAACCCACTGAGCCCTTGTCTCTATTTTTAGACAAGATTTTATTTCTTTAATTATTTATTAAAATTTTTATTTATTTATTTATTTATTTATTTGACACACAGAGAGAGACAGCATGTGCGCGGGCATAAGCAGGCAGACTGACAGGCAGAGGAAGAAGGAGAAGCAGGCCCACCTCTGAGCAGGGAACCCAACAAGGACTCACTCCCAGTACCCTGGGATTCTGACCTGAGCCAAAGGCAGACACCCAAACCAACCAACTGAGCCACCCATGCAACCCAACAAGATTTTAGACTAGTTTGCTAGATGAGCTTTCATTTGAATTTTGAATGCACCCCAACACTTACATCCAGAAAAAATGTCTTTTCCACATATCAGTGTCTCTTGAAAATATCCAGGACATTTAGCAGTGCAGTACACAGAGGCGTGTGGCTCCAGAAAGTTGTTATACCAAAGCCGAGCTGTCGTTTTGTTAATTCTTGTGATTTGAAATCCTTCTTTGATGCCGTTTTTATAAAAATAAAGTTTCCTTGGTTGGCAGTTCTTAATTGCTGCTTGACAGTATATAGAGATATTCATACCCATCTTAAAAATTGTGGCTGGCTCTACCCAGATATGGCCAGAGCAGTTTATATTTGTAATTCCTGGAAACAAAGATAAGGTTTTTAAAATTCCATATAAAACATTAAAACAAGAGATTCAAAAGAATATGCTGTTGCATTTAAATTTTATTCTTTCTTATTAACTAAATGATTTTCATTGGGAAAAAATTTTAGGACTAACTGTATCTTTTAACTGGTTAGTTTATTATAAAGTGCTTTTACTGTGCTTTTGTTGATGCTCAGCAACATGATACAAAACTAGAGTCAGCCTTTAAGCTACTCTGTCTCAAGAGCAAATATAATTAGCTCTCTTATTTTAAAGTAGAGAACTGGGGCATTATGAGGCTATGCCATTTTTCAAAGGCAAGATTACAAGTAACACTTGGCACTGCAGAATCCAAACCCCATTCTCTATCTACTCAATCAATCTTTCTTTGTTCTGTAGATAATGGCTACTTTTACCAGAAAATTATGAGTTTAGGGGGTGCCTGGATGGTTCAGTTGGTTAAGTGTCTGCCTTCAGCTCAGGTCATGATCTCAGAGTCCTGGGATTAAGCCCCCCATTGGGCTCCCTGCTCAGTGGGGAACCTGCTTCTCCCTCTACTTCTGCTGCTCCCTCTGCTTGTGCTCTCTCTCTCTCAAATAAATAAAATCTTAAAAAAAGAGAAAATTATGAGTTTAGTGAATAAAATCATACTCTTACTAATGACAAAAATCAATTGATTGATAACCACTTAAAATTCATCATTAATTTAATAATATGGGAAAATGTTCAGAATATATTTTGTTGAAAGCAAATTGCAGAACAACGTATTTAAAAAAGGCTCAATATCAGAGATAGGTGAATGAAGAGAAATACACTAAGATATTAACAACGATAATCTTCGTGTGTTAGACTAGTTTTTTCATTTTTAATTTCATTTTTCTGTGTTTTAAAAATTATACAGTGAGTGTATTACTTTTATAATCCAAAATAATAATTTAATGTCATTTTCAAAGGCTCAAATTACAGTGCAATGCAGTATCTATTAAATTAAATTCATTCAAGGAAAATATATTTTTGTCTTTTTCTGGAAATACTTGCATTAAAATATCTTAAAATAGTGATAAAGATAAGTATTTGATTTTAAAAGGTCCTTATCTTCATTTATTTATTTTTTTTAAAAAGGTCCTTATCTTTAGACTGCAGTGCTTAAAGAATTAACTTGCTGTATAATACAAATGTAATTGAATATTTCCATTTACATAATGAACATGTATGTATGAATTATAAATATTTAAATGTTGAAGTACTGATAAAAATCCATCATTATTAAGAGAACACGAAGCCAAAGGCATGAAAGGGAAGTTTTAAGAAAGCATCTGACTGCTTTAAATAAAGTTCAGAATTCCAGTTTAGACAAACCGAATACCCAGGAATTTAAAAAAATATGTAAATACTATCATGGAGTTATATTATGAATAGTATTTGAAAAAAGATAGAAAATATAAAAAATGTCGGAAGACTTCAGATTTGGACAAATGTTGTTCTGATTTTCAAACATAGAATAAAGAAGACCCCCAGAAACTTTGGATCACTGAGCTCTACTATATTCAGTAATAAATTAGTAAGTCAATGCTTTCTCACTACCTAAAAAAAAAATCAGTAATCAGTGGGAATCAACCCAGATTGTGTAAGAATGAGTTATACAAATACGTTAATTTCTTTTTTTAATAGGGTTAGTAGATTGATCAGAGGAATGTTAAACTTTTTTATTGCAAATGTAAAAGCTAGAGAGTTATTGTTATTTTGTGATTCATAAATTGTAAAATCGGTCATGACACTATCCCACACTGTATACCACCATTCACCAGTACAGACGTTTTTAAACCGGACTGAGGCATGAGGCAGAGAGAGCAAAGACACATGAATATCGTACTTAACAACCTCCTCTATTCATGTGTTAAACTTTTTTTTTTTTTATTTTGGCAGAGCTATTGGAAAGAGGAACTTGGAAAAAATGTAGTCTGAATGATACTAAATCTATTCATAGATTGAACAATAATATATAAAATAATTTCTTTTATCTTTTTAAAAAGATTTTATTTCTTTGAGAGAGAGAGAGAAACAGAGAGAGAGAGAGAACATGAACAGGATGAAAGGCTGAGGGAGAAGCAGACTCTGCCCAGCAAGGAGCCCAGTGCTCCCAGGACTCCAGGATTATGACCTGAGCTGAAGACGGATGCTTTACCAACTGAGCCACCCAGGCATCCCTATAAAACAATTTCTAACGGACAGCTTGAGGGTCTCTAGTGCCATGTCAGAGGGGATTGACTCATTTCTCTACACTCTATATTAATTACTCGAATGTATAAACACAAGTCCTACTTATCGTTTGCATATTTCAAGAAACTGGAAAAAGCTAGCTAGAGACTTATTTCTTCTAAATCTTCTTGGATAGCTGTGGTCTGACTCTGGGAGTATCTCATACCTGCTGGAGGGATTCTAGTTCTGATAGGGCTACCTCTACATCTCCAATATAATCATGCTCCGTTCTGCAGAAGAGAGTTTCCTTTTGTCATTATTCTGAGTAACTTGCACAATTTGCAGAACTTTCTTCAAGGTCTAGAAACCTACCTTGGTGTTGCTGTCTCCCAATAAATGAATTTCTGCCACCTGCCCAGGACGCAAAGCCCTCAGTAGAAACTCTCAAATGCCAACAGCTATCCTGCCTAAGTTTCTGATGATCCACCTCCTGGATTCCTCAAAGCTGCTTATGCCTGTATTTGTAACAGTGCCAGATGTCTGTGCGAGTTATAAGATGAGAATAATAATAGCACAATACTATTGCACAGAGTTGTGAGGAATAAAAGGCTTAGCACAGTGCCTGTTACATAGTGACTGAACAAATGGTTTGTGGAGTTGAAGTAAATTCAAATGTTTGATGAATTATCATGTAACAGTTATAACAGTTCAAAGATAGAACATGCCAACTCAGAATAATTAGATTCTTCATGGAAATGTTCACATATGAATTAGAGTTTTGTTCCTTAGGGATGCTTGAGAAAGGAATCCTGCCATTAGGAGGGAGGTTGAACTCTTTTACTTCATTTACACATATAATTTTTATGTGCATATAGTTTTTCCCAATCTAATAATGTTTAATTCTTCAGAGATCTTAGCATAATGCCTTGAAAATAATAAACACTCGACATTTTTTTAAATAAAACATAACAATAGGTACTAAAAATACCATACCTCCGTGACACCAATTGAAGAATATGTAAAGAGCTATTACCACATCCCATTGAATTGTGACCTGATTCATTCCTAAAAGCAGGGAAAAGCTCTTTGTTGCCCTCTAGGAAAGAAAAAAAAACCATGAAAAATGTTTAAATTATAATATTTTAATAAAATAACAATAATGAAAGGCATTATGTTTTTTCCTAACAGTATTGCCTTTGATGAGACCATTTCATTAGGAAGAAAAGAAAAAAGGAGGGAAGGAAGAAAAGAGGAAAGGGAAAAGTCATTGGTGTGTGAGGAGGTATAATACAGATGGAGGAATAAAGCAAAAAAGTGGCCTTTTATCTTTCAAAAGTCACTGAGAATTACCTTAGTAGGAGATTTTGACCCTTGATAAAATACACTTTTTTCTAATCTTATCTCTTTCATCAGAAACCTCTGCTCTAACTCCTGGTGATAAATTCTTCTGGCCAGATTTCTGTGCCTAAGAAGCTCCAGAAATATCAGTCTTTGATAAGTTAACTTGGGAAAAGCCAAAAATTGCAGAACTTCCAGAAAGAGGGCATCTGGGTGGCTCAGTCATTAGCATCTGCCTTTGGCTTAGGTCATGATCTCAGGGTCCTGGAAGCAAGCCCTGCATCAGGCTCCCTGCTTGGTGGGAAGCCTGCTTCTCCTTCTCCCACTCCCTCCGCTTGTTTCCTTTCTCGCTGTCTCTCTCTCTCTCTCTTTCTCTCTATTGATTAAATAAATAAAATCTTTAAGAAAAAAATAAAAAGAAAAAAGAACTTCCAGAAAGAAAGCATTCAAAATGACTGAAGATGAAGTGAGACAAAGGCATTGGTGCTCTCACCAGTTAAATTTATATAAAAAAAAAAAAAAGCCTTTTCATCTGTAGACAGTTAAAAAGAAACTCATTATATAAATTCCAAACAATATTGCCATTAGTTCACATTAGAGTTGCATTATTTAGTCGGTTACCTACATTATTGAATAATTCAGTTACTCAATAACCAACATTAATTATTTTTATCTATTTAGGAAAACCTGAGCCTTTCATATAAAACAATAAAAATTATGACTCGTCATATAGGCATAAAGTATCTGATAACATTTTTTTCTTAAAGATTTTATTTATTTATTTGAGAGAGAGATCATGTTCAGGGGCAGGACCAGAGGGAGAGGGAGAAGCAGACTCCGAGCAGAGCATGGAGCTCGACGTGGGCTTCAATCTCAGGACCTTGAGAACACAACCTGAACCAAAATCAAGAGTCGGATGTTCAACCGACTGAGCCACCAGGCACCCCATATCTGATAACATTTTTACAAACTGGGATCCCCATGACCCCCATGAACGTAGGAATCCCTTTCATAATTTGTTAGCAGTGTTAGGTCTTCTCTTTATAAATAATAGGCAAAACAAGGCCTAACATGTTCCTGATTAGATGTTAACTATTCACCCGATAGAATACATGCAATAATTATTATTTAAAGTGATGTGATATCAGATAGTATTTTAGATTCAACTTTCATCAGTAACCACCACATGAAATATCACAAGAACTTATAAGACAAAAACAACCTGGCCCATGTATTTCCAAAAGAAAATATAGCTGTTTTTAAGTATTTGGGTGATCATTGTCTCTTTACCTTTCAACTTGCTGGAAGCACGTAATTCCACTTCAGGGCCAGGTTGCTATCTTGTGGCCTGCGTCATGTCCTCCTTCTCCACTGCCTGCTTGTCAATAATCACTTGAGATTTTCAGCAATGAGGCAAATGGAAATGTCAGCAAAGCCCTGACCTACATTTCAGATTCTTGAAGAGGAACTCAAAAACTGTCCAATTTGAAATGACTGGCTCACATGTCACTATTTGGGAAAACCCAGATTACTGAAAGTGAACTGCTTAGTCAGTACTTTTTTTTCAGTTTAATTTAAAATGATCTGTCTCACTTAAGAAGTAGAACACATATGTAGGCTCTATCAAAATATAACACCAAAATATACAAAAATATAATGCTTAGTTTTAATTTGCAATTAAATATACCAAAAATATAATGCTTAGTTTTCATTTTCAATTAACATTGATATTTATTATGAGCCAGTTTCTTAAGACAGTTTAAATGCTACTGTTGACCATTTGTTTATTTACGAAGTGTATTTGAGTGTCTAATATGTGTCAGGTATTGTTCTGGCCATTAAAGATATAATGGTGATTAATTACCGAACAGCTCTTTTGTCGTATTGTTTAAAGTGATTTAATTACAGATCAGTTGAACTATCACCCATGTTTTAACAGGATTCTATAAGCAAATAAAAAAATTACCAAATATTTGGTGCATTTATAGTCGGCGTCACCAGGGGCTTTGCCCAGCACACTCTTTCCTCCCACATCCTTTATTACTTTGACATGAATATCTTTTCACTTTGTGTATTTCTTTTTATTGTAAATGACAGTTAAGTTACTTGTTTCAATGAAATTCTTTTTCTTAACGTTTTTTTAATTATGTTATGTTAGTCACCATACAGCACATCATTAGTTTTTGATGTAGTGCTCCATGATTCATTATTTGCATATAACACCCAGTGCTCATTAAAACATGTGCCCTCCTTAATATGTGTCACTGAGGTACTCCATCCCCCACCCCTCCCTTCTGTAACCCTCAGATTGTTTCCCGGAGTCCATAGTCTCTCATGGTTCATCCTCTCTCTGATTTTACCCCTTCAGTTTTCCCTTCTTTCCCCTAATGTCCTCAGTGCTATTCCTTATGTTCCACATATGAGTGAAACCTTATGATAACTCTTTCTCTGCTTGACTTATTTCACTTAGCATAATCCCCTCCAGTTCCATCAAAGAAATTCTTAAAGCCAGAAACTCCATCCTGCCTTTTGAATGTTTACATCTTTGGTACCCAGCACATTAGAATACTCTGGGGAAACATTTGAAACATTTCTAAGCTCAGATTTATTGTAGACAATGAAAATTAGAATTTTTGTGGGTGAAGGCTGGGCATTGATTCTTTTAATTCCAAGTGATTATAATGAAGAGTCAGGGTTGAGAACTACTGGAATATAAGAATGTCTTTGAAGACCGCACGGAGGAAAGGACTGTCACCTGGGTTTTAATGATTAGTGACAATTTTCCAAGCTGTGGAGAGGGTGTAGGAAACATTTCACGTACAAGAACAGAATGTGCAAGTAATAGGGATGTTTTGGGACTGGCTAATTTTTTCTTCAGGTTGAAGAGAATAGGATATGAGCTGGAAAACTAAGGTCAGTGGCAGAATGTAATTAATTACTGGGCCTTATATTCCTGCTAAGTGGTTTAGCCTATGTCTTAAAGTCAGTCAGAGATAGCCAAGCTTGGTAAACAGAGAAATAACATAATCAGATTCGATTTTTAAAAGATAATTCTAATTATTGTGTGGAGAACTGAATGAAGATTGAAGAGCCCAGTTAGGAGGCTATTGAAAAACAAAAGCTAATGAGGGCCCAAAGCAAAGCAGAGGCAGCCAGAACTAAGGGGAAAAAATGAAACTTGAGAGCTCTATGGAGGACGATTGGACAGGCCATTGTGACCAGTAAGGGAACACATGTGTGTGGTGGGGTAAGAATTCAGGAGCATGAAGAGTGACTCTGGTGGTGATTTTTACTGACCCACTAGATAACAACATTAACTGAACACACATAAGGAGGAGTCGTGGGGAAGTGATGAGTTTGGTTCTGGTCATGTTGATTTGGAGGAGCTTACAATATGTTCAGACAGGATTGTCTGGCGGGCCATTATAGATACAGGTAAACTTGGGAGAGAAGTTTGAGCTGGAGATCTAAGTTTGGAAGATTTCAGCATGTCAGTAGTATTAAAACTAAGATTAGAATAAGAAAACTGAGATAGCACATCCAGAATGAGAAGTGAAGGAAGTAGGGAGCTAGACACAGAAAATCTTACCAAAGAACAAGGAGAGATACAAGGAGGGTGTGGCCATCACCAAATGGTCAGAAATTAAATATGATAAGAACTAAAAGGAAATATTGGATTTGACAGTAGTCTTCCCTTAGGACAGTTTCAGAAAAGAAATGAAGGTAGAAAGGGGATTGAAGTGAGTTAGAATAAAAAATAAAGAGGACATTTCAGGAATTTGGAGAGTGAAGATGAGACTGATGGAGAGCTCAGTGCAAATGAGGATTTATTTTTTAGTGGGGAGCACTCATGTTTCCTCTTCTTTGGTGAGCAGTCTGTTCACATCTTTTATCCATTTCATTGGTTGATTGTTTTTCTTATTGAGTTTTGAAAGTTCTTTACATGGTTTTGGAAACCAGTCCTTTATCATATACATTTTACAAATATTTTGTCCTAGTCTGTGGCTTATCTTTTCATTTTCTTACCAATATCTTTTGAGATCAGAAATTTTTAATTTTGATCAAGTCTAATTCATTAATTATTGTTTCATTTCTTTTGTGCTGCTTACATTCTCATCAATGGATTAATACATAATCTTGTCTTATGTGTGTTTCTGTTTAAAGACACCTTACTTAATCTATATTGTTGATTAACATTGAACTCGGGGCCAACAAAATAATTCATGCCTGAACAAAGCTCATCTAACACATGGAGTTTCTTTGTAATGTACATTGTGGCCTTCTTGTACTTACGAAAACTAGACAGTACTTCAGGAATATGCTTAGGGGCCATTTTAAACAGTGAAATCACATACACACACACAAAAGTACAAAATGGGGAAAATGTGGCACTAAGAGGACCTCCCAAAGGACACTTGTTTATAGTATATGAGCTGAAACAAGTTTTTTAGCTGGGAACTTGTACATTGGGTGACTCAAAATTTTCACCACTCTGCACATGTCTGTAAATTACTGACAAATGATGCAAGTGTTGATTTTGGGGTTATGAGTAAATTTTAGCTGGTTAAAGAATTCACAAATTTGGAATCAAGGAATTATGAGGATCAACTATATCAAATCTCATATGTAAGTGGTTTGACTTCATTTGTTAATCAGAAAGCATGAAGATCCATAGACAATGTTGCCATATGGGTATACCAAGACAGTCTAATTGAAACATGTCCCAGGGTAATTACAAAGAACAGTCCATTTTATGCTCAAAATTTTTCTAATGTAGGGGTGCCTGGGTGGCTCAGTCATGAAGCATCTACCTTTGGCCCAGGTTATGATCCCAGAGTCCTGGGATTGAGCCTGGCATCGGGCTTCCTGCTTGGCAGGAAGCCTGCTTCTCCCTCTCCCACTCCCACTGCTTGTGTTCCCTTTCTCTCTGTGTCTCTGTCAAATAAAAAAAATCTTAAAAAAATTTTTTTTCTAATGACGAAGATATATTGTCACTCTTTTAAAGGCCTACAAGTAATAGACTTTGTTTCCTAAAAGTCACACTATTTCAAGTTTTCTCTGGTATTTGGTGAAAGTTTGAAATAATTGGCTGAGGGGAATGAAAAGGGTGGTTGAGTATAAAATGCATGATCCTGAAAACATCATATTAAATCAATAAGCATACTTTGAGTTAGCAGGTCATCAAGGCAGATACATCATAATGGAGCATTTCAGATTTTTTCCCAAATTTTGAAAAATCCTCTTTAGGGCACTTAAGGCTAGAACAGAAGAAAACAGCTAGAACTGTAGTAGTTATGTAATTGTGCTTTTCTATGGGGAAGTGATACAGCAGCCCTCATGGTTTTAATAGGCCTATCTTAGGACTGGTAATCTGGTTAGAGAAGGGCAGTAGGAAACTAGTCCTGAGTTTGTGCTTCCATAGAAGGTACACTGTTTTTACTTAGATTACTGCATTTCTTTGTGGTAGCTTTAGCAGAGGTGACTGAACATTGTCGCTTGTAAAGCTCCTCAGACATTCCATAGGAGGTACCACTAAATTGACAAATTCCATTAGGTAGACTTGATTTGGGAGGCTTAAGATTTTGTAGAGTGATCTAGTAATTGTATGAAATAAAGAAATCGGGGCACCTGGGTGGCTCAGTCATTAAGTGTCTGCCTTTAGCTCAGGTCATGATCCCATGGTCCTGGGATCGAGCCCCACATGAGGCTCCCTGCTCAGCGGGAAGACTGCTTCTCCCTCTACCACTCCCTATGCTTGTGTTCCCTCTCTCGCTGTCTTTCTTTGTCAAATAAATAAATAAAATCTTTTTTAAGAAATAAAAATTTTAAAAATCTATATCATGAAAAGGTGGGAGAAACTGATGGGTGGTTGGATGAATTGGTTTTTGAATCAGAGAAGATGACAGTAGCTACCCATAAGGGCCAGAGGAAGTCCACTGATATATGGGTATGCTCAGGGAAGATGCGTGGTACATATCTGCCCAATTCTTGGTAGGTAGGCTGCAGGGGTGCAGGGACAGCCTAGTCTGTCCCTATACGCAGGTGGAAAATAAATGTCTCTGTTTGAGAGTGCTTACAGTACTATAATGGGTTAAGTGTGACTGCATCTGCATGGGTAGGTCCCCAGAGACTGAGAATAAAAGCGGAAAAGCCCACTGTGACTGAATGGACATGGACAGTAAGTCACCCTTCAAAGCCTGGTTAAAATCTGTACATACTGCATTAAGGGGCTTAATCCTGGGTTAAAGAACTCTTCTGCGCTCTCCAGTATATGGTAGACTGTATGTGTAATTGAAGTGAAGACTTGTTTTGCTAACTTATTGTGACATCCTGCGTTTCTGTTCTTATAGGCCCAATGAAAGGGCTGAGTATTCTTTGTGCCTTCCATGTACCAGCATATGGTGTACTTGGGGCTATGGCTACAGAGAGGATGTTAACAGCTTTCAAGGACCCCTCAGTGGGAAAGAAGATTGTATTTAAAAATTAAAATGCAAAAGAATAAAATGCTAATGGGAAGATAGGAGAACAGTTAAGGGAGCAGAGAGGAATGTATAGCAGCCTCAGGTTCATACTTTTGCAAGCTTCAGGTCTGAACGCCAACTCCTGTAGGATAAAATTTACCTGACCTGGATCAAGAACTCAGGCTCGGTTTCTTGCATTTTTCCTCCCCCTTGATCACACTTGTACCTCTGAACTCGATTTTATGGTGTCAGCATCCCTCTTTCAACTGCCCCACGTGCTGCCCTATCATCCTTCAGTGAGTGTGTATCATACCATGCTGACTTTGCTTCACCAGTGGTGTCCAACTCCATGTCCGGACCTACCCTGCTTTTCAACACTCACAACTCTGAGTAATTATGAAAAGTACAATTTTAGTTTTGCAGTCTTTACTTAAGAAGGTAACAGAAAATGTTCATTTCAGAAAGCTTTTTATTAAAAATATTGAACTTATTTTTCAAACTTCATGGCCTCGAAGTTATGTTTTAATTATCTCGAGGGTTGTCTTACCTGGAAGAACTCATTCTTCAAATATGCCAGATAAATGAGGTGTCATTTTGTTCATTTTCTCAGCCACTGAATTAATAACCCCATTATTCATAAAGAGATATGTAGACTCTTTGAAGAGAAATAAATATCATAAATCTTATGACTCATCCAGAAGATGGTACCTAAATGCAGCTGCTCGATTCCTCTCAGCATCAAACACCTGACGGCACATTCAGCTATGTTGGAAGCTGATGTATGTACAGGCTGAATCATCGCTATTTCCTGTGAGGTGTGCATTAAAGGTCAGCTTTACCTTTTTTCCTATCAGTGTGTTGGAGACTTAAGAATGCTTAGAAATGGAGGTGATTTCAAAAGCTTGTCCTCATTTCTAGCTCTTGGACAGCATATACACTTTTAAGGAGGTCAGTTTCCTGAGTCTTGTGGACTTTCCTCATCATCACGTGTCCTTTCCTAAATTTGATTCCTTGGAGAATGAGCCTGGGTATAAATAGCTGCAGGTGCTTTAAACACTTAACACTTTTCTAGTCTCTCCTTGCATTTTATATATATTTTTAGAAATGTGAAACTTACCAAAATACTTGTATTTCAGCTTATGTTAAGGAACTCCAAACTTTAGCCAATTTGGGTATACTTTTAGAATAGTCTGAGTGCCAGGCATCAGAAGCAATATGGGGACTTATGGTTCTTCTTTTTTTTCTTTTTAAAGATTCTATTTATTTACTTTAGAGAGAGAAAGAGAGTGGGGGAAAGGCAGAGGGAAAGGGAGAGGGAAATTCAAGCAGACTCCGCACTGAGCTCAGAGCCTGACACAGGGCTCAGTCTCACCACCCTGAGATCATGATCTGAGCCAAAAATCAAGAGAGAGTCTGATGCTTAACCAACTGAGTCACCGAGGCACCCCAGTTATTTTCTTAAATGTAAATGAAATTTTTGATAGACACTTTGCATAAAATTCATGTGTTAAAATTTTACTTGACTTTTTTCAGATTTAATGTACTTCATTCCATAAGGAAGGTCATGCGTATTTGTTCCTATCTAGCTTAGTTGAACCTGTTTAATTATCTAAAATGTTTAATAATTTCTATTATCTATATAAAAGGAAATTAACTTTTTTAGACTTATGTTTACTATTTATTTTTTATTTTTTTATGATTACTATTTTAGATACTAATTAAAAATATGCTGGTGGGTACATACTTTTAAAAGCTTCTTCTAAGAGTGTTTAGGGAAAATATTTGGAAGACAACCACACTAGAGATCAACTATACAAGCCAATCAAAAACCATGGTGGAAAAAAATTACATCAAAATATCAATAGTGGTTTCTTTGGATTATTGGATTATGGTTATTTTTTCTTCCTTTTGCTTTTCTATAACTTTAAATTTTTTAGGATGACTGTATTATATATGATAATTTTAAAACATTGAAAAAATACTAAATATGGGCAACTCTGTTGGGACCCCTCACTCTTGAGAGTTTTTTCTGTGTCTTCACTTAATAAACTTCTATTACTTCACTCACAAAAAAAAAAAAGAAAAAAATAGAAAAAAGAAAAAATACTAAATACATTAAGGACAAGAAAAACTTTAAATGAAGGGAGATAAAGGGGAATTTCCTTCCTAATTGATTCTAAAATATATGACAGCTGGAGGGAATTATTGATATGTCTACTGATGTACACATTTCATTTATGCAAACTTACAACTATAAGGGGTAGGAATGAGGCGAGTTTTTCTTCCTATAGTAGAAAAATGAATTCTTTTATACATTTTAATATAGACCTTAAGCCTTTATGACTCAGAGAAAAGGCCAATGAAAAATGCAACAATAATTACAATAATTATTTTTTAAATTGAAGTAAAATCAACAAAATTATCTGTTTCAAGTGTACATAATGATTTGCTGTATATATATATGTGTATACGTATACATATGTACATATATGTATATGTTTCATGTATGTATATATGAAATGATTACCCAAATCAAGTTAATTAACATTCATAACCTCACATACTTTTTTTGGGGGAGAACACTTCAGATCTACCCTCTTAGCAAATTCCTTTTTTAAAGTTATTTGTTTATTTATCAGAGAGAGAGAGACAGCATGAGTTGAGAGGAGAGGGAGAACCAGCCTCTTTGCTGAGCAGGGAGCTGGACACAGGGCTTGATCCCAGGATCAAGCTGAAGGCAGAGACTTAACTGACTGAGCCACCCAGGCACCCCTAAATTTCAAGTATATAATATGTTACTATTAACTATAATCACCATGCTGTACATTCAATCCTCAGAACTTACTCATCTTATAACTAAAAGTTTGCACCCTTTAACCAACATCTTCCCATTTCCTCTATCTCATAGGTTCTGACAAATACCAGTCTATTCTCTGTTTCTATGAGTTAGACTTTTTTTGGATTCCCTTTGTGTGATACCATACAATATTAGTCTTTTTTTCTGGCTTATCTCATTTAGCATAATGTTCTCCAGATTCATCTATGTTGCAAAAGGCAGAATTTCCTTCTTTCTCATGGCTGAATAATATTCTGGTGTGTGTGTGTGTGTGTGTGTGTGTGTGTGTGTGTGTGTGTGCACGTGTGTATCATATCTTCTTTATTCATCTCATCACACACTTAGATTTCATATCTTGCTTATTTTATATAATACTGCAGTGAACATGGTTTCTAGGTATCTTTTCAAGATAGTGATTTCAGTTCCTTTGGATATATACCCAAGAGTAGGATTGCTGGATTATATGATAGCTCAATTTCTAATTTTTTGAGGATACTTCCTAACGTTTTCCATAGTGATTTTCCTATTTTACATTCCCACTAACAATATATAAGGGATCCCTTTTCTCTATATCTGTAGAAACATTTGTTATCTGTTGTCTGTTTATAAAAGCCATTCTAAGGGGTATGAGGTGATAGATCATTGTGGTTTTGAGTTGCATTTTATTGACTATTAGTGATGTTGAGTACCTGTTGCCATTTGTTTATCTTTTCTGGAAATATATCTATTTAGTTCCTTTGTCTATTTTTAAAATCATATTATGTGTTTGCTGCTATTGAGTTGTAGGAGTTCTCTGTATATTTTAGGCATTAACCTGTTATCAAACATCTGGTTTGCAAATACCTTCTCCCATTCCATAGGTTGCCTTTTCATTTTGTTGATTGTTTTCTTTACTGTGCAGAATCTTTTCAGTTTGATGTAGTCCCACTTGCTTATTTTTGCTTTTGTTGCCTGTGCTTTTGTTGTCATAGCCATCATTGCCAAGACAAATGTTGAGCTTTTCCTCCATGTTTTCTTCCAGGAGTTTCAGGGTTTGAGGCCTTACATTTTAGTCATTAATTCATTCCAAGTTAGTTTATGTGAATGTGCAAGATAGGGGTCCAATTTCATTCTTTTGCATGTAGATATCTGGTTTTCCCAGCACCATTTATTAAAGAGACTATCTTTTTCCCATTGTGTGTTTTTGGCACATTGTCAAAGATTAATATATGCATGAGTTTTTTTCCTGGGCTCTTTATTCTGTATATTGATCTGTATTGATCTGTATGTCTGTTTTTAAGACATACCACACAGTTTGATTACTATAGCTTTATACTATAGTGTGAAATCAGCAAGTGTGGTGTCCTCGGCTTTGTTCTTCCTCAAGACTGTTTTGCCTATTTGGAGTCCTCTTTGGTTCCATACAAATTTTAAGATTGTTTTTTCTATTTCTGTGAAAAATGCCATTGGAATTTTGATAGGGATTGCACTGATTCTGTAGATTGCTTCAGGTAGTATGGACATTTTCACAATATTAATTCTTCTAATCCAAGAACACAAGACATCTTTCCATTTATTTGTATCTTCTTCAATCTTTTTCATCAGTGCCTTCTAGTTTTTAGTGCACAGATTTTTTGCTTTCTTGGTTAAATTTAGTCATAAGTATTTTATTGTTTTTGATGTTATTATAAATGGAATTATTTTCTTAATTTCTTTTTTAGATAGTTTACTATATAAAATGCAATTCATTTTTGTATATTAATTTTGTATCTTAAAACTACTGAATTTGTTAGTTCTAATTGTTTTTTGGTGGTGCCTTTAGGGTTTTCTATATATAATATCACAAAATTTGCATACAGAGACCATTTTACTTCTTGTTTTCCAATTTGGATACTTGTGATTTCTTTTTCTTGCCTAATTGCTCTGGATTGTTGAATTGAAGTGACAGTAACAGGCATCTTTGTCTTGTTGCTGATCTTAGAGGAAAAGCTTTTCACTATTTTTTTGTTTGTTTTTTAATTTTTTATTTAAATTCAATTTGATTAACACATTGGGGTAGTTTCAGGGGTAAATTTAATGATTCATCAATTGTATATAACAGCCAGTGCTCATTACATCAAGTGCCCTCCTTAATACCCATCACCTAATTACCCCATCCACCCCCCCCACCTCCCTTCCAGCAACCCTGTTTGTCTCTTTCTCTGTTTTCATCTTATTTTATAAAGCTTTTCACTCTTGAGGATGATATTACCTATGGGATTGTTATATGTGGCTTTTATGCTGTTGAGATACATTTCTTTTATACCTAATTTGTTGAGAGTTTTTATCATGAAAGAATATTGAATTTTGCCAAATGCCTTTTCTACATCTATTGAAATGATGATATGATTTTTATTCTTCATTCTGTTAATGTGTATCACATTTATTAATTTGCATGTGTTGAACCATCCTTGCATTCCGGGGATAAACCCCACTAGATTATGGTATATGGTCTTTTAAATGTGCCATTGAATTCAATTTGCTAGTATTTTTTTTTTTTTTAAAGATTTTATTTATTTTGACAGAGAGAAACACAGCTAGAGAGGGGACACAAGCAGAGGGAATGGAAGCGGGAGAAGCAGGCTTCCTGAGGAGCGGGGAGCCCGATGTGGGGCTCGATCCCAGGACCCTGGGATCATGACCTGGGCCGAAGGCAGACGCTTAACGACTGAGCCACCCAGGCGCCC
>CM053606.1:46916322-46978117 GCA_028646535.1 Procyon lotor | reverse complement strand
TTTTTTTTTTTTTAAAGATTTTATTTATTTTGACAGAGAGAAACACAGCTAGAGAGGGGACACAAGCAGAGGGAATGGAAGCGGGAGAAGCAGGCTTCCTGAGGAGCGGGGAGCCCGATGTGGGGCTCGATCCCAGGACCCTGGGATCATGACCTGGGCCGAAGGCAGACGCTTAACGACTGAGCCACCCAGGCGCCCCTCAATTTGCTAGTATTTTGTTAAGGATTTGCACATCTCTGTTCATCAGGGATAGTGGACTGTAAGTTTCTTTTCTTGTGTCCTTGTCTGGTTTTGTTACCATGGTAATGCTGTCCTCATAAAATGAGTCTTTTCCACTTTTTTTGAAAGAGTTTGAGAGAGATTAGCAGTAATTCTCCAGATGTTTGATAGAATTCACAAGTGAATTCATCTTGCCTTGGACTTTGTTAGAAGATTTTAGATTACTGAAATTACTGATTCAATCTCCTTACTACTTATAGGTCTTTCATATTTTCTGTTTCTTCATGATTTAGTCCTGGTAGGCTGTATGTTTCTAGGAATTTATTTTTTCTAAATTACCCAATGTGTTGACATATAATTGTTCATAGTAGTCTTTCATGATCCTTTGTATTTCTGGAGTATCTGTTAAAATGTTTCTGCCTTCATTTCTGATTTCATATATTTGAATTTCTTTTTATCTAGCTAAAGTTTTGTCAATTTTGTTTATCTTTTCAAAAATCAGCTCCTAGTTTCACTTTTGATCTTTTCTATTGTTTTTCTAGTCTCTGTTTCATTTATTTGTTTTGATCTTTGTTATTTCCTTCCTTCTGCTAACCTTGTGCTTAGTTTGTTTTCTTTCTAGTTCCTTCAAATGTAAAGTTAGATTGTTTACTTGTGATCTGTTCTTTTTTGTAATGTAGGTGCTTATTGATATAATAATAATTATGAACAATGAAACTTATTCTCATTATTATTACTAATTATATTGGCTTTGATGGAAAATTTATATCATTTGCTAAAAAGCGTAAAAGTTATTAGAAGAAAAAAGTTATCTTTATTCATTCACTACTTTCAATTGATGGGAAAAATACTTATGAATTCTTTCATGATGTCCAAGATATTTCTAGAGAATTTTTCAGGTAGGAAAAAATATAACTCAGCATGATCAAAGTACATATTCATCACTCTATTTTGCAGAAGCAGACCCTCTCCTTCCTCTGGCCTTCACATATAATTCTAATATAGGCTCACATTGTAAGGGTGACTTTGGGCTACTCAAATTAGTGAAGATATCAATAATATATTTTAATGTCTAAATCCATTCATGAAAACAGTTTTGAAAATTGAAGTTTCCTCTGATAAGATTTGGAGTCCTATCAACTCAAATGAAAGAGTGAGGACCCCACTACATGAAAGCTAATGATCTTCAATCATTTTCATTGCCTCTGCTCACCTCTATGAAAGAAAAAAATCTAAGGCTTAAGAGGACTTTGGATGATACAATTAACATTTGAAAAGCATCATTTAAATACTCATCTTCAGTTTGCAAGTGTGTGCTCAGGGATGTTTGTTTATTTGTTTTGCGGGTACTTCGAAACAGTGACTAGATTATGCTTTCAGGGCAACTATTTCAATGCTCCACTTATGAGATTCTCAAAGTGACAAGTCAATTTAGTGCTAAAAAAAATTCAGGAATGGGCTTGAAAATTCAGAATGTAAGAAAATATACTAGTGAACATCATCATCCAAGTTACATATCCCATGAACAATTCCAGGAGAAAATTCTGTCATGGAGGTTCATAGCAATCATGGGCAGGCCTGAATTCCACTCCTGTGATTCATAGAGCATTCAGATTAGCACTGATATCCTTGCTTTAGCCTTATCTGAAAAAGTCACGTCAAGAAAAATCACATTTCCGATATGCTAGCTTTTTTCCTAATACACATTAAAATAAGCACATGATGATTAAATGGAAATGTTTGTGTACAATTTAAAATTACTTATTTTTCAGCAGAAATACACACACTACACTAAAGAAACTTTTTTAGAGTATCCCTATAGCAAACTGAATTTTTTTTAGAGAACCAAAAAGATCTTTTTAAAAATTGCTTCATTTTAGCATATTTTCTCTGCCATTCTACCCATATATGTTTTAAAATAACTGAATGAAAGTGTTCTTTATTAATAAGGTAAAATATACTATGAAATCATTCTTGCTTTCTAAATACATTGAGAGGTATAATTCAAGGGAAAGGAAAATTAGTCTTCATTTTGTTGTAGCCTTAAGTACTTATCTACTTTTAGAACATTCATTCATTGAAGAGACATTTATTGAGTATTTCCTATATTCCAGTAACTATTCTACTCCTGAGAATAAAAGAATAAGGAGGTAAACAAGACAGAAAAAAAAAATCTAGTCCTCATGGAGCTTACTTACATTCTAGTGTAAGGAGACAGATGGTGAGAAAAATAATAAGTAAAGTATAGTTTTAGATGATAATAGCGTTTGGTGACAAATAAAGTGGGAAGGGTAGACAGAGTTCAAAATATGCTCAAAGATCTTGCTAGAATATATCATTTGAGCAAAGATTTAGTAGAAATGAGGGAGAGGCTATTGAGAATAAATTTCAAGAAGTATGCTTCAGGCAGAAAGAAGAGTAGGAGACAGAGGTGGGAGTAAAAGAAGCTCTGAGGTGCATTCGAGGACCAGGAAGGAGGTCAGTATGGAAGGAGCAAAGTAAGCAAGGGGGAGAACAGTAAGAGATGAAAACAGAAGGAAATGAAGTTGAAGTAATTGCAGTGAAGGGTGATGGGCAATAGTGTACAGCTCCATAGGGCCTTCAACTCTTCTGATGATTGAGATGAGAAGTCATTGGAGGTTTTTTTTTTTAAATTCAATTAATTTAACATATAGCCTATTATTATTTTTAGAGGTAGAGTTCAGTGATTCATCAGTCTGATATGAAACCCAGTTCTCGTTACATCATGTGCCCTCCCTAATGTCCACCACCCAGTTGCCCAATCCCCCTACGCCTCTTCCCTCCAGCAACCCTCCATTTGTTTCCTGTGGTTAAGAGGCTCTTATGCCTTGTCTCCCTCTCTGATTTCATCTTGTTTTATTTTTCCCTCCCTTCCCTTGTGATCCTGTTTTGTTTTGTTTTTAAGGTTTATTTGACAGAGAGAAGGAGTGCCTGCACAAGCAGGGGGAGCAGCAGACAGAGAGAGAGGGAGAAGCAGCCTCCCCCCAGAGCAGGGTATTTTGATAGGGATTGCATTGAATGTATATATTGCTCGAGGTAGCGTAGACATTTTAAAAATATTTGTTCTTCCATCCATGAGTATGGAACGTTTTTCAATTTCTTGTGTCTTCCTCAATTTCTTTCATGAATGTTCTATAGTTTTCTGAGTACAAATCCTTTGCCTCTTTGGTTAGGCTTTTTCCTAGGTATCTTATGGTTTTGGGTGCAATTGTAAATGAGTTAGATTCTTTAATTTCTCTTTCTTCTGTCTCATTGCTGGTGTATAGAAATGCAACTGATTTCTATGCATTGATTTTATATCCTGCCATTTTGCTGAGTTCCTATATGAATTCTAGTAGTTTTGGGGTGAAGTCTTTTGGGTTTTCCACAGAGTATCATGTCATCTGCAAAGAGTGAGAGTTTGACTTCTTTGCCAATTTGGATGCCTTCTATTTCTTTTTGTTGTCTGATTGCTGAGGCTAGGACTTCTAGTACTATGTTGAACAACAGTGGTGAGAGTGGACATCCTTGTCATGTTCCTAGCCTTAGGGTAAAAGCTCTCAGTTTTTCCCCATTGAGAATGACATCTGCTGTGGTTTTTTCAGAGATGGCTTTTATGATATTGAGGTATATTCCCTCTATTCCTACACTGAGAGGAATTTTAATCAAGAAAGGACGCTATACTTGGTCAAATTCTTTTTCTTCATCTATTGAGAGGATCATATGGTTCTTGTCCTTTCTTTTATTAATATAGTGTATCACATTGATTGATTTGTGGGTGTTGAACCATGCTTGCAGCCAAGGAATAAATCCCACTTGGTGGTGGTGAAGCCTATTACCAGTATTTTGGTGAGACTTTTTGCATCCAGTTCATCAGGAATATTGGTCTGTAATTCTCCTTTTTGATGGGGTCTTTGTCTGGTTTTGGGATCAAGGTAATGCTGGCCTCAAGAATGAGTTTGGAAGTTTCCCTTCCATTGTAATTTTTTGAAACAGCTTCAGGAGAATAGGTATTAATTCTTCTTTAAATGTTTGGTAGAATTCCCCTTGGAAGCCATCCAGCCCTGGGCTCTTCTTTTTTGGGAGATTTTTGATGACTGCTTGAATTTCCTTGCTGTTTATGGGTCTGTTTAGGTTTTCTATTTCTTCCTGTTTAGGTTTTCTATTTCTTCCTTCTTCCTGTTATTCCTAGAGACGTCTCTAGGAATGCATCTGTTACACGTCTCTAGGAATGCATCTGTTTCCTCCAGATTGCCTAATTTGTTGGCATATAGTTGCTCATAATATGTTCTTATAATTGTTTATATTTCTTCAGTGTTGGTTGTGATCTTTCCTCTTTCGTTCATGATTTTATTTATTTGGGTCCTTTCTCTTTTCTTTTTGATAAGTGTGGCCAGAGGTTTATCAATCTTATTAATTCTTTCAAAGAACCAGCTCCTAGTTTCGTTGATCTGTTCGACTGTTCTTTGGTTTCTATTTCATTGATTTCTGCTCTAATCTTTATTATTTCTCTTCTCCTGCTGTGTTTAGGCTTCATTTGCTGTTTTTTCTCCCACTCCTTTAGGTGTAAGATTAGGTTATGTATTTGAGACATTTCTTGTTTCTTGAGAAAGGTTTGTATTGCTATATACTTCCCTCTTAGGACTGCCTTTGCTGCATCCCAAAGGTTTTGAACAGTTGTGTTTTCATTTTTGTTTGTTTCCATGAATTTTTTAAGTTCTTCTTTAATTTCTGGTTGACCCATTCACCCATTCATTCTTTAGTAGGATGCTCTTTAGCCTCCATGTATTTGAGTTCTTTCCAAATATTCTTTTGTGATTGAGTTCCAGTTTCAAAGCTAGAACTTTGAAACTTTTCATTGTGGTCTAAAAATATGCAGGGAATGATGCCAATCTTTCAGTATCAGTTGAGACCTGATTTGTGACCCAGTGTGTGATCTATTCTGGAGGATGTTCCATGTGCATGTGAGAAGAATGTGTATGTTGTTGCTTTAGGATGAATTGTTCTGAATATATCTGTGACGTCCATCTGGTCCAGTGTGTCATTCAAAGCCCTTGTTTCCTTGTTGATCTTCTGCTTAGATGATCTGTCCATTCCAGTGAGTGGGGTATTAAAGTCCCCTACTATTATTGTATTATTATTGACATATTTCTTTATATATTTTTTTAATTTTCTTATTAACTGGTTTATATAATTGGCTGCTGCCATGTTAGGGGCATAAATATTTACAACTGTTGGATCTTCTTGTTGGATAGACCCTTTAATTATGATATAGTGTCCTTCCTTATCTTTTATTACAGTCTTTGTTTTAAAATCTAATTTGTCTGGTATAAGGATTGCTACCCCTGCTTTCTTTTGATGTTCATTAGCATGATAGTTTTCCATCCACTCGCTTTCAATCTGGAGGTGTCTTTAGGTCCACAATGAACCTCTTGCAGATAGCATATTGATCCATCTTGCTTTTTTATCCAGTCTTTGTGCTTTTTGATTGGGGAAGTTAGTGCATTTATATTCAGACTAACTATTGAAAGAGAAGGATTTAGTGCCATTGTATTACCTGTATGGTCACTGTTTCTGTATATTGTCTCTATTACTTTCTGGTCTATGTTACTTTTGGGTTCTCCTTCCTTGAAGAATCCCTTTTCATATTTCCTTCAGGGTTGGTTTAGTGATCACAAATTCTTTTAGTTTCTGGTTGTCCTGGAAACTTTTTATCTGTCCTATTTTGAATGACAGCCTTGATGGATAAAATATTATTGGCTGCATATTTTTCTCATTTAATACCCTGAATATATCATGCCAGTGCCAGGTTTCTGTGGATAGATCTGTTGCCAGTCTAATATTTCTACCCTTATAGGTTGTGGATCTCTTGTCCCAAGCTGCTTTCAGGATTTTCTCTTTGTCTTTGAGATTTGCAAGCCTCACTATTAAATGTCAATGTCTTGACATATTTTTATTGATTTTGAGGAAGGTTCTCTGTTCCTCCTAGACTTGAATGTCCGTTTCCTTCCCCAGATTAGGGAAGTTCTCAGCTATAATTTGCTCCAATATACCTTCTTCCCCTCTCTCTTTCTTTCCTCTTCTTTCCAGATCCCAATTATTCTAATAGTATTTCACTTTATAATATCATTCATCTCTCGAATTCTCCTCTCATGATCCAGGAGTTGTTTACCTCTTTTTCTCAGCTTCCACATTCTCCATCATTTTGTCTTCTATATCACTAATTCTCTCTTCTGCCTCATTCCTAGCAGTTAGCACCCCCATTTTTTTTTTTGTTAAAGATTTTATTTATTTATTTGTCAGAGAGAGAAGTAGAAGCAGGCTCCCTACTGAGCAAAGAGCCTGATGTGGGACTTGATTCCAGAACCCTGGAATCATGACCTGAGCCAAAGGCAGACATTTAACCAACTGAGCCACCCAGTTTCCCCTAGAGCCTCCATTTTTGGTTGCATCTCATTAATAGGCTTTTTGATTTTGATTTGATTAGATTTTAGTTCTTTTATTTCTCCAGAAATGGATCCTCTAGTGTCTCTTATGCTTTTTTCAAGCCCAGCTAGTATCTTTATAATAGTTATTTTAAACTCTAGTTCTGACATCTTACTTATATCCATACAGATTGGGTCCCTGACAGTCACTACTTCCTCTTGCTCTCTTTTTTGAGGTGAGTTTTTCTGTCTTGTCATTCTGTCCAGAGAATAATAGATGAATGAGAGAACAAAATGCTAAAGACATAATGATACCTCCAGAGAAATATACACTAAGCAAATCAGAAGAGACCCCAAACCAAAAAGAAAGTAAAAAGTAGAAAAGGAAGAGAAAAGAGAATATAATCAAACAGGTGAATGGAACAGAGCAACACACTGGATCCTGTGTGTATTTTGGTCTTTTTGTTAGAAAACTAGATGCCAAAATTATGAAGAAAGAAAAATATATATATATATATATACACACACACACAAAAATTAAATACATTGACAGGATAGAATGTAACTGTAAAAATGAAAATTAAAAGACAAAAAAAGAGAAAATATAATCAGACAGGTGAACAGAACAGAGCAATGCACTGGATCCTATGTGTATTTTGGACTGTTAGTAGAAAATACATCCCAAAATTTTAAAGAAAGAAAAACTTGTATATATATAAAAATAAAATTAGATACAATGAAATGATAGAATATAACTGTAAAAATGAAAATTAAAATATAAGAAAAAAGAATATAAACCGACAGGTGAACAAAACAGAGTAATACACTGGGTCCTGTGTGTATTTTGGTCTACTTATTAGAATGAACTACATCCCAAAATTGTAAAGAGAGAAAAACTTATGTGTGTATATATAAGTACAATTAAATACAGTGAAAGGATAGAATGTAACTGTAAAGATGAAAATTTAAAAAGACTTCTAAAAAAAGAACTGATAAAAAAATAAATTGGTTGAAAAGGAAAGAGAAAGAAAATTAAAATTGAAAGAGTAAAGAATCGAGCAAAAAAACATATATTCTATATACTATTTTCCCCTAGTGCTGGAGTTTTGCAGTTCTGTGTGATTGGTAAATTTGGTCTTTGCCACATGTTCTTGCTGATCTTCTTGGGGAGGGGCCTGTTGTGCTAATTCTCAGATGTCTTTGTCCCAGGTGGAACTGCACTGCCCTTGCCAGGGGGTAATGCCAAGTGAGCTGTGGCTCTGGATTGCTCAATGTGGCTTTTGTTCCCTGAAGGTTTTCCACACTGCTTTAGAGGGTGAAAATGAAATTGGCAGCTTCCCAATCTCCAGCCCTGGAGCTGAAAGCTCCAGGCCCCACTCCTCAGTGTGCCCTTAGGGAAAAGCAGTGAATCATTCTTGTCTCCCTAGTCTCCATCTGCAGTCTACAGTTTGTGTTCACCCAGCCTGTGACCAAATGTTTCTATCCCAGGCAGGCAACCCTGCTATGAGTCTAAGCCCAGCAGACTCCTGTGGCCTGTGGCCAGCCCCCACACCTCTCCTCCTGGGGGATAGGAGGGGAGTCCCACCACAGTCTTGCCTCTTGCTGGGCCCCTGCTCAGAGAGTGGTCATCCAACCATGCTGAATCATGGTTTATGACAACACTGAGCTGAAAGCCCACTCCTGGGCTCATCGATTACAGCCAACTTCTCTGCTCTAATGCTTGGGAACTCTGCCGCACTCAGGCACTCCTGGTCTTCCTGATACCCTGGGGTACCCTGAAACAGCACTGTCCCACCTAGGTTTCTGCCCCACTTTGCTACCTGAGTGCCTTTCAGGCAGGGATGTCCCTCACCAAAGCAGGCTTCTAAAAGTTCTGATTTTGTACTCCATTGCTATTTCACTTTCCAGCAGCCAGCTTTTGGAAGCTCCCTGTGGTTTATCTTTTAATATATCACCTCGGATTCACTTCTCCATACCTCCTACCTTGCAGAAAGTGGTCACTTTTCTATTTGTAGAATTGCAGCAATTCTTTTCTTTGATCTCTGGTTGAGTTCACAGGTGTTCAGAATGATTTGATAGCTGTCTAGCTGAAATACTGAGACCAGACAAAACTATGGTCTCCTACTCCTCTGCCATCTTGGATCCAACCTCCATTGGAGGATTTAAATAGAGGGATGACAATGATTTGACTCCAGAGATTCTGGTCTAAGCAACTAGAAAGGGGGGTAAAGTGGCCATAGAGATAGGGTAAAATTTGAACAAGAAAATATTTTGTAGAGGAATGGGGAAGGGAATTAGAAATCTGTTCTGGGACATGTTAAGTTTATTATCAGGCATATCAGTGCCTGATATGACTTCAGACAGAGATGTTCAGTAGGTAGCTGGTCACATCAGTCTGAAGTTTAGAGGAGAGACAAACAGGTTGAATATAAAACTTTGAGTATCACCTTCACACAGATGGAATTTAAAGCCACAAATATTAGTAAGAGTACCAAGAAAGTGGATATAAACTAGAGACCAAAATGGGGAGAAGCCCTAGGACTGTGCCCAGAACATTGCTATGCAAAGATATCAGGAAAAATAAACCAGGGCAAATTTCCTACAAACTATCCAAAGAAGGTTACCAGGGAATACATTTATTTATGATTGGAAAAAGAATTAAATGCTTATATCACAAAGCTAAAGAATCTTGATGCTAACATAGACCTTAACCTAAGGGATAATGACATGACATTCAACTTGTTGACATTTTGGCAACAAATATCTTGACCTTTAAAAAAACTAGCTGACTGAGTTATTCATCAAATTCTAACTTAGGGGTTTAATTTCTGTCAAATGATGGGCAATGATTAAAATATGAACTGCCTGTCCAAAGTAGGTGAATTAGAACAAATGGGCTTACTTGAACAAAGAGAGAGAGATCTAGTTTTAACCCAAAGGTTTGGATGGGGAAGCACACAATTTCACAAATATTTATTGAGTGCCTGTTATCACTTGAAAAGGTAACTGGGGAAATACAGATAATTTAAATTAGACAATTTTTCTTCGGAAAGATTGCAACAGAAAAATGGACAAAGAGCTAAGTAAGACATGATAAGAGACATAGAGAGGCAGACACACCTCATGGAGGTTCAAGCTTAAGAAGGTGATTCTCCATAAGAAGGTTATTCTCAACATCTCCAAAGGCAAGGGAAGCAAAGGCAAAAATGAACTATTGGGACTTCATCAAGATCAAAAGCTTTTGCACAGCAAAGGAAACAGTCAACAAAACCAAAAGACAACTGACAGAATGGAAGAAGATCTTCGCAAATGACATATTAGATAAAGGGCTAGTATCCAAAATCTATAAGGAACTTCTCAAACTCAACACCCAAAGAACAAATAATCCAATCAAGAAATGGGCAGAAGACATGAGCAGACATTTCTGCAAAAAGGACATCCAAATGGCCAACAGACACATGAAAAAGTGCTCAACATCACTAGGCATCAGAGAAATACAAATCAAAACCACAGTGAGATACCACCTCACAACAGGCAGAATGGCTAAAATTAGCAAGTCAGGAAATGACAGATGTTTCTCCGTGAGGATGAGGAGAAAGGGGAACCCTCTTACACTGTTGGTGGGAATGCAAGCTGGTACAGCCACTCTGGAAAACAGTATGGATGTCCCTCAAAAAGTTGAAAATTGAGCTATCTTACAACCCAGCAATTGCACTACTGGGAATTTACCCTAAAAATACAAATGTCGTGATCCGAAGGGGCACACGCATCCAAATGTTTATAGCAGCAATGTCCACAACAGCCAAACTATGGAAAGAACCTAGATGTCCATCAATAGGTGAATGGATAAAGGAGAGGTGGTATATATATATACAATGGAATACTATGCAGCCATCAAAAGAAACGAAATCTTGCCATTTGCCACAATGTGGATGGAACTAGAGGGTATTAGGCTAAGCAAAATAAGTCAGTCTGAGAAAGACAATTATTTCATGATCTCTCTGATATGAAGAATTTGAGAGGCAGGGTGGGGGGCCGTGGGGGGGTGGGGAGGGAAATGAAACAAGATGGTATCGGGAAGGAGACAAACCATAAGAGACTCCTAAACTCACAAAACAAATTGAGGGTAGCTGGGAGGTAGGGGAGGTAGGGATAGAGTGGCTGGGTTATGGACATTGGGGAGGGTATGTGCTATGGTAAGTGCTGTGAAATGTGTAAGCCTGATGATTCATAGACATGTACCCTGGGGCAAATAATACATTATATGTTAATAAAAAAAATAAATTAAAAAAAAAAGAAAGTGATTCTCTATTGGGTGTATCTCAGAAGCTCCGAAGAGGACATGGCATTTAAGACAACCACTAAAATATAGGGTAAAATGGGATATTGACAGGTAGAAGATATAGTATGAACAAAGGCCCTGAAGTGGGTAAACTTAGGCATGTTTCACTGGTGGGTGATCATGTCCCCAAACCATTGTTATTGTTATTCACATTTCTTTCATTTTTTTCCTTCGAAAATACAAAAGCAGAGATTTCAGGAATAATTATTAGCTTGAATCCACTAAGAAAATAAGTGTATATTTGCACACTTATGTTCACTGCAGCATTATTCACAATAGCCAAGAGATAGAAGAAATCTAAATGGCCATCCATGGATAAATGAATAAGGAAATTGTGGCATATACATGTAATGAGATATTTTACAGTCTAAAGAGAAGAAAATTCCATCAGATGTTACAATATGGATGAATTTTGAGGACATTATGCTAAATGAAATAAACTGGTTACAAAAAGACACTGTGAGGTATCTAAAGTAATTAAACTCATAAAAACTGAAGGTAGAATGGTAGTGCCATTGGTAGAGAGGAGATGGAGAAGAAGCATTGTTGTTTCATGGATATAGCATTTCAGTGTTGCAAGACAGAAATGTTTGCGAGAACTATTGTACAGTAACATGCATATAGTTAACACTACTGTGCTCCATTTTTAAAAATCGTTACGATAGTAAATTTTATGGTATGTGTTTTTTACTACAATAAAAAAAAAAAAAAGAAAAAGAAAAAATGTGAATGTGCCCATACTCCTTTGATTGTAATTAAACCAAACCCAACTAGTTTAGTCAAACAAAGGAGAACTTACTGGTTCAGAGAACCTAAGAGTAGGTTAGGATGTAGCAGAGCCTTAATAAAAACTGCCAACCAGGGATTCTAAAAAGCCCCTAGGTGTCGCTTTTTGCCTTCTGACTCATTTTATTTCTCTCTGCAACTGTACTTTCTCTATAGGCTGATGGTAACTCCCGTTTTACACCTTGGACTTTCCGCAATAGAAAGAATGCTTGATGTTCTCCCTTTGAGTGAAAAGCATTGAGAAGAGTTCTAAGTAGCCCTGTCAGCCTCTGGACCAACTGATGACAGTATCTTGTAAGAAGATATTACAGATCTTCTAAGAACTTGGTAAGTCCTGTTGGAACCATATGATTGGGAATGGAGTAGGGTGAAGGTTATATCAGCTAGCTATTATCACTTTAATGCTGTATAACAAACATCCCAAACTAGTGGTTTAAAACAACTGTCATTTATTTCCATGATGTACTGATTGGCTGGTACAGCTCTATTTCATACTGTGGTGACCAGGATATCTGTATTCCACACCTTGGTCATCCTCCCTGGGGCCAGTAAGCTAGCCAGACCTCGTGGGCAGCCTCTGAAATTTAGTCTGAGAACCACCCTAACGCTGCCTCTCCTACTCTCATGCCATTGGTCAATGTAAATCACATGGCTAAACAATAAGTCAAGAAACAGAAAAGTACTTTCTGCCCTCAGTGAAGTTATAGTCAGCGTGGGATGCAGAGGATTGGGAAGGATGAGGCTGAATCATTTCATCCCCACAGAGGGTAAATGTGAGAAACAACTCCTAGAGAAAGATTGGATGTTGGGCAAATAAATATCAATCCCAAATGCTAAAGTGGAGAGCAATTGGAAGAGAACTAGTTAGTCTTACAATGTAACAAGTATTATACTAAGAATTTTACAGATAGAATCTCAAAGGAGAAACAGAAAAGTATTTATTTAACCTGAAACAATGTCCATGTATCTATAAACTCTCTTAGGTTCTGAAGAAAACATCCTTGAGAATTCCAAGTTACTATCTCTTTTTCCAGTTGCTGCTTTAGGAATAGATCATGCCTTGATCTGATCTTTATATCTGTGAGAGAAAGACACCAGCATGGTGCTTCCTTTTCTTCCCAGTATTGGGAAATCAAAGTGTTCACACCTGTAAACACATTTAAAAAGGCGATGTCTAGTATAAATTAGGTTGTCAAATTTTTACTTTCTCTTTTAACAGACTAAATCTTGGCTGATGAATTTAAGTAATTTGTCTTCTTTAGACACCTTTCTACTTTACACATTTCATACAGCTTTGTTTATAAGAATATATTTCGGTGAGATATCCTTCAGTTAATACTGATCAGTTGTTAAAAAAAAAAAAGAATGATTCAATGTGTTAGAGTTAAATCTTTGTTCATGTTTCACTCTAAAGTCAATAGAAAACTATTAAATCCAGAGCATAGTATTTTTCAATAGTAAAGAACTCTCAAAGAGTTTCACTACTTCATATTGTATATTATATCTCTTATTTTCTGGATGGCAAAATTAAAGATACATTCTTTTTTTTAAGCCAAAATTTTAAATTGGAGTTACAAGAGAAAATAGTAAAGCTGAGTAACTTTTAAAGTTGTTATTTTATTCCAACAAAGCATATATTTTCCATAAATTTTTCCCATTACAAAAAACTCTGAAAATCTAATTTCCTATTCTTCAACAATCTGTGAACCACAGTAGATCATAGTAACCACAAGTTATATACCGCACATTGATTTCTTATTAGATAACTCTAAATATATGCAACTTCAGCTCTTTTTACTTTAAATCATTTTCCCATTATGAATAAAAGGCAGATCACTTAAAAACAAACACAAAAAAGATATTTTTATCACTTTGGCATACTTTTATTTGCAATAGTCTGAATTTTTTTGCTATACCTGATAGAAATCCAACTCAAACTACCTAAGTAAAAAATCAGAATCAATGGGGAGAGAATGGAGCATGTTATAGAACTAATGGAATTTCTATGGGGAGCAGATCACTTCAAGTATCTCAGGGAGAGAACTTCTAACTTGACATGTAACCAAGACTCATTCTTTTTCATATCACTCATCTCTCATCAGCTTAATTCTTCTAGACTTTGCTCTCTCCAAGTATCTTTTACATTGAAGTCCAGATTACAACTGTATTTTATGCTTCAAGAATGAAGGGGTGGTCTTCCTGAAAAAAGTCTCAAAGAAGGACTCTGATTTGCTCTATCGTGGGGCATGTACTCATTTTTTAGAACAATCTTTTTTCCTAGAGAGATGAAGTACTATTTTTGACCAGAACAGGGTAGTGTTCCTATCCCTGTAGGCTAGTATCCCTGTACTATAATTGACAGTCCAACCACAGCTAACTGGGAAGAAGGAAAGGCAGTTTCCCCAAATATAAATGTTGCTGTTAGTAAATGAAGATGAGTAGAGGAGAGCTACTCTGCACTGATTAAACAAACAGAAAGCAATAAGTGTCTCTAGTCTTAATTCACTAGAATCTGAGCATTTGACACTTGGTTTAGGCCTTCTCTAGATATGTCTGAAGGTCCTGTGAGCTTCTATCCTAAGATCTGTTTCCATGAAGGACCTTGGTGCCTGTTCGGAAAGATTTCAATCCAAGGGAAGGGAATGCCATGGCCTAGAAATAAGGTTTAAGGACAATGTCCAGGATAAAGGAAGAGAAATGATGATGAATGTAGCACTATTTCTGTCTATCCCTCAGATTGTTTTTTGGCCACACCCGCATAGATTCATGACTGAGCCCTAGACTGAAAGGGGTACCATAAAAATGTGAGTCAATCAGAAAAGCTGTTTTACAGTGATCTCTGTGGGACACAGTGCAAGAAGTCAGCAGTATCTATGACAAAATTTCTGTAGAGACCTGAGACCACACCCCAGTATAGACATCTGCACACTCAACATTATGTATCAGCAGCATTAGCAAAGACATTGGCAGGCACTGGCAATCAGTCTGGCATGGCAAGGACTTGCAAGGCATCAGAATCGTTACTTTGGTCATTATATGCATAAAAGACATGACCACATTAAGGCAGAATAGGAGAGAAGCTGTTGATTGGGCAAAGCTGAGAGATTCTTCTGTTCCACATGATATTGTTGGGGCATGCAGTCATCTTGTTTGGAATATCAAAATGGCTCATGCATGGAGCTCATAGCTTGTGCTGGCTGGCATTTGGGAAATCAGCTGGGACTGTTAACCGGAGTGCCTCAGTTTTCCTCCTTGTATCTTCTCCATGGCTTGGGCTGCTCAGAGCATGTTGCCTGGTTTCCAAAGAGGAGTCTCTAAAACAGAGAAATTAGAAACTGCAGATAAATTTTAAGCACAATCTTAAAAGCCTGCACAGCGTCACTTCTTCTACATTCTATTAACTAAATCTAACCACATGGCCAGTCCAGACTCAATGTGGGAATGGTTTACATAAGGTGTGAGTACTGGGAGGCGTAGTTCATTAGGGGCTATTTCAGGAAAATGTCTACCACAGTGAGAGAATGCAGTTTTATGGGTTTTTTTTTTTTTTTAGTGATCCTGTTTCTCCTACAAACTATGTAAGGAATATATTATAGCTAAAAATATTATTCACTTATTCACATATTCATTATTTCATTCAACAGATATTTAATTATCTAATATGTGCCAGACCCTGTGCATGGTAATGAAGACATTAACATGAATCTGACAGTTATTGAGATGAACACAGACATGGGACTAAAGAGCTACATGCAGTGCATAAGGGCTAGAAAAAAGAGGGCCATGGGTGCAAAAAAGAGAGATGGAACAAAGTGTCAGGGAGGATTTCTTCTTAAAAGGCAACAATTAAGTTGAATTTCTTTTTTTAAAAAAAACCTTATTTACTTATTTTAGATAGAACATGAGTAGGGGGAGGGAAAGTTTCTGGGCTGTGTGCGGGAGACCAACATGGGGCTTGATAGCACAACCTTGAGATGATGACCTGAGCTGAAATCAAAAGCTGGACACCTAACTGACCGAGCCACCAAGGTGCCCCCTAAGTTGAATTTCTAAAGATGCATAGAAGCGGCATTCCTAGGAGGAACAGCATATTAGAAAAGCAGAATAAGGTACCTTTGGGAACCTGAATGACATGACTATGAAGCTGAGGAGAGTGGCCAGTGACGTTAAGTGTTACCAGGCTTGTCAAGGATCCTGTAGCGCATGCTGCAGAATTAGAGCATTTTCTACTGGGGAATGGGAAGCCATTTTAAAATTTTAAGTGAGAACAGGGTGTTAATATAATATTATTTTAGAAGGGTCACTCTGGGCTGCACTATCGAAGATGGATTGGAGATGGCTGAGGATTGGGGCAAGAAGATCAGTTATTTAGAAGAGCTAAGGTGAGCTGTCCCAACTCAGAGAGACAATGAGGCCTTAGCCTTAGGTACTGTGGAAAGAACAGAGAGGAAGAAGAATTAGGGAGAAATGAGATTTGCTGATTGATTAAATGTGGTAATTAAAGGAGAGGGAAAAATTTATTGGCATATAGCCTGTATTAGTTAGGACAGGCTGGGATACACTGTGCTCACAAAAACCCTGAAATCTCCAGAGCTTACCACAGAGGTTTTATCCTTACTCATATGGAGTCTCCTACATCCTGTAGCTATGCCATCTGCAATTCATGGCCTCTAAAGTTGCAAGAGCTGAGGAAAAAAAACACTGAGAGGAATACCATTTCTTAAATACATTGGCTTGGAAGAGACATGCATCACTTTCATTCTTATTTCACTGGCCAGAACTAGATGGATGGCCCCAACCTAATTGTGAGGGAGGTGGGAAAAGGGTTAGAGAAATATGGATATTTGGTGCTGTTATCATTACCAGTGTAGACTCTGAAAACACACTGCCTGAGTTTAAATCCCAGTTCTACTTACTAGCCATGTAGCTGTGGACAAGTCTCTGTTTCTTCATTTGTAAAACGATCTCAACAGTAGTACCTACCTCACAGGCTTGTTTTGAGCATTAAATAAGGTGATGTACATAAAAGACTCAGTGCTTGGGACAAGGTAGGAGCTCAATTAATTATATCATTATTCACATTAAAATGATTTCAATATTTCATTCTCAATGACCAGGTGAAAGCGAAAGGGCTGTGGAATGGAACAAGTTTGGGAGGGGATATACATTACCTTCTGGGGGCCCCTTCAGTGGCTCAGCCAGTTAAACATCTGCCTTGGGCTCATGTCATGATCCCAGGGTCCTGGGATTGAGCCCCGCATGGGGCTCCCTCGTTCTCCCTCTCCTTGCACCCCCTGCCCATGCTCTCTCTAGCTATCTCTCGCTCTCTCAAATAAGTAAATAAAGTCTTTAAAAAATAATAATAAATTACCTTCTGGACTTGTTGAATTTGCAGTGTGTGGGACCTCCAGTGGAGATGTTTAACAGGCAATCACAAAATAAAACTGGAGCTTTGGGGAGAGATGGGGCTAGGAATATGTCTAGGAATTGTCAGTAAGTGGAAGGATATGAAGAACGTTAGTCATGGGTGAGATTTCTTAGGGAAAGTGACTAGGTTGAGGGGAAATAGAAGTTTGAACACAGAACCCTGGATAATATCAACATTTAAAAAGTGAGGAGAGAAAGAAAAGTCCACTATAGAAACAATCTAGTCACTAGAAGGAAACCAAAAAGAAGTAGAAGGGGAGTGTGAGAGTATATCAAACCTTTTAGAATTGCTAACAATTTAGCAATATTTAATATTATGTTTAGTTCAAAAATAATGATGGTATTTTATACAAGCTTTTAATTACATTTACTTAACAGGTTTATAAATGAATCATTGTAAAGAGCTTAAGAGGAAATGTGAGTATAACACAAGAAATGAACACAAAAAAATGGTTATAGTTACCAGCATTTATCATAATTCTTCGTCAGCATTTTGGTTAGGAAACCAAAGAAAGATCTTTGTTTCTATTAAAAAAATGCCAATATAAAGAGACAAATCAGGCCTCAAGTAGCAGCAAAGGGTAAAGAGACATAAAAAGAAAGTGGTTTAAGTATTAATTCAATAGTTTCAGGGCACTATAATAGTAATTTCTTGACTGTAATAGGAATTAAAATGGTCAGGGCCAGGGGCAGAAGGAAAGCATTGGAGAAAACCTTTGAAAACCCTACAATATAGCAGCAGTAGCATAATCTCCAACTGGAAAAGGGCACATTTTGAGGAAGTTGTTTTGCAACCATTATCATGGCATATTTGTGTCATTTCAAGTCAGTCTTTCTTTTCCCTACTTACTCCCCCCCTTTCCTCCCCTTCCCCTCCCCTCCCTCCTTCCTTCCCTCCCTCCCTCCCCCCCTTCCTTCCTTCCTTCCTTCTTTCCTTTTCTTTCCTTTCTCCCTTTCTTTTTCTTTTCTCTTCCATCTAGACTTGTATACTGCCACCAAGTGGTAGGAGGATGTATACAAGTAAGCAAATATAATTTTTCTCTTCATTTTATTCCATTGAAATCTACTTCTAAAACTGTGTTTTATTTACTGAAGTAACACACACATGCACAAACACACATGGTATTATTTATTGTTCCCCATGGCCAACTCTGTTGATGTCCTGCCTATACTCACTCCCTCAGTCCACTCTTCAGGTCACCTGCAACTTCACAGAGAATTCCTCTATATGCCAATGGCCTCTTACCTCAAGCATTTGTGTCTCTCTGCCTGGAGACTTTCTCTGGTCTCAAGAGTGAGCTCAGCTCATTTGTGGGCAGAGTGGAAGTGCCAGGAATATAATAACACAGAATGGCCATTAATCAGTGAGGGATGAGTATTGCAGATAGATACCCTAGCTTCCTTAACCATGGAAGGAACAATTCTGTTGTGAGTTCAATATCAGTTCCATCAACTCTCAGAGCTACCCAAAGGAACTGAGACCCAATTGCCAGAAGCAGTGACCCACTCATTAACATATTAACTTTTCTTCTTTTCTTGTTTTACTTCCTCATCACACTTTATAGGGTTACTTGCTCAATAAACTCCTTGTACCAAAATCCTTGTCTTTGCTTATTCTGCTTTTGAGAGAACCTAAATAGGACAGTGGAACGCTTTATAATGATCTTTATATTTTTATTATCTAGTCACCTTTAATTTTACTTTTGAAGCAAAAATTCTTCCTAGCACTGTATCCTAAGTTATGTTACTCATTTTCAAGCAATCTAAAGATTGTTTATCTCTTAGCATACTGTCAAATTTGTCTTGAGTCACAGACAGGATATTCACTCTGCTTGGGTTCTGCCCATGAAGCACATGTATAGCTTTTGATTCTGTTATGCTGTGAGGGGCAGTAGAAATATCCTGGCTTTGAAAGGAAAAGAAAAATTAACCTTTCACTACCTTAGTAACTTTGTCAGGTTACTTTATCTGAGTGTCAGTTTGTTTCATCTATAAAAAGGGGATAATAATACCTTTTTCTTTTTTTTAATTTTTTTAATTTTTTTTTTATTTGACAGAGAGAAACACAGCGAGAGAGGGAACACAAGCAGAAGGAATGGTAGCAGGAGAAGCAGGCTTCCTGCTGAGCAGGGAGCCCGATGCATCCCAGGACTCTGGGATCATGACCTGAGCCCAAGGCAGACGCTTAACGACTGAGCCACCCAGGTGCCCCTATGATACCTTTTTCTTAAGCCTGTGGGGAAGATTGAATGAGGTTCTGCCCTAACACAGTCCCATTAAAAATGGTTTATTCCTTAATGAAATAATGGACATAAAACATCTGGCAACATATCACACACATGTGTCTTTCCTCTTTCTCCCTACCCTCTTTCTCTTAAAGTTTTACCTTCTTTCTCTACATGGTACCAAAAAGAAAATAACAAAAGAGGTATCTATGATATATTCTTATTTGTATGATAAAACCTTCCATGATATTTTTCCTTATTTATAAATAATTTATTTGCCCTTTAATCCCCTCCCCCTCCAGTTCATTTCGTTCTGATTTCTCTCTCTCTTTCTTCTTTTCTTTCTACCTTCCCTACCTACACTTTTTTGACTGTAGTTTGTCACTGGTCTGTGAGGACTATAATAATAATAATATTTTTCTTGTTTAGTTTTAAGGTATTTTTTCAAGTAGTTGAAAATACTAAGACAGACTTCTGAGAACTTTTTAAAAAATGTAAAATAATCCCTTTGCAAAATTTCAAAGAAAATGTATAAATAGGAATGCCTGGGTGGCTCAGGCAGTTAAGCATCTGCCTTCAGCTCAGATCATGATCCCAGGGTCCTGGGATAGAGTCCTGCATTGGGCTCCCTGTTCAGTGGGGAGCCTGCTTCTCCCTCCACCCCTTCTTAGCTCATGCTCTCTTTCTCTGACAAATAAATAAATAAAATCAAAAAAAAGAAAGAAAGAAAATGTATAAATATTTATTTTTCTTTTCTTTTTTAAAGACTTTATTTATTATAATAAATTGTTTATTATAATAAAATTTTTTAAAAAAGAAAGAAAATGTATAAATATTTATTTTCTTTTTTTAAAAAAAGATTTTATTTATTTATTTGACAGAGAGAGAGAGAGAGAGAGAGCATGGGCAGGAGGGAGAAGAGAAGCAGGCTCTCCGCTGAGCAGGGAGCCCCATGTGGGCTTGAGCCCAGGACCCTGGGCTCATGACCTGAGCCGAAGGCAGAGGCACTTGACGACTGAGCCACTCAGGTGCCCCAAAAATGTATAAATATTTCAAAATCATGTTAAACTGGCTTTCTATCACTTTCTACAAAAGTTGGAAACCTGGTTTTGAAATTTTAATAAGGTTCCCAACACTAAGTTAATCGAAGCAGGAATTCTAGGTTCAATTCAGCATTAGAGATTCTATTTTAATTCAATTAGTTGTAGCCTCACTAGTTTTTGCCATAAAAATATTTATATCTGATTTTGAGTCATAGGAACAACTAATCCATTATTTCCACTCCCAGATACAATCTGTACTTAGGAGTCTCAAAGTCAAAATTAAAATGTCTTGCTCATTTCAGATTTTTCCTGCTTTAGGATTAAAACAGATTGTATTGTATTTGTAAACTATCTTGGAGAGCAGGCTAATTGGAGAGGCTCCAGCTCTTATTCACAGAAGGGAGTCTTGGCCCTTCCCTCAGGAAAAAGTGTCTCAGCCTGAAACAGAACAGAAGGATTTTAAAGGGGTTTGCTTGCATATTATCAACAATCTTTCTTTTGTCTACTTTCAGCTTTTCTATTTTTCATTTGTTTATCCTTTACTTTTGAAATCATTAAGTTATTATTGCATTTAGCTTTATGTACTTTTGTAAAAACATTTTTGGGTGTTAAGTGGAAAGACATTTTAATTTTTTTATTTTAAAAAGACTTTTGGACTATTCAAATCTCACAAGAAGAGGCCATATTGGCCATATTGAAGCTTTTAAATAACTTTTTGGCTGCAAAAATAATACATATTGCTATGTATTCTCTATGTGTGAGTCTTTGTGCATTTAGAAAATATGAGTATAAAGCAGTAAAAATATTCAAAGATATAATTTTACCACCCTAAGATAACCATCTTTTAAGACGTTTTATCACAGATCTTCTGTGAACAGAGACCCATACTTTATTTTGTTAAGAAGAAAATAATTCTACATATAAAGTCTTACTATATTTTTTCAACTAACACAAATATCATAAGCATTTCCCTATGTCATTAATATTCCTTTATGTCACTTTTAATAGATGCATTATATATAACTTCATGTGGCTAGACAAGAATTTAGACAAGAAAATAAAAATATAGTAGTAAAGATCATAGATTTTGGAAACAAATATAACTGGGCTTCAGTTCTGAACCTGCCACTTAATAGCTTTATGATTTTGACCAAGATGCTTAATGTCTCTGAACACAATTTTTAAATCTATAGAATAAAGAATAAATGAGACAATGTTTGTGAAATTGAATATACCATTTGACAATAAGTAAATAAATAATAGATGCCATTATTCTATTTTTAATTTTTCACACTGTTATAAAGACTGTTGTTACATTTATATCATTATTTCTAATTCTTTGCAGATTTCTATGATTAATTTCTAAATATAAATTTTTGGAAGTGGAATTGTGGGGCCACAGATTATATATTTTTAAAGGTTTTCTATAAATTGTAAGTTACCATCCTAACAATTTACTCTTGTGCCAGCAGAACATATTTCTCTGATCCTTTCTCCAACTTACCAATATAAGGTAGAAATTCATATCTTGTTGGTTTAATGCACTATATGCCTTTAAATAGTTTGTTGATATTAAAAATATAATTAATGGTCATTTGTATTTATTCTTTTGCAAATGGACAGTTTATATCCAACACATACTTTGTTTTCATTATGGTGTTTATCCTTTTCTTAATGATTTATAAGATTTTTAAGATACTCTGTGTTTACATATGTTGGGCAGTTTCCCAAATTCATTATATTTTAAATTTTTGTTATGATGTTTTTTAACATGCAGAAATTTTAAATATAAAGTCAGATCTAACAACATTTTACCTTAAATATTGCATTTTTGTATGGATAGTAGACAAAACATTTTAAGATGCTATACAAAGAAATGCATTTAAAGTTGTGGTCTTTAATAGGAGGAAAGGATTTATGGAGAAAAAGTCTAGGGTTTAATAATTGAAATATTTGAGAATATGTATTTTCTTAGCACTATATGCTATTTCCTTAGCACTATAAAATCAAATGCTTAGCACTATAAAATCAAAGTAGCAGTTTTGAATTGTGTTGTGTGGACTTTGTGGGCAAGGGGAGAGGACTAGGGGTACAGAAATATAAGGAAAGTTTTGAATATCTGCCTTTTGCTAGGCACTGTCTTGTGCTTCAGATTTCTCAGATCAGTCCTATGAGATCATTAATCTCCTAACTTTATCATTTCCATTTATTTGACAAATATTTGTTAAGCACAGTATCAGTTTTTAGATTTCCTCTTATAGAAAGTGAAAAAATAAATCCAAACTAGTTTATGCACAAAGAGAATTTATTTCATCATGTAAGCTGACAAGGTCTAGCTAGCATCAGTGGTAGCTTCGCCTTGGGCTCAGATGATACCTCCAATATCCAACAGTCAGTTTGTTTCCTCTGGATCAGCTCCATTTTCAGACTATTTATGGTGGCCCCCAAAGCCAAAAACAGACTAGGAGAAGAGATAAAATCTGTTTTTCCTGAGGCCCCATGTCCCAGAATTGAATTTCCTGGGTCCTAATTGATCTCACCTGAGTCATTTGCCTTTTCCTGAGCCAATCATTGTGGTCAGAGAGTTGTGGCCAGTGGTCTCATTGGCATTGCACAGATAAAGTGCTCCTCCTTTGGAGCCACAGGGTTGAATAAGTTCTTTTAAAGTGCCTGTGCAGAGGGAGCAGCATGAACAAAGACATAGAGATAGGAAAAACCTAGAATATCTGAAGAATTTACTTTAACTGGTAAGGTTATCACTTGATGCACAATAGGGTGGCTGAGGCAAAGCTGGAAGGAAATCAAAACTCAGTTCAACATAGATAAGACTTAGATGATGCAAAGTTCCATATTCTATGCTGTGTAATTTTGACTATATTCTGAAGGCAGTGTCAAGCCCAGGAAGGGAACGAAGGGAGAAGAAAACAGGAACGAATCCCGGGGAGTGAGCAGAGAAATAGGAGTTCATAAGGGAGGGTAATAAGGAAATTGTCAGTAAGGCAGGCAAGGAGAAGTAAGAGAGAGTGGGATCCTTGAAGCCAAGGATTGGGAACATTTCAAAGAACCAGAATTAATGTGTCAAATTCAAAACAAAGATCAAATAACATAGGGTCTGAAAGATGTCCTTTGGGTTTGCAAATGAAAGAGATGGAAGTAAGGGTGATTAAGGATGATTAAGGGACCAAACAGCCTATTATCTGGAGAAGAGAGGTAATGAACTAAAGGGATAAGAGGTTGTGATTAGAGATGATCTATCAGAGCTCAAGATTTTAGACTCAAAGTTTTAGAGGATAAAGAAGTAAAGGTAGCTTTAATCTGGGAGGTTAGTGAGTTTAGAGGCAAAGCTTTTGCCTTCATGGATTTTATATGGAAAGGAAGACTGAGACCATTCCTAAATTAGTACAAATGGGAAATGGCTAGAAATTTGTTAGTAAGTACGTATGGAGAAATAGTTGGCATGAACCTCATAAAAGGAGGCCTTTCCGAAGGAAGAGGAATAATAATGGTATGAAAGGGACTATAAAAAGACTAGATATTGACTTGTCTTCCAGGCCTCATGGTTCGTGTGAGAGGAGAGAAGATGGGGGCAGGCAATCACAGGCTTTTCATCATTTCAGAATGGGTAAGTAGAAATTTAGATACTTTCTAAACCAAATATAGTAGATGTGTAGGAAAGAGTTTATAGTAAAGAATCTCTTGCCCGAAGAGAAGTTCTAGCCTTTGCCTTTGGCTATTCTAGGGGGGTAATCTTTGAGTCCTAGGGATCTTGTACCTGATAGAATACCTTTGTTTGCTTGGGGCCCTTGGGTCTTATTGAATAGTCTAACAGTGTGAATTAGGGTGGAGGGCTGGCCACACCCATATGTCTTAAGGTGCGAGTCGGCTACTCCAAAAAGACCAATATTGTGAATTAAGGTGGGTCCTTTGGATCAACGTGGAAACAGATTAACCATGTAGGCAATCAGTCAAACATCCTCATATGATGAAAGCTCCATTAAAAACTCTGGATGCAAAGTTTAGGTGAGCCTCCCTCATTGGCAGTACTCCTTATGTATCATTATACATCCACCGCCAAGAGAGTAACCTATTCTGACTCCACAGGAAGAGACTGCAGAAGCTCTACATTTAGTCCTTCTCCTAGACTCTGCCCTATGCACTTTTCCCTTGGCTGATTCTAGTCTGTATAGTTTCCCCATAGTAAACCATAATCCTGAGTATAACAGCTTTCAGTGAGTTCTGCGAGACCTAGCTAATTACTGAATCAAGGGTTTGGGATTGGTCTCAGAAGTGAGAGTCATCTTGGGAATGTGCCCTCTAACTTTGTGGTTGGTTGGTCTAAACTCTTTGCAGGAAAAAGTCTGCAGATATTACTTTCCTTGCTTTCTTATAGAATTCAGTTTATATTTTAAGAAATTGTATACTTTTGCTTTTTCTTTCTTCTTTTTTTAGAGAGAGTATATAGTGGTGGGGCAGAGGGAGAGGGAAAGAGAGAATCTAAAGCAGGCTCAATGCTCAGCACAGAGCTCAATGCAGGTCTTGAGCTCAGGACCTTGAGATCATGACCTGCACTGAAATCAAGAATCGGGTACATAACTAGCTGAACCACCCAAGTGCCCCAAGAAATTGTACACTTTTAAAATAAAATTTTATTTTAAAATAAAACATTCATCAAGCTCTTTTACTCAGTATTTATCTATAATAGTTTCATGATCTCATTCAGTAATTTCCTGTTGAATTTAACTGAGAGAAATCCATTTTGATAGTCTTAGTGTACATTTTACCAAGTGTTTTTTATTTTTTTTAATTTTTATTTGTTTATTTATTTATTTGACAGAGAGAGAGAGAGAGAGAGAGATCACAAGTAGCCAAAGAGGCAGGCAGAGAGGAGGAAGCAGGCTCCCTGCTGAGCAGAGAGCCTAATGCAGGGCTTGATCCCAGGATGCAGAGATCATGAGCCAAAGACAAAGACAAAGGCTTTAACCCAATGAGCCACGCAGGTGCCCACCAAATGTTTTTCATTAAAGAGAAAATATTTTTCATTATATTATTATAATGAAATAATGAAGTTACTAATTATATGGTGTTGGGGAAGTCATGTAATTTCTTTGAGTTTTATCATTTCTAAAGCTGAAGATACTTTTACCATAGATACTAATTAAAGCCTACAGATAAATGAAAGATGAAGGATGAAATGAGATATGTCATTAAAAATTTCTAGTGTAGCATGTGGCACATAGCATGCATCTCATAAATATTAACTGAGATAATGTCAATATTCTAAGAATTTTATATAAGATTCATGCTTTATGAATTTCATTGATTATAAACTGGTGAGTAGCTAATATTTCTAAATTCAATTTTCCTTTATTTAAGAAGCTAATGTCACCATTGTGCAAATTTATGAGCTGAAGGTTTATATTAATCTTAGGCAAAACTCCACAATGAACTAGATTCTAGTTACTGATTCCCTACAAATCATGTACTTGAATGTACATGGTTTTTAAAATATGATAGAATTAAACCACTGTATGCTTTTTATTATTGTACTTCTTATATTTTAAATATGTGAAACAAATTGATTCCAATGTTTTCATGCATTGACTATGAATAACAATGTCTAGCCAAATTTTGATCACTACACAGTAAAAGCACATTTTTTGCAAAATTTCTCCCATTGCCACTACCATGGACTTGGGATGTTCATGCTGTTTTTAAAAAACTTTTATTTCTATTTTGCTTTGCATAATGAGCTGAGTTCCTGAAATGCTTACCAATGTAACTCTTGACTAACAGCTCAATTAATGTTGTAGAAATGCCCCACCATTCTCAAATCAAGAACATTTCCAAGTCAGTCATTTTTAAATTATGATTCAGTGGTGTGTATGAATGGGATGTGTGTGAGGTGGGGTTGCCCAAACCTGCTATCTGACTAATAAAATACAGGGTGATCTTACTAATTACATGGGCAGCTTCTTGATATTAGGAATAAGAATTTTGTTGTTGTTGTTGTGTTGTTTTTTATGTCCTAAGTCATGACAGCAGCCTTTCAACAAATTTTCAGGCTGTTGACTTCCATTTAGACTCGCAGGTTGCATGGAGGAAATTTTAAACTTCTTTCCAGAATTTTGTGTTTCCAGGAAAGTACAAAAGGAAGAAAGAAATAAAAGTGAAGTCACTACTCCCAGTCCTTTTATGTTTGATCTTTTCCGTAATTTCTTTATTCTTCTGCTCTTTCAGCACAATTGTTTTTCTATCTATAATATGTGGTGAGTCACTTTAACTTTTAGTGACTTAAGTATGTGGGTGCAACCTCTCCCTGGGGAGAGAAAGCTGACCTTTTCAAGGTAGGAAAAGTTCTGGAAACTTTCAATGGACACAGGATGTGTTGTCATAGGGCTGGAGGTGGCAGGGTGGGGAGAGAAAGACTAGCAGAGCCAGAAGAGGAAAAAAAGGAAGTAGAGGTAGCAGTATTGGAAGGCCAGAAATTAAAATTTGTGTGGAGATGGGAGATGAACTAGGAAACCCATAGTTTTATTAAATCTTAGGTCCTTTTTGTTGGCCCAGTCAGTGGAACTCTCTCCAGCTGGATGTAGTTAGGGAGAGAGAGAGATTGAGCAGATGTGAAAAGTGGCATGAATACAGCTGGGTTGCTGGATTGCCCCCACCATGATTTCTCAGGTGAGTTTAGGATGGAGGTGGGAGGCTGGTCTGGGGCTTTTCCAGGTTCCTTGAAAACATTTGCATCTACTGTTCTTAGTATTAAGGATCTTCCTATTTTGCCCCTAGTTTTGACTTCCCATTAATGGACAAAGGCATAGAGTGCTTTAGTTGGGCTCCCTATATTACCCCCACCCCACCCTGTCTGGGCCAGTTGGGGATGGAGGAGCCACCTGGAAGGTGAACCTGGGGAGGGGGTTGGATGTGAGGGTGGGGTGGGCACAAGGTGTGAGCCTGAGGGGAACTAACTGGTACATTCCAAACTTGCCAGACAGAACCAACCTGGAATGGGATGGTGAGAATTGATCACTCTTGCAATAATTGTGGAATTTTGAGATTCTCCTGATTGTTATCTGATTGGTTGTTCACAGTAATACTCCTCAGACCCTGTACAACATATTTTTTTTCCAGACTTTTAATTAATTTATTTTTTGGTGACTTTATTTATTTATTTTTAATTTAAATTCAATTAACATATAATGTGTTGTTTGTTTCAGGAGTACAGGTTTCTGATTTGTCAGTCTTACATAATACCCAGTGCTCATTACAACACATGCCTTCTCCAATGGCCATCACCTGGTTATCTCCCCATACCCCCAGCAATCCTCAGTTTGTTTTTAAGATTAAGAGTCTCTTATGGTTTGTCTCCCTCTCTGGTTTCATCTTGTTTCATTTTTTCCTCTCTTCTTCTATGATCCTCTGACTTGTTCTTAATTTTTTAAACATCCTTGAAATTTTTCCTTAGAAGCTTCCTACCCAACCTCAAGTTGGTGATTGGCAAATTTTAGTAAAGTTTCAAAATGAAGAGTAAATTTTCTCTCCCTCTCTCATCACAGAAAGACAATAAAATGTGTGGTATAGATCTAAGCACATGGGCCAGACTTAATAGTTAAATTTTCTGATAGTGAGTTTTTAAATCAGTACTCATGATTTGTGGGCTATATTAGTTTACAAGGGCTACCATAACAAAATGCCACAGACCGGGGGTGCTTAAACAACAGAAATTTATTTCTTTTAGTCCCAGAGGCTAGAAGGTCAAGATCAAGATGTCTACAGGTTTGATTTCTTCTTAGGCCTCTTTCTTTGGCTTGGGGATGGCTGCCTTGCTGTGTCCTCACATGGTCTTTCCCCTGTGCCTGATGTCCGTGTCCTAATCCCTTCTTACATACCACCAGTTAAATGAATTAAGGTTCGGTCCAATGATCCCATTTTCACTTAGTTACTTTGTAAAATAAAGGCTCTGTCTCTAGCCACATTCAGAGGTACTGGGTGTTAGGGCTTCCAAACAGGAATTCTGGTGAGGCATAATTATGGATCATTTATCAGTGTTTCAGACTTAAAAAAAAAAAAAAGATTTCCTTGTGTCTGTACTTGAAATGTGAGGTGGAGAAATTCAGCCTGGTATCTCATTATTAAGTAAAATGTAATCGTTGAACAGTGAGTTCAATGTGCTGAATACAGTAGTGCATGTGCTTGTTCAGTGTGTGTTTAAGATAAAAGCATAAGACAGAGGCCTTGTCTTCAAGGAGTAAATGTTTGAACTGATAAAACCAGATGATGGAAGAAAGTTTTAATTTAAACTTCCATTTTCTAGATAATTGCTCAGTCCTACTCTTTAGTTTGTGAATTGGTTTGGTTTTCCTGAGTTCTTCCTTTAATAGGAGCTATTTAGAACTTGCTAAAGAAGCTTGTTTAGCAGAGCCTGTTATGTTGGAAGCATTGGGGTTTTTTGTTTGTGGGCTTTCTGAGTTTTTTTCAGTCCCAAAGGTGCTAACTTTTAAAAATGAATTATTGCTCTTAAAAGCAACTTTTTAGTTTGATGTTGTTATTTTTAGTATGACTCAGCCTCTGATGTGCTTATAACATTGGCCCTGCAACCTTGAAATTGTTCATTATGCAGCCAAGTCTTCACAGCAAGGTCTGTGGGTGATTTACTGTAAGAGTGACTGAGAATTTCGTTCTGTCCTAGTTGGCAAGTTCTCTGTTTCATTGTGTTCTTTTTCAAAAAACTGTCATTACTGAGCCAGTAATTGAGAACATAAATCCAAGTTTCCTTTGAAAATAATTTTACTGAATTTAGATTTGGCAAGAAACACATTTTATAATCATTCACTCAACTTCATGTTTCATACCCCAGTAAATCATCCTGAATTAACATCATCTATTACAGATAAACTGTGATTACTCTCCCTAAAATTATATAATCAGAGACATCTCCAAATTAAATTGTAATTTTCAGATCCCAGTTGGGGATAAAATCCTTTACCTAATATTGAGATTCAGAGGTGGGTAATTATTGTTTTAAATGACCTTTCAACGCAGTGAGGAGGCAGTTTGTCAAAGAGTGAATTTCTGTAGCACAGTGTACCAAATTCTATGGTGTAGGACAAAGCATGATAAGAGCACACATGAGGAAGAGACTGTCACCAAGACAAGGAATACGAGGATGTCTGGGAAAATTTCACAGAAGAGGTAGCCTTCATACTAGGATTTGATAAAGAGTAGGCTTTCCACTGGAAGGCATGCCAGGGAAAAGAAAGAACATTGCCAGGGAAAAGAAAGCATGAGTAAAGAACATGCCTGGGGAAAAGGCAGGATATACCTAGGGAATAAGAATTATAGAGTTTGGAGGAAGAAGACTGGATATGGTGGGAGATTAACTCAAAAGGTGAACTGAGCCAAATCCTAAACTACCTTTTCTTTAAACATCTCATGTGTCATCTGAAGAATTTGCATGTCATTCTGTAGGTAATGGGGAGCTAGTTAAGGTTTGTATCCAGGAGCTGGAGTTGGTCAGCAATTCAGTATCATCAAAAAGACAGCTCTGATGGAATTATGAAGAATCAGTATTTGAGGGATGAGGAGGAAGACTGGGGCAGGCAAATTAGGGGCAGTAGAGTACAGTAACCAATTGAAAGGAAAAGTGAAACTTGAATATCTGGGAAAGACAATGACAATGAAATAAAAGCAAGGATCAGAAAAGTCTTGTTCAGTTGGGGTCAAGGTTGCTTCACTCTTCACGGAATTATGTGAGAGACTATGGACCCATTCTAACCCCAAGATTCTGTGAGTTAGTCTTCTGTGACCACATAAGAACACTAATTCCAGAGTAGAGCATTTCCCTACAAATGTAAGTACATATAAGGACACTTCAGATGTATCTATACATATTTCAGAAGTGAGATCATCTCTCTCACCCCAGTTAATGTATTGGTTGAAAGGGGGATGATTTGATCTATTTACTTGAACACAATCTAATTATGTGTTTTTGATGTGTATCAAATATGGAGACATGGTAATGCTTATCAGGGTTGTTTCCCTAAATAGTTATTATATATTCAAGGCCTGTACTTGTGTTTATAGGATACAGTTTTAGTTTCTGTTCATTGAACTCAGAATAAGTTTTTTTTTAAAGAATTTATATTTATTTATTTATTTGACAGAGAAAGAGAGAGAGAGAGAGAGAGCACAAGCAGGCAGAGTAGCTGGTAGAGGCAATGGAAGAAGCAGGCTCCCTGCCAAGCAGGAAGCCAGATGTGAGGCTCAATCTTAGGATGCTGGGATCATGACCTGAGCTGAAGGCAGTCGCTTAACCAACTGAGCCCCCCAGGCCCTGCAGAATAAGATTTTAGTAGAAAATTGAGAAATAAAACTATGAAAAAACCAGAGAAGGGACATGATACAGAGGATACTGAATTTCTGGATTAAAATAGAAGATACTAAATTGCTGAATAAATTTTCATTGTTTATCAAGTTACAAGGAGTTTGTGTAGGTATAACTTAAAGAAATATACTGTGGAAGAAGTAAGCAGACAGACATATGGCAGGGATGGCAGAAAAAAATGAAATAATATGCAGGTGGAGAACATGCATTTTGCAGCATTTATAAGTATCCCACACATCTTATCCCTAACAGGTGAGTGCATCATTACTGGTTTTTACTTATTTTATTTACCAAATATTATATGCCACTTATATTCATTCAATTGAACCTTATAGCAACCCCATGAAGTAGGTGCTTGTCTTATTTCATTTTACAGATGGAACAACACAGAAAAGGGGCAACACAGAGAAGTTAAGCAATTAGCTCACAGTTGCACAGCTGATAAATAGCAGAGCCAAGGACTCCAGACAGTCTGACTCCAAAGTCCATGTTCTTAACCAACACATTATGCTGCCTTTCTAAGTTTGGAGGTGGGAGAGAAAGTAATGCTTTTAAATGCTGTAGCTTACTCTAGAAGAACGTCAACAGGACTTTGACAATTATTTGTGCAAACTCATAAGTGTAAATGTTAGTTAAAAGCTGTTATAACGATTACTGTTGTCCATTTCCTTTATGGCTAATGGTTAATTTATTCATATTGTTAGGTAACAGGGATGCAAAGATGAATTAGACATGTTTCCTGCTTTCAAGAAACACATAGTCTAGAGGAAGAATAAAACAAGAATATCACATGGTTTAATAGAGAGTTATAAGAACTGGGTTAGCAATATACATAGGCTATCATGTAAGCACAGACATTGGACATTTAAATCATAGTGTATCAGAGAAAGCTTCCCCACAGAGGTGTTATTTGGGTGTATTGGGTGTGTTGGGTCTTAAAGGATGAATAGAATTTAGGAATACAGGGAATGGAAGAACGTTGCAGGCAGAGGGAATAGCAGAAGCCAAGCAACAAGTAAAGAAGAATACAACACATTTGAGAAACTGCAAGTTGTTCCTCAGGACTAGGGTATCATGTATACATGAGGAAGAAGCAGATGAGGTTAAAGACTTAGAGGCCAAACCATGATTCTTACATGATAAATCAAGAAGCTTGACCCTTTGTCCTGAAAGCTGTGGGGAGAGATTGAAGCCTTATTCAGGGAGGTGTGTGGTGGTGGTGGTGGTGGTGGTGGTGGTGGTGGTGTGTGTGTGTATTAAGAAAATAAGACAAATGTGAAGGACATATTAGAAGATAGAATGGATCAAATGTATAGACATATTTTGAAACTATGGCAATAATCCAGGCAACAAGTTATGTAACCCTAAACAGAACCAATAGCAATGTGAATGGATAAGAGGAGAAAAACTAAGAGGATATGTAAGATACAGCAAAGACAAGATCAAGATTGTGTATGTGTAAGGAGGGGATGAGAGGGAGTTTTCCAGCAGAGTAGTCACCAAATCCTGGTTTGGGGAACAGTTGTATTAGAATGTCTTTAAAAAATAGAGTCCTTATCTTCACCTCTATAAATCCTGACTTAGCAGGCCTGGGGTAGCAACTGGATATCTGTATTCCTTGGAAATTTCTGAGTTCATTCTGCAGTAACAAGAATTGTTGTACAATGCCTAAGTTTATGGGCTAGATGCCTAAGAGATAATTAATATGATAATAAAGGTTGAAAAAGACTTTTTGGCTGAGGGAGAAGAAGGATGTGGACAAGTTTACTTCTAGATCTAATTTGGGCTACCTGTAGGAAATCTGGGTTGAACTAGGAATATAGGTATGGAACTCAAAAGAGAGATTTTGTTTGAAAATTGATGGTGATAGATGAAACTATGAGTTTCGGAGGTCATCCCAAAGAATGTGGAGAATAATGAAAAAGATGGTCTGAGCCCTTAGAAACATGAAGGATAAGAAACACTTCCCTCTCACAAGTATTTAGGGAGTTATTGTAGGAAGAAGGAATCTTCAGAGAGTAAAAAGAGGTGACTATTGTCATAGAAACCAAGAGAGGGCAGAGTTTCCATAGAAAGGAGTGGTCAACATGCATAAGAGTTGTAGACATTCTCATAAGTTAAATAGAGCAGAAAAGGGCTCATTAATTGACAAAATGGTGACATGGCCTTTGAGAGTAGATTTAGTAACAGGGTATAGAAGGAAGCCAAATGTAAGAAATTAGAAACCCTAAGTAAAGATGAGCATTTTAAGAAATGTGTCTATCAGGAAAGATGAGAGAGAATACCAGCTAGTAGGGTTAGGGGAAGAATTTTTTTTTTTCTTTTTAAAACTTGGAGAGGTGTGAGCATGCTAAGGAAAAGAAGTTATGAAGAAAAGAGATTGATAGATTCCAGAGACAGGGTGCAATCAGTGGAGGTAATTCTTTTAGGAGGATAGAGGTAATAGAGTCTAGAATACCCTGGAAGGAATTAACTATGGATGGGAGAGACAACACCACCATTAAAATTAAAATACAACTGAGATGTGAATGGATGCAGATAAGACTTTGGCATGAGAAAAAGAAGTTGAAAAAGTTCTTACTTGATGGTCTCTGTTTTCTTTTCTTTTTTTTTTTTTAAGGTTTTATTTATTTATTTTATTATTTTCGAGAGGGAGGGAGAGAAAGGGCGCTCCCAGTAGGGGGAGGAGGAGGAGCAGAGGGAGAGAATCTCAAGTGGAAACTGTACTGAGCATGGAGCCCATAGGGGCTTGATCTCACAACCCTGAGATCATGACCTGAGCAGAAACCTCGTTTAACTGACTGAACCACCCAGGAGCCCAGTGGTCTCTGTTTTCTTAGTGATAGAGGAGAACCCATCTGCCTTGCTCAGGAAGATAATGTCTGCCAGGAACCAACTTCCTCAGTAGATTTGGTGGAATGCCTAGTGCAATATCTCTCGGATAATACAGTTGAGTAGCCAAATGAGGAAATAACAAATGTTTACCATTTGATGATAGTATACGCTCAGAAATAGAATAATGAAGTAGAATATGTACTCATAGAAATAGAAATATGAAGTAGGCTAAGCAAGCATCTAAAACGACAGCAATGGTTGCTGCTAAGGCTCCTAAAAGTATGAAGTAGAAGTATGAAACCAATATGCAGGTTTAAAGTAGGCATTAAAATTTAAAAAAAAAAAAAAAGAATCAAGAAAGGACTGAAACACCGAGAGTTATATTGAGGAACACGTAATACAGTATTTTGCATTGAAGGATTAGTTTTTAGTTAATGCAGAACATTTGGGATACACCATTGTATTAGACCTGCCTGATGTTTCTTTGCTTTCTGTGTAATTGAAGAGATACCGCTAAGCCCTTGATACCCTTGGTATAATGTTGAAAGCAAGCAAGTTAGTCTGTAGTGTTTCCTCACCTACACTTTGTCCCAAGGTCGTTTATCCATTAGAAACCATTGTCATACTGCCAAAGACCTATGAAAATATTTGCAAACTGAAAAAAAGTATAGGCTTCAAAGTATGAACTACAAAATAAAACTACAAAACTAAAATTGATAACATTTTGTCAATTTCATTAATGGTCAAATTTAGTATTCATAAAACTATCATTGACACTGAAAAACAATTTGTTGCTTAAGTTTTCTCACTTCAGGAAAACCTCATGATATGCACAGTCATTTGCTAGAAATCATATCATAGCTAAGTAATTTACTATAGCAAAATAATTTTAAATAAAAAACGATTCCTTCAAATTACAGCTGTGTGTGTGTGTGTGTATGTGTGTGTGTGTGTGTGGTGTAAAAGGTGAAGATATGGTACATTCTAAAATGTCTGATGTGATGTTGAAGATGTGTGTCGAGTGAGAGGCGCAGGACATCTTATTCTCTAAAAAGACCTGCTTTCTGTTCCCTCTCGCAAGGAAGCTGTGTGCCTCAGTTCTCCCTCGTGTAATGTAATTCCCAAACTGGGAAACACATTCACTTCAATAGTCTGGTTCTTGCAGTTATTTGCCTTTCTATTCTTTATTGAGAAATTGAAATCTTTGTCCCCAATGAAAGAAATTTTGGCGAGAAATATGGTAGCCTTCTCTACCCCCTTGAACTCATATTATGCTTAAGAAAAAAACAGAAACTAAAATTCCTTTAGTTGTTTTTAGGATCTATGAGAGGACTGGTTCCTGGATTGGAAGAGACAACACATAGTATCAGATAATCTGTATTCTCTTCTAAAACCTGTCCCATACTCTTCAATAGGAGACACAGAAAGTTTGAGGTACTTATAACTGTGCTAACACCCTTGCCTACATATCCCCTCTACAATCTGCAACTTCAGGTTATATGGTTTCTAACAAGGCAAACAATCTGCCTGCAGCCCCATGACCTCAAAGAGTCCAAGAGTAGAAAAGACTGCTAAAAGAAACCAAGTACTAAATAATGTGAGCTTTTGGCATAGAGTGCTTAGTCCTTGTCTTTCCATGCATTATTGTTTTGGGAAACATTGACTGAATAATATACAATATGGGAGAAATAGCATAGATATTTTTGAGCTTGAAAGAACCTTAGTGTTGACATTGATGTTCTTTGGAAATATTGAGGTATTCAGTACTTTCTGTGTACCATACAATGTTTACATCTAAATGCTGTTGGAGCGCATTCAATTCACTGAGCAAAAATCTAGAGGGAGCTTTGGGTTAACATTCTGATGTTTCCCTCTACTCTGCTCTTAGCTATTTGTAGTGCATTGAAAAGGTACTTTGTGTCCAGATGTCTAACATTCAGACCACCAAGACTAATAGGAACTGCCTGACCCCAGATGTAATTTTCAGCAATATTAATTGACGACAGAATTTGAGTTATTAGGACAATAGGACTCAACCAACTTGGCAGCTGCTCCCTCTGTGTGACTGATCACTTTCTAAGTGCTGTATTAACAGTCTTGGCTCATTGACCAATTTAATTTGAATGCAATTAATTATACAAATGTGAACTCTTCACATTTACTTTCATTAAAATTATATCGCAACAAAAAGAAAATAGGTATAAATCAAGCCACATGTGCTTGCTTCAAGTATGAGTCACATCATACATTTAAACATTCCTAAAGTCCACACACATCTGGGAGTTCTGATCACATGACCTTCTGTCTAAAAAAAACTTGGATACCTCAATAATCCCATGATTTATTCCATGATCTATACAGTTCTCTTTTGTACCCCAAACAGTAATGTAAATATGGGTCTCTTATGCCTAAATAACTAAATTATATGTTTAAATTTTAATTGTTTTGGAGATCTCTTCTCTTTTCTCCTTTTTAAATAGGAATTTACTGACTGAAAATGGCAGAAAAAATCTTAGAGAAGTTAGATATTCTGGATGAGCAGGCAAAGATACTCTTGGCCAGAAGAGCAAAGGTTTGTAAATGAAATGAAATGAAATTTAATTTAATCATTAAATGTTATAATTTCAAATGTGAATGATTTTTAATTTTTAGTTAATGATACATTAATATGGAGATATAAACTAATTTGTAAAAAGCAAATAATTATATTAGTTCGAAAAGTAGTCCATGTAAGTGAATACTATAAAGAATTAATTAGATATACAAGGTAACTTCTGGACAGCTGCCATATTTTTTTTTTTCAAGATTTTATTTAAATTCAGGTTGTTAACATATAGTGTATTATTAGTTTCAGGATACAGTTCAGTGATTCATCAGTTGCATATAACACCCAGGGCTTGTTACAAGTGCTCTCCTTAATGCCCATCACCTAGTTACCCCATCCCTCCAATCACCTCCCTTCCGGCAACTGTCAGTTTGTTCCCTGAAGTTAAGAGTCTCTTATGGTTTGTCTCTCGCTCTGTTTTCCTCTTATTTTATTTTTCCTTCCCTTTCCCTATGTTCATCTCTTTTGTTTCTTAAATTTCACATAAGTGAAAGTGAAATCATATGGTATTTGTCTTTCTCTGACTGACTTATTTTGCTTGCAAAATATTCACTGTAGCTCCATTCACATCATTGCAAATGGCAAGATTTCATTCCTTTGGATGGCTGAGTAATATTCCATTGCATGGGCGTGTGTGTGTGTTGTGTCTCTCTCTATATATATCCATTCATCAGTCGATGGACATTTGGGCTCTTTCCATATTTTGGCTATTGGATAGCTGCCATATTACATTAGGTTATAATATATCTAAAGTGATTAAGATTAAAAAATCAAATAGGCAGTCAAATAGTAAATGTGACTACTATAGTTCTCACTAATATTTTCTAACATATAAAAAGTTATTTAATTGGTTTATTAAAGGAAGAAAATATTTGGTATAGTTACCAAATTAAAAATAAAGGTTATAAAAATTAAAGTAAAAAAGGTGGGACTTTTATAAAATTCTTTATAAAATATTAATAAAGAATACAATTTTGGGGGCACCTGGGTGCCTCAGTTGACTGAGTGTCAGACTCTTGGTTTCAGCTCAGGTCATGACCCACTGGTAGTGGATGGAGCTCTACATCTGGCTCCCTGCTCAGCAGGAATCTGCTTCCCCTCTCCCTTTTCCTTTGCCCCTGCCCCCCCCATTATGTGCTCTCTCTCTCAAATAAGTAAATAAGTCTTAAAAAAAAAAGAATATAGTTTTAAAAACCGTATTCTTAGCATATATGGAAAAATATGGAAAAAACAATAAATTCATTCTGTTATCATTACCCAAAATTTGAAATAGCAAACTAGGAGTAACTTACTAAAACAACCATATTGGACTTAAGCACCCCAAAGTTTTTTCCTTTTTAATATTTTGTTTAAAATGAAATGTACTGGGGTACCTGGGTGGCTCAGGGGGTTAAAGCTTCTGCCTTCGGCTCAGGTCATGATCTCAGGGTCCTGGGATTGAGCCCTACATTGGCCTCTCTGCTCAGCGGAGAGCCTGCTTCCCCCTCTCTCTCTGCCTGCCTCTCTGCCTACTTGTGATCTCTCTCTCTCTCTGTGTCAAATAAATAAATAAAATCTTTAAAATAAATAAAATGAAATGTACTTTAGAAAATATGAGAGATAAATCTATTTTTTTTGTCCTGAATTTCCCTTTTATATGTGATTAGTCATTATAATTCTTACCTTTTACTAAGAACTTCCTTCATGCAAAGCATTTCAATGCATTTTCTAATTTTGTGTTACTATGTCTAATTTAAGTGTTACTGAGAGAGGATTCTCTGGATATTCTTTTGAAAGTATATATAATCAAAATCTAAAACTTTTCTTATTTTTTAAAGTATAAAATTAAAACATTTGGAAATAAGCAACATACAGATATATATATAAATTATACTTAAAGAGGGGCACCTGAATGGCTCAATCAGTTAAGTGTCTGCTTTTGGCTCAGGTCATCATCCCAGGGTCCTGCAATCCAGCCCCACATAGGGCTCCCCACTCAAGGGGGAGCCTGCTTCTCTCTCTCCCACTACCCCTGCTTGTGCACATTCTCTCTCTCTCTCTCTTTCTATGTCAAGTAAATAAATAAATTCTTTAAAAAATTAAAGAAAATTATATAGAGGAAAATTGTCTTTGGCCTCTTCAACTATTTCCTCTTGAGGCAAACAACACTTAGTAATTTGGGTTTATCCATCCACATTTTCTTTTGTGCTCTCACAAAGATATACAAATATTATATATGTATGTATAAATCCATTTATCTTTACATATACTCATAAATATGCAGTTGCACATATACATACATACATTTATGAAGGTGAATTGTCTCTATTGTCTTTTTTAATGACCAGAAGATGAGATAACAATATATAAATCACTTTGGTGCTTCTTTATTTTTTAAAACTTTTTATTTTGAAATAATTATCTACTCATAGGAAGTTTCAGAAGGATTGTAGAGAGTTCCATGTCCCTTTCACCCCATTGCCCCCAGTGGTGACATCTTATATGGGTTGTGTACAGTATCAAAACCAGTATGGGTCCCAACCCGTGTTAACACTGGTATATTGCTGTTAACCAGACTACAGATTTTACTTAGTTTTAACCATTTTGAACCTGTGTTCATTTGTGTGTATAGTTTTATTGATTTTTATCCCATAATAGACTTGTGTGATCACTACCACAATCAAGGTCAGTACATTCCTATCACCATAAAAGAACTCCCTTACGTTACTTCTCTGTATTTGTATCTATACTCCCACCCCACTCCCCATCTATTTCTGGCAATAGCTAATATGTTCTCCATCTCTATCACAGTAATTTTGAGGATGTTATATAAATGGAATCATTCAGTATGTGAAATTTTGAGATTGACTCTTCACTAAGCATAATGCCCTTGAGGCCCATCTCAATTTTTGTATGAGTCAATAGCTTTATTATTATAGGTAATATATACATTTTATTGCTAGATAGTATGCCATTATATGGATGCACAGAATTTCAATCACTCACCCACTGAGGGACATTTGGGTTGTTTGCAGTATTTTGTTCTTAAAAATAAAGCTGTTTAAAAAAAAGATTAAAGAGAGCTACTCTGAATATTTGTGTCCAGGTTTTTGTGTGAACATAAGTTTTCATTTCTCTGTGGTAAACGCCCAAGAACGTAATTGTTGGGGCAATTTCTGTCTCTTATATTCAACAAGGTTAAGGCCCAAGATTTGATGTGAATTTCCCCTCCCTGCGTCTCAGTGAGGAAACTGCCTCAATAAGTAAGCTGAGCTACTGTGGGATTTACCTCATTTGTTTCCCTTTTCTTGGGGATTAGGGTTCCCCCACCCCCTGCCTGTTTTCTAATGCCTGATTACAGTTGTTTTCATGTGTTTTGTCTGGTTTTCTAGTTATTTACAGCAGGAGGGCAATTCCTGGAGCGCTTAATCCTTCTTTGGCAGAAGCAGAAGTTCCTATGCTTTGACTTGCTTTCAAATTTTTCATCACTTTATTCCTCTGTGCAGTGCTGAGAGATTTTTTTAGAAAAGATTTTTGGCTCCATAACTAACTCGTTAGCTATATCCTTTTCTCTCTTCAGTCCATCTCTATAAATATTTGAACAAAGTCTTTTGATTGCTTTCTTAACTCTATTTCTGGCTCATGCCACTAGACAAACGTTGGAGTGATTCACCACGTTCATGGGGACAGCAAGAGCAGCAGGTTGGAGACCATGTTGCTCTCCTTCCAATAACTCGATGTATGAGTATTGTCTTTGCTTAATTTATGGGTCTTTCTTAAATTCAAAATTTAGAATTAGGAAGTAGCCTTCATGATCATCTCGTCCAAGTTCCCCTCATTTCATGGACGGGAAAAGAGCTGCTCAGGTCACACAGCAACAGCATAGAAAATGTTGGTACACAAGCCCCTCATTTTCAATCTGTAATATTTCTCCATTATTGACTGGCACATAAATTCTGTGTGTGTGCATAAAGTGAGACTAATTTCGTTCCTTTCCACACAGGATTTTCTCCTCTATGAAAAGTGCTCATTTTTTTACAATGTTGTACTTTGGCTTTCCTGCAGAAAAACAGGCTTCAGTCTCAAGGAAAGAAAAATACGTCAGTTACACCCCTGACATTTGACTTTCAGTCTGAGTTTGAAGAGGCTATTGTTCCATCCGTATCTAAGAAAGTACCCAGGATCACAGAAGACAATTCATACAGTATTAAAAAAGCAAAAAGGTAACCATCCTAACTACTTCAGACTTTCAGTTTGGAGCTTTAAAGCATTACTGTAGATTTGTCTTAGATTATGTACTTAAATGTAAGCTTTGTCTAACATAGGTTATGTTTCATAGTGCTTATGAATTACAACATACTTGGTCAGCATTCTGAATAGTCACCATTTATAAAATATTTATTATAATATTTTACTATTACAGATGGTAGTTAGGTACTAATTACAATTCTGAATTTTTAAAGTATGACTTGTCTTGAATTCTCTTACATTGCCCCAGATTAATGTCAGGATTATTTCAGACTTTAGACTGACAGACTGATAGACTGACAAAAGTCCACGTAGAAAATCAAGCAAGTCAGTTTCTCTGTGTCCTTACAAGGGGTAGCCTGAGTATGTCATACTTGGTTTTTTCCCTGGCGTTCTGTATGTGCACTATGCCATATAATTTTTCTAGGTATCAGAAATGTGGAGAAGAGCCCAGGCAAAAGAAATAATAAGATATAGAATTAAAAGAACTTCAATCGTACATTGGTTGGGGGGGGGGCCTGTTCTTACATCATCAGTGTGTTCAGTGTAGTTTTACAGATGAGGAGTCCATCTTAGTGAGGTTAAATAACTTGCCCAAGGTCACACAGATAAATGGCCCAAGCTGAATTTAAACTCCAGCAGTTTAATTTCAGAGCCTGTGCTCTCCATCACCACCAATCTGTTCTGAATGTGGAATGAATTGGACTTTCAGACTTGGTAACTAAGTGTATTATGACACTTTGTACTTAGGAGAACATATTATGCAAAGCAGATTGGGGTGGATAAGAGGACTAGAGTGAGAAGAGCTTTGTTTTATTTTGGATATATTAAGTTTTAGATGTCTGAAGGGTATTCAGGAAGGGAGCATCCTTCTTCCAGGAAGCAACCCATTCTTGCAGTGAGTCCTCTTTAGCTATGAAAAAAAATGATTGCTTAAATATCAGAGCACGAAGCAGAAAGTTTCTGTCCTCATATCAACAATGCTCTCCTGGTTTCATTGATTTTATTGGATAGATTTAGTTCCTCCATCTCTTGAGATACAGTTCCTGGTCTTATAAGTTATGGAAATTTAATTTAGGATACTAGTCACCAGAGCTTGCAAATCTCGCTCCCACACCGAGCCAAGATGTCAGAGCTAATTCACACAACTTTCAGCTTAGCCTGAACTTTACGTCATAGCTGTCCCCACTTGGAGCAGTGACTTTCTGGTCACTGCAAGCCTCTTTCATTTCTGACCTCTAGCCCCGTTGCTATTCAAAGTGTGGTCTTGGGGCACCTGGGTGGCTCAGTGGGTTAAAGCCTCTGCCTTCGGCTCGGGTCATGATCTCGGGGTCCTGGGATCGAGCCCCGCATCGGGCTCTCTGCTCAGCAGGGAGCCTGCTTCCCCTCCTCTCTCTGCCTGCCTCTCTGCCTATTTGTGATCTCTCTCCCTCTGTCAAATAAATGAATAAAAAAAAAAAAAATCAAAGTGTGGTCTTCCATCCAGCAGCATACTATCACCAGATTTCCAAGTTCCAGAACTTGGAAATGCAGAATGTCTGACTCTCTCCCAGACAGAAGCTGCAATTAACAAAATCCCCTTGGTGATTCTCATGAACACTAACAGTAGAGAGGCACTACTCTAGCCCAGTGAGTCTCAAGTATGGAGGGCTCCTTAAAACACAGATTGCTGGGCTGCATCTGTGGAGTTTTTGATTCAGTAGGTCTGGATGGGGCCTGATCATCTGCACATCTTTTAAGTCTCCAGGTAATGCTGGTGCTGCTGGGCCTGGAACCATCTTTTGAGTTTCTGCTCTGGCTTATGTGCTACTCTAACCTTCTTGCCCAGGGCCAACATCTGTTCATTCCGTTTTTTCCCACAGTTTGCTGAATATCAGAGCAACTCCCAATCTGGTGCCATGGTCACCTAATTTGTGAACTCTGCCCAGGTTTATTTGTTGCTGAGCTTTGCTTTCAGAGTAGAAGTTTTTAACCCATCTGCACATTGGTATTACTTGGGGAGCTTTAAAATAATTGGATTCTACTTTAATTAGTTTGGAGAGAAGCTCAGGCATTACTGTTCTTAAGATTCCCCAGATGAGGGGCACCCGGGTGGCTAGGTGGGTTAAAGCCTCTGCCTTTGCCTCGGGTCATGATCTCAGGGTCCTGAGATGGAGCCCCGCATTGTACTCTCTGCTCGGCGGGGAGTCTGCTTCCCCCTCTCTCTCTGCCTACTTGTGACCTCTCTCTCTGTCAAATAAATAAATAAAAATCTGAAAAAAAAAAAAAAAAAGATTCCCCAGATGATTCTTACATAAAGCTGAGATTGAGAACCATTCAAATTCTTAAGCTTCTTTCCCACTTACTCCAGAGACATGTTTTCCATGTTACCATTAGTTCAGGATTTCTGCATTTTTCTTGGATAAATGGGAATTGATAAAATATTAGAAATATCTCTTGATTAATCTGTATATTGTCTTAAAGATTTCTCAGTAAACCCAAACCTACTCTTTCCTGCAACTTTTCATAATTGGATGTTTTACAAAATAGTCATACTCATTTTACCAAAATCCCTTTAAAAAATTACCTGTACCCCTGAAACAGATAATATGTTGTATGCTAATTTATTGAATTTAAATTTTAAAAATAAATAAGATAAATAAAAATAAATAAAAAATTAAACAAATTAAAAATTACCTGGAATAAGTAATTTTTAAAAAAGAGACAAAGTGATTTCTCCATTACCTAAGCATTTAGTACTGGATTATCAGCTGAAAATGGCAATTTTACCACTTATGAAGTGGTAAGAAATAGAAAATAGGTTAGGGGCAAAGAGACAGATTAAGAGTATTTAAATTGTCCCTGAAAATTAAAAGACTCCTGAGGTTACAATTAAAAAAGGATATTTTTTCTTTAGATTAATAGATTAATAGGAGCTTCTCATTAGAAGAATTATTTTCCTAAAAATAAACCTACACTGAGAACTGTCAAAGAATATTCCTTTTAAAAGTAGTTTTATGACAATAGGATAAACTTGCAAATAAAAAAGGTAATTAAACATGAATAGAGCATTCACTTGCAGCCTATAGTGAAATTTAATTGGCCAAATTCTTTGTTCCTTTAATTGAATACTCTATGTGACGTTAGCCTGGCATGGAGATGAAGAGAATGAGATTTATAGGCCGGTTGTCAGGTTTGTACTTAGCTTTACTTCCTACTAGTTGTAACTTTGGACAAGTTATATAACCTCTTTGTTTCTCAGTCTCTCCTTGTGCCTCAATTTCCTCATCTCCTCATCATTATCCTGTGGATAATAATAGTACGTAGTCCATAGGGTTGTTGTGTGAGTTATATGGATTAAAATATGTGAAGAGTTTAAAATTCTCCAGCAACAGTAGGCACGCAAAAACAAAAACAAAAACAAAACCCATCTAATACAAATATAAGCTGTATTTTTGAAAAATACAATCTTATATTCCAATCATTAAAAGTAAGATAGTAATGAGATATACTACTCCTGTTTACATATGGCAATCATTTCTAGAATCTTAGGTAAAGTAGGACTTACAGGTAAGTAGGGTGGGGTGAGGTGGAGCTGGAAGGATAGAGAAGAGGGAGACTTTTATATGAGTGGAAACAGAGATTCATGCCGCCCTTGCTACTGCCCACACCATTTCTCAGTTATGTGGGCACAAGCTCCTTCAAGGCCCCACGAGGATTCTGGGAAGATAACAGCCGCAACTCTAGCTCTCTGTGGGGAGAGCTTCACTACTGAGCTGAACATTCTTCTCTGTAGCTGGAAGAGGACTCCTACTTATTGCTCATACCTGGAGAAACCTGATATTCTCAAGCAGAGTTTCTCAACAGTAACTGCCCACTTGAGAGGATTTGGAAAATATGCTGAGCCCTGCCTAGAAATCATGATTTAACTATTGGGGAAAAGTCTGGGCATCAAAGCACCCTAGATGATTCTAATATACAGCTAGAAATTTGAGAAACATTTCTAGAGGCCTCTTCATTTGTCACTCCCTCACTCCCCATAGCTTATTTGCAGCTCATACATGGCAAAAGAATCTTATCTTTCCCTGACTGATATTACCTCTCAAATAGCTTGACCTTTATAGGTGCTGAGAGAACCCACATTCACTGAAATGAGAGGTCGAAGAGAAATCACAGGTCACTCATATGAAGGAAGGAGACAAAAACAATCAGAACACGTGACTCCTAATAAGGCTGATTATGGAAGAAACAGAAGAGAACTTAAGAAAATATATATCTTGGGGCACCTGAGTGGCTCAGTGGTTTACAGCCTCTGCCTTCAGCTCAGGTCATGATCTCAGGGTCCCTGGTCAGCGGGGAACCAGCTTCCCCCTTTCTCTCTGCCTGCCTCTCTGCCTACTTGTGATCTCTCTGTCAAATAAATAAATAAAATCTTTAAAAAAAAAAGAAAATATATATCTTAAGGACTCAAATATTCAGGGATTTAAAAATAAATGAAAGGATTTAAAAATATTTCTAAAATAAAAAAAAAAAGATTAAAAAAAATATTTCTGGGGACTCCTGAGTGGCACAGTTAGTTAAGCATCCATTCCCTTGGTTTCGGCTCAGGTTAAGATCTCAGGGTCCTGAGATTGAGCCCCACGTCAGGCTCTATACTCAGCACAGTCTGCTTAGCATTCTCTCTTTGTCTCCCTCTGCCCCTCCCCCTGTTCTCTCTCTCTCTCAAATAAGTAAATCTTACGTGTGTGTGTGTATGTATATACATACATAATACATAATACATACATACACACATACATACATATATGTGTGTATACATTTATATACATGTATATAAATATATATGTATATATACACACATATATAAAATGTATGTATATATACACACACATATGTGTGTATATATATTTAAAAAATCAAAAATTGAGTAGGAAAATGAAAATAAAATACAGATGAAAACTGGGTTGATAATCTAGAAGGTCAAATAGAGGCACAATCTAGAGAAAATACAAAAAAAAAATGAAACGGAAATCATATTGAAAAGAGATACATAATAGGGTTTCAGGATATTTGACCTGTAAATATATACTTAATACATAAATCAGGAAAGTAAAAAACATGGTAAGGAAATAAAGAAATATTAGGAAAAAAGGCCCTTTTTTTTGAAGACATACTTGAATTTTCAGATCAAAAGAGTTACCAAGTGCTAGACTTACAGTAAAATTATTTGATTATTTATTTAATTCCAAAGGCAGAAAATAATTGGTTAATTACAAAATAAAGGAAAGCAAATGATTTTCATACATCTCATATGAATTTCTGAGTCTAGAAAATAGTAAACCATTTTCAACTTTTGAACAGAATGGCAATCCAAGAATCTTCTATTTTTGGATGACTCATTTATTTTCTTATTTTTATTTATTTTCTATTTTTTAATTTTTTAAATTTTAATTTTTTAAATTTTTTATTTTTTTGAGTCATCATTTATTTATGGGAACAAAAAAGAGACAAATTTTGGAGTATGAAAAACTTTAGAAGGTAATCTGCCTATGTATTCTTTCTGAGGAATTTACCTGGATAACTATTTTATCCAAATTAAAATTAAATATAATTAAAATAAAGACCCAAACTGGAAGTCTTTATGACACAAAAATGTATTTGGAATTATCTCGTGGTACCAGAATGAAAGCTTTGGACTTCCATCTCACAGTAGCTGTTCTGTAAAAACAATAAAACATTCCAAAGCATTATCAGGGAAGTTATCCATAAGAGATTTCCAGTTGGGAAGAGGTAGCTTTTAGAGCAACTCCCATGCTTCCATCTGAGCTATGTCCTTCTCTTGCGTTTCTTCCCTTTATGTGCCAATTCATATCCATTCCAGGGACGTGCAGCAACCTTCCTTTAACTTTAGCCTATGCAGTACAAAACCAAGGCCTTGACCTATATTCCCTTTAACTCAACTACAATAGGATATAATTTCCCAGGGAATTTTCCTAAATATAAAAACCAAAAAAGGGGGGAGTAGAAGGGGATGAATTAAAAAAAAAAAAATATATATATATATATATATATATATATATATATATATCTCAAAACCAATACAATTTACAGAAAATGATTTGTGATTTTATGCTAGTGAATTAACCCACCAAATTTATAATCCAAGTTTCATTCTTTATATTAAATAAGAACCCAGTGCTAGGAAGTGAGTTTTTATTCTTAGGATCTTATCCTCTCATTCCTTCTCTACTGTTGAAAAAAATTCTCCATGGATCTCCTATTTCTGTACATCTTGTGAGCAGAGGCACTGGATGCCTTTGTTCCTATCCTCTCAATGATTTTTGTATAACAAACAGCCTCGAAAGGGATAGTGCTTTCCTCTGAGCAAGAGCAGGAATGTTACTGTCCATTATAAAAGACTTGAGTTCCTTAAGCTCAGGGTTCCACTCTTGTAACATAATGCACTGTGTGTGCAGGAATCATCTGGCCCTCTGCTTATTGCCCTGTGGAATTGGGGCTCAGAGAACTGTTGCAGAAAATGCTATTCCTATCACTGTGAGCAATAATTAGGCTTTTGCCTCTGACTCAGGAGTCTACTTCACAAGGAGTCTACTTCACAAGTAGGCTAACTCTTTAGCTTGTAAGTAGGGTCAAATCTCAGACCTTTCACAGTTCTTTGTACCTACTTTTAGGAAAGAAGCTTGGAGGTAGAATGACAAAAACTGTGACACCCCTCCCCTCTATTTCTTTGCAAACTGAGTGGTAAAAATACTTTGGGCTCATATTCAGTGAGAAAAAGAGCACGCTTATCCAGGTCCCTGTGAGCTTAGAAGGACCATGTGTATATACCCATTTTGTCTACACCATAAGTTATCTGCTTCTAGGCATCAGGCTTTATAATTTAGGTTATTCCTCAACTAAATTCACAAAATTAACCCGTATAATAAAATTCTTAAAAAGAAATAAAACAATATGACAAGGGACTATGTAAACTAGAAAAGAAAATCATGATCACTTGAGGACAGAGTTTGTATATAATTAATCTTAAAAACCAACTATCTAGAATTTGGTTTGCTTTATTTCTTCTAAATCATGTTAAATATGCATTTATTGAAAGACAAAAAAATAAAAATAAAAATCCCATAATTTCCTAGTACTTCCACCACGTTTTGGCTTTCCTCTCATAAGCATACTGAACCTTTAAAAGCATTTTATAAAATTAGCATGTCTAACACCTCCCAGAATATTAAAATGACCATCATTTGAGAAATTGAAGAGAAAAAATGGGCAAAAGAAAGGCACAATATCAGTAATGAGTAAAGAGCTACACTATAAGTATAAATTAAAATACTTAAAATGAGTTCTTTGTATAACTATGCTGTTTTGAAACATGGGTGTAATAATGAATAATCTAGGGAAGTATAAATGGGGGACATAGTCGCAACAAGAAAATGAAGACATAAATAAATTAATAATTAGAAAATTTTGAGAAATAGTCAAATAACTGTCTTTTACAAAACTACCGTCTTGAAGCTGTATCGGAGGTCTGTTTCTTCAAAGTTTCAAGGAATTATTTCAATAGTTTCTGAGCATAGACAAAAATGGAATAGTTTCAGTCCTTTTTAAAAAGATGTCTTTGATCCTCAAGTGTGACCACAAGAACATAAAACTGTTGCTGAATCTCACTTACAAATACAGATTTTTTTAAAACCTAAAATAAAATATTAGCTTAATTGTTTCATTTGCCTGTTCTCAACTCAGGAACACATACCATAAAGCAGTTTTATATTTCTCCAATTTCATTCTGATCATTTTTGGTTATTAAAAGTTTGTCTGATTTAGTATTTTGATTCCACATGCTAGTTGAGGCTTTCCCTTTCCCTGTCTAGCCAGTCTATGGACACTGCCAAAGCTGAAGTGGAAAAAGGAGTATGCCCAGTGAGTGGGAGGTGGGTAGAGTCTTCCTAGCACATCTCCCCCTCTTCCTTCTTATAATCTGTGGTGCTTCTGGTATGGGAAAAGTGTTGTGCTAGATCCAGCTCCTACCTGTTTGTCAAAACTGTTGAATTTTCAGAATTTTATGAGATGGTTAGGTTATTATTAAAAGTTAAACTGTAAGCTAAAAATTCAATGACAAGTGAAAACAGACGATACTCAAAACTCATCCCTAATTATTTTACTATATTTTACTATTATCTGTAGTTGAAATCATTTATATCTATTGTATCCATGTGGTAGAATTATTATATAATATCATGCTACTACACATTTCTTTTCAATTGCTCATTCAGTGATGTCCCACGGGTAGCTGAAATCAACCATGGGTGTATTTACACACCACAGAAATTGACAAACACTACAAATGAGGCCTTGATTTGTTATTTGCCTAAATTTAAGAAAGTGGGGGAGAAAATGTAGATGAAGATTAAACTTAAAAGTGTGTCTTGCCTGTAGCCATTATACTCTGAATAGCACACAAAATTGAGGCTATATTCTAGAATTCAAAAATTATTGTTTGACTCAGCAAAAAAAAGTAGCTTGTGCCATTCATGAATGAATGAAGTTCTAACATATGTCTCTATTGTTTCATTTTCATGTTATTCATTAAGGTGAATGAAAATGTCAATCAACATTCATGTTGGAACTGTACTCAGAGAAAAGGTTATTAAATATTTGCCAGCACCACACCCCCCTCCTCTACCCCTGTATGGGAGTAAGAGAGGAGGGAGAAGGAAAGGACAGTGCTTCTTACCTACCTAGCTTCTGCTACCTCTTCTTTCTCATTTATCATCTTACAGCCAACTCTAGTCAAAAAGAACCCTCCTGGTGAAATGGGTGAAGATGATCAAAAGATAGAAACCTCCAGTTTATAAGATAAATAAGTCCTGAGGATGTAATGTACAGCATGGTGGCTAGAATAAAAAATACTGCATTGCCTATTTGAAAGTTGCTAAGGGAATAGATCTTAAAAGTTCTCATCATAAGAAAGAAAAGTTTGTAACTATGTGATGATGATGGATATTAACTAGACTTATTGTGGTAATCATTTCACAATATATACATATATCAAATAATTATGTTGTACACATAAAACAATTACAAAGTTATAGGTCAAATATATTTCAAGTAAAATAAAAAAAGCTTTTCCTGTGTGCTTATACAGTACCACTGTGTTAGGCATTTGGTGGTGGTGTGGGAGTTGGTGTTTGTCCCAAGGGAAGAGGAATCTCAGAATTTCTATATTTGACATAGTGCTTGCCCTCAAAAAATTGTAATCCTTACAGCTGGAAGAAGAAGACAAAAAAGAACCTAACTCTTTAAGGAGGTACAAGTGATAGTTCCTCGGACAGACCAGTTCCCTAACCAAGGAGAGCCTCCTTCAGCCACACCTCTTCAAATTCATCCTCAACTCTTCCACTCTCCAGTATATGTCACAACCTCTTTTGCTAAGGATCACTAGCTTGGCAGTCAGCAATCTGCATGTGGTGCCAGCAAAATGGCTCAAGCCCAGTTACAACCTCAGTGTCCATTTTTCCCCTTCAGAAACTCAGGCATCCTTGCCACGCCAAGCAATGGGATGCAGTGTGCTCTGATTTCTCCTCCCCATTCCACCCTCCAAATTTGTTTTTATATAGCTAGACATAGGGCAAATCAGGAAGTGTGCTACAGGTGTGCAGCTGAAGAATAAGACGGCAGACTCTACCTTTTGAAAGAGTCAGTCTTAAACTTTTTTTTTAAATTAATTTTTATTTATTTGACAGATACAGAGAGAGATCATAAGTAGGCAGAGAGGCAGGCAGAGAGAGGGGGAAGCAGGCTCGCTGCTGAGCAGAGAGCCTGATGCGGGGCTCGATCCCAGGACCCTAAGATCATGACCTGAGCAGAAGGCAGAGGCTTTAACCCACTGAGCCACCCAGGCACCCCAAGAGTCAGTCTTTATAAGTAATTTCTTAGGAAACCCCAAGAATCTCTGTTCCCTTCAACTCTGAAAAAAGAAGGAAAAGCCACAGCAGACTCTATGATGTCAATGACATAATTCTGGTATGCCCCCCTACCCCCCTACCCCACTACAGTTTTCTGCTACTTGGGAGAAGATGGGAATATCTAGCCCCAAATATTGGTGGTTCTTTGTAGAATACGGACTATTTATTATTCCTTTTTTGAGTGCTATAGGTAAAAAAATCATCTGGTCACCCACTCTAGAACAACAGGATAGTGCCTTTCAATAACTTACTGTATTAACAAAGTAAAATCTAACACTGTATTAAATAAATTTTACTCTATTATGACTCAGTGGAGTAAATTTCAGGAATAATAAAAAGTTTAAAAAGTACCACTCATTGGCCACTTACTTTGTCACAAACATTCGCTAAGCACTTTCTAAACTTTATTTTACATAATTCTTATACTAACTCTAGAAAGTAGCTATTGACCACATTTAGCCTGTGAAGGACTGAGATTCAGAGGAAATCAGTATTCTGCAGAAGTTCGCATAGAGTTGAGATGCAAAGTAAGCTCCAATTCCAAAGTCCACACTCTTTAGTTCACCATAAGGAAATTCATATCTAAAAACACCTCTCTATATTCTGGAAATGTATTTGAGAAATGACTTTATAAGATAAGGCTAAAAAAATGATCTTCTTAACAAGACTGTATAGCCAACATCATCCTTAGGGTGTAACACCTGATACATTCCTGTTTAAATTAGGAGCAAAAGGATGCCCGTTATATACTGCACTATACTGCACTATTCTAGAAGTGCTTGCCAGTGATATTAAATAAGGACATAAGACAAAAATATAAATATTTTGAAAAGAACAGATAAATCATTTTGTGAAGATTAAATGATTATTTACTGAAAAATCTAAAGAGAATAAAATAAAATCTCATTGGAAATTTTAAGATTATAAGAAAGTTTAATAAAAATTTACCAGAACAGTTTGTGTACTCAACATGTTTATTACACATGTACTATGTGCCAGTCACTGTTTGAGGTGCTGGGTATACAAGAGTGAACAAAACAAACTCTGCCCTCAATTTACATTTTAGGATAAGGCGAGGAGACAGATATTAAACTAAATGAACAAATGAATATAATATATAATATAAATATATAATATAAATCCACTAGTGATAAATACTATGAAGAAAAATATAGTAAATTAAAGAAATTAAGATTGATAGAGATTACTATTTTAGATAGAGAAGGGGACAGAAAAGACCTTTTTGGAGAGATGGAAATTTGAGTAGAGTCTTAACAGAATTCTCTCTTACAACTTTTTTTTAAAGATTTTATTTATTTATTTGACAGAGAGAGAGAGAGGCAGAGAGAGATATCAAGTAGGCAGAGAGGCAGCAGAGAAAGAGGTGAAAGCAGGCTCCCTGCTGAGCAGAGAACCCAATGTGGGGCTCAATCCCAGGACCCGAGATCATGACCTGAGCCGAAGGCAGAGGCTTTAACCCACTGAGCCACCCAGGTGCCCCTCTTTCTTACAACTTAAGGCAGTAACCTTTGGCAGTAGCCAGGAGAAGAATATTACAGGCAGAGGGACAAGCAAATACCAAGGTCCTTAAGTGCAAGCTTAAGTTCCTTTCTTCTTATACCAAAAAGCTAGAAAATTCACTCTGCTTCTACGTGAAGGGGTGGGGGGAGTGCACAGAGAGAGCCCTGGAGGGGCATTCAATGGAAGTTCCTTTACTTAGAAACATGAGTGATGGGGAGACAGTTTCTGTCTTGGAGTGAGAACTTTGAACTTTATTTGAGTCTAGTAGGAAACAATGGGAGGGAAATGCCATTCACATTTATATTTTATGGATGCCACCATAGTTGCACTGAGAATAGACTGAAGGGGATGCGTGATAGCAGAGAAAGCCAACAGAAGGCAAGAAACATGTGAATGTAGCTCAGATGGGAGATGAAGGTATCTTGGACTAGGGTAGAAGTAATAAGGAAAGAAGTAGTTGGATTTGGGATGTGTTTCAAGAAAGATCCACTGAGATTTGGCAATAGTTGGGGATGGGGAATGAGAGAAAGAGAAATCAAATATATTGTCAAGTTTTTGGCCTAAACCTCTGGTTGAATGGAGCTGGGAAGACCTCAAAGAGGAACAGATTGGGAAGGAAGCAAAAGCAAGAATTTGGTTTTAAATGTGCTAAGTTTGAGATGCCTATAACATACCTAACTGCAGAAGTCATACAGCAGTTGGATATATAAATCTGAAGCTCAGGGAAGAGTTTGAGGGAGTATAAATTATAAATTATAATTATAAACCTGGGAGACATCAGTCTATAGATAATACGTGAAGGTGTGAGATTAGATATCAACTGAAGGTGAGTTTCTGAGGTTGGATGACTGAGTCACAGGTTACTCTAGCATTTAGTGGTCAGAAATATGAATTATGTGATACTTTATTATTATTTATTACTTAATTAACTTTATTACATACCATCAGTAGTCAGTTAAAGGATTTAGTGGAAAAAATTTCCTTTACAATAAAAAAATACTGTCATCATATCTGCTCTACTGTTTTGATACCTTAACTGACCGTAACTCTGTGTCCCATGACTTTAACTCAGGTCTGACAATGTCCCCAATATCTCATTTAATGAATTTCCAGCATATTTTTAAAGGATTAATCAGCTTACGAACCATAGTTTCCTAGAGTGCCCCCAATCCTATGACAATAGCAGCTTCCTATCTGTCTGTACTTCAAGTGATTATCACTAATATTTTCAGCTCTGGCTTAGTCCCATACTTTTACATTTTGTATTGTAATGTTATTAATACAACGATATCTAATCTATATAACTGGGACTTAACCACAGTTCTCCAAATTTATTTTTTAGATTAGTTTCATAGATTTTTCTGATTATTTTAATTTTGATCAATGTTATTTTTTCTAGGTGTGTCTTCTTTAAAAATGAACCTGAACCTACTAAAAAGAGTGATTTTGAAAAGTTAAATTTAAGACCACACTTTGTACCAACAAATATAAAAAATCAAGAAAGCAAGTCAATAGGTAATACTCTGTGTAACATATTTACTTTTTTAGTTTATTAATGAGTGCTGTTATTATGTACTTTGTTATTTATTAATGTGTATCTTAAAAGTTCTTGATGATTTGATATCTCTGTTGAAAGAAATTGCTTGAAAGCATTGGGCTTATAACCACAGCATGAGAGATTTCAATGAGCCAAAAATAATTTCCTAAGAGGAAGAGATGTTTAATACCAGAATAGACAATTTATACAAGTCGCAAATTAAGAATATATTTTTATGCTTATTTTTTTAGAAAGAAAATATCTGAGTTTCCTTTCAGGTCAACCCTAAGAGTATTCTTGTTACTGTTAAAAAAAGAAATCAATTAAGTATGGACATCTTGCTTAATAAAAATTTACTTTATAGTAACTGTAAAGGAAATTTCTTCAAAATTTAAGGAATCTGTAAGCTAGCAACTAACACTGCAGATCTTCAGAAAATTTGAGTTTTGTGTTGACTTTTTTTTTTTTTTCCTTTCTCTGGGATTACCAAAGAAGCATTCAGTTCAAGGATTCAAAGAATCATTCTCATTGACCCCTTTGACTGAGGCTCCTTGACTCCACATTGTCTTATATTCGTTCATTTCTCTGAAAACACTTCATCATCTAAATTCTCAAAGGATTTGTTTAGATACACTGTCTCTACTTCCTCAGCTTTTGTTCAAACTTCAGACAACTCCAGTCTGGTTTTTGCCTCCACCACTCTGCTGAAGCCACTCTGATCAAGAGTACCAATGATCTCCATTGCTAAGTACAAATAATATTTCTCTGGTTTCATTTTCTTCCATTTCTCAACATGAATATAGTTGGTTGATCAATCCCTTCCTCCTTAAAACTCTCCTCTTTGGGATTTTAAAACCCATATCTCTTGTTTTCCTGCTTTATCACTCTTTAGTCTCTCCTCTTCATTTATCTCACCCATCATTAAAATAATGTACAATTGACCCTTGAGCAACATTGGGGTTAGGGGAACTGACTCCACTGCACAGTCAAAAATCTGCATATGACTTTTGATTCTCCCAAAACTTAACTAATAGCCTACTGTTGACCAGAAGCCTTTCTAATAACATAAACATATTTTGTGTATGTATTATATGCTATATTCTTATAATAAAATAAGCTAAAGAAAAATTGTTATTAAGAAAATCATAAGATGGGGCGCCTGGGTGGCTCAGTCGTTAAGCGTCTGCCTTCGGCCCAGGTCAGATCCCAGGGTCCTGGGATCGAGCCCTGCATCGGGCTCTCTGCTCTGCAGGAAGCCTGCTTCTCCCGCTACCACTCCCTCTGCTTGTGTTCCCTCTCTCGCTGTGTTTCTCTCTGTCAAATAAATAAAATCTTTAAAAAAAAAAAAAAAGAAAATCATAAGAAGGAGAAATACATTGACAGTACTTACTGTATCAAAAATTCCGTGGGTAAGTGTACTGACGTAGTTCAAACCTATGTAGTTCAAGGATCCACTGTATATCACAGTTTATTCTACTGTCGAAATTTGGGGTTTTTGGTTTGTCAGCCGTTACAATGCTGAATGAACATTCTTCTTTATGCATCCTGCTGCATATGTGTTAAAATTTCTTGAGAGTGTATATCCAGGATTTATATTACCAAGCATACTTATCCTCAACTATAATAAATACTGGCAAACTTTCCAAAGTATGTGTACCAATCTGTACTCCCATCAGATTTGTGAGGGTTCTTTTTGTTCTGCTTTCTTGCTAACACGCAGAATTGTCTGATTTTTATTTTAGTGTACATAATAGCATATGATTATGTTTTAATTTGCATTTCCTCAATTACCAGTAAGTTTGAGAACTTTTTCATAACACAATTGATCAATTAAACTTACACTTTTGAACATCATCTGAGCTTTAGCTCATTTTATTTTCAAGACTTTATTTATTTGAGAGAGAGAAGGAGAGAGAGTGTGTGTGAGCAAGGGGAGGGTCAGAGAGAAAGAAAGAAGCAGACTAAACTGAGTGCAGAGCCCAAAATGGGGCTTGATGTGGGGCTTGATCCCAGGATCCTGACTGGGATGATCCAGAGCCAGAGTCAGACACTTAACCAACTGAGCCACCCATGTGCCCCTTAGCTCCTTTTAAAAGTAGGTTTTTGTCCTTTTCTCAATGATTTCTTTATATATTCTAGTCACTAGTTGTTTGTTGGTTTTATTTATTTATCATGAATATCTTCCCTCTTCTCTTTTTTTTTTTCCACTCTAGGTATCTTTTTGATGAAATTCTTTGACTTTAATAAAGTCAAATATACCAAATATTTCCCCATTTGATTACTACTTTTTTGTTCCATATTTAAGAAATGTTTTTCTACTCTGTGGTCATGAAGACCTTCTCCTACTTATTTTATAAAAGACTAGTTCTTCTTTTTACATTTAGGCCTAAACTCTACCCAAAATTAAATTTTGAGTGAGTAAGGGTCAAATTTAATTTTTTTTGTGTGTGTGGATATAGATATCTCAGCATATAATTTAAAAGGCTATTCTTTCCCTAATGCTCTGGGCTCTTTGCTCTGGGGTTCTTATTCTACTGCATTATTTGTCTATTTATCATTAATACCATACCACATTAATTTATGTAGCTTAAAATAACCCTTGAATCTGGTAGAGAAGTCTTCCAACTTTGTTCCCCAAGAATATCATGAATATTTTCTATTTTCCACTATTATTTTTTTCCTGTTGTCCATTAGTTATTTAGAAGTATATGTCTTCACTCAAAATACTTGAGGTTTATCTTTTTTTTAAAGATTTTTTTTATTTGTCAGAGAGAGCGAACACAAGCAGGGGAAGCAGCAGGCAAAGGGAAAAGGAGGGAGCCTGATGGGGGACTAGATCCCAGGATCGTGGGATCATGACCTGAGCCAAAGGCAGGTGCTTAACCCTATTTGAGGATTTTCTAAATATCTTTTGACTATATTTTTTTAGCACAATTACATGGTTGTTTGAGGATACACTCCATTTGATTTCAGTCTTATGTAATTAGTTAATGTGTGTTATCACTCACTAGATGGTTAATTGTTGTAAATACTCTTTATGTGTTTGAAAATAATGTATTTCCTATAGCAGTTGAGTACAGTGTTCTGAATATGTCTTTTAAGTAAAATTTGTAGCCTGTATTTTTTGACTCTTTTATATCCTTATTGATTTTTCTGTTTGCTCTTCTGACAGTTTGTGAGAAATTTCAGACTTATATTTTTCCTTATAGTGTCAAATTTTGCTTTATAGATTTTATTTTAAAGATTTTGTTTATTTATTTGACACAGAGCGAGAGATCACAAGTAGGCAGAGAGGCAGGCAGAGAGAGAGGGGGAAGCAGGCTCCCTGCTGAGCAGAGAACCTGATGCAGGGCTCGATCCCAGGACCCTGAGGTCATGACCTGAGCCGAAGGCAGAGGCTCCAGCCCAATGAGCCACCCAGGCGCCCCGCTTCATAGATTTTTGATATAGTTTAGGTGATATTATCAATTACATAAAATTTAAAATTATTATGTTTCTAGTAAATTGAACCCTTTTTAATTACAAAGCGATTGTCTTACTATCCAATATTACTGTAGTTACCCCAGCTTTCTTTTGGCTACCACTGCATGGTATATCTTTTTCCATCATTTTAATACCCTCTTATAACATTGTAATCTAGATTTATCTCTTGTAAATACTATTAAATTAAAAATCTACTATGGTAGGGGCGCCAGAGTGGCTCAGTGGTTGAAGCCTCTGCCTTCGGCTCAGATCATGATCTCAGGGTCCTGGGATCGAGCCCCACGTCGGGCTCTCTGCTCGGCAGGTAGTCTGCTTCCTCCTCTCTCTCTGCCTGCTTGTGATCTCTCTCCTCTCTGTCAAATAAATAAAATCTTTAAAAAAAAAAAAGAAAAAAAAAGTCTACTGTGGTAATCTTTGTCTTTGAAATGGAGCCCTTAGTCCATTTACACTTAATGTAATTGCTGATATTTTTGGATTTAATTTTGCTATCTTACTTTGTTCTTTACTTGCCCTTTTAATTCTGTAGTTTTTTTTCTGTCTTCTCATGTTTTTCTCTAGGATTGAATTTTTTAAGTTTCACTTTCCCGTTTATTAATTTGGAAGTTATCTACTCTGTTTCTATTTTTTTAATTTTTTATTCTATTATTTTTTTATTATATTCAGTTAACCAACATATAATAAATGATTACCCTGTGCAGTCTTTTAAAATCTAATATTGCCCTCATTCTGAACAAAAAAAAAGATCTTAGAACACTTCAGTTATTTCACTGACATCTGAATTTTATGTTATTGTTAAAATCCAGAGTCTTATCTAAATATTACCTAAATCAGACATGGATGAGACTCAAGGTATGATTCCTCTTGATGCAAAATTCCTCTCTACCTGTAAACCTCTGGAACTGAACAATATACATACTTGCAAAATGAAAGCTCAGACAAGCACAGGGTAGGCATTCTCATTCCAAAAGGAAGAAATAGAAAAGAAAGAAGGGGTGATGGGTCCTAAGCAAGTCCAACACCAGTGCTTGGCACTTAATAGGTGATCAATAAATAATTGTTGATTGAATGAATGCCAGATACTTTTAAGTTTGTTGTATCTATTATCTATTATCTCATTTAATCATCACAGCATTCCTCTAAGGTAAGTACCATTATTTCCCCTTAACAGATGAGAAAACTAAGGCTCACAGAAGTTAAATAACTCAACCTAAGGCTACAGGACTTAGAGACAAAAATATAGGTTGTGGTCCCAGGCTATCTAAATCTGACGTCTGTATGCTTGACCTGACACCATACTTACCTTAAGAAAATCCATCAAAGGATAATCCAGATTAATAAATAATTAGAGTTTGAGGGGAGGATTCAGTTTAAGGGGAATATTTCTCTCTTCAAAGGAATAATAAATGAAAAGATTCCTTTAATTATTGTGATTGCATTTTATTTAGAAATCCATTTTTTCCCTTAAGGATACCACTTTGTTGTGTGTTCTGAGGTCATAGTTCTGATCTCCCATAGTTTCTGATAAGTAGCCAGAAGTAAATAATCAAAAGTTGTATTCTGTTAATAGAAACCCACTTTTAAAGCAAATTAGAATATATTTAGCTCTGAAAATGTAAATGTAATGCAACATAAACACCTAAATTTGTCAAATTACATTTCTAAAAAGTTTACTAGAAGTAGAGAAAATAGGGGGCGCTTGGATGGCTCAGTCGTTATGCGTCTGCCTTCGGTTCAGGTTGTGATCCCAGGGTCCTAGGATCGAGCCCCGCATTGGGCTCCCTGCTCAGCAAGAGGCCTGCTTCTCCCGCTACCATTCCCTCTGCTTGTGTTCCCTCTCTCTCTGTGCTTCTCTCTGTCAAATAAATAAAAAAATCTTAAAAAAAAAAAAAGAAGTAGAGAAAATAGTTTATTGATAATTAGATTAGAAGTAGTCTAATAGTATGGAAATATCATTTGTATTTCTGTTTGTTTCTTTAGAGCTAGTGAAAGAAAATCTGAAATCAAGATCTTTTAGACCTCTTCTTTATCTTAAGGATACAGCTGAGGTAGGTTTAATTTGTCCACTTAATAATTACTTAGTAGAATTTCAGATTAGCGATGACAATTTTATATATACTTCTCTTAAGTCCCAAATTCAAATGTGTTTTAGGATTGAAAACATAAACTTTTAAAGTGATTTCATCTTTGATATTACTAAAACTTTATATACAGAGGTAATACAGAAGCTAATATATTATTTGCTTGATAGTCCATACAGCAGAAATTATTTATCAAATATGATAAGGCATAATAGTTATCATAAAGTCAGTTAAAACAGGACATCATAAAAAACTCTACATGCATAACTTAAATATTTAATTTTAATTTAAAATATGGAAATACACATCCATTTGTAATCTTTTCATGTATAACCAAGACTTTTTTTTAGCATGTTATGGTTATTTGAATTATATAGTTACAGTAACAACCATAAACAAGTTTGGGACTAACAATACTCTTTTTTTTGATTGAAGTATAATTGAAATATTGAAGTGTAATACATAATGTTACATTACCTTTAGGTGTCCAACATAGTGATTTGACAATAGTATTGTCTCTTGATAACCATTTGAGCAGAGGTTCAAGGGCATTCTGAAAAGTAGTTGACTAGCCTTGAGCATTGAGCATGCCTTGGATATTATTCATTAAGTTTTATCTAGGAGATTAGAAAGAGAAGTTAACTAGAGAATCAGGAAGGAAAGTCATTTAAAAGAGTTTCTTAGAAAAAAAAAAGAGTTTCTTAGGTATTAATTAATTTATTATTACCCCTGATTTCTTAGGTATTAATTAATTTATTATTACCCCTGATTTTTGCTAACATGGAGGATGAAACATGAAGGAATACATACTTTCGACCATAATTAATAACATTGTAATTTTTGTTGCATATTGTCACCTTTTATAATTTTTAAGAAGATTTATAGCATCCATTGTCTGGACTAGTTTATCCTCAACCACATGTTTTGTTTAAAAAAAAAGTTACATGTTTTTTAATAAAATCTTTATTTATTTAATAAAATCCTTCAAGAAATACATATTGTAACATCACAAGTTTGCTCATAGTAATAAATTTATTAGCATCTTTTAGAAAACATGCAACATTTTAATTTTTAAAAATTAAATCAAAATATTCATATGAATTTTTAAAAATTAATAATAATACAGAAAAGCTAATAAGAGCACAAAGCACTTCCATCCCATAATTTTTGTTCTAATTTCCCCTTTTCAAAGGTAAACACATTTAACTTTTAGGGGATTTTTAATTTCTCTTAAGATTAACTCCATAATTTTAAAGAATGACCTTCTATAACTATTTTTTATTTATCTACTTTAAATATTATCTACTGAATAATCAGCAAAACATATTTGAATTAGCTTATTTACACTGCTCTATACTTCACTTCTCCCCATTTTTTCTTCTGAATCTTTGAGAGTTACTTTTTTGCTTTCTCTACTGTTAACTTTTGCGCCTATAAGTAAAATACCTAAATATTTTTTTCTTTTGTATCAACTTTAGTCACTAACTCCTGATTCCCCTTTACATAAGATGAAGATTTTAGCAGTCTTATTCTTTTCTCCCACTTTCCTCCACACCTTCTTTCCCAAGTCAAGCATAATCTTTACTTTTACTTTATTGAGGTCAATGATTATATTCAACTTTGCAACTCCGATTAAGCCCTCATGTTTTGTTTATAGCTTAATTCTAAAACTCAAAACTATAAATAATATCTATGTTACTATGACATTGTAAATAATCATTCACTGTAGAACAAAGTCATGTGCTAGGATTACTGTTCTTCTCAATGGGTAAAATGTAAAAAAAAGGCTCCCTTTTCTTATTCTCCATCAGTTACTCAAAAAGCAATGCTGTATGACAGTCTACCCCATATTGAGATCTTGACTGTCTTGTGAACTTTTGTATTTTTTTCCTGAATATTCTAATTGCCTTCTTTTTTCTCTTGTGGAGAATGATAATAATAGCAAACATCTATATAGTACTTATAGTACTTCTATAGTATATAAATGCATAAATATGTATATATATGTATATGTGTATATAATTTACATCCCCAACAACTCAATGAAGTAAATACTATTTTTATTCCTATTGTATAGATGAGAAAAAAGAGATACAAAGAAGATAAGTAATTTGGCTGAGATCAAATTATAAATAACAGAGCTAGGAAGAACCTAACAGTCTGATACATGCTCTTTACCTCTAAGATAAGAAGCCTCTGAAAAAGAAGCATGTAACTTTCTTGTTATATGTGGATATGGTCAAGCTCCCTTATTTGTTTTCTCTATTGAGTAGAATCCATTCCAATCTTCTTGGAGGAATTGTTCATTGAAGCTCAATGACTTTTTATTGTACATTTGACCCATTACTCTTTTTTTTTTAATTTTTTTATTAACATATAATGTATTATTTGCCCCAGGGTACATGTCTGTGAATCATCAGGCTTACGCATTTCACAGCACTTACCATAACACATACCCTCCCCAATGTCCATAACCCAGCCACCCTAGCCCTACCTCCCCTACCCCCCAGACACCCTCAGTTTGTTTCCTGAGTTTAGGAGTCTCTTATGGTTTGTCTCCTTCCAGATCCCATCTTGTTTCATTTCCCTCCCCCACCCTTTCACAACAACCCCCCCCCGCCACTCAAATTCTTCACATCAAAGAGATCATATGATAATTTTCTTTGACTGACTTATTTTGCTTAGCATAATACCCTCTA
>CM053606.1:46897816-46916222 GCA_028646535.1 Procyon lotor | reverse complement strand
ACATTCGGGTGCACATGCCCCTTTGGATCACGACATTTGTATCTTTAGGGTAAATACCCAGTAGTGCGATTGCTGGGTTGTAGGATAGCTCTATTTTCAACAGTTTTAGAAACCTCCATACTGTTTTTCAGAGTGGCTGTACCAGCTTGCATTCCCACCAACATTCCTTTTCTCCACATCCTCTCGGAGAAACATCTGTCATTTCCTGACTTGCTAATTTTAGCCATTCTGACTGGTGTGAGGTGGTATCTCACTGTGGTTTTGATTTGTATTTCTCTGATACAATGTGATGTTGAGCACTTTTTCAGTGTCTGTTGGCCATTTGGATGTCCTCTTTGAAGAAATGTCTGCTCATATCTTCTGCGAGAAGTTCTTTATAGATTTTGGATACAGCCCTTTATCTGCTATGTCATTTGTGAATATCTTCTCCCATTCTGTCAGTTGTCTTTTGGTTTTGTTGACTGTTTCCTTTGCTGTGCAAAAGCTTTGGATCTTGATGAAGTCCCAATAGCTCATTTTTGCCCTTGCTTCCCTTGCCTTTGGAGATGTTTCTAGGAAGAAGTTGCTGCAGCTGAGGTCGAAGAGGTTGCTGCCTGTGTTCTCCTCCAGGATTGTGATGGAGTCCTGTCTCACACTGAGGTCCTTCATCCATTTTGAGTCTATTTTTGGGTATGGTGTAAGGAAATGGTCCAGTTTCATTCTTCTGCATGTGGCTGTCCAATTTTCCCAACACCATTTGTTGAAGAGACTGTCTTTTTTTCCATTGGGTATTCTTTCCTGCCTTGTTGAAGATCAGTTGACCATAGAATTGGGGGTCCATTTCTGGGCTCTCTATTCTGTTCCATTGATCTATGTGTCTGTTTTTGTGTCAGTACATTTGACCCATTACTCTTAAGCCTGCTCTGCAGTTGTTGCTGGGTCATTCCATTCCTGGTTTAGTTGCCAGATTCTAGTACTCCATGTCTTATTTCTTCTTGGACTTCATCTTTATTTTTCCTAGAATATCTCTTCAAGAAACTTCAAGAAAATATATGCCTAGAAATGGCATATATTTATTTTTCCCATGTATATGAATGATAGTTTAGCTGAGTAGAATTATATGTTTAAAATAATTTTTTCCCTAAACTTTGATGACATTGCTCCACTGTCCTTCCTATGCCATTCAATGGTGCTAATGAAAAGTTTTTAGTTTTTTGTAAGTCATCTTACCTTTTTCTCTGGAATCTTCTAGGATCTTCTCTTTAATGTTGTTTTGAAATGTTTTGAGGATATGTCTGAGTGTGGTAATTTTACTTCAATTTATTCTGTTCAGTGTTCAATAGACTCCACCGTGAAGTCAAATGTCTTTCTTTAGGTCTTAAAAACTCTTTGTTATTTCTTTTGCAATTTCCTTTCCAGTATTTTCTCTGTTCTCTAATGGTGAGATATTAGATTTCTTTGACTGATCCTCTATATTGCTATTCTCTATTTTTTTTCTTGTCTCTGAAAATTTGCCCTTTATTTTGGTCTTTTTACTTCATTTTGGTTCGGAAATGACATTTTAAATTTTTTTCTTGTTCTTAGTCATTGTTTTTTTCTTTTCATAGTCTCCTGTTACATTTGTTCTCAACATTTTCTGAAGATATCAGAGTTCATTTTCTTATTTTCTGCTTCTTGAATTATTATCTCTCTTCTCGTGTTAGTGTTCCTTTTGTTTATCATGGTAGATATTTTTGAAGTTTTTGATTTTTATTACACATGATAAATCTTCATTTGTTCATATTTAAGAATGAAGATATGGGTTAGTCTTTCCATGAAACTGCTATTAATTTTATAAATAAGTATTTCTTCAGAATTGAGAGCCAACTCTTCTATGTATAGAGAATTCACAACCAGCTAGCTTTATTTTAGAATAAGAGGGCAGAGAGCAGGTAGTTTGACTGGTAATCTGTCTTTCAGATGCTAAAACGAACAGCATCTGGTGTTTCACCCTGGGAAACAAACTCATATTAGCAGTAAGTTTAGTAGCAGAAGAGCACTTCTTTTATCCTGGGATTAATTAAATATAATTTCCTATGACTTTGTATGCAGGCTAGGGTAAGTGGGAAATGGGGGAAGTGACAACTGGTTCAGAAATTCCATAGAATTTCAGTTAACCTGCCTCTTTACAACTTTTGTTTTCATTCTCACCCTAAATATCTGCCAACTCTAAGCCTGGAGTTTCATCAGAAAATTATTTTAATAGCTACAAGATTTAAATACAATTGATAAATTCAATAACCATCATTGATAAGACTATAGAAAATACTTGCTTAATATGATAAAGAACACCAACATAATTTAAAAGTTATATCTGTATAAAACCAATAACCAATTTCATAATTAATAATAATCCATTAGTCTATGGCATGGCAAGAGTGACACTTGTCACCATTATTATTTATAAATAATATTGTATTGTTGCAATGCAAATACTGAGCAATGCAACTGGAAAAGATAATGGAAGTAGTAAAAGCTCTGGAGAATTCTGATGCAGTATGGCTGAGCAAGTCCCTATTATACCATCCTATCTCAGACAATGACTATAAACTCTAGACAAGATACTCAGAACACACACACACACACACACACACACACACACACATTACCTGAAGACTCTAAAGAGTAAACAAAAGAAGGTGACAAAGAAAAAGCATAGAAACTTGTAATAACTGACTTGCCTGGAGCAAATGTGCTATTTTTATGGCTTTTAGCTTGAAGGATGGATTTAATTGGCGCTTCATGGGGCATCTAAAACTCCAATAGAAAACTTAGGTATTTTTCTGGCCAGAAGAGGCAGAGAGCAAGGTTCAGGGCAACTGAAACTTCTAGAAAGTGAAGAAGGACTAACAGAAAAGAGCCAAAGATGGTAACCCCTATCGAAGTCTCTCACTAACCCCTGAACCATGCATGTTTAGGGAGACTGCAAGCAGCCCAGCTAAGGATACAACAACTGAACTGAGATTTGAACTGCTGCTCCAGAGACAGCGTGCATTTTGAACCTGACCAAGTTAATTGTGAAAATAAAAACATCAAGAATCTTTGTAGGGATAAAGTAGATTCACCAAAGTCTCCCTCTACATTAGAGCCAATCTGAGACACTAACCTAGGAAAAGCTAGATCACTTTTTCCAGTTCTCCCCTTTTACACAAAGTATGCTGCTGTATCTACTATATGTATGAGTAAAGTTTCTGTTTAAATTAAGAAGGCTTTTTTTGCTCAGTATTTGAACTTCAGACTTTCCCTTATTTGGAGAAATAAATTTTATATGTAAATATAATGGAGACAAAGAAAATGAAGGTTAGCAAAAAGTGTGAACATAGTCCAATTTTTTAATTTTTGTAGATTTGTTTCCTCCTCTATAAAGTGTTATTAAGGGGCACCTGGGTGGCGGCTCAGTCGTTAAGCGTCTGCCTTTGGCTCAGGTCATGATCCCAGGGTCCTGGGATCAAGCCCTGCATTGGGCTCCCTGCTCAGCAGGAAGCCTGCTTCTCCCGCTACCATTCCCTCTGCTTGTGTTCCCTCTCTCGCTGTGTTTCTCTCTGTCAAATAAATAAAATCTTTAAAAAAAAAAGTGTTATTAACATCCATATCATAGAGGTGTTTTTGAAGATTAAGTGAGCATCATATTTGGAGGTATTTAAAGAACTAGACAGCTGTTATTTTCATAATTGGATATGCCAAATGTGAATAATCAAATTTAAATTATTTATCAGTATACCTTGAAAGGAATAATTTCTAAGATAGTTTTCTATTTTTCCTGGTGTTCAGGTGTAGAATGCTAACCCTTTACGTGATTTATATCCACAGAATACACAACCATGTAGAAGAACAGTGAGTCCTACCATCATTTCTCCTGCACCCAGGATTCAATCCAATGCTTACAAGAAAGAAAAAGACTCAACTTTATTTGCAGGTATATATTTTATGTTTTTATATTGAAATAGCTGAAAATTAACTGCATCTAACTTTAAGATATAAGCATTAAGAAAACTTTAACCAAAGAATATTAGTATCTGATCATATCACCACATTATTTCTCTACTTAATAACAACTGAATAATCTCTATTATAAAAATGGTAATATCTAGATTCCTTAGAATGGTATATAAGATTTTTCCAGCCTTTGGGGTGCCTGGGTGGCTCAGTCGTTAAGCATCTGCCTTCGGCTCAGGTCATGATCCCAGGGTCCTGGGATCGAGCCCCGCATCGGGCGCCCTGCTCAGCAGGAAGCCTGCTTCTCCAGCTACCATTCCCTCTGCTTGTGCTCCCTCTCTCGCTGTGTTTCTCTCTGTCAAATAAATAAAATCTTTAAAAAAAAAAAAAAAAGATTTTTCCAGCCTTCTAGTCTATCTCTTTATCCTTACTTATTCTAGTCACAATCTGTTCCAACTACTGTGTAATTTTGATCTGTTCTGGTCTCTTTGCTCAGAACATACTTCTCCACCTGATAGGTTCTTACTCATCTTTAATATTTGGGACACTTACAGCTGTAATTAAAAGAAAGAAAATCTGACTATATATGGCTCAAACAACAAAGATATTTATTTATTTGTTTGTTTTAAGATTTTATTTATTTATTTGACAGAGAAAGAAAGAGGGAGAGAAAGAACAAGCAGGGGAATTGGGAGAGGGAGAAGCAGGCTCCCTGCAGGGAGCCTGATGTAGAATTGGATCCCAGGACCCTGTGATCATGACCTGAGCCAAAGGCAGACACTTAACTGACTGAGCCACCCAGGCGCCCCAAAGATATTTATAATCTCAAATAACAAGAAGTCTATCAGTAAGGCAGCTCCAGGCTTGGTTAAGTCAGGGGCTTGACGAGATATATCCAGTCCTTCCATCTTTCCTCAAGTTTCTTAAAAAGCAGCCTGTCCTCCTAGGCCTACCATATGGTATGGTGCCTACTATTCAAGATAACTTGTATGGGTAACAACAATCACTGAAAAAGAGAAAAGCTCTTTGGTCCCTTTGTAAAATGAGGAAAATGCCCCCCAAAGCACTCCAGCAGACCTCCCCTGGTGTCTTCTTGGCTAGAATAGCTTACTGGACCCATAGTTAAACCAGTAAATCATTATCAGCTTAGATGAGTTTTTCCAACCTTTAACATGATACATATAAGATATGTAATAATTTATAGAGTAGTACACTAATAATAATATATGATATATATAGAGAGCAGAAGATTCAGCTTCATGGTATCCTAATTGTTTTTTTCTTTGTTAGCTGAACTTGATTATAGTATTTTAGTGTTTTGTAGAGTTATTACTAAGTATACATGTAATACACCGTATTCTATTCTATTTCACTTTTTAAAATGTTAGTCAAAAGATGCTAAATTAATTTAGTGTCTAAATTGATGGGTTATAGCCCACATTTTGAAAAGCACAGGCTGAAATCATTTCAAGTTTCACTTCCTTGAGTTAGGAAGGAGCTCAGCCTCCCTTGAAAGTTAGGGTTGTTTGGAAAAAGTTGAATAAAATCAGAGTTCTATTAGCATAAAAGGGGAAAAGGGGACTGTTAGGTAAGCAACTCTCTTTTTACCACATTATTCTCTTCTGCAGTGCTTCCTAATAGTAGGCTGTTCTACTCATTCAGCAAAGCAAATTTCCCTTTATAAAATTTCTTGAGTCTCTCTACCAAAGAAGCATTACAGCTCTTTTATCAAAGTCCCAAATTAAAGACTTCTGGGAAATTTGGCAACATAAATACAAATTTATCCTGGCCAAAGTGAATAACAAAAAGAAGAAAATTCATTAAATTGAAACTAAGACATTTTATCCTAAGCTCAGAGAAAATCTGCTGCATATTAGAAAATGAAGTAGTTTGAAAGAAGATTCCAGAAGTTGATTCATAATTCCATTTCCTAAAGGAAAGGAAGAATATTTAAAAAGCCAGTAGAAGATATTCTGAAAATACTTCTATTAACCACCACCTCCCCCTGCAACACACACACTCAAAGGAAAGGGGCTTGTAATTAATGATGGGTCATAGAAAGATGGAAAAACTTCCCCTTTGGGATCCCTTTCCTCTTTGCAAGTCAACAGCAGTCTAAATCATATTAGCAGTGTTTTGAGAGTAATGTAATGATCATACCTAGCCCTTTCTTCCTTCGGCTTCCTAGTATTGCTTTGAATGTACTCAGTTAGAGGGAAAATCTCCTAACTTAGAAGAGCAAGGTCTTGAAAGGAGGGTTGACAACAGAAGAGACAAGATACAATTTCCTAGGAATCATCTTTGCAAGTATGAGTAATAGCCACAAGGATAAATGTGTAAAGAAAAAACATATGACCCCATCAAACAGCCCTAGAGCTATGAGGCCTTTCTTTGACTAAATGCCTCCTTAAACTGAATTGTTTACTCCAAGAGAGAGGTAAAGAACTCGTTATAATCCATGTAGCACTTCACACATAGATGGACAGAGTATCCACCACCATCACCACCTCATTAGAGTCATGAAGAGTTTTCATAGAACATACAGTGCACAGAAACAAATTTCCCCATAATGTCTCAGGGGTCCAGCTCTCTTGCCAGCTTACTCAGCCAGCTGAATGCCTGAACTCATAAGGTCATACCTGGGTTTGCCTATTAATTTCTGAGGGGAGAATTTAACAGCGTCCAAATAGGGTGAGAGTCCAAAGATTTCCCTCTATTATTTTTAGACTAGTATCAAGCCTGGATTTAAGTGTACTGACTCAAAGGTTAGTAGAGGAAAAAACAAGAATATGAGACCTTTTAAATATCCAGTAGCAAATAAAGGAGATACTTTAAAAGATAAACTAATTGTCACATTCTAAGAGAAATTGTACCCCATGAAACAGGAGGAAATTTAGGCAATACTTGTTTTAAATGCTCAAGAGATTAAAGAAAATGAGGATTCTGTGAAAAAGATTTGAAGATATAAAAGATAATTGCCAAAAATTAAATGGTGCTGTCAGAGCTAAAAATATTTTTAAGATAATGCACAGCCTAAAATTATATTAAAGTAGTAAAGAGTGGAATAAACATTAGAGTAAACCAAATCAAAGATCTGAAGGACAGGTTTAGGAAAATCACATAGAATGCAATGTGAGGGGACAGAACTATGATTGGATTAGACAAGATAGTATATTGAGGGAAAAAAACAGGTATCCAAACCTGAGATAACTGGTGTGTTTAAAAGAGAAAACAGAACAAAGTGAATAAATTTGCTGAAAAAGAGCATAAGAAAACTATCTTGGAATAATAGAAGTACTCGTTATCTTGATTTTGTTGATACTTAAATGACTATATATATTTGTCAGAATTCATCAAACTATACATGTAAAATGCATGCATTTAATTGATGCAAATTATACTTCCACAAGTTAAGTTAAAAAGAAAGCAAAAGACTAACACTGCAGTCTAAAACACCGAAAATAAAATAATCTAGGGGCACTTGGGTGGCTCAGTCAGTTAGGTGTCAGACTCTTGGTTTTGGCTTAGATCATGATCTCAGGCTTATCGAATCCAGCCCTGCATAGGGCTCTGTACTCAGCACAGACTCTGCTTGAGGTTCTCTCTCTTGCCCTCTGCCCCTCCTCCTGCTTGCACTCTTGTGTACTCTCTTTCTCTAAATAAAATTTTTTTTAAAAAATCTACTGTATCTAAGAAGATCTGAAGATTATTTAATAATAATCTAAAACAATCTGAAAAAAGAGTTGTGTAAATGCAATAAATATTAATATTTCGCTTAAAATACAAAATAAGGTTAATTATTAAGTCAATGATAATTAAACATATAATTTATCAAATTCTGTGCTTCTCTCTGTGTATTCCTAGTGAATTCCTAGGTGTTTTCTTCCAACTCTAATTCTCACTTTGGCTATGTAATCTAGAGTTACATTATTTATTTTCAAGATTTCCAGGTTTTTTAATATTGACTTTTTCATTCTTACTTCATCCTGTTTTCATCTGAACCAATATCTTGGGTTTTTTATATGAATATTTTTCCATTTATGTTTTTTAGTTCCTAATCATACCATGTTTTGTCAAATCTAAGATGTCAACAATTGACACTGTCAGTATGATGTGATTGTTGGTTTTAGATTCTTCTATTTAATTTTATTACCGAATTTTCTTCTACTTGTTAACTTTGTTGACTATCTTCCTTACCTTTATTATTTTTCATATGTTTTAAAATTTTAGAAGTTTCTCTCTTTGCTTACCATTTACTTATTCATTTTACTCCTTCCTTTCAGAACTTTTGCATTTGCTGCTATTCAGACTTCATGGCCCTCAGGCTAAACCAGATTTTAGAGTTGTGAATGGGGCTCCCCTCAGGGAAATACTGGGGTTATGGCAGATCCAATCATCATGCCCTGAAGTGGTTTAACTTAGTTCCTGGTTACCCAGTTGTCCCTGGGAAGGAGTGATTTTTTACAAGCCAGGGAACCTCAACGCAGCCACTTATTTCAATCAGTAGACCTGTCTCTCCCACTTGCCTTTCCCATTTCTGTAAATGGCTTTAGCTGAAGCTAAAACCTAGAAATCATTCTTGATTTCTCTATTTTCCATTTCCATCCACGACTCAAAATAGTTGGCTCAACCTCCAAAATACAACGTGAAGCCAGCCATTACCGAGCATTCCCTCTGCTACAATCCTTGTCTAATCCACCAGCATGTCTCATCTTGACCACAGAAATAGCCTTCTAATTGGCCACTCCATTGCTACTATTGCCACCAACATTCCTCCATACCTCCAGACTCCATCTCAGAGCAGGCAGAGTGACATTCCTAAGCAAATCAAACTTCTTCCTTATTCTGCTTAAAACCCTCTAAATGATTTCTGTTATAACCAGAATAATGTCTTAAGTTTTCTGTATGGCTTATGTGCCTCTATATGATTTGGTCTCTGCTACCTGTCTCATCTCATCTTACTCCACTCTCCCCCTCATTCACTACACTCCAGCAATATTGGCCTTTCAGTTCCTTTACCATTCCCAGCTGATTTCACACTGAGAAATCTAGCGGTTTCCTCTGCCTAGTAGTCTGCCCAAAGCTTCACCTGTTGCTTTTCTCAGACTTCAACTCAAATATCCCCTCCTAAGAGAGGCCTCTATAGCCACCATAGGTGAGGTGCCATGTTTATTTGTTTTCATAATACTTCCAAGTGGTTGAAATTATTTCATGTATTTATTTGTTGGTTTATTTGCTTGTAATTGACTGTTTTCTTTTATTGGAATAGGGCTTCTGTGTAAACTATTATGCCGAAACACTGATCCTTCAGCCTTCAATCTGTTGTGTTGGCCTTATGTCAGTCTGGCCACAAAGTGTACTCAAGGGTTTATCCCAGTGTACTGTATAAAGAATGTTAATTAAAATGGTTGCCATAGGGGCACCTGGGTGGCTCAGTTGGTTAAGCATCTGACTTATGCTCAGGTCATGATCTTAAGGTCCTGAGATTGAGCTCCGAGTCAAGTTGGGCTCCTTACTCAGTGAGGAGTCTGCTTCTCCCTCTTTATCCCTCTGCCTCTAGCTCCCACCTCACTACATGCTCACTAGCTCTCAAATAAATAAATAAAATCTTTAAATAAAAAATAATAAAATGTTTGCCATGATGTGGAAGATGTTGGGAAGCTCTGCACTAGAACACAAACTACTCGAGGACAGGAGAAAAGTTGAATTTATTGCTAATAGCATATGTGTCTGGGAACACTTCTAAGAAAGTAGAGAAATGCTAGAGTGTCCATATTTGGAAGCATATTTGGAAGAGTTCAACCTTGAACATCTCCTTCATGCCAGATGACGAGATCTACTTGACCTCTGCTAACTAACCTCTCTCTTTACCAATGGTGTTTTAACCATCCGAGGCTTCCTAATGGCTAATAAATGACTTTACATATTGGAAAGATTTAAAAATTTGGGAATGTCTTTCTTCTATAAAAATCTCCAAGGCCATTTTTATGTTTGATTTGTCTTAGCCAAACATTAGATCTTTGACCTCAGTCTTTTCCAGTTCTGTCTCGTTCACTTAAGTTCTTTAAAAAAAAAAGTCCTTGGGGCACCTGGGTGGCTCAGTGGGTTAAAGCCTCTGCCTTCGGCTCAGGTCATGATCTCAGGGTCCTGGGATCGAGCCCCACATCAGGCTCTCTGCTCAGCGGGGAACCTGCTTCCCCCCTCTCTCTGCCTGCCTCTCTGACTGCTTGTGATCTCTCTCTGTCAAATAAATAAATAAAGTCTTTAAAAAATAATAAAAAAATAAAAAAAATTTTAAAAAAAGTCCTTACTGAGTAGCCGCTACAGATTAAGCCCTACACCGGGTACTTTCCAATGTTATTTTACATTGTAAAATATTTTATACAAGACATTTTCTAAATGCTATGATATGTGTATGTCTTTTATGAAAATCTTATAATTTCAGCTCAAACTGAAAAAAGCCCCAGGGAATCCTTTGATTTGGCTGGTCACTTACAAGATTATGTCAATAAAAGGTAATTTATTTTAACATTTTCATATTTTATTGTGCTCAATGATATTTCTAACAGGAAGAGTTCTGCCTTTTCTTTTTTAGTAGACCAGAGTGGATTTATTCAGGCACATTATTACCATTTAGGCTTGTACTACAAGCCAGTGACTGGTCTAAGAGTGCTCTGCTAGTCAGTGGCACATTCATACCTTGAACTCATGCTCTATCCACTTCAAGTTCATAGGCAAGTGGAAAGAAGGACATGGAAAAATGATTGGAGAGAATACAACTGTGTTTTTCTAGTAGAGACAAGTTTAAATATGCTACTATACGGATGTAAGAAAAGTAGCTTTGTAGTCTTGTATAAAGTACTGATCTTTCTCATTAGATCCTCAGAGAAAAACATTGTTAACCCAGCATGTTTTACACTTTGGAGCAATAATGTACAGCCTCTCTAAGTTTATCTCAGTCCTTCTGTTTCTTTCTAAGACGGTATCTGAGTATATGAATGAGATGCTCACTGGACTTTGTGATATTGAGGAAAAGGTACTTGAGTAAGTATCTTGGTCATTGCCCTTGTGTTGCTGGTCTCATTTCTAGGTGTTCTGTGGCTGCTGACAACTGTGGTTCATGAATATATGGTCTATTCTCTCTAAACTTGGATCGGGTCCACTATCAACTCTCATTAGTGTGGTAGAACCCTCTAAGCCTCCATCATGACCTTTATCTGCCCTTAGACTATCCATATCTCACTCATGCCAGGCCTTTGACATGGGCTACCTCACCCCTGAAATGGCAACCACCTTGGTAAGCCTAAACTCAGTGTTCATGTCCTATGTGAACCAAAGGAAATCTGTAATGAAAACTCTGTCCTCTTTCTGCCTATAACCATACCATACCATTGCATTCTGTTAACAAAGCTGGGGCCACCCTTTATTGTCAGGAAGCTGCCTTGAAAAGCACTTTCCCCCCCAGAATCTCAACAATGGATATAGCAAATACCTCTCTACCTTTGGTATTCTCCTTACTGTACATAATATACTTCCTCCACACTCAAAAGCCAAAGAAGCATATATATAATTGCATTGCTTCCACTCCTACTTTTACTATTTCCCTCCCACAAGGCAGGAAGGAATGATCTTGTCATGTTGAAAGTGTATGGCTGAGGATTTGGGGGAAATGCTGGCAGTGACTTCGAGGGATCAGGGAGACAGACAAGAACTGACAAACTGAAATCAACTCTATCATTATTTATGCTGAACTTGTGCTCATTTTCAGAAGAAAATCTCCCCCACAGATGGATGATTTTAGTGCAGAAGAAAACAAAACCATCAAAAATCATCAATTAAGTGAATATTGTTCCATAAGAAAGAAAAGCTTGCTTCCCTTGTGTTTTGAGGATGAATTGAAAAAGCCAAATGCCAAGATAATCAGCATTAGTCAACCAAAGACAGTAACTTCTCACACGGTAATAATATCTACTATTGTTCCGTAAATATGTGTATAATTACTACTTGTAGGAATATTATATTCTAGCTATTGGAATCTTTGATAAATCCTTTTTACTTTTCAATTTCGCATTGCGAAGTGACTTAGATTCTTAATGCTCTTTATAGAACTCCCACCCCAAAAGTGGGGATTCCTTTGTATCAACTGAAAGTTTTGTGTTTTTCTTTATGAAGAGGGCTTTATCAAATTTTCTTGATCATAAAAGAAATAAAAACAAAAATGGTATTTTCAAAAGTGACTGCATTATATTTCACTCTTCTAACAGTCTGTTTTAGCTACTTGAAACAGAAAATACATACATTAAAGGCTATTTGGTAGCTCACAGAATCTCTAGGAAGGCTGGAGAAACAATCTGGCTTGAAAGCTATACAGTCAGGAGTCACCCAGTTACAACCCTAGATTGCTCCACTGGGACCCATGCTTTTGTTATGGAGTTAATAACTTTGATTCTGGGCAGGAGATACTATTTCTAAGATTTTTGCCACTGCTGCCCTTCAAAGCAGATATATCTGCTATCATTCTCACTAGAGTGGTTTTCACAATGCCCAACTTTTTCCAGTACTTGCTTTCTCTGAACTGAAGACTATCTCAGGTGTATCTGATTGGCAGAGCCTAGGTCACATGCCTATGCCCTAACCTCAAGGGAGGCTAATAAAGCTAGTTTCTGCCTCAATGTAAGAGTACGTAGATTTGTAAGGTGGAAAATTCCCAGAGGCATTGGACAGACCAAAAATATGACAAATCTCCACTACTGTGGCTAAAGAGGTGACACTGACATCCCAGTGGATTGCAAAACTAGATCTTTCATCATCTTTTTAGTAATTATAGGCAATAATATACTTTCTCACTAAGTATACTGATGTATAATTAGATGATCCTGGTTTCTTCATTAATTATATTTCTAAAGGAAAGATAGTAATCATTGACAAAGTATGCAAAGTAAACACTAGTAATATGAATATTTATCCAGCTTCTTTGGAGTTAATCTTTTTGCCTTATAATGGAAATGTGGGAAAGAGTTTAGTGAGTAACATATACATACAAATTTTGCTATCACTGTGAAAAAATAGTCTATTTTTTAAGTCAATCTATTACTCTGGCTATTTTATTCTACAAATATAGAGTGTTTTTTATGTGCTAAGTAAGGGTTGGAGTGCAAGAATAAATATAATATTGTAAAGATACCTTTATACTCTTGGAATTATTAGGATATCCAGACTTTGTAATTTTGGTTTATATTTATGTCTCTTAAGATCTTTGGCTCAATTCATTTTTTTTGATATGCTTCTTATTTCTGAACATAGGAACCTAAGAAATGCCAGAACAATGTTCCATCCCACCAACTATAATATTTTCCAATGACAACATCTCACACATCTAAAAAATGTATTTATTTTTTCATATCTCACTTTATTCAAAAAGGATTGTAGTAGGCCAGAAGTTCAGATTTTACTCCTAACATCTCAACAGAATATTAAGAGAAGGAAGTGTATCACATACAAATACATCTTTTTTGTGTGTTTTAATATCATTCTTGTTCATATTAAAAATATCTGTTATCATTTTTAGAATATTTTACCACGTTGTTCCCACGTTAAAAAATATATGTGGCCTTCATGTCTCACTAGCAAGACTAAGTACTCTTTTCTTTAATCCACAGGAACAAAATGACACAAATCCCATAATTTTCCATGAGACTGGATATGTACAAACATTACTTTTGACAAAAAATAGGTTTCCTTTCTATCGTATGGAAAAGGAAAACATTTACCCATATAAAAAAGCAGATTTTGTTTTAGAAAGAAATTATGAAATCCTCAAATCTTTAATTAGAGATCAATTTATTATTCCTTCCAAACCTAAAAGAATTATGCCCACAACGTGGAAAAGAGATATACAAGCAATATCTTTTGAAGTGGGCCATAGAGTTGTAGAGGGTAAACTAAGAAAGAAAACTAATAAGCAGACACTTGAAAACATACCCTGGAGTAAACTCTATAATTTCTCACAGACTTTTTCCAGCCTAACAAAAAAATTGGTTGGCTTCTTTGATAAAAGTGTTATTCAAGAAGTGAGTGCTAGCCATGTCAACTTTGAAAGACTGTTTTCTACAGTACAACCAAGGAGCAAATGCAGTGCCTTACCTGTCAAACATTTCTCAAAGCCTTTAAAAAATATACTCGAAGTTCATAAATTAAATGATGTAACACCAATAGATGATTTGTTCAACTAGTCAAATGAAAATTAGAGGCCTCAAAAAATATTGTTTATAGAGCAATATTTAAGTAACAAAAAGCAAATAACGAAGTTCCAAGATCATAGACGAAATTCTTACCAAAATAATGTTTGAATGGATGGTATAAGAAAGCAAAGCACTGACATTGGAATTACAAGTTAACAGTCATCTGTTCAAGAAAAGTCAACATTTTTAGTAAATAAAAAGACAAAATTAGGAAATAATTATCAACAAGAGAAACTAGTTCATGAATTTTTATGATCTCAATTAGATTCCTCAATCATCAGCATTTCTACGGTCAAGTCTCATTTGGGACCAAGAATGACACACACTGTTTCTGGAAATTGGCTGTTGGAAGACAAATAGCATCAATAACCTTTCTTAATAACTGAGTATCAAATAAGACAAATGTACTATTAACTTGATGTATGTGAAATTAATTGTCTATTAGAATTTTGGATAATCATTGGAAAATAGTATTACATTAGCAATTCATGCAATTAAAAAGACTAAAATTTAAAATAGCTTTTTGTTAGTAGACACTGGAACTTCATTGCTATAGAATGGCTTTTCGAAGTATAACTTGGACTTTTTTCAGAATTGTTAAATAATTTAAAAGAATAACTTATCCTTAATAAGCTAAAAAAAATTGATAGCAAGTCCTATAAAGTATTGAACATTATGTATATTATTATATTGCTCTTTTACTGTTTCCCATTAACCCAAACAGTATAAATGCAGAACTCAAATTAGAAACAATTTGGATTTCAAAAGTTCATTTTTAATCCATTTGTTTAAAGGTTTTTTAAAAAATCTGAACTGTTAGTATGTGAGGAGAGGTAGGTTTAATTAGAAGCATTTCTGTTAGAGGAAGCCTTTGGGGGCCTTTGGCAACTTTGGCAACTTTGGCAAAGGTGAGAACATAGATTTGTTCAAGTTCCTGTTTCTACTTCCACTTCCAGAGACTGGAGGTTTTCTTTACCACGTGCCAAGGCTCCTCTTGGGCACCTCTTCCCAAGGAGGGTCAGGTTTTGGCTCTAAAACAGAATGACCAGGGGAGAACTTGTGAATGGGGGAGGGGTTGGGGAAAAGGGGTGCAACTGGAAACTCTAAATGAGGGAAGAGCAAGAGCAAAGGCTTTAAGATAAAATGATGGGCTCAGGTACGGAGGAGGTACAGGAGGAGCATACAAGCTTTCCTGGCTCTTTACTTTTTTTCTGGTTACTGGAGGAGAAGCAGCAGCAGCCACTCAAAGTTATGAAGTCATCTTTCTCCTTTCCAGCAAATAGGGGTTGATCCTCTCATTCTCATTCTCTTGGCTTGCTGTCTCCTCACCCCCCACTCCTACCCTATCCCTCTTTTCCCTCCTCCCCTGCTCACTGCAGAGTAAAACAGTTTCCCCAACTACCCTGCCGGCTCAGAAAATAAAACGCAACATCTTTTTAATCACTAACAATAAAAACAACAAGAAATAGAAAACATACCTAATAATATCACAAGTAATGATGGTAGTTTTTCCTGATACTCAGTGTAAGATAATGACACGAGCACCTTGGGTATGGGCATATAGGAATAAACATGGGGGCAGAATGTAAAGTCTGAGCCTCAGGTTACTGAAGCCCCACCTTGAAATGGGACAATACCTTATTACAGTATTATTATTTTCAGTGTTAAAAAAATAATGTGGAGTCCCTGAGTATTTGAGTGTAGCAAACATGCGTTAAAAATTCCCTTCATATTTCCACCCTTTCCCCTGCTCTTAACATAATATCTTAAAAGATGCCCCCCAAAGTCTCTTACTCCAATCTTTTCTAAATTAAATGCTGGACCTAACTATGGTAACTTTAGCCCCAAGTAGACACAAATTAGAACTAAGGATTTTTGTATTCATTGTTTTTGGAAGTTTCTGCTGGAACTTGGGAGCCTTATCTTTTAGGAAGACACTAAATCAACTTAAAAATTCCATTTGGCTGAAAATTCTCCATTAGAACAGTTGGATAGCTGGGAGCAGTGGGTTCTGGGAAGGTAGTGACCTTTGCTCAGCACCTTTCTCCTCTACTCTCAGCTTCCATTTGTCATTTTTCTAAACAAACAGCTGCTGAGATCATCAAGCAGTGGGGTTCAAGGATAGACATGGTTTCTCTTCTGATGCTGAGATCCCAGTATGGCCCTGGAGACCAGACTCTGAGTCACAAGGCAGTGATGGAGGATGTGCTGTGTCCAGAGATCAGCTGGCTGTTGGGAGCTGTGCATTACCAAAGGGGAAGATTGTCTTTGGTCCTATGTTAAGTGTTTCTGGTCCCATTGGTCCCAAGAGGCCAAGAAGGAAACACTAAGCCTGTGAGAAAACTGGGAAGTCAGAGATCTGTGAATTTTCCCTGAGAAGCCTCAGCAGGGAACTGTGGTCCGCGTGCTTCTATAGCACCACTCCATAGTGGGCAAGACTTTATCTTCATGGTACTGTGGTCACTAGATACTGCCCCAAACACACCTGTGCTTCCCTGAGCCAACTAAAAAAAATAGCAACCCATCTAAAGGAGCCCTGTGAGCAATGGGTGTTATACTCAACTAATGAATCATTGAACACAATGTCAAAAAGTAATGGTGTACTATACAGTGGCTAATTGAACATAATTTTAAAAATAAATAAATAAAAGGGCCCTGCAGCAACCAGTGCCACCCAGGCAGGGCTGTAACATAGAAAAGGGAAAAATTATGAAAATTGCCAGAGATCTCATTCAGCAATGGGGTGGAAGAAGTAAATGCAGTAATTCTGTAGGATTAGCAGGGAGAAAAATAAATAGAAAAAATAAAGTTGTTTCCTGTTTGCTAACCCTGCTAAATCCAACTCTTTCAGTAACCAGCTATAAAATAAACAGAATGCATAGAACTGGTAGAGGAGACGAGTGATTTGATAAGAAAAATAATACAAACACTTGAGGACATTCAAGTACAGCACACTATACACACACACACTTGCATATTCACTATACTATTTTCTTTAGGATACTGGTATGATTTGTTACTATCTTCTAGCATAATCTTAATAGAAGAGCTAATGATTAATTGAATAGAATATTTCATAAGACTTCCAAATAAAAAGGGAGATGGGATTAATATGAAAAATAAGGAAAATGAAAAAACAAATATAAAATAAATCATAAAAATATTGAAATCAAGTATCATTATACAAAATTTATACAGGTTGAATTTTCCTATTAAAAGACAGAGACTCTCAGACTGAGTTTAAAAAAAAATAGCCTTTAACTATGTACTGTTTATAAGAAATATAGTTAAAGCAATAAAGAAATCTTGAAAATAAAGGAGTAGGGAAGGACCAGACCAATGAAACAAAAAGAAGTGGGAGTGGCAGTATTAATATAAAAAAAAATCAGAGAAACTAAAATTTAGGGTTGGAAACAATAAATAAACTAAGGACATTATACCTTATGTAATAATAAAAGCACAATATATGAAAACAGCATCTTTGGTGCACTATGTATGTGCCAAAGAAGAAAGTGACTAATATATAAAGTAAAAACTACAGAAAATCCCAGGAGAATATAATAAAAATTAAACTATATTGGGAGACCTCAGTTTATCTCTTTCAGAGGTAAAACAAAAACCAAAAAGTATTGAGGCCGAGTAATGATATAATGAATTAGTAAAGTTGTTATAATAGATTTCTATTTCTTTGAAACAGAGAAAATAAATTTCAGAGTTTATTTATAGAAAATTGATTATATTGTGGGTTACACAGAAATACCCAATATTCTTTTTTTAAATAAATGCAGAGACTTTTAAGAATAATCTAATAAAGGTGAGAATAAACAAAAAGCAAAATCCAAACTTATTTACTATTTGAAAATAAAGAAGTGATGAAGAAGAAATCAAAATTCAAATTATAAGGTAGAAAATGAAAAGGAAGCCATTTCATTCCAAAAACCTGTGGCACGAAAGCAAAAGCTAGTTCAAAAGAACATGTCAAGTTTTCATTTTTCTTCCCTCCTTCTTCTCCTTCTCGTCCTCTTTCTCCTTCCTGAAAAGGATTTAGTGAAAAGGATACCAAGGTTCTCATCTCAGGAAAATAGAAAAAGCGTAAAATAAACCACAAGAAGTTATGAATAGGAAATTAATACAGAAAAACTCTAACACTAAAAATACTTACGTAGAAATAAACATATAGTTTAAAAAGGTAAATAAAAGCAGTACTTATT
>CM053606.1:46865840-46897316 GCA_028646535.1 Procyon lotor | reverse complement strand
GACACACAGACACACACATATACACACACACATACACACACTGAAGTTTGTGTGTATTTGTGAGACTGTGCAGTTTCCATATTTAGAAAGTTATAGTCCCATAATTATGCCTTCCTCCAGAGAAGAGAACTCCTTCATGGCTTTGGTGTCCACTGACCCTCCAGCTTTGGCTTGAACACCTCCAGCAGGCAGGGAAGCTGTTCTTCTCTAAACAGCCCATGCCATTTTCAGGACTTGCTAATTGTGTATCACCCAGGGACCTGACAGAAATCAGATGGTCAAAATTATCCACAACCAAAGTGGACAATTTGAGAACTTAGTAAGGGGCTGCTTACCAAGGCATCAGCTTTGTGTAAGGAAACTACAAGGGATAAGTTAGGGCCTCAGAGCAGTGACTACCCTAAGTCTACAGGCTGAAGGAAAGGAGGGATTAGAGGAATGCAGACAGGGAGAGGAGCCCCTGATGCAAGCCCTTGGTAACATTCTAGGAAAGAACCCAAGGTAAAAATGAGTACCCTGGGACCTCACTTTCCTTTTGCCTCCTGGTGCCCATAGTGCCACCCACTGTCTAAAATCAATCAAAAGTCTGGAGTTAAGGCTGGGAACAGAGTCAGGCAAGGGGGTGCCTAGTTAGTACACAACATATAAGGAGACACTTCCTGTCAGAGCCATACAACTGCAGCATCAGTCCTGGGAGGGAATGCCTCCTTAAATGCCCTTTCTTATGTGCCTCTCTTTCTTCATCTTGTCCCAGCCCTGGATGAGGAGAGCCCATTGATATAATCCATAGAAACCAACCTGCCGGGGCACAGAGCAGGGTTGTGAGTAAACATGAGAATCGGTTGGAAGGTACTGAGCACACAAACTCTTGATAAGTTCTTTATTATGATAATATAAAAATCTGTGGCTTCTGCTGAACCCATTTGATCCAAGAGCATTACTTGACTAAGTTTTCTTTTAAGTATACATGGCTCTCACAGAAACATAAAATGAACGTATGTCAAGGATTTTATTCAACCCATCCATTAATGAATAAAGAGTGAGATGTTAAAACCAATACAAAAGAAAATATGAAGACAGATTTATATAGTTAAGTAAGCCAAATGAATGTTAAAGTGAATATACTAATAAATGTAAAACTGGTTAATATCTTATAGGGCATTAAATTTAAAGATTTATGGTTATCTCTTCTACCAGAAGGAAACAAATTATACCTCAACAGACAAAATTTATCTGTGCTATAGACAAGAGTTATCTGCATCACAAGTGGTTTTCTACAAGATAACTTTTCTATTAGAAAGCCAATCAAAGGTGCATAACCTTATAAGAATTAATACATTAAGAATCCATCTGACAATTCCCATAACTCCACTAAAAGAATATCCAATAAGCACCTTTCTTTTTTCTAATATTTAATACTTCAAAAAAAAATTTCTCCTTCAGCCTGGAAGCCATTGAGATATTTAAAGACATCAGAGACAACTCATTTTCCTCCAGGAGTCAGGTGCCCAGGATTAGACACAGGTGTGGTATGAGCAGGAAGGTGTTTTATTTCAGTCTCCAAATAGAGAATCAAAACCAATCATTATTAAAGCTGAGGGGATATTATTAAATGTAAATCCTATTTACCGCCTCTTTCACTCTAAAGAAAACTTTCATTTTATATGTTCTTGGGCCAGAAAAAAGTGGTAGGGCACTGCATTTATAGCTATAGCAGTGGGAGGACAAGAAGGAGACAAAGAACTAGTCAGACAAGTAGCCACAGTGTAGATTTCCAAATGGCATTTAGTTCGTCAACATACTTAGTTAATTTTAGTCAATAGTTAATTTGATCCAAACAGTACAATTTTTTTGTGAACCAGAATCAAAATAGGGGCTCTCTGTTTCAGATATGAATTATACATAGTTAGTGACCATAACTGGTAACTGATGCCTCTAAAGATAGTTCTATTCATTCTTTTGTTTTTTTTGTTTTGCTTTGTTTTGTTCTTTCCCTCTTCTCATTCTTACTATCTCGCTCTTTTCCTCTTTTCTTTCACCAATTTGCTTAGGACCTTAGAGGTAAAGAGGACCTTGAAAATCTTCTGGGCCAGGGTTGTCCAGTGCAATGTTCTGCGATGATGGAGATGGTCTATATTTGTGCTTTTCAATATAGTAACTGCTAGCCACATGTGGCCATTATACACTTAAAATGTTTCTAGGGCATGGTTTCTCAAACTCGACACTATTGACATTTTGGGATGGATAATTCTTTATTGCGGACAACATTGTTGAGAAAATTCATCCACCGTGCTGAGTAGGTCCATATACAGTCATCCTATTAAATGTTAACCTCATTCTCTCAGTTCTCAGCAATCTTTTAAACTCCTGTTATCTTCCTTTCACACATCCATGGTGGCTGTTCCAAACTCTCCCACTCTCCTCAAACTCATGACTTCACTCTGCCCACCAGTTCCAAGAATAGGAGGAAAGCAAAACCAGCTGCAGCTGTAATGTGAGAGTTCTTCCTCATGTAATCCTGGAATTTACTTAAACCTTCCAATTCCCATGTGGTTGACAGTACTGATTATCTCTGAATTTTTCTGCGCTACAAGAAATTCAAAGTAGGATTACCTGATTCCTTGGACTTAAGAGAGGCAGCTCAGTATAGTGAAAAGAGCATTGGATGGAGATACAAGAGGCAAGGCTTCTATGACCAGTTTTGTCAATAGCTCATGGTTATTTGGGTAAGAACTTCAACCTGTCAGGCCTCAGATTCCCCCATTGAATATAAGGGAAAACTTTAAATGATTTTCCCCCCAAGATTTTAGACCATCTTTCCAGATCTAGACCTTTCAGATTCTACTTTCTTTTTTACTGTTCATCTTCTAATTAAAAAATGTTTATTGAGTACTTACTATGTGCCATACCTGTACTAATTGCTGGAAATCTTACAGTGACCAGAACAGACTTAACTTAAGTCCTTTATGTGGTTTGATGGGGAAGCTGACTACCTGTCCAATGCTCCACCCTGGGAAAGCTCAACTCCAGAGAAAACAATCAATCTAAGTGGTAAGGTTATAGTACTCTATTCTTAGACTAATCCACAGGATACCCAGAAGGTGAGACTGTGCCCCCTTCCAGATCATGATTTCTCCCATGCAGCCATGCTGATTGCTTAGTAGAACCAGGGATTATATGAAAATGATTTAATAATTAACATGGTATAGGCAATGGCCAATGAAACTTATGATTGAAGCAGGATGTCACTCCTAGACTTATTCCTTTAGCTGCTGGTTTGTGGGGGAGGGTCTGGGGGATCCCAGAGGAGGGACTAGGGTGACCATGATCAAGTCTCAGAGAAACCGGGGAAGTTACTATTTACCAGCATTTGTAGAAATATGCCTATATTCTAACTACAGAGTCGTCAGACTGGTCAGTGGCTTCTGAATATTAACCCTAAAAAGAATTGAGGAGGCAAGGTGGACACACAGCTATGTGACTTATCAACAACATTGGTCTTTCCAGAGTCAGTAGAAGAAGGCTGCAGTACCCCAATATTTTGTAAAGATGTCTGCTTGGATGGACGTATGTATGTAAACCCTCCGTGGTAACTTCAGTTTCCTCTTTTAACTCCTACCCAAGTTTCTCTCCAGAATGTTTCTCTTCTGGGCCATCTCATAGTTCTGCCTGCTTTTGAGTCCAGATACTTCTGAGTCCAGATTACCTCTTTTTATTGGCATGTCATCTTAATATGTGGAGTTTAGGATCCTAGACTACCTCATTTGGCCCAATTGCATTTTGCTTCCTTGGAAATAACTTAAATGAGTCATTTTCTTTCTTTCTTTAAATATTTTATTTATTTATTTGACAGAGAGAGAGATCACAAGTAGGCAGAAAGGCAGGCGGTGTTGGAGGGGAAGCAGGCTCCCTGCTGAGCAGAGAGCCTGATGCGGGACTCAATCCCAGGACCCTGAGACCATGACCTGAGCCGAAGGCAGAGGCTTTAACCCACTGAGCCATCCAGGTGCCCCGTAATGAGTTGTTTTCTGCAAAGTATGGGAAAACCACATTATGCTTCTATAATGAAATTATACAAAGAACTACTCATCTTCTCTTCTTTTCTTTCCTTCCTTCCTTCCCTCCTCCATCTCCCTCCCTCCCTCCCTCCCTCCCTTCCTTCCTTCCTTCCTTCCTTCCTTCCTTCCTTCCTTCCTTCCTTCCTTCCTTCCTTCCTTCCTTCCTCTTTTAGCACATACTTATTGAATGCTTACAATATGCCTTTGTATAAGGCACTAGTCTAGGTATCAAGAATACAGCTGTGAACAAAAACAAAACAAACAAATAAGAAAACCTTTTACAGACAGGGACTATGAAGTTAATGAAACTTAAGCTTCATGCTCATCACTTGTATAAACTTTTTCTAAGGCCCCAAGGGGCCCTAGAAATATATTATTCTGCTTTATATATTTTATAAATTTTATAAAATTTGCAGAAGATACTTTAGTTATAGTTGGTTAAGAATGTTGTCTCTTTCCATCTCAATTTTCCACCATCATATTTCCCTTCATATCAGATGACATTTGAGTGGCAGAAAGTATTTGAGAATCCTTGTGCAGAGAAATTGATTTAGGAATATATGTCCTGGGTTTTAGTAGGATGTATATAGACGGTATGCAGTCACTTCTGTATAGAGTTACTTTGCTGTTTTAACATAGAAATGGCTTCCTAGAATACTTCTATTACCTACTGTGGTATTTTATCTACCATGCAATGCAAGGTTACAGGTTCCAGGAACCCACCATGAAATAAAATGTATCCTACAGTGGCCAGTACCAAATGTTTGTGACTAGATGAGGAGAAACAAGACCTGAAACGTGTAAGATCAGAAACTATCTATGAAACCTTTCTCCAGTCATCAGACAAATAAAATTATTGTCAAACCATGCTAGAAGAAAGACTGAATTATTTTTCTAATATCTCAATAATTACAAAAGTATTATTACATACAGAAGCAGTCAAATAAGTATGCAGCCAAAAATATAGAAAAAAGTATAGAAATGTGACAGGCACTTAATTAATAAAAACATGAATTTTCTATTTGTTGGCTTTAAAAAGGTTTATTTTATTGTATTAAGTAGGGATTCATTTTTGTGCCCCATTTTACATTCTTAATTTTGCATTTTTTTTCTGAAAAAGTGCCCACAAAAGCTTCAGGTTTTATAAAACTTGGATCCATGCCTGCTTATGGGGCTAATATTTTATTTGGAAGAGAAGGACAAAAATTAATATAACATAGTCAAGAAGTGGTAAAACTATGAAGAAAGAAGGTTTTTGTAATGGAGATGAAAGACATGTACATTGAAAAATACAAAACATCACTGAAAGAAATTAAAGGAGACACAATTTAATGGGAAGACATCCCATGTGCATGGATTGGAAGAGTTAAAATATTTAAAATGTCCATAACATTTTAAAGCAATCTACAGATTCAATGCAATCTTTATCAAAATTCCATGACTTTTTTTTTAAGAAATAGGAAAACTAATTCAAAAATTCATATCGAACCATGAAGAACCCTGAATAGCCAAAGTAATCTTAAGAAAGAACAAAACTGGAGGCTTTACACTTCCTGACTTCAAAACATATTTCAAAGCTACAGTAACCAAAATAGTATGATACTGGCATAAAAACAGACATATAAATCACTGGAACAAAATAGAGAACCTAGAAATAAAATAATGTATATGGTCAAATAATCTTCAACAGGGGTGCCAAGACTACACAATGGGGAAAAGAGTCTCTTCAACAAATGGTGCAAGGAGAAATGAATATCCATATGCGAAAGAGTAAAATTAGACTTTGATATTTCACCATATGAAAAAAATCAACTCAAAATGGATTAGAGTCTAGAAGTCCAGATTCTCAGAAGAAAATATAAGAATAAAGCTTTATAACATTGGTCTTGGCAATGATTTCTTGCATATGACACTAAAAGCACAGGCAACAAAAATAAAAATAGACAAATGGGACTATATCAAACTAAAAAGCTTCTGCATAGCAAAGGAAACGGAGTTAAAAGGCTATGGGATGGGAGAAAACATTTGCAAAGAATTTATCTAGTAAGATGTTAATATCCAAAATATATTAAGGAATCCTACTACTCAATGATAGCAAAACAGAACAAAACAAAACAAATAATCCAATTTAAAAATGGGCAAAGAAGTAACTTGAGTAGACATTTCTCCAAAGAAGACATAGAAATGGCTGACAGGCATATGAAAAGATGCTCAACATCAGGGAAATGTAAGTCAGACTTACAACAAGAAATCACCTCACCTGTTGGGATGGTCATTACATAAAACAAAACAAAAAGAAAATAAGTATTGGTGAGGATGAGAGGAAATTGGATCCCTATCCACTGTTGAAGCAAATGCAAAATGGTTCAGCCACTATAGGAAATAGTGTAGAGTTTCCTCAAAAAATTAAAAATAGAACTACCATATGATCAAGCAATTCTACTTCTGGATATTATTAAATTTTTAAAAATATTTAAGAATTTTTTCTACTTCCTTAGATATAAAATTAATTATTGATTTAATTTTTTATTTTTTAAGTTTCTATTTAAAGTCCAGTTAGTTAACATACAGTGTTGTATTAGTTTCAGGTGTATACTATAGTGATTCAACACGTCCATACAACACCCAGTGCTCATCATAAGTGCTCTCCTTAATCCCATCACCTATTTCACCCATCCACCCTCTGGTAACCATCAGTTTGCTCCCTATAGTTAAGAGTCTGTTTCTTGGTTTGTATCTCTCTGATTTTCCCTATGACCATTTTTTAAATTCCATATGCGAGTGAAGTCATATGATATTTGTCTTTCTGTGACTGACTTACTTCTCTTAGTATAATGCTCTGTAGTTGCAATGATGTGAGTATTTATTATCAAAGAATTTAAAACAGAACTTCAAAGAGATATTTGTACTTCCATGTTCATTGTAGCATTAGTCACAATAGCTAATATATGGAATCAGTATAAATGTTCTTCAGTGGATGAATGGGTATGTATATATATATACACACACACACATAATGGAATATTATACATTAATTACAGGAATGACATTAAACCTGTAGATAAATTTGGAGAGAATTAATATCTTAAAACAATATTGAATTTTCCAATCTATGAACACAGTATAGCTCTTCATTTATTTAGCTCTCCTTTCATTTCTTTCTCCAGTGAGAAAAGTACTCTATTAAGATGACATTTGAGTTAAGACATGAATTAAGATATAGAATGAACCATGAAGCTATCTGGAGGAACAGTATTCCAGGCAGAGTATAATAAATGCAAAGGTCTTGAGGTACAGCATGCTTTGAGTGTTCTAAGAACAGCAGGAAGGCCACTGGCTAAGTGGAGTGAGGTAGAACAGAGAGAGGAAGAGAGTGACATCACAAAGGTGATAAGAGGCCAGGTCATGTAAGACCCTATAGGCCATTTTAAGGTTTTGGATTTTATTTAGAGTAAGATGAGAGTGATTGAAAAGTTTTGAGCAGAGGTGTGACATCTGATCTATTTTTTTAGGTCACTTTGGCTGTTTCAGTGAGAAAAGATTAATAGAGAAAGGTAAATTCGAGAGAGAAGCAGAAAAACCACTACAGAAAAATTTACAATATTTTAGCAAGACCATATGGTGACTTGGATGAGGATGGCAGAAGAAGTAATAAGTGTCAGAATATAGATGTATTTTAAAGATAGAGTTGATGGGATTTGCTGAAAGTTAGATGTGGGCTATGAAAGAAGGGAGGGGACAAAGATGGCTGCAAGGTTTTGGGCCTAAACAATTTGAAAAATAGAGTTTTCATCAATTCAATTGGGGAAGTCTCTGAGGGGAGATGTTTTGGAAGGTGTTTATCTGGCTTACAAAGAATAAGAAGGGGAAATGGATTTTTTTCTAAAAATTTTTATGCATACATAAAAATTTTTGCATACATAAAAATATACTCAGTCTATGCTCTGAGTATATTTCAATAGCAACCACCTGTGTGTTATGGTCTATGCGAGAGTGGTTAGGGGAAGGTGATCAGCAGAAAGTAGGAAAAGAATATTTCAATCAGTAACTGAAGTTATTATGCTATCTCAGGAGCATGCAGAAATGGGTGTTAATCGGTCTATGGGTAGGGAATACCTCACTGAAGATTATCTATTTTATTTGAGACTTGAAGAACTTAGCAGAGGGAAGTGGGATTTGTGGGGATAGAAGATTAATCTATAATAAGTCAAGTGATGAGCAGGAGCAAAGACCCAGAAATAAGAAGATGTGTTTGAGGAACACATTAAAGAAAGTAAAGTATGAGTGTAGAGTAGGGAGAACCAAAAGAAGAATGTTGTGAAATAAGGCAGGAGGTAGGTTTAATCCTAACAATTAGATCTGCAGTTTTGCAAACCACTGTGCCTTGGCATGTAGCTCCTGTGTAGGGAATGAACTGGAGGAGCACAGATGCTAGTTATCCAATCTTGGTGAGGGATGGTGATGATGGCAGTAGGTTTAAACTTCAGAGATATTTAGGGGCTTATGGACAACCAATTAGAAGAGAGAAGCCCTAAGAGTGACTAGTTACTGGGTTTCTAGGGTGAGTAACTTGGTGGATGGTGGTTCCTTTTATGAACATTAGCGTGTCAATTATTAAGTTATTGTCTCTCAGCTCTGAATCTTGGACTAAATTTGGACTATCTGTCTCTATTCTGCTTTGTGAAGCTGATGCTTATATTTTGCAAACCACATTACTGCTTGCCAACTGGCTCTATGTGAGGCTCTGCCATTGGTGCTGCTAGGAAGACCGCAAAGCTGGAGGATAAAGAAAGAAACGCACCCTACTGTCTGCTTCCTTTTGGCATCTCTCCAGCAATGATTCTTCACCTCAGAAGCAGCAAACTCTTCCCACAGAAGTAGCTGAATGCAGTTTGCAGTTTTCTCTGCATTTGCAAAGTCAGTCTAATCATGCTCCTTGGAGCCAATAGCATCTACCAGATGGTGCTCTCTCTTCAAAGCCTGGATCCCAGGCTTATGGGGAGCTTCTTCTGAACTCAAAGATTCCAATATCAGTTGTGTAGTATCTCTTCCTCAGATATCTGAATTTTAGTTATTGGGGGACCTTCTAAGTTTCTAGGTTTAATAACTCTAGGCTCCCCCCTTTATTTCTTCTGCCTTTTCTGGAATTGCTACCTCCATAATTCCTTAGAGGATTTTTTTTAAACCTTTCATTTACCAAGTTAGTATTTCTTTATATTAAATTCTCTCTATGGAAATGACCAATGTGCTTTCTGTCTCCTACCTGGACCGGTACAGAAATTGTTGCTTGGAATAGTCCCAGGAAACAGACCCTAAAAGATGGGATCTGGGCATTAGCTTGATTTTGTGCTTGGACTTGACTGTAGCACTGAGCTCCTTGCTAATAGGAAATGAATGCTGGCAATCTATGTATGCAGAAATATCATGATTAATTAAGTCATCACCTGTAGTTGATTGTGATAAAGTGCTACTGAAACAAGTGCCTTGGAGCATGTACTGTTGCATTTGACTGTTATAACAGTAGCAATGACTATGATGACTGGTGGGAAATAGATTCTTCTGAGTACACCAAAGCAGCTACAAAAAGAAAGTACCAACTTCAGGTCCTTACACTCTCTGCTCGGGTCTTATCAGAGAGGAAGAGACATTCCATGGCAGCCCTAAAAGAATCCCTTATTTCTTATAGCTATGAGGCTGCCATTGCTAAAAATGAACAAACATTTAATTGTCCAGTTCACAGTTTTTACATCAGTTGTCTCTATAGCTTTGCCAGATCTCTTGTGCAGAAGTTAGGAAAATGATAGAGAAGGAGAGGGAACCCACAAACTTGGATTGGGGATACATCTGGTTGGATGTAGACCAAGTTGAGAATTTTGAAATCTCAAGTCACTTTTAATTTCTTCAGTCAGTGGAAGCAGCTTGTCCTATCTGAGGATATTAGCCTTTCCTTGCTTGAAAACTATCCACTATCCCCATACTAGGGTCAGATGTCAGCATGCTCCAGGGGAACAAGTACAAAGTCTGACCCAGAGGAAGCAGCTTATAAACCAAAAAAATTGCAAGATTTTCCTAATTTACATCAATACAAATCTGGGGAATACCTATAGGAATGGATTTTAAGGAAGATGGAATGCAACACTGGATTAGGCCAAATGTATTGATAGGAGTGCACTTACCAGAGGTTCCGGATTTAATGTGTTAGCTCATACAGGTGGAAATATTCTAATAATTTCATTTGTCAGTTGACAGAGACTCAGGCTCTATAGTGACCTCTTAATGAGACTGTGATATCATAATGTAGATGAAGGACAGTGTAGGGAGGTTGGTATATTAGAGTGCCTTTATCATGCTTAATCTACACATCTGGGTTTCAACTACATCCTGAGAGGATCCAGGGGACATTCTCATCACCAACACATTGAAAATCACATTGTTCATAAGGCATGTAGATCATTGAGAAGTTCTGTCATGGCTGTAAGCCAAGTATAATTACGGGAAATTTCACTATTGAAAAACCTGTATATTTTCCTCTAAGTCATCCTCAAAGGGACCTGTAGTCATTTACTAGAGTGTGTGAGGGGGAAAAGGAAATACCTAGACCTTTTGAGGATTATCAAACATTGGCTGATTGATATTAATTCCTGGGTATCTATATCACTGTAATCTACCAGTGAAACTGGGGGCTTAGATGAGTCAGATGTTAGTTGGAGTCTTAGCCCAAATTTGAAACCCAGTGGACCCAGTAGGTCTGCAGACCCACTGTGTGATTATTTATTCCATTTTTGAATGCATATTTAGAAGAGATATGTGTTTAGACATAATAGATACTTGTGGCAATGGGCAAAATCCTTATATTGGCTCTTTGACCCATGGAATAAGAACCATAATGGTAGAAAGAAGGAATCATCTGGAACCTTTATATCCTACCAGGAGAGTAACCAAAATGAATAGCATATCTTCAGGGAAATTGCAAAGATTAGAGTCCATCACCAAGACTTGGAAAGATGTGTAAGTGGTGATACCTATCAAATTCCCACTTAAGTGGCCTCTTTGTCCAATGCAGAAAGCATATCTTGACAAATATCTGAGGATGATCATAAGCTTAATCAGGTGGTAACTTCAGTTGTAGTTAATATTCTACATGTAGTATTTTTGCAGAAGCCAATTAACACTCATGTGGTGGAGGTAGTAAAACTAGTTTGGGGTGGGTTGAAGAGTGATGGGGGTTGGTTATAGAGACGGTAGAGCCATGGTCAATTGGTGGATAGTAAGGCCAAATTTACTGAGATAGGAGGATCAAAGCAGCCGATTTATGTTGGATTTGTATGGAGTTCGGTTGCAAACACACTGAGTTTGAAATGTCTTTGCATTTTCAATGCCTAATTTGATGACTCGTATGGTATTTGTGATTGGGTCATGATTGACTATGACTTCAACAAATTGTCATTTATTTATCCTAGTTACTCTTCTTCATACAGTTGGTAAACACCAAACTTGGTAATTGAAGGAGGAAATGGTTTTGTCAGACTTCTTATAAAAGCAAGTTTGTTCACCTACCCCAAATGAGGCAGGACTGTGTAGTTTAGGAGCACAGACTAAACACTCAGTATACTGGGGCCAAATCTGTATACAGTAACTTAGAGCTGTAGGACTCAAGGCATGCCTAAGATTCCCTCTTGGCCTTTGTTTTCCTATTTATAAGTTGTTTTGCCATACCTACTTCCTAGAGTGATAATGATGAAATAAAATAATAAATTACAATAGCACATGCCAGGCTTAGCACCAGTAATCAGGAAGTTCATTCCTTCTAGCCCAACGTAGAGAAGTAGGAGGCCTTGCTGAGAAGTTCCATGCTCCTTCCATGCTTTTTAGTTCTTGTATTTTAAAGGCATTATTCAAATAAGAAACATACATGACCTTTTCTCCCTGGCTGTAAAATAATCAGTGGTGCAACAGGGTGGGTCACTAGGATGATCTAGGCAGGCAGTGAAATAAGAAATTGGTAAATGGAGGTAGATACCAAAAAACCTACATAAATTCCATTATAAGAAGTACAAGTGAACTAAAGGAAAGGGAGAAGTGCAGGGAAAAGAAATAACATGAATTAATTTAATAAATAGTATACAGAATTAATTTTCCCTTGTGGAGAAACATGATGGCTAAAGCAAGGTTTTGATTAAAAAAACATGATTTAATTAAAAGTTTTTTTTTTTCTGCCGGTAATTCCACATAGCAAAATATAAAATGTGCCAAACTATAATGTTGACATTCCCAAATAAAGTAGACTTGTATACCAGTGAGAACATTTTAATTGTTTTTCCAATCTTGCACAATTTTAAATGTTTCTACCTTTATTCAGTGTATCAGTGTAATAAATAATATAATATGTAAGTCTCACAGATAAAACTCTGTGATTAATATTGCTGAGGTTAGGAAACAGGTCTGAACACCTGAAATGCCTAAAAGCACCAAAAAGTCTATATACCTATGATAAAAAAAAAACCAAAAACCTCAACTAGAGTGAGAGCACCTATCTCTACGGGCACCTGATACAAATGCTTGGCTCCATTAGACTTCACAGCACTTTACTGAGGGTCCATAAAGCATTCCTGGTGTTGAGAAAATCCAATGCAGTTCTTGGTCTGTCTATGGTAGTTCTTAACAAATATTTATTAATAAATAACATAATCCTGCTGAGAAAAACAACAGTAATTTCTTGGATTATTATTTTTGGGAGATTTATTTTCATTTAGTTTTGTGTAATTGCAATTGATTTATTGCAGAAATGTGTACCTGACATTTCATTCCTCCACTGGGAGGCACTTGAACCATGTGGCCCCTTTCAGTGGTTTCCATTGCTGCCATCTGACTTTATAAAAGAGGATTTCATTTTTATACAGTGTTAATGGGAATACAAAATTGGTACAATCTTTTTGGAGATAAATTTGTTAATGCTATTAATTCAAAAGTAACCTTTAACTAAACAACTCCACTTCCAGAAACTTATATACCTCTACAAAGTTGAATGGACAAGGATAATCAAAGCTTCATTGTTTATAAACCAAAAAACTGGCAACAACCTTGATGTTCATGGGAAAGGTTACATGAATTATGATGCATCTAGCTAATGGAGTTTTCGGCAACTGTTAAAAATGATGAGGTAGAATTTCTTTACTGCAAGAGAAAGATCTTTAAAGAATATTAAATGAAAACAGAAAGTTTGCATAATAATGATGATAGTAGTATTACCATTACAAACACTTGTGAAGTATGTACTATGTTCTAAGTATTTTACCTTTATTATCTCATTCAGTTCTCACCACAACTCTAGAAAGTGGGTGCTATTGAAATCAAGTTTAGGGATAAGGAAACTGAGGCACAGTATTGTCAAGTAACTTGCCCAAAGCCACAAAATTAGTGTCAGAGGCAGTGTCTGGCTTGAGGCTCAGTGTTCTGGTTCTATTCTATGTGTGTTAAAAAATGTATAAAAATCCATGTGTGTAAATATAATCATGTATGTCTATGGATATGTACATACATATGTGTGCATGTATGTATTCATATGTGTATGGAACATGGCACTAAATACAACCTCTGAACTACTAGCAGTTGCTTTTTTTAAAGAGTTGGTAGAAGAGGAAGAGGGGAAGATACTTTTTATGTAATACAAGTTTATTTTGCTTGTTTGCTTTTGTTGTGAGGGATATTATTTTTATAGTAATTTTTTCACAGGTGTTCCCCAAAATATAACTTCCTAGTCATTTTTCTTCTGCTGCTAGCAATTAAGGAAGACATGTGCCCATTTTTCCTCATTGTTAAAAAGTTATTCATTCAGCAAAAACATTTAAACTGTGCTAGGTGTCCCTGCCTGTCCTTGTCCGCAGGGAACTCACTATTACTGGAACAAACTGACATATAAACATGTATTTCCAGAGCTTCTGTAATGGGGATGTACAAGGACGGGGTGGGAGGGGCACAAAGGAGAGATTACAATTCTGTAAGGTGTGGAGGGCGTGGAGGGGCAGTGTGAAAGAAGGTAGGCAAAGAGGAGGTAATGCTTTGCCTAAATACTAAAGGAAAAGCAGGAGTTCTTGAGGAAACGGGAGGGGAGGAAGAGAAAAAGCATCCCAGAAGGAGGGGAAAATGGGAGTAAAGACACGGAGGCAGGAAACCACATTGTTCTTCATGGGACTGGGCATACTTTAATTTAGTTACAGCTTAGGGAGGGAAATGTGAGGAGTGCCTCTGGAGATGGGGGCAAAAGGAACATCCCCTAAGTCCTCGTGGGCCATGTTAAGAGCTTCATTCCATGTACCAGTGTTTCCTAAGAAATATGCAAAGAACAAAGCTGCCCTCAGAAAAACTCAAAAGATATGGATCAAAAGATATACACAGAATGGAGTATTATCTAGCCTTAAGAAGAAAGAAAATTCTGACATATCCTAAAAGCGGATGAACCTTGAAAGCATTGTCCTAAAATGTCAGACACAGAAGGACAAATACCGAATGATATAGCACTTACATGAAGTACCCAGAATAGTCAAATTCATTGAAACAGAAAGAATAGGGTTACTAGATGTTGGGGCAAGGGGGAATGGGAATGACTGTTTAGTGGTTGCATAATGTCAGTTAGAGATGATGCAAAAGTTCTGGAGATGGGCAGTGGTGAGTTGCACAACAATGTTAATGTATTTATTGCCACTGAATTACACTCAGTGGTAAAATAATAAATGTTATACTAAGCATATTTTACTATAATAAAAAAGGTAGAAATGGTAAATTTTATGTTAAGCGTATTTTACCACAATTACAAAATATGTGATAAAAGAAATAAAAAAGATAGACAAAATAGATATATAATTCAAATTTTTTTCTTTTTGACATTAAAATTAAGTATGTCATTTTCTTGCTCAAGCTGATAATAATGATTTGTTTCTGTTATATAATAATGGCTGCCACTTACTGAAAACTAGCTCTGTGCTAGTTTTACATCCATAGAGATAAGGAAATGCTGGCCCAGAGAGGTCAACTAATTGACCCAAGAGAACGTGGTTAGTGAGGGGGTATTTCTAGGAATCCTAGAATCAGAACTCGGCTCCAAAACCCTTGCTCTGTCACCAAACCCCAAGTTGCTTATCTTACTACTTTTTAAGATATGTCTTCATTTTTCTTAAGAAAGTTTTCCCTTGATCTGCAAAAAAAATACTGTTTGGTGTTTTCTGGGTTCAGAAAATGTAAGAAGCCTGAGGCAATGCAGAAGGAAATGTTTGTTGAGTGTTTCCTTTTACCCACGTATGATACTTTTGAAGGGCTTTGATCTTCTGAGAGACGAAAAGAGCATTCAAAGTGAGTCTAGACGCTCCCACCACAGAGAACCATTCAGCTAGCCACCTGTTACGGAAGGGAGGATGGTCTGTACTTTTGTTGCGGCTGTTATCTGGAGAATACGGCTGCTGGGCCCCAGGCCGCTGGCCTCCCCGGCTTAAGATACGCGGTAGCCAAGAGACCTAGCGAAGACTCGCGCGCAGGCGCAAGGCGGCGGCGTTGGCGTTCTGTGGCTGTGCTTTGCTGCCTGGCGCTCCGGTGTCCCCGAGTGGTTTCCCCGTTGGCCCGTTCTCCTTCTGCGCCCGAACTCAGGGTCGCCCCTGCCCCTTCTCCAGGCCCTCTCCAACCGATGCCCAGGCCAATCCCGGCGCGCCCCCTACCCTCTGACCCTGCGTTGCATAATGCCCGAGCAAAGTCCCCAAGGGTGTGAAAGCCGGCGTTCCTGCCCCTGGGCGGGGACGGGCGGTGACCGTGCGGCAAGCCGAGGCAGCGAAGGCGCAGCCGGCACCGTCCACCGGCCCGGGCCCCGCGAGTCCCCCGGGAGCAGGCCCCCCGAGTCGCTCGGCCCCACCGCCAGGCCCGCACGCCACTCGCCTCGCAGGCCGCCGCCGCAGCCATGGCGGAAGTTCATAGACGTCAGCATGCCCGGGTTAAAGGAGAAGCCCCCGCGAAATCCTCCACACACAGACATGAGGAGGAGCTGGGGATGGCGTCGGCCGAAACGCTGACGGTGTTCCTGAAGCTGCTGGCCGCCGGCTTTTACGGCGTGAGCTCCTTCCTGATCGTGGTGGTCAACAAGAGCGTGCTCACCAATTACAGGTAGGGCCGAGGCGGCTGCGGCGGCCGCAGCCAAGGCCGTGGGGAGGAGCGCGCGGCGGCGGCGGCTGGGCGCCGGCTCCCTGGACTTACGCCGCTAAAGTTAAAGCTGAACAAAGTTGGGCGGGAGCTGGGGAGGGCGGGCGGTGAATGAGCGGCCGGGCCGGCGGGGCCGGCTGGGCGCGTGGGCCCGGGGTGTGCGGGTCCAGCTCCGCGCGCGGAGCTCCGGACCGTCCCGCGCACGTTTCGACCCCGGTGGGAAAGCGCCCATCGAGCAGCCCCCTGGAAACCTTGCTCTTCAGAGTGGTGGAGCGGAGTTGCTTCGTGACTTTTGGCTCTTGTGCATGTCAGGCTGAGAGCAGAGCGAGGGATGCGCTCCTTTCCCCGCAGCCTGGGCCGGGGTCCGGGGCTTCAGGGTCCCCGCGTTCGCTGACCGCCTCTGGGGACGTGCGCATCCTCAAGCTCATTTAAGATGATTCTGCTGCTGTCACTGGGACCCTGAGGCAGAGGCAGAGGCAGAAGCATGTTTGTTTTAAAGATGTGAGACCGTTGAGGAGACCTATGTCTTCACCCCTTGAAAAATCCGTTGCAGGCAGCTGGCTGAAATTGTGGACTCGGACAAGATGAGACAAGTGGCCGCCGGAGGCTACAAAATCGGCGGCACTCAGTCCGGTTGCCTGACAACCCGCAGGGATTTTTCTTAACGTTTTCATTTGGATAAGGGGAGACGTTGGTGTTTGTTTCAAAATATATTTAAGGTTACAGATGTGCAAATTGAATTCACAGAACTGCGTTTGGGTTTTTCTGACCCTGTGTTTTTTTTTTTTTTTTCCTCTCTCTACCTTTTTTTTTTTTTTTGTAGATTTCCCTCCTCACTATGTGTTGGACTTGGCCAGGTTAGTTGGAATCTTCAGCATTACGTGGTTTATGTCGTTAGAACTTCTGTGTGTGTCTTTATATGTAGAACAGTGAATCTGTGTTCTCTGTTTACAGATGGTGGCCACAGTGGCAGTTCTCTGGGTGGGAAAGGCGCTCAGAGTAGTCAAGTTTCCTGACCTTGACAGAAATGTACCTCGAAAGGTAAATAAATAAATAAAAATTAAAAAGTAATACTTTATTTTCTGAAAACAAGTCACTATATATTTTTATCAGTCCTCTGCATATTTAAAAATTGCAGTCTTGAAACCGCCCAGAGTGGATATAATGAAGGTAAAGAATAAATGTAGTATTAATATGTTTTTAAAAGTCCTATCAACTCCTTAAAGTTAAGGGGGAAAAGCCCCCGGATATCTTGTGTTGTTTTAATTAATGAACACTTGTTGGGAGTACAGCTATTTTGCATTTTCTACATCCATCTAATCTAGCCAGTGTATCCTACATTCATTATTCTTTGGGTTTATTTTCTTCTTCTTCTGTCTGCCTCTGCTTGACTCCATGTGAAGATGAAATGCCTTTCCTTTTTCTGCTGACATTAGAGCCATGGGCTATTATGTTATCATATTTTAAAGCAAATGATGTTTCTCTCTCATGATTTGATCATATTCATATTTCTGTTTCTTTTTTTCTTCTCCATTCTTCCCTCTCTTTGCCATAGTAATGCTGTTATCCAGGAATACTGTTTTTTCGGGTGCTTCATGGGGGCCAAAATTGTTTATGAATTCTAATCTTATGTTTTAAGTGGAAAGAATTTGATCATATAAACAAAACTGTTTCTGTTGAAAGGACCTTGTTTTAGCTATCTTTATTATTGAGCTTTGTTATCCCTTTTTAAATTTTCTAGACGTTTCCACTACCTCTACTATATTTTGGGAACCAAATCACGGGACTGTTCAGCACAAAGAAACTGAAGTATGGATAACTTTATTTTACTAGTGAGGTTAATATGATGTATTCTTAAAACTGTACTTGAATGTCAAATATTTAACACATTGTTGTTGATTCTGGAAAAAATGAAAGAACCAGAAAGCTTCTGTTACTAAATAAGATTACACCAAATTTTTTGGTTTAAATTCTTTAAGTTTGAAAACAAGGGGTTTTTGTTTGTTTTGGGTCCCCCCCACTTTGATACTAGAAGTCTTAAAATGTTATAAAATATTGTTATAGGAGATTTTCATTATTTTTCCAGACCTAGAGTAGTGAAGAATATATTCTAGGCTCCTGGGATTTCAATTCTTTAACACAATTTATAAATATTCTATTTTAGGCAAATTCTGTAAGCAAAATCAGAGGGTGGGCATGAAAACTTTAGTAACTTTTCTTTTAACATGAGGTAGTTAAAATAACATCAGATGGAACTCTGATACAAATATGATTAATATTATACCCATGACCATACCACTGTAGAGGCAGGATATTCACTTCTAGAAAGAAGCAGTAGTAAAAAAAAAAAAAAAGAAGAAGCAATAGTTCTCTGCTCTGCGACAATACTGTTTTATTATCCTCTAATCTAATTCTTGGCTTCTCCACTTAAGGAGCGAGGTATGTATTAGGTGTATGTGATATTAAAATTATACACCTGGAGAAGCCATTTAACAGAAATCCATGGTTTCACTACTTCCACTTAAGCTAACTCCCTGGCGTATTAGATGATTGTAAAACAGAATGGGGACATCTCTGAGGATCAGAGACAAAGTGTTTCTCATTTCCTCTTTCTTCAGACCCAAGAAATGTGACAGAGTGATCACGGTGATATATCTGGGGCAGAGTTTATGGAAGTCAAATTTATCATGGGTGGGGCATCCTTTTCCATCTCATTACCTACTCGGAAAGAAGTGTAGACCTGCTGCAAAGTGCTACTTATATAGAATTTGCTCTTTTTCATCCATTGTCATCCATCTATCCATCCATTCATTCACACTCTATCTCTGGTTGCCAGCTAAGTGTAAGGCACTTTGGAGTGAGATGGGATATATTCAGAAATAACTATATTGCAAGAGGCCGTGTGTTTGATTAGTGCAAGCAGAGTGCTCTCATAATTTAGAGGAAGACAAAAGTACTTCCGCAAAAGGACAATCAAGGAATATTTCATGGGGTGAGATTATCATAGATGCTGTTTGGAGGGTTGGAGGGTTGTTTTGTGGGGGGTGGGGTGGAGAATAAGATCAGTCAAGTAAAGAAAGAAGTCTTTTTCTTTTAAAAACTAACATGGTTACTGTTCAGAGTGTTTGTATAATAAGTGGTGTAAAATTAAAAAGTGGCTGTTACTAGTTATTAGTCTTGATAATAGATATGTAATTGCTGCCATTTTTTTATAGGTAGCTTGATGTTTCTCACTTATAGTAGTTTTATAAAAGCAACTCTCTCAGGCTTTCAAATAAGAATTAATTCTAGAGAGGAATAAAGGTTTAATTTAATCACAGATTCACCAACATGGAATGGAATTAATCAGCATAATGGAAGGAAGAGATTAGCATTATTTTAAGGTACTTGTTTGGAGAGTCTTAGTTACAAAAGCAAATCGCTAAACTTTATTTTACCTAATTATATTTTTTCCCTTTTTTAAATTTTCTGCAGCTTGCCAATGTTTACAGTTCTGAGAAGGTTCTCCATCCTGTTTACAATGTTTGCTGAAGGAGTTTTACTCAAGTGAGCTAAATTTCTAATATATATATATATATATTTTTAGTCTTTAACAGACTTTAGTCATCTTGAAAAGTGGCCCAGCATATGTGAAATAGTAAAATTACTTCTCTTGTTTCTACTTTATCTTTCGAGAAGTTTAAGCACTTTGCTCCTTTGCTATAATAGCTGATAGTTTATGGGATCAAGTTGGGAAGATTATGAATTGGAATTGGAATCTGTCTGAGCATGAGGTACACTTTCAAGAATTCTTGTACCTACTGTTGCTACTGAGTGATGCTGGGTCAGAAACATCAGTATAGGTTTTAAATAGTGTTCCTGTCTTGGCTACTTTTACTACAAATGTATGTGACCTTTTTCTACTGAAAGAAATTCTGATTTGCAAAAATTCAAACTCAATAGCAAATATAAGAATAAGAAAGATGAATATACTTTTTTGTATAAGTTTTTGCTTCATCAAAGGGATTCTTTGAAATACCCAATTCCTTGGAAATATTTAAAATAACAATTGCTTATAGCTTTTTTAAGGAAAACTTTTTTTTTTGGCCTTTGTTGCAGAATGAATCTTTGTGAATAACTACAGGTACATGTATGCACTTTTTAATTATTTTATTTTGTAGGAAGACTTTTTCTTGGGGTATTAAGATGACTGTATTTGCGATGATTATTGGAGCCTTTGTAGCTGCCAGGTAAGAACATATTAAGACCATTAGGAAATTATCAATAGTTATTGATAATAATCAGTTACTAATAAAAAGAATTTTGTATAGGCTAAGTAAGAGTCATGTCTTTGGGAGGCATCCAAAAGACTCTTTGGGAAGTTAAATCTTTCTGGCAATATTAAAGTCAATTCTTCTGTTTATTGAGCACATTCTATATCCCACACAATACATTTAGAATTTTACACATATTTATGCATTCTTTACAACACCTCTAAAAGATGTGGGTATAATTTTCCTATCTTCAGTTGTGGAAACTGAAACCTAAGTTCAGAAACTTGGTTAAGGTTACACAGCTAGTAAATGGCAGCACTGGAATTTGAATTTGTGCCTGATTCCAGGGCCTGTTTGCATTTATAAATCATGTAGTAGTCTTTTACTATTTATTTACTTAGTGCTAAAGAAAATAGTGTCTCAGAAAAAGCAAATGATAAAATGATAACTATTTCCTTGTGGTGGAATAATAAATAATAGAATTTCTTTAGCCTCACTTAAGATAGAACACAAGTGCCATGACTTCTATATTCTGTTAAATTATTGAAGTGTTTTCCATCATTCTCAAGTTTCAGTTTTAAAGTGCGGGGAGAAAATGTATGCCCAAAGACTCAGAGAATTAAAGTGATGGCTAGAAGCCTTCTACATTTTATTTAGACCAGGGCATGCATGTATGGGTTTGCTGATGCTACAAATTCTGCCTGACATATATTTTCTGTCTGGGAGTTCAGTGTGCTTCTTGGATTGGCTCATTTACCTTCATCATGCCTGTAGCAAAGGCAGGGGGAAATATTTTAAGTGGCATTCCACCCTAAATCTCCCAAGTGAAATTTCATTCTTTAAAAAAAAAAAGAAGAAAAAGGATAGAAAACTTGGTTACTAGAATTTGGTTATATGGCTGGCTCTTTTTTTCTTCAGGTCATATAACCTTCTTGAAGAAAAATTTTGTGTGAGCCTCTGACCTCTTTGAAGCATTTCTGTACAGTTGGTGGGATTCAGAATTGAAGCAAACAATGGGCGTGCTCAGGGCCAACCAATCCTGACCTGCAAAAAGTTTCTGAGGAGGATTGTTCTCTGGATCAGACTTATCTAATCAGAACCCTTCACTTGGGAGAGAGATTGGGAGGAAGGGAGTCTGAAGTAAAAAGATTGTCAGGCTGCTTGGAAGAGGGGTTATACATTAGACTAATTCTGCCTAAAATTGCAGGGGCATAGTGTTCCTCAGAAGTCTCATCCCATGTACTGGTCTGACTATGAATACATAGTATCTTTGCACAATCACAGGCCACTAATTTAGCTAGGGTGCCGAAGTATACTGAAGGCAAACTTTTCTTAGATTTTCAGTAATCTATTCCGTTTACTAAGTTCTGATCTTGTGCCTGGTGCTCAGCTAAATACTAGAAAACTTCACTTGCCCTAATCCTGCTAGTTACAGGCTTTTTAAGTAATCATTTTAAGTATTTGAGCTCCTACTGTGTGCTTAGACACTGTTGTAGCTTGATCTCAGAACTAACTATAACCTGTACTTGAGAAATTCCACCCCGTGACCCACCCAACCACCTGTACAACCTGCCTTTTGTGTGAATGAATGCTTGGAAAATGACATGTTAACAACTTCATCTTTTTGGTTTCCTTCTCTTGGAAACTGAGCTCTGATGCCTTCTTCCTGCTTCAGATGTATTATAATGGCAAATTTGGTTACTTGTTCTTGTCTGAGTTTGAATTCGGAGCAGTGTGTTATTAACTGACATGACTAATTATTGCTAATGATTGTGTTTAAGCATAAGTACTTCTCATTTCTGAAGACTTCCCTACTGAGTATGAAATTGCACATTATAACCAGGAATCAAGAAACACTAATAGCTGATAAAATGCCTAATGTTCACTTAGCTAGATAAGAATATGTTCTTCCATTTACTGTACTTCAGACCTTTTAAAAATTACATGCATGTTCTTTAAGTTATTAAAGTGTTGCTTGTGTTTTACAGCTCTGACTTGGCATTTGATCTGGAAGGATATGTTTTCATTCTGATAAATGATGTCCTGACAGCAGCAAATGGCGCATATGTAAAACAGAAATTAGATTCAAAAGTAGGTAGCAATCTAAATCTTTAAGAGATGTTTATTGGTGTTGGGAGTGGTAATGTCACTCAGGAAAAAAGAAAACTACTTAGGAGAACTGGGAAAGACCTAGGGATCTCTGAGGGTAAAATGCCCATGCCCATGCTTTGCTACTTACATAAGAAATTCTTTCAGTTATTAATTAGCAATTAGATTTTATAGTTAGGTTTTCCAGAAGGGATGGGTGATTATTGACTTTGGGAGAGGGGTGTAATTAGGAGTGTTCATTACAGGAAAGTGTCATAAATGTTCATGGCCATGTTCTAGAAAGGTTGGTGAGGGACCTGGGCAAGAAAGAAATATCTGGAAACCCTTGAGCAGATTTGAGAAGTGAGGGTTGAAAGGGGCTGCAGATCAAGAATGGACTTTGTATATTTGTCCCATCAAATAATGGGAAACTTTAGGGAGCATTAGAATTGTTCTCTCTTAGGAACAACGCTGAGTTCTTTGGCCTAGATCTCATGCACAGGAACTTTCCATACCCAGCCTTTTTCTCTTAACTTGCAGCATGCATACGAAGGTTTTACAGATATTTTTTTGTTTGTCAGTCTACTATATACTTTGAATATATACACACTAAATTTGATTCTTAGATCAAGCCAGACCATCAGAAAGCAGAGTATTTAGCAACATTGCTTTTACTACATTATGGCATAAGTTCGCATTACTGTAAGCAGCTGTGTGGGGGTTCCTGGGTGGCTCAATTGGTTGAGCATCTGACTCATGGTTTCAGCTTGGGTCATGATCTTGGGGTTGTCAGATTGAGCCCCATGTGGGCTCCATACTCACTGGGGACTCTGCTTGGGGTTCTCTCCCTTTACCCCTGCCCCTCCCCCTGCTCACAGATACAGATGTTAGCTCTCTCTTAAATAAATAAATCTTAAAAAAAAATAAGCAGCTGTGTAGAACTCAGCTGTATTTATCACAGGGTTGTTACTGAAGGAGCTGTCCTTTCTGTCATGATGTGTCCTGTGTAAGGACCCACGTGAGATTTCACAGACGCCACTATAGTTTTTCCTGAACAGTAGTATATTTTTTATCTCATAATTAAATCTTGTAACTGACCTTGACTTTATCTTATTTCCCTACCCATGTTTTCTAAGCCACACGACCTTATCTACTGAGTTTTTAGTCTGCTCCGTTATATGTACAATATTTCTGAAACCACTTCGGGTCATTTTTTGAGTTGAGATCATAAATACAAATGCCCAACTACTCAGTGGTAATATTAGTGTAGTTTGTATCGTCTGGGCAGGGTTTCTGCCTTCTTCACATAGAATGAGTGGCCATCCCAGTAGCTTTCCCTGTTCTCAGAGGTTTATTTTGCAGAGTTTTGAAGAAATCGGAATAGGGTCAGTGTAGATTGTTTCCAACACATTTTCCTTAAATATACCTTTATGTCTTATTCGCCATTTATTTGCTTTGGTGACTGTGTGATGATTGTATTTTAATGGAAGCTACTACTGTTAAAAATTCTTATCTTTTTGAAATAGAGAAAAGGGAGCAGTTAGAGATTTAGCTTTACTGTTTTTTTTTCCCCTCCACCCTTTTGCTACTTTGGAAAATAGGTGCCAGTGCTAACATTCCATTTGTCCAGCAGCCTCAACTGTCTGAAACAGTACCGTCCAATAGAATTTTCTGTGTTGATAGAAATCTTATATATCTCCAATGTCCATTCATGGTAGCCACTAGTCCCATGTGGCTGTTGAGCACTTGAGAAGTGACTGGCTCAACCGAGGAACTGAATTAGTAGTTTAATTATAATTATATTATATTACATTGTTAATTATAATTAGATTGAAATAACTGCAGGTGGCTAGTGGCCACTCTCTAGGCCAGCACAGTCTAGAGTATATCCCAGAACCTACAAAAAGCAAAGAGTACTTCTGAGTATTTTATTCCCAGGAGAATCCTTCAGTTCCTCACTTAAAAATGACTTATGACTCACTTGCATTAGAACTTTTAAGCATATTGATCTGCTTTTCATACTTCATGGATTAGGAGCAACATACTAGGAGATGGAATTCTGTTTAGAGGCAGAGAGGTGGTATAAAAGGTCAGCTTACAGGAAAACTGTAAAAGTCAGATGAAAGTACTCAACAGTGGGGCAATTAAATGACATTAAGGGCAATATCCTATAAGAACACAATGCAGTAATGCGTATTTATGATGATACCTTAAATTCAGTTTTAGTTGTACTACTCTGTTTAAGAGCCAGGGGAAAAGATTTCAGAATGGTAAAATGAGAAAATAAGAAGAGTTTGGCATTTAAGTTTTTGGTGTTTGTCAGTTATCTGGATGGGGTGCGTGCGTGCGTACATGCGTGTACTTCTTCTACTTCCTAGATCACACTCATGTCACTGGCTGACAGGGCATCTGTTGTTAAAAGTTGTTTTGTTCTTCTGTGGCTTTTTCCTTGCTGCTTTAGAAATGAGGCACAAATGAGGCACATCTTTTCATTGATGCTTGTGGTGGCCCCGGCAGTCAGTTATTTGGTTTATCTGAGAAGCAGTATGGCCACACTTAGATGCTGTTAATAAATCAGAAGTTTTAGTATTATGTATAATTTCAGGACTGCTTAAATCATGGTGCTTTGAGCTTAAGTCATGTGGCATAAAAACTTTGTGCTGCATTTCAGACCTGAATGCAGCTAGTGAGTTTAAAACATCTCTATCTTTAAAAAAAAAAAAATCATACAGATAATACATATTTGTAATGGAAGTATTAGAAAATGTAGATAAGCAAGAAGAAGAAAATCTAAATTTCCCTTAATTCTACCATCAAGTGAGCAGCACAGTTTTGGAGGATAAGTGTGTGCATGCGCATGTGTGTGTGCACACTTAACTGTATGCAATTTTAAATGAAAGAGCAACATAGAATGTTTTCTAACCTGTATTTTTCACGTAGTGCAGTTTCATAAACATCTTTCCTTGTCAGTCAGTATTATTTAACTTTTTTAGTGGTTGCATAATATTTCATTGTATGATTGTATCCTCATCTAACCAACTAGTTTTCTGTTGTTGGGTATTTGTTCCCAGTTTTTCAGAGCTGCTTTTGAGAAGGTAGATTGACTTTTCGCATCATTCGATCACCTTACATCAGAGAAGTTAGGCGGATACAATGCCCCCATCCTCACGCCTTCATCCCCATCCTGCCCCCGTCAAACTCTAGCCTACTTTTTCAGGTGACTGCTTCTGGCTGAATGTCTTAGAAGTGTGTGAATCAAAAGTAAACCCAGATTTCTCATAGACTCCCTGTGTTTGAAGATGTATATGGTTCTTTTGTTGTTCCTCAGTAGCTGAGGGCACAACAAACCATGCTTTTGGGAACTGTAGATAATCTTACTTCACTGGCACGTTATGTCTGTCTGTGTTGGTCTAGGTATGAGTGTGTGTGTTGGTATCTATCCGTCTCTCTCTCTTAAATGGCACTTTGTTATGGTTCTGAAAAGTTCAAGACTCAGTTGATGACTTTTGATTCAGTTCTGGAAAGGAAAGGGCTTCAGGATTGTGTTTATGTAGAAAGATGTGTGTATATTCAAAACAACGTCTCCCCTGCTTGCTGTTTTGAGGTAGCCAGTTGATGTTAATTTTATTTCTCTGATTTTGAGCACTCAGTGAATTTATTTCAGACAAATTAAAAATCTTTTATGTTCGCTTTTTTTTTTTTCCTTTTGAAAGCTTACATTTTTTCGTAATGTTTGTAAAACCTATGACAGCTGATTTGCTGTCTCTCTTGTGGGGGAGCGGTGTGTGTGTGTGCAGGGGTGTGTGTGTATCCTGTATAGAGTTGTGTGTATCTGTCTGCTAGAACCAAATGAAACACCTAATTATTTGCCATTCTAGGAGCTGGGAAAATATGGTCTGCTCTATTACAATGCACTGTTCATGATTCTGCCCACCCTGGCCATTGCATATTTTACAGGAGATGCGCAAAAGGTAAGACTTCCTAATTATGATTTAATGGCTTATTTTTTGAGCTGTATTATTACTTATGTCCACAAGATAGACTGTGGGGTTGTTAAAAAGTAACGTGCTCACTGAGTGACCAAAAACTGAGAGCTTATTTTTTTAGCTTGTTAATGTCATGCTAACCTTCTTTCTTGGCATAGGTATTGGATAGTACTAAAATAGCTCAAAATAGCTTTGGCTCTTCATATAAAAATAGTGTGTGCCAGCTAATGTCCTTCTCTTATGTGTCAGAAGGCTAGAGGAAGGGAATTTTTACATTTCTACTAAACTACAAAATAAGAATAGTGGCAGACTATCCTTAAGATACAAAAAATTCTGAATTAGTAAGGATTCTTCAACCTAAACAAAATGCTTGGCTTTCTAAAAGGCTTTCTGTTTTATCATACAGTTGTCATGCTGGCTTAAATCCCAAGCTAGGTTTTTTCCTCAGGAGATATTTAATACCATGTGGTAACTAAACTGTGTAAATAGCAACGAATATAATAGTTTACTCATTTTCTGAAATGACTAGCTAAATAAACCCAGAATAGAGTAGCAAATTAATCCACACAAGAATTTTTCTTTAAAACAAACCCATATTCATAGGAGAAAAATTGATACCATTTTGTTAGAATTCACAAAATGTGGCAAACTGAATGGAAACCTAGACTTTACCAGGTTTCTGTAACAAGATTTCTTCTAATGAGTCCTCTGGCTAGTAGTCTCTTCAGAATAAATGTGTTGGTTATTTACTCTAATGACAGTGACAATTCCCACATATCAGCGGGAGCCAAAATAAAAGTTTTGAAAGTAGATTCTTAAAAAATTGGTCTTCAAAGATAGAAGATCTTATAAAGCTTATAAAGGTGCTTTGTTTTATTCAAAAAACGCTTTCTTTTTAAAAACTGGCATAGAGGAACGCCTGAGTGGCTCAGTCGGTTATTTGTCTGCCTTTATAGCTCAGGTCATGATCCCACATCCAGGACATCCAGATCGAGTTCCACATCGGGCTCCCTGCAGAGCGGGAAGTCTGCTTCTCCCTTTCCCTCTGCTTCTTCCTCTCCCTCTCCCCTTGTGCTCTCTCTGGCAAATAAATAAAATCTTAAAAAATAAAAATAAAATAAAAAACTGGCATAGATCACCTTGAACAGTTGTATAAAGGTTTTAATGAACTGTGACCTGGCTGCCAGCAGAACTAAAAGTGACTCCAAAGTAGGAAATGGAGCTGTTGCTGTCACTAATCAAGAGTGTTGAGTAAGTATTTTGTAATTGTGAAAAAAGTCAGAAGAGAAACTAACATTTATTGAGTCCCTATTATGTGCTAGTCACCTTATGTATATATATGTATGTATATAGCATAGTCCCCAGACCAGTTCTAGAAAGTTTGAACTATCTCTGTTTTACCAATGCAGAAATAAGGGCTCAGGAGACTTAGTTCCTTGCCCCGTGCCATACTGTCAGTGGGTAGAGTCAGGTTTTAAACTCAGGCCTAACTCCAGAAGCCATGGTCTTTCCACAGTGTTCTTCCTCCCTCTAGAAGACTCTGGCGGAAGCATCTCTTACTCTTTAGCTTTGGGGCAAGAGTGTAATGTAAAGTAGCCAGGCCCCTCATGGCAGCATGGATGGTTCCAAATCTTGAGGCCAATCTGTACATGAGAAAGTTGGAAGAATTAATGTGGTTAGGTAGTTTATAGACTTGGCAAAGATGCAGTTCTCATTAATTTGGAAATTTGACTAGAAGCTTGTAGCTACTTGAAAAAATTGACCAAAGGAGTTATTTTTTTATCCCAGAGTGATGACGATTCTAGCATCGTTCTGCCAGATTCTAGCATTATTCATGCATATTTGAAATTTCAGTAACATTCAACTTGAAATGCTTCGATACAATTAAGAATGTTACTCAGAGTGGAAAAGTTGCTTTGTCATCTATATTAAGTTGAGATTTTCCTCTTTTTCTTCTTTATGCAGAGGAGTAGAATTTGAGTGATCTTTTTTTTGTTTCCAACGGAAGTGTCAGGAAAAGGTCAAGAAAGGTTTATTTGGGAAGAAATGTTTTTTTTAAGAATGATAGAATTCACCTAAATACATTCAAGTTGGGATGATAAACTAGTGGAAGCTGAATTTATTTCTGTGGAATCAAACCCTGTCAGTGTTTTTGGTTTCACCTAAATGTTTGTTTATCCTCACTCTTAGTATTAATTAATATTGTTCTTATAAAACATTTACTGTGGTGTAGATGGGCACACTGGCTGGCAGTCTCATAATATAATACTTTTTTTCCTTAACATTCTCTCCTTCACATGCTCTCCTGACCTTCTCAGATAATAGTGTTACTGTATGTCTCACTATGGCTCTTGTGATAAGAAAAAAAGATGAATCAGATGGTTTTCTTGCCTTTGGGGACCATGCAGTTGTCTTGGGTAACAGACCTGTCAACATCAGAGCAATAAACTGTTCTAGGTTCTGTGGCAGAAGTGTTTTGGGGGCATGACGGGATTTAAAATGGAAGTGGGTCAATTCTGTCTCCTGGTTGGGGATGAAATGCCTCATTGAGCTATGCCTCCAAACAAAATTAAAATATAAGTGATATGAATAATCAGTGTTGTCTTGGTAGGTTATAAATTACATTTGAAACTTAGAGGAGTGAGAATTCTGTTTGATTCTGTTCCTAAATTCCTTAGGAGACAAGATACTGCAATTTCAAGTTCAATTGAGATGAGTATTTCTCAGCATCTTCATTGTGCCAAGAAAGCTATAGGTTAAGTTCTCTGGGGAGCATATGAGAAATATGACATAGTCCTTGCCACACGAGGGAGACGCTAGCATGTTACAGGGATGGGGTAAGATCTGGCACCAAAGTGCATGCCCGTCAACTGGTACAATAAATATTTAGGTTACGAAGGAATTGGTGTGAGCTGAATATCAAGATTGGCTTTTCAGAAGAGATAGGGCTTGGTTTTCTTATCCACCAAGTGCAACAAGAAATGTTAACCTGGGGCACCTGGGTGGCTCAGTCGTTGAGCGTCTACCTTCGGCTCAGGTCATGGTCCCGGAGTCCTGGGATCGAGCCCCGCATTGGGCTTCCTGCTCGGCGGGAAGCCTGCTTCTCCCGCTGCCATTCCCTCTGCTTGTGTTCCCTCTCTCACTGTGTTTCTCTCTGTCAAATTAATAAAATCTTAAAAAAAAAAAGAAATGTTAACCTGTGCTGGGATATATAGTTAGAGATATAACTCAGGTAGTTGAGTGGTTTGCTTTTATCACCCAGCACAGAAACAGTGTGTGGAAGGCACAGACGGCCTGACCCACCCAGGAGCCTCATGGTCTTCTGTGAGAGGCTGCAGTTGGTGGTTCTCCCTCCGCCGGAAGATTCGGTTTCATAGTAGTCAGTAGGCTGTCAGTCTGAAGTCCTGGCAAAAAGGGTTGCATATGACAGAGGGGATGTATGGCAGGATTTTGCATAAGAGTTTTCTAGTAAATTCGGTTCATTTTCAGGAGGTATCTTTTAAACTTGTGCTTTTTGTTTAAGATACATATGTGTATAAGTAGACATGCAGGTGTGTGTATTTTTTTTAAGAATGGACACTTGTGGGGCAGTTTATCATTAAAGCTGTTCCCATATTAACAATTTGAGGCTACTTCTGCCCTTTAGGAAGACTTTACTTATATGATGCCTTGTACCTGACAAGATGCTTCCGCATCAGTCATTTTCCCTCATTACATACCTGTGAGGTCGGTTGTTATTTGACTTACAGAGGTTAAGAACGTGATTAAGGCTCCACAGTGGCAGCGCAGAGCTAGAATCAGTCTGTCTGACTTCAGGTAGAGCTATCACTGTTGGCCTGACTATAACTCTCGGAGCCATTTGCTGCCTCTCTGACTTATATTTGTACCCATGTTTGGGAATTCCATGCAGAGCCTTCTAATAAAACAAGCTACTAGGAGCGCCTGGGTGGCTGGTTAAAGCCTCTGCTTTCAGCTCAGGTCATGATCTCAGGGTTCTGGGATCGAGCCCGCATCGGGCTCTCTGCTCAGCGGGGAGTCTGCTTCCCCCTCTCTGCCTGCCTCTCTGCCTACTTGTGATCTCTCTCTCTCTCTGTCAAATAAATAAATAAAATCTTTAAAAAAATAAAAAAGAACAAGCTACTGAATGTGAGAAACATCATCAGAGTAATAGTAGAAGTGCAGATTCTGCAGCTTGGCCCTGTTGTTCCTTGATCTTTTACAAATAATCATATTTCTTTTGTTCAACAAATATTTACTGAGTGTACTGAGTGCTTTACTCAGGTGCTGTTCTAAATTAAAAAAAAAAAAAAAAGAAAAGAAAAACATGTCTCTGCTTGAAGGAGCTTTCAATCCAACGGGTGAGATCAACTAAACATAAGTTGTATCATAAGAACCAGGAGGAAAAATAGGACAAGGAGGAGAGTGATCAGCGAAGTGCTGGGTGGGATAAGGTGGTTAAAGAAAGCATCTTTATCAGTTTCATTTGAGCAGGCATTGAACTGAGTGGACTGAGACCAGTTTGTGTGGCTCTTTGGAAGGAGTCCTGTAGTTGGAAGGAAGAGTAGGTTCTAAGTGCTGAGGTCAGAGTGCTTAGCTGCTTCTTCACAAGGATCATTTTCTGAGTAGGTGAAAACCAGGAAGATCAAGGTGGGCCTGGAAGGATGTGGAGGAAGAAAAACAAAAGGTACATTCCAGGGGGAACTAATATCAAGAGCATAGGCCTAGCCGTGGGGACAGCCTCTTCAGTATTCGTAGAGGGTGGCAGTTAAAAATGTTGGAGACCTGCGAAGAGACCTTAGAGAGCATGTGGTTCAAGCCTCTTCTTTTATGGTTGGGGAAGTCGGGGCCCAGAGAGGGCTTGGGACTAGAACCCCGATTTCCTGACTATAACTAGTACTCTCGCTCCCCCCC
>CM053606.1:46759256-46865340 GCA_028646535.1 Procyon lotor | reverse complement strand
TGAAATGTGTAAGCCTGACGATTCACAGACATGTACCCTGGGGCAAATAATACATTATATGTTAATAAAAATTAAAAAAAAAACATGTAAGAAGTTGAAAAAAAATAATACCACATGATCCAGTAAAAAAAAATAAATAAATAAAAAATAAATTGGTGACTCTTAGCAAATTTTGCTGGGAGTGAGAATGTTACATCTAAGACTCAAGTGTACCCTGTAATTATTCCATGCTTACTAAATCTGGGGTGATGATGAATTGGTGCTTATGTTGTCCTGTGCTCATTGTAGACATTGCCGCGTAGTCCCCACACTTCCTTATTAAGCCTAGACATAGCCTCCAACTGTCCACCGTAGTTCAGACGGCCAGAGTCAGTTGATTAGAACTGGTATAAGATAAAATCTGTATCCCTAGACTAGATTTTATTGATTATGTTGTTGATTATGTGCTGTTAGTGTCTGATCTTCCTCAGATACTCCCTTTCCTAATTTCCTTAACCTAAGCAACTAGAGAACACATTTTTTTTTATTTAGCTTTTTTCCCCCACATATTTTTATTAACTGAAAATGCCTAGTTTTAGGAAGTGGTAGGTCCATATAACCTATCTGCCCAATGATTACGCCACATTCTTTTCATGCCTGTGGTGTGTATCGACCTGTGGTATAACATTATACGACCAGCACCTAGAGAACCAGAGACTTTGTTCAAAACAGAAAGAAAGCCTAAACATCTTTGTACGTGCAGTCTGTAATCACAGCTACCGCTCAGCCCAGATGGAGGACTGCAGGCCTTGTGGCAGGGAGCCCATCTCGTTCTGTGTTACACAGAATGACCAAGCGGGTGCTTTTCTTCACAGTGGCCCTCTTATTAGCTTTCTGTGGAGGCAGAAGTTTTGCTTTACTTGTTTTTTTTCCCCTCCTGATTAGCAAAGTATATGTTCACTGTGCTTCCTGTGTTCCCTGTCTTAGGGGAAAGAAAAATTTGCATGCAAATCTGTCACTGAGAGATAACAGTGATGGAAGTTTAAGTGAATAATAATCTCTTCTGTACGGGAATTTTGTATAAAGTGCTTGCATTTCATTCCCTCCGTTGATTTCTCACAAGAGGCGGTTGGAGCAGACTGTTGTCTGTATTTGTAATGCAGGGAGAGGCTCAGAGAGGTTAAGTGACTTTATGATGGACTCACAGAAAGTTAATAGCAGATTTAGAATTCAAACGCCCACTTTTTGACTCAGTGATCCAACAATAGCCATGTGAAGCTATCTAGGAGAAAAAATTCAGAACATAATACCTTGTCTTTGGTTTGCCTCGGTATTTAACTAATAGAAAGACGATAGGTTATGGAGCTGAGCAGACACGTAGTAGCTGGATAATTTTGGGAAAGTTACTTAACATTTCTGAGCCTGGGACATAATAGGCTCTTCATAAGCAATAGCTTTGATTGAAAGCCATTTTTCTGATAGGGAGAGTGGACTCCACTGGACTGTGGTACCATTTGGGTCCAATTTCTCCTCCAGCTGGACTTTCAAATGACTGTTGCTTGTTCTGTTGCCACCAGAGGTCCTTTCCCGTGGCAAAGCAGAGGAATGCAACAGGCTGCTTGTGCCAGACGGGCTTTCTCCAGAAACAGGCCTAGTATTTAGGGAAGGAAAATAATCCCATGAGAATTGTTTTCCTGTTTTTGAATTTTACGTAAATGGAATCATGTTCATTGGATTTATTTTAATATTCTACAGGTAGTTATTATGTTCCCAAAGGGGACTGTGCAGTATGTATTTGGGGCATTTTTCTATATAAAATTTAATGCTCAGTGTAGAGAGCCTTAGGCTTGGAGTATATAGACTCAAGGCTACCGTGAATTAACTGTGTTATCTAAAGTCAGTCACTTACTGTCTTCTGGGGATAAGGCTTGGCCTGTCTACCTCACAGGGCTATCCTGGGGATCAAATGTCATTGATGTATACAGACGCATTTTCGAAACTATAAAGCATTCCATAAATATAAAGGTAGTTCTGGTTTGTTCCTTCATTTATTAGCAAACCTGACTAAACTGTCTTCAGCAGAGAGCCCCCAGGCCAGCGGTGGGGCCTGGCACAGGATTGGGGACTTCGATGTCAAAATGTACAGTAATAGCAGAGGAGATATTTAGAGCTAAGGCAGGAAAGGAGCTCAGGTGTAAAGAGAGGTTTATTTGAGGCCTTTGCCGAATAACCGATTTCTTTCCATTCCTAGGTCATTGATAGAAAAAAGAATTAGGGGCGCCTGGGTGGCTTAGTCGTTAAGCGGCTGCCTTCGGCCCAGGTCAGATCCCAGGGGTCTGGGATCGAGCCCCGCATCGGGCTCTCTGCTCTGCAGGAAGCCTGCTTCTCCCGCTACCATTCCCTCTGCTTGTGTTCCCTCTCTCGCTGTGTTTCTCGCTGTCAAATAAATAAAATCTTTAAAAAAAAAAAAAAAAGAATTAGAAGTGACATTTACACTAGTTGACCTCACTTATTGAACTGGACGGACCTCCTCCTCGTCAGGTATCATATCCATATTGTCTTTAATCCTGATAACAAATCTACAAGATAGGCCTTATTATTCCTCTTATTATGTATGCAGAAACTAAGGTTCAGCAAATCCTTATGGTTCATCACACCAGTTTTATTCTCTTAGCGACTTTAGGGTAAAAGAGTCGCTTATCTAGGAAAGGAGGATAATTTAGAGTTGAGGAAGGTTCTTAGGCCTGAGATTTCTTTTATGTGTTTCAGCTTGAGTGAAACAAAGTCTCTCCTTTTAAAGCCGATCCAACACTCCTGTTAGAGTTGGAAGAAGCTTTAACAGGCACCCAGTTTAACCTCCCTCACGGAAGCTAAGGTTGGCATAATGAAGCTGTGGTGAGCTCGTGCAAGGTGTTGGGCTTCTGAATCCTGGTGTGCTCTTTGTTTAGATACCATGGCTTTTCCTGCTAGGTGCTGGTAACCCCCTCAGAGACAGTTCTAGTGCCCACCTGCTGGTTTGCTGGGTTATGCTTTTTCTCTTCAAAGAAAGAAAAATTCAGTGCAAAAACTAATGAGTTTAATGCCAGTAAAATGACTTACCATTTTAAGAAAATTTAAAATGACATAGATTTAATATGAAACTTGAAATCTACTTAGTAGCATGTACAGGTAGGTATGTGGGTTTATTAAAAAGTGAGTTCACCTTATCTGCCTGTGGAAAATGATGCTAAGCCAGGGAGCATGGATGTTTAGTTCACTTTATCAGTTTGTGCCTAACACTTCCAAACACTTGGAGTGAGACATTTAACATTGTTCCTGCTCCCGAGAAATTTATAGTCTTGCTGATAGAGGCTGGTCTCCTAAGTTCTAGGCCTGTGCTTTATTGTGCTTTAATGGTTTCTCATGATACCATGTTTACAGGTATGAGAGCATAGCATAATGGTCTCTATGACTTTATTCATTCTCTAACAAAGAATTATGGAACACTTTCTATTTGCTGTCACTTGGTTAAGCGTGGTGGTTACAGAGATAAACCCTGAAGGCATTCACAGTGCCTGGATAGGTGATCATGTACAGGTATAGAGAGTCACATACATACATGTGCTTAGTTACACATAGGCAGTGTCAGTCATAAAAGTAGCACTTAGTGTTTTGGACAGTTTGGCAGGAAAGAGCCTAATGTGAACGTGGGTTTCTGTGCAGAGCTTCCCAGTGGAAGCATCATTTGATAGAGATTTATAATTCAAGTCAGTAATTGAATTTGGTCTTTTGCTTCTAGCCATGATGGATTAACAGAGATAGGATTTACCTTCTTGCCTTAACCTACTAGAATACTAAATATGTATGAAATATGTTTTTCACACATTGGACAACAGGTAGTAAAGGATTGTGGAGAGAGAAAGGATGAGAGGAGAAAAGGATATAAAAATGACCCAAATTAAACTTTTTAGGGATGAAAAATATAATCTGAATTAAAAAATAAAGCAGAAGGTATTAAATAGCAGATTAGATACTGCAGAAAAAAGATCAGTGAATTAAAGAAATAGCAATAGAAACTATCCAAGATGAAGTACATGGAGAAAAAAATCTTGAAAGCAAATGAACAGATTACTAGTAACATGTGGGTAGTATCAAGAGATCTAACATATATGTAACTATTGTTCTGAAGAAGGAGGTAAGGGTAGGAAAAATTTTTGAAGAATTAATGAAAGATTTTTTTTCCAAATTTGATGAAAACTGAATCCTCACATACAAGGCTCAACAAACCGTAAGTTACATTAAACAAACTATACCATAAAGAGGAACATTTTTTAATGCTGAAAGAATTATGTCATGTAGGCATAACAATTCCGAATGTATATGTACTTAATTAGAAAGCCTCAAAATATATGAAGGAAAACTCATGAAACAGAGTGTAGAACACTTGAACAACACCATCAACTCATATGACCCCACTGATATTTATAGAACACTCAACAACAAATAAACACTCTTTCCAAGTGCACATGGGACATTTACCAAGATAAACTATATTCTGGGCCATAAAACAAGTGTTAATGGTTTAAAATAATTGAAATCATAGAAAGTATGTTCCCTGGTCAGAACAGAATTAACCTAGAAAGTAATAACATAAAGATATATGGAAAAATCTTCAAATATTTGGAAATAAATACACCTCTAAATAACACCTGGATCAAAGAAAAAATCATGAGGAAAATTAGAAATTATTTAGAACTGAATGAAAATCAAAACACCATGTAGCAAAGTTTATGGGATGCTGCTAAAGGAATGCTTAGAGGGAAATCCATAGCTTAATTAAATGCATATGTTAGAAAAGAAGAGAGATCAAAAATCAGTGACCTAATAAGCCTTTCCCTTAAGAAACTAGGAAAAATAAGAGCGGGTTAAACCCAAAGGAAACATGAGGAAGGTAAGAGCAGAAATCAATGAAATAGAAAACCTGAAGCCAATAGAGAAAAATCAATGAACCTAAAACCTGGAGGTCAATAAAAGATCAATAAAAAAGGTCAATAAAAGATAAAATTACTCAACCATTGCCCATTGGTAGGGACAAAAATGAGAATGCAGAAATTATCAGTAGAAGGAAAGAAAGTGGTATTACAGAACTTGCATGTACTAAAAGGATAATGGAATATTAAAAACATTATGCCATAAATTGAAAAGCTACGTCCATGAAATGGACGAATTCTTGAAAAAGACAAACTATCAAAGCTCATTCAAGAAGAAGTAGGTAGTATGAATAAGCCATATTCTACTAAATATTAAATAACTGTACTTAACTAAAATAATTAGCCCTAATTAATGGGACTATTTACCTTTATTAAAGAAATTGAATTTTAGTTGAAAATCTTCTCAAAAGGAAAACTCCAGACCTTAATCACTTTAGCGGATAATTCTACAAAATGTTTAAAGAAGAAATGATGTCAATTCTACATAAATTAAAAAAAAAATCTACGTAAATTCTTTCAAAATATAGAAGATAAGAGAATACTTCCCATTCAACTTTTATGAAGCCAGCATACCTTGTACCAGTAGTTGACAAAAAATTTCAAGGGCAGGGGTGGAAATTATAGTAAGAAAAAAAAAAATCCTGCAATATATAAAAGGGGACTATGTGACCGAGTTATGTTCATCTCAGGAATTAGGTTCGTTTAACATTTGAAAATCAGCGTAATTCCCCATATTAGTAAGAATTAATAAGAAATAGAAGAACCATGTCAAAATATTTCCACCCCCTGCCCTTGAAGCTGAATAGGTTGGCAGAAAGATAAAAAGGTGGAATGTTTCTCATATTTGCTTAACAAACTGATATTGCAAGAGAAATTATGTTCTTGAGAGAGAAACCCTCCCTCTCGGATGAGCGATGAGGGGATCAGGGCACCCTTTCATTTCTCTTCCTTCCTTTGCTTTTGGCTTAAAAACAAAATGGCAACAAACACTTGCTTTTACCATCAGCTGTTTTAAACTAGTAATTCTCCCTGGATAGACCTCAGCTGAATTTGTGTAACTAAGGGTGCACTTGAGCTTTCACGCGTTACAGGGAAGAAGTATGGTTTAGTGTTTGAGAAACCTTTTAATCTAGCCATCTGGGAGAACTGCTGAGATTAGCCAGGTATGGATTCTGCCTTCAAGCAAATATCAGTTTCTTTGTACCAACCGGGAGACGTACAAAATCTTCCTCACGTTACATTTTACAAAGAGAAAACCTGAAACTGTTTTTGGGGTTTAGCTCCATCTATACCACATTCTTAAACCTCACTCTGTATCCTGTGAGCGATGCAGGGAAATGTATATTTGTGCATGTGTGGTGGGAGTGGGTACCCCAGATTTTGATGGAAGAACAGAACCACAGACTTTGAAGGCTTCTCTAAAAACAGACACTTTCTTGTGTATTACAGGCGATGGATTTTGAAGGCTGGGCCGACACTCTCTTTCTTCTGCAGTTCACCCTCTCTTGTGTGATGGGGTAAGCCTTTGTTACCTTGTTAGTAGATCGTTTTCCTAGAGAAGTTTGTTCTAGGGTCCTTTTGCTTCATTTCTCAGTATCCTCTCTTGAGTGTCTCAGCATAGGATGATTAAACTTCCAGATTCAGGTGGGTTTTTTTTAATTTAATTTTTTCAGTGTTGCAAGATTCATTGTTTATGCACCACACCCAGTGCTCCATGCAATACGTGCCTCCCTTATTACCCACCACCGGGTGGTTTCACAGCCCTTGGGAATGGGCCTTTAGGCCTACTAAACTAATTCCAAAGTCATGTTTCCAAGGATGGGGATAAGACGCTATTTACCCAATAACCTAGTATGTGATAAGCACCATTATATTTCAAAATGCATTATTTTATTTCTACACTGACCATTTGACACATACTGTTGTCCCCTTACCTCTGTAGAAGCAGTCCCAGGACTCAAGTAAGTTGTCTAAGTTTGCGTAGTCAGCATTGGCAGCCTTCGAATTTGGGGCTGTCTGACTCTCTCTACCAGGCTGTCTTCCTCTTAGAAGAGTCTATGTGAAAGGCAAGAGGGTATCTGCTAATGTGCCTCTTCTCTCTGCCTTCGTGTTTCCCTGAGGAATTGTTCTCCTCAGCCAGTCAGTCTGCTCGGTATTTGTAACTAGATCTGGCACAGGCTAGGTGCCCAGTGAGCGTGTGCTTCAAAATAAAATGAACAGGGTGCCTTGGTACTGAGTCAGGCTCAGAGGCCTCATTGTAAATCTCTCTTTTCCAACTGCTGCCACTTAGTTCAGTGAACCTATATTCCTTCTTAAAGTAGTGCTAATTTGGGTTTCTTCCATCTTTCAGAATCTCTCTTGCCTCCTGTCGAGAGGTCACATTGTCCTCATGGGAGGTGCACGCCTGAGCCATGGTCCGTGAGCTCAGCTTTCTCTCTGGGTTAGGTGAACCAGTGGGAACATGATCTAAAAAGAGTACTCATGATTAGGAACAGTCGTTTCAAGGTTTTAGGGTGAGGGTAGTTGGGGAAAACACCTGGTCGATAAATGGACACGTGTTTCTCTTTAATGAAATTTAAAAAAAATTTTTTAAGCTGCAGTACAAGCAGGGGTGAGGTGGGGAGAGAGCTCATAGTCCGTGACTGCATTGTGCTCACATGGCCAAAGCTGTTTCTCCTGGCTGGAGATTGCTGTGAAGTAAGCAACCGGCTCTAAAACCTCTTCCTTCTCTGTTCCAGGTTCATCCTGATGTACGCTACAGTACTCTGCACGCAGTATAACTCTGCTCTTACAACTACAATAGTTGGCTGTATTAAAGTGAGTTGAAAAAATACTGCTGTCTTTTGGGTACCTGCTGTATTTAAAAATTGTTACCCTAAATCTTGCTGTGGCCTAAAACCCCATCATCCTTCTTTCCTCACAGATTGTCTTGGTTCGACAGATTGTGGTGTTGGTTTCTAAAATGATCTGTAAGAACTCAGGGAGGGCATAATCTCTGCTTCCGGGCAGCTTGGCTCTGGGGAATATGAAAAAAGGAGAATGGGTTCCCTTAGAGTAGAGGGAGAGGAATTAGGCTTGTTTTAGACAGGGTAGGTGGCTAGCTTGGGAGTGATAGGCCTGTTCCTTTAACCCCCGGTGAAAACCGTTCTGTTCGCTGCCTTACTGAGTTCTGGCTATTATAGGAAAAGGATGCCTGCCAGAAGTTAATCAAGGGAGTTTTCCAGTGCGTGAGCCAAACCTTAAATGGCCCACTTTTAAAAGCTGTGTCTAACATTTCCAGTGATGTCATTTCCTCCTGATCCATTTTATTTGAGGGAGGCTCATTTGTCTTCAGCCAGGGTAGCCAAGTTGACTTGAATATTGAGCTGAAGTTAGTGGTTTGAAGCCTGAGGCCTCTTTAACCTGACTTTGTGCTTCTAAGTGCTTTAAGAGCCGAGAGGCCACGGCATGCCTGATTCCCAAATCAATTAGTAGGTAGGCTTGCTTTCTTAAAAAAGGTAAGACCGAGAGAGGTAGATCCGTAATCATTTGGGAAATAGAATGCTTGTCCTTGGGACTTCCTTTCTGATTTCCCATTTGTCAATAGTGAGGGAAGGGATTGAAAGATAAAGTTTTTACTGCCCTGCTATGTTTCCCTTTGCATCCCCATGGGGTGATGTCCACCTGCCCTCACTTTAAAAAGTAGATTGGGGGGCGCCTGGGTGGCTCAGTCGTTAAGCGTCTGCCTTTGGCTCAGGTCATGATCCCAGGGTCCTGGGATCGAGCCCCACATCGGGCTCCTTGCTCGGCAGGAAGCCTGCTTCTCCCGCTACTATTCTCTCTGCTTGTGTTCCCTCTCTCGCTGTGTTTCTCGCTGTCAAATAAATAAAATCTTAAAAAAAAAAAAACTAGATTGGGGTTAAACTATCAGGTCTGTGACTTCAAATCATGGAATTGGAGTGTTTGGTGTAAATAGAATTAGTTGTATGAATTCCCATGGAAGCTAGAGGCATTAATCCGCATTCAGGCCTGGGCTTGCCAAGGCAGGTTTAGCCCCTCAGTTTAGCTCTCTGCTCTGTTTTGGTTTTGTGAAGTAAATGCTTCAAGAGCAAAGTGAATGAATGGCTTGCATCTCCAGAATAAGAAGAGCAAGAACATGAGAGACGGGCCAGTTGTTACCATGTTTTTGCATTAAAGGATACTGCCCAAAAGCCAGTATTTAATTTTAATAACCTATTTGCTTAGGATTTCATAGGGTACTTTCTCCATATTTATGAGCAGAGGGTACAAATATAATCATGGTCTTATTAACCAAAAGTCCAGTACTTTTCTTGTGATATTTCTGCCTCCCCACAGAGCCATGTGGATTTACTTTGTCCAGAGGGATCAGTGTTCCTTCCAAACTCTAGAGAGAGGGAAAAACTGGCTTGCCCGATCAGTTCACAGCTACTGTTGCTTCTCACGGGTTTGTGGTGTTGCTGTTGAAGGCGGTCTGACGTCCTCAGACGGGAGTTCACCGATGCCCTTGCTGGTTCAGTCTCGTGGTCTGCAGTGGAGCCCTCTTCATTAGGCTCCCAGATACAACCCTTTTAGCTCAGTCACCGTTGCCCAAGGGGCTCTCGCTAGTTTTGTTGCTCTGAAGCACGGTGGGAAAATTACTGAGGATACTTAATTACAAATGGCATTTCCTAGGCACATCTTATACACTAAATCGGAATTTCTCAAGTAGAACCTGGAAATCATCGTTTTTAACAAGGTGTACTAATGTTTGAGAATTTCAGTCTGAGCTTTGAGGTGCTAGCATGGCCTCTTCTGTGCTTGCTGGTGGGTTCTGTTTGGGGGCATCACTGTCTTTTCCTGATGGATTTTGAAGGGCAGGGTTTGGGTTCTCTCCCTTTCTGCAGTGCCTGGGTGCTTTATGCAAATTAACCTGCCATCTCTCTGGATCTCTGTGCTCTGAGCTGATCCACACATTTTGCCTACTGACCTTATATTTACTGTTGCATAGTATTTAATTTTGCTTCTTGCCGTCAAAATAATAAGAAAATCTGTCCTGAGGTAACATGCTGTCTCCACCCCTAGACCTAGAAGAGGCTAACATAATTCCAAATGCTCTCTCAAAGGGTACTCCCACTATAAAAATAATTCTGAAGTTTCTTTTTGGCTTTTCAAAAACACTGCGGCACTTTACTTCTGCTTCGTAGCCCTGATCTAGGCGAGCCCAGGTTCTAAAAATGTTTGTGACATTTACGGTTTCTGTCAGCTCTCCTAGTGGAGAGGGAGGCGTTGACTTTGAATGTGAAAGAGAGGAGGTTAGGGAAGAATTGAGTAGTAGCTTGAACTTTGGGAAAGTTTATTTCACCTCTGTGGCCTGAGGATAATTAAAAGGGAGCCAGATAAGCAGATGTTTACACCTGAGAGTTTAAGGGAGTCAGGAGAGGTAATTTTAAGTATGGGACTTTGAGATGACTTTTCATGTATTTTTTTAAGATACCAAAGCAGATGCCTCTAAAACAATGTTCCTGTTGGTAGACTCCCTGTCATCCCCTTTTTCCTTTCTAAAAAAGAGGGAGAGATGCTTATGTGTGAGGTTTTTCTAATTCCTTTCCCCTCACAAGTCAGTGGTTACCTCAGTGGGAGGAAGAAGCTTTCTTTTCTAAGATTGCTAAACTCACATTAGTGTTTTCTACCCCTAGTGACAGCAGTGTTTCTCTATATAAATTTACAATGTCAGCCCATACTGTGGGACACGGGAAGTTGATAATCTGGTGATAATTATCAGCGAAGGCATTTAGCTTTTGGAGGGGTAGATTGAGAAGAGGTTAAGTCCTCTCTTCTTATTTCATACTACACTCATTATAGGATTGGTGGGTTTTTGTTACTGTTTATTTGATTTTGTATTTTAAGGATAGGTATTTGGGCCATTCTGTGGATGAGTTAATATGAATATTGAAAAAACTCAGTTAAACCTGTGTTACAGCATATTGCCATTTTTCTTTGTAGAATATATTAATAACTTATATTGGAATGGTCTTTGGTGGAGATTATATTTTCACATGGACAAACTTCATTGGCTTAAATATCAGGTAAGTAAAAATATTTAAATGTAACCACTTTGACAAGTGGGATTTGGATACTTAAATAGTGTCACAGTAGGGGGCTATTTAATTGAAAATTTGTTCATTTATTAAACAATTATTGGACACGTTACAGTATATTATATATTTAATGTCTTCACATAATGCTTTTTAAGAAATGGGGATAAGATGGTTCCATATTTATGCACGGTATTTAGGGAAACTTTTCTGGCAGTTAAACCCTTTTTACTTATTAGCCTTTGGAGAACAGTCTTTTACTTACTATGCTAGATGGCAGTACACTGTTCTCAAGAAAAGTGAGAGCTAAAGAAGAGCAGCTCTGTTAGAATTGCTTTATATGTGTCTGACCTTGGATGTACCACTGGATCGGTTTAGTCCAGACTTTATCAGTGATGAAGGTGACTTGTATGAAAGATCCTTGTTCGTTCCAGAATTAATTTCATGGCTTTAAATACTTTATGTATCCTTAAAAATCCTCATTTGTTTTTGGGCCAGAGCCCTGTCTTGAACTCCAGCTCGTATATCTGAGAGCCCACTTGACCTCTCTGGCTGACATGTCCCAAACTGAACTTTTATTTCCTCCCCAGTGTACTCCCCCCCACAGCCCCGATATGTCAGTTGCTGCAGACTCTGTCCTTCTAACCTCTAAGTTCAAAAACCCTGGAATCATCCTTGACTCTTCAGTCTTCCACCCAGTATCCAGCACGTCCGTAAATTCTGTTGGTTCCACCTTTTTTTTTTAAGATTTTATTTATTTGACAGAGAGAAACACAGCGAGAGAGGGAACACAAGCAGAGGGAATGGTATCGGGAGAAGCAGGCTTCCCACCGTGCAGGGAGCCCGATGCGGGACTCGATCCCAGGACCCTGGGATCATGACCTGAGCCGAAGGCAGACGCTTAACGACTGAGCCACCCAGGCGCCCCTGGTTCCACCTTTAAAATAGATCCAGAAAAGGGTCACTTGTCACCTTCTGCATTGCTCCTGTCATCATCTAAGCCACCAACATCTCTTCCGTGGGTAGCCACCTGGTCTCCACTTGCATTGCTCACTCCTTTATGCCTCTAAATTTTAGCTCAAATGTCACCTTCTCAGGAAAGTCTCCCCTGAAAACCTTATTTAAAATTGCAACCCATTCTTCCCCTTCTGATACTGCCAAACCCTCATATTCTGTTTTTCTGTTTCTCTTTTCCAGAGCTCTTAATCTCTATTAATATACTATCTAATTTTGTTATTTATATTTATCGCCTATTTTCTGTCTCTCCTGCTGGAATGTAAGTTCCATGGGGGCAGGGATCTCAGCCTATGTTGTTCACTCATTTCCCAAGCTCCTAGAATGAATCCAGCTATTGCTTAATAGGTTATTTGTTTGATGAGGGATGCCTGGGTGGCTCAGTCAGTTAAGCATCTGCCTTTCATCAGGCTCCTTGTTCAGTGGGGAGCCTGCCTCTCCCTCTGCCTGCCGCTCCCCCAGCTTATGCTCGCTCACTTGCTCTGACAAATAAAATCTTTTTAAAAAATGATGAATTCTCTATGACTTGGTGAAAAAGCACTTTGGAAACAGTAAAGCTTTCTACTAGAATATGGGCGTGTCATCTCTTTCACTTGAAGCAAATTATATAACCTCTCTGGACTTTTATTGCTTCAAATGTAAACAAGTGATGATAATACCTATTCTACCTTCTTTATGCATCAGTATGAGAATTCAATGCTAATATTGGTAATAGGTTGATAACTCATTGTTGCTCCTTCCCTGGCATATATTTGTAAGTATATCTTGTCTTTTAGAGGAAAAGCCATTTGTTATTTGTGGGGGGGGGTAGGGGTTGGGTGGTGGGTGTGTAATGTATACCCGAGGACCGCATATTGTAGAAGGGAGATGAGTAGTTCAGTCTCGGACTTTGTTTGGAGTTGCAGCTCTGATGCTTGTTATCTATGTGACTTTAGTTGTTTATCTTTTCGGAGCTTCAGTTTGTGTTGGGGATGAAAATACCCATATCTCTTTAGAGTTGTTAGAATAAAATAATCTAATATAAAGTACCTAATTCACTGTTTGACATCTGTGCTGAGTAAATGTCAGTTTCTTTCTTTAATATTTGTGAGAAAGGGCTAGGATTATAAGCAATCTGATTGAACACTTTTGACTTTGGATGTGACCTCTGTTTCATTCACTTCTAAAAATTTGGATTAAAGAATCATTATGGCACCATATATACCTGACTCAGAGGCCTTGATTTTCTTTTTGTTCCCTTCAGATAAAAAACCTGTCAGGTTATTTAGCTTGTAAAGCCAAAATGAAATAAAAGCTTCTGTTTGCATTTTCATGTCTCTGCAGCTCAAATTTCTTAAAGATAACAAAGTTCTTACAGAAGGCTTAAGTATCTTTTTTCACATTGCAGGCTATTTTAAAAAAACTTTTAAAGTGTCTGATATGTTGCAATGTTATAAAGTGTGTCCGTCTGACATAATTAAATCTAACATCTCGAAACTCTTCCAGTAGAATTTCTTTTTGTGTCAGGGAGTGCATTTTAGTTCTGGTTAAACAGTCCTGTTTTGCTAGCAAGGTTACTTGATAATGGAAATTATGATTATGCTGTCATTGGTACTCTATCCCTAGGTAGTATTTTTAATAATTTCTAATTGCTTTCACATTTTATTGTAATAAATTTTACATATCTCATTGCTTTAATCTTTTATTACAAGGCTAGGGAGAATAATTGATGTACTTAACCAGCCAAGTTAGTTGCAGAGTTGGGATTAAAATCCAGGTGAATTTCTTTTCGAATATTATTTCCATTACAGTATGCTTTTCAGCTTTTGTAGAGGAAAGTATATATTATCTAATTTTTTTCACTTTCTTTAAAATGAAAATTATGGTTTTATTATTTATGTTTTTTTACTTCTTTCACTCATTGGTAAGCAGACTCACAGGTTGTGGACATTATTTTTTTTAAATATAAAAACCAAATGTAAAGTGGCTGTCATATTTTGCTTTGGAAATGGTGTCAGTGCATTTTTGGCTGACTGCACTTTGAAGGAACCCACTGATTAAACCATATTCTTAAAAGAATCTATGATTAGGGGTGCCTGGGTTGCTCAGTCAGTTAAGCATCTGACTTGATCTGAGCTCAAGTCTTGATCTCAGGGTTGTGAGTTTGGTCCCCACATTGGGTTCCACTCTGGGTGTGCAGCCTATGTTAAAAAAAAAAAAAAAGAATCTGTAATTAGACCGAGATACATCTAGCTTCCCTCACCTTGCCTAGTTTCTTTGTTGTTTTAAGAAAAGTTTAAGTAGGCACTTGGGTGGCTCAGTGGGTTAAAGCCTCTGCCTTCAGCTCAGGTCATGATCCCAGGGTCCTGGGATCGAGCCCCATATCCGGTTCTCTGCTCAGCAGGGAGCCTGCTTCCCCCTCTCCCTCTGCCTGCCTCTCTGCCTACTTGTGATCTCCCTCTCGTGTCAAATAAATAAATAAAATCTTAAAAAAAAAAATTTAAGTAGCCCTCTGTCTGTTGTGATTCAAGTGCAAGAAGCAGGAGGTTTGCACTTCATCCACATTGATTCTGTCATTTAGGAGGCTTTTTTTTTTTTTTCCCCAGTGGGGCTCTGTTGAGAGCCTGACTGTCTTCAACTCTTCTAAGTGCCTTTTTCCAGTAGCCACTTAGTGAGGGCTCACCCAAGCCCCAAAAGGCAACAACTGAGAGTAGGAAAGGATTAGCAAAGGGTGGTGACAAGAACCTGCTTCTGTATTTCCATCAGTTGGTGGACTTGGCCTTGCCTTTGGCCTAAGTAATGTAGCCTTTCCAGATAATGATATCATCGTCCTCATAACTGCCCAGGCTAGAATTCCTAGAATCTCTGGGACTCATCTTCAGCTGTGATTCTTTTTTTCTTCCATTTAATGTATATATAAAATTAATTATATATATATAATTATATATATTTTGTATATATTTTGTGTATATATATAATTATATATATATATAATTTATATATATCTAACTTAAATACAGTCAGGATCTCCCCTTTTCATGTGAAGTTCTGTGAGTTTTGACAAATGCATAGTCATGTAACTACCACCACCACGTTCATGATATAAAACAATTGTATTGCCTCTAAAATCTTCCCATGTGCCTTTGCATTGAATCTCTCTCTCTCTGCTCAGCCCGTTTTCTATCCATACAGTGTCCAGAATGGCATGGACTGGTAGCTTTTGGTCTGACTTCTTTCACTTAACATACTGCATTTGAGATTTGTGTTGTATTCTTAGATTCTCTTATGGATACATCACAGTTTGTTTATCCATTCATCAGTTGAAAGATGTTTGGGTCGTTTCCAGTTTTTAGCTGTTTTATATTAGCTGTTAAAACACTTGCTTAAAAGTTTGTGAACAGAAGTTTTCATTTCACTTGGGTAAATTACCTAGGAGTGGAATTCTTGGGTTGTCTGGTAAGTGTATGTTTAACTTCATAAGAAATTGCCAAACTATTTTCAAAAATGTCTGTACCGTTTTGCATATCCCTCAGCCACATGTGATGCTCTATGTTGGTTGCTCCACATCCTAGCCCTTGGTATTGTCAGTTTTTGTTTTTTAAATTCTAGACATTCTAATAGATAATGGTATCTCATTGTGGGTTTTTGTTTTTTTTTTTTTTTTAAGATTTATTTGAGAGAAAGAGTGGGTGGTGGGACAGAGGGAGAGAAAAACTTAGGCAGACTCTGTGCTGAACATGGAGCCTTACACGGGGCTTGAACTCACAACCATAAGATCACTTCCCGAGCTTTGGGACAGTTAACTAACTGCGCCAGCCAGGCGCCCTTCACTGTGGTTTTAATTTCCATAATGATTCATGGTGTTGAACATCTTTTCACATGCTTATTTGCCATCTGTATATATTCTTTGATAAAATGGCTGTTCAAATATGTTGCCCATTTTTTAAAAATTGGGTTATGTGGGGTTTTTTGAAAAATTTTATTTTATTTTTTTAAAGATTTTATTATTTGACATGAGAGAAGGCAGAGAGGCAGGCAGAGAGAGAGGGGGAAGCAGGCTCCCCGTGGAGCAGAAAGCCCGTTGTGGGGCTCGATCCCAGGACCCTGAGATCATGACCTGAGCCGAAGGCAGAGGCTTTAACCCACTGAGCCACCCAGGCACCCCTATTTTATTATTTTTTTAAGATTTAATTTATTTATTTGACAGAGAGACACAAGCGAGAGAGGGAACACAAGCAGGGGGAGTGGGAGAAGGAGAAGCAGGCTCCCCGCAGAGCAGGAAGCCCAATACTGGGCTCCATCCCGCGACCCTGGGATCATGACCTGAGCCAAAGGCAGATGCTTAATGACTGAGCCACCCAGGTGCCTCTGGAAGGTTTTATTTTTAAGTAACCTCTACACCCAGCCTGAGGCTTGAACTTTCTACTCTGAGATAAAGAGTCACATGCTCTACTGAGCTAGCCAGGCACCCGTTTTTTTAAATTTTGTTTTGTTTTTTTCCTTAAGTTTCAAGAGTTCTTTATTTATTGTAGATACAAGTCCTTTATCAGCTATGTGATTTACAAGTATTACTTCCTAGTCTGTAGCTTGTCTGTTCATTTTCTTAATATGCTTTTTTGAAGAGTACAATTTTTAAGGCTGGCTTATCAGTTTTTCCTCTATGAGTTGTGCTTTAGTGTAGCCCAGGGTTATAAAAGATTTTCTCTGATGTGTTCCTCTGGATGTTTTATAGTCTTATTTTACAGTTAGATATATGGTCCATCTTTGTATTAATTTTTATATATTGTATAAAATCGGGATGATAAGTATTGTGTGTGTGTTTAATATAGATACCCGGTTGTTCCAGTACCTTTTATTAAGAATGCTATTCTTTGTTGAATTGCCTAATTCTTTGTAACACTCTTTTGAAGTTTTTTTATTATCACTATTTTACAGTGGCGGTTTATGAGGAAGTTGAGCCTAGAGAGAGACGTTAAGTTGAGTGCATTCTGACGTTATGCATTGAGCATGTGTCTCTATGCCAGGCATTATGTTCTAGAGGGACATGATGCGTTCCCTCCTAGATTTGCCAATGTCACACAATTATTAAGTCATGTCACAAGGATTTTAACCCAGATGGGTTGGACTCCAGAGTGCAAGTTCATTCCTTAATGTACCATCATTCAGCAAATGACTGAATAATTACAGTGTAGCCTAGTAAACTGTTTATGTATCCATCACCATTTTAGATTCTTGGCTATTTGAAGGCAGAAATCACTTGTCTTATTTATAGTTGTGCCTGTATTTATCAGCGCCTGACCCATAGTAAGCATTCAACTAGTAATGGTAACAAAATATTAAATCAGTATTTTTTTTTAAAGATTTTATTTATTTGTCAGAGAGAGAAAGCATAGCAGGGGGAGCTGCAGGCAGAGGGAGAAGCAGGCTCCCTGCCCAGAGCCCAATGCAGGACTTGATCTCAGGACCCTGGGATTATGACCTGAGCTGAAGGCAGATGCTTAACTGACTGAGCCAGCCAGGGGTCCCTTAACCAATAGCTTTTATGTGAACTTGTACTGGGTATTGTCCTGAGCACTCCATACTTAATCTCTGTAACAGCCATATGAGATTGAGGCTGTGAATATTCCATTTCACAGAGAGGCTGAAAAGCTTGTATCATAGTTCCCAACTGGTGAGTATTCCATCCATGATTTGCCTTCAAGTCTAGTAAATAATGGGTAGATGAATGGATTAATTTTATTTTCATACCGCTTCATGATATGCCATCATACTGGTTACATGCCTTTAAGTCAGCCTTAAAACTCATTTTACTGTAGCTTCTGAGGCCACACGACGGTCTACACAGTCTCTGGACTGGGACATGATGCAGCTTAAGAGAGTCCCAGAGCTGGTTTCTGAGGACTTCGGTCTGCCAACTCTGCTCGACACCATTCCCTCATTTTGGACTCCTTTGCCTCTTAGACGAGTTGCTTCCGATTTTCAGACTGCTTCTCTTCCTGCATAATTCCATCCTAGTAGATTCTCTTCTGGTTCCACATTTCTCCTGAAGGACGTAAGCTTTTCCTTTGCTTAGTGGTTCTCTCATTTGGAGAGAGAGGACGTGGTTTGGGTTACCAGTCAGTCGCTGCTGACGTAATCTCCACTAGGCTATTTATAAAGTTCTATAACGGGCATCTCTCTCACTAGAGCGACTTAGACTTTTGAATAGGATCTAGGGAGGTTGGCTAGCTGTTGGTTATATCATAATTCCTGACAGAAGAGCACTGACATGGAAATAGCAAAAAATCTGGGTTCTGTTGCAGGACTGCCGTGGGCTATTTATAACTCACCTTTCACGACCTCAGTTTTTTTTGCTCTCAGTTTTTGAACTCGAGTTGCCTATCCTAATTCTGCCACTAAACTTCTCTGATTCACCCTGTGGGTGTCCTATGGAAACTGCCCCGTGCTCAGCCGGTCTGGAGTTATTTTGCAGGAGACTTAAGACGTTGGAAGAAACTTCCTCCAGGTGTGGAAGTTACATAAAATATGTTGTCCTTTTAGTTCTGATGGGAGTCCTCCACCCACATTCTAAGTTCTTTTTAAGAGTCAGAGAAGTAAAAGAAGTACAGATGTAGGATAAGAAATGATAGATGGGCTGAAGTAGTTTGGATTCAGCCCCAAGTTGAGGAACACTATCAGAGATGTCAAGAAAACAAAACAAAACAAAAAGCTCTTTCTAGATATGTAAGAGAATCTCCCCTTCCAAAAAACTAACACTAAACGGTAAGAATAGGTAGAAAACAAGTTTTAGGCTTATATTCTCTTTTGTTTTCCTGAAAGTTTTCTCTAGTGCAGTCTTTAAAAAAACAATAATAACAATAAACCTATCTATCTATCTGGGGCCTCCCAGAATTCTGACCTTAGAGCATTTGCCTGATTCATTCATGTCAGTTAATAAAGCAAATGATATCCTTTTCACAGCCTCTGAGTTCCAAACAACATCACAACAGGATTTGGGAGCCTTTTATTTGTTTCTAAATTTATTCCTGGGCAAATTCCTAAAACTCCTAGGCAGATGGAATGGTTTATGTCCTGACCAGACATCTGTGACTAAGGTACTTCTATTTTTAAAGTATGTGCACGGACCAGCACTTACTTTGGCGTAGAAAGGACGTAAATACGTGCGTGGGAGGGCAGCAGATGGGGGGTCAGTGTTTGCCTAGCACGCAGTCGGTGACGCTGCCTCACGGCGCCATCTCATCCGGTCGTCTCCACTTCACAGCACAGTGCAATGGAGACTCAGGTGAAGTCGGTTGTCCAGGGCACACAGCTGCCCTAGTGAGAAGCAGAAATGAGATTCTGACCCTGATGCGACTAGAAAAATCCGCCTTGCTTCCCTCCTGCCTTACCACTGACTGGTCTCTATCTCCCATCCCCTTCGGTAGGCAGAGTAAGAATCAGAATTATTGAACCCATTCTGCGCATGTGTTCAAGAAAGTGATGACTTAGCGTATCCAAAGCCATAGACTAATTCTGTTCGGGGGATTTGTAATTTAGCTGGGAAGATTCATTTATTCATAAATAAATGTATGGTTGATACCTGCTAAACATTGTTTTGGGCACTGGGGATGGAGCTGCCATCAAAACTGACCAAAACCCTTGCCCTTCATGGAGTTTTCCTTCTAGTAGAGGAGACCAAAAAATGAATGGAGATAAATGAGTGAAATATTTGCTGGTGATAAGTGTTAGCTGTGATGATAAATGGAGAAAAATAAAGCAAGGAAGGGGAATAAAGAGTATTGCAGGGGGCGGGGATACTTACTGAGAAGGTTACATTTTCTGTAAACACCTATCAAATAGAGGGAATGAAACACATCTGATTTCTGGAGGGAAGAGCAAGTGAAAAGAGTGTGAAGTGGAGGTGTGCCTGGTGGGTTCAGGGACCAGGTGAGGCCAGTGTGGACGAGATGAGATAGGGCCATACAGGTAATGGGATGGGGTGACAGCCCGGGGACTGCTTTTAAGAGAGGGTAAGGCGGAGGATTTTGTATAAAGGAGTGACACGATCTCATTTAGTTTTAACAGGACTCCTTTGCCCGCTGTGTTGAGATTAGGCACAGGGAGGAGGGAAAGAGTGAAGATTATGTTAACAGTAATGGCTTTGATTCATGTAGGAATCAGAAAGCATTTATTATAACATTAGGAATACATATGGCCTTAATAACAGCAATGAAGAGGTACTTCTCTGCATTCTCTTGAGAGCTCACCACAGCTGTCATCACGCAAGTGTCACAAAGTCGCAGTCCAGACTGGTTCCTGTCGTAAGGCTGCGGTTGTCCACTTGGGAACCTGCGTAGAGGAAAGGCTCCTTGGGTGAGACCTTGAGCAGTAGGTAGGACTTGAGGAGGTAGGAGATAGAACAGGGGGTATTCTGGCCGTCGAGTACTGCATGAGCAGATGCATGGAGCCGGACGTGCCGGCGTTGGACGGGAGACAGGGGGATGGGCAGCAGGACCCCGGGTGGGCTGCAGTAAGGGACTTCACAAGGGTGGTGCTGGAAACGTAGGCCGGCCCCCGAGTGTGAGGTGCCTCGGGTGTCTCCTAATCCAGTAATGAGGACTCCCCCGCTCAGAAGACACCGTGAGAGTTACTGCTAAACTGCAGATAATAGAGGTGAGGTCAGAGCTTGCTCACTCAGACAATTAAGGCCTCTTTGGGATGACCAAAGACAAGAGGCCTTACTATACCTAGGACTCCTGGGTTTTCTGGGTGAATAGTATGCAGCCATGAAGATAAAGAAAAGCCGCAGTAGGCAAAACTCATTTCTTCTGTTTGCTTTTTGGCAGTATTAGCTCCTGGTATACCTTGGCATTTTGACTTTTATCCCTATTGGATGTCTGTTGTATGCTAATTAACCTCTTGAAATGGTCTACTGTCCATTATGTAATTTAAGTATAGAATTTGAATTATAAAACTAACACAACTTTATATTGCCTCTTGTTTTATAAATAAATTACATGATTTTCCCTTCAGTCCTCTAAGAGTGGTATTCTAATCACCATTTCCTAGATGGGCTCATTTCACGGAGCCAAGGCTCTGAGAGGTTAAGTAACTTGTCCCGCATCATAGAGCTTTGTGAATGTCAAGGTCTACAGTCAACCCCTGTTCACCTCTGTGCTTCTCCCTGTACAGATTGGAAAGCTTTGGAAGGTGATCTATACAGAGGCAACATGGCTCTGCTTTATTTGGCTGGTGAGAAAGAGGAGAGAGGGCTCCCCAGCAGCCACTGTGTGGGGCGTTAAGATGGGGTATAGGAAGAATGTATCCGGAGGTAGAGTTGCCGTTATTTGGCAGGAATTACCATATGTTAGGAAATAACAGCACAAGTCACACTGCCCTGGGTCACAGGTTTTGGTGTAGACTGACGTGTTTTACCTGTGGAACACAGAAGGCAGAGTCTAGTCTGGGAGACAGAGCTGCCTGGCTAGACGTGAGCAGACGTGTCAGCCACGAGAGGAGATGGAGACAGCCTGGACCTTAGGACTCTTGCTCCCTGACCATGGAGTTGCCATATGGAAGGCATTTCTAGCATCTGTCTGTAGAACGGATATTGAAGTGAGGCTCATAAATATGTCCGTGGCTGTAGGTCTAGGAGAGGTAGATTGTGTCTGCTTGGCCTGGGAAGATGAGAAGTGGTCAGAGCGGGTAGAGAGGCCCAGTCCCGCAGTATTCTAACTGGAGCCTGGTCTTTCTCATCTCCTCAGCTCCCCGCTGTGTCTGGCACAGCAGGTCCAGTGAATTCAGAGTTGGTAGTACCGTGATCTGAGTATTAGGTGGGTGGAAAATTGCTTGAGATTTTAAAAAATGAGTATTTAGGATGGTCAGATGTATAAAAAGTCCAGAGTATCAGAAGTCATCATCTTTAATGTGAATATTTACAGAACCAATAGATGAAGTTTTTTTGTTTGAATCTGTAGAAGATCCTAATTCCCAGCCATTGGGTGGTAGTGATGTATAAAGATTCATACACACCCCCCGCCCCCAGTCTGGGCTTTTCCCTTTTCTCTACCCTCCTCTTCCCCTCCTTGAAGTTTGCTCGAATGCCCAAAGCTGCTAGGAAGCAATTTAGATTCCTTTCCAAAGCATCAGTTCACCACTGCTGGCACACGGGAGCCTTGTGGATGGATATTCCGTTCTCTTCAGGTGATTTGGAAATGGCCATTTCTGAAAACACGAATACTGGATAACGATAAAGTCAGGAATAAAGACGAGATGAAAAACCTCTGGTTATTGCCTCATGTTGACACTTGTAAGAATTTGAAAAGTCTGTGCTTTTCCATCTCTAGAGTTGAGAACAGCAGTCTCTGTGTTTGGGTTTTGCTCTGGTTATTCAAACAACTTCGTGACAACAGTGTTGTCTCCCTATGATTGACCTCTCCCTATGTTGACCTTGACAACAGGTCAAGTCTCCCTATGATACTTCCTGTGGTACTCCCTGTGATACACGCTGATACTCCCTATGATACCACCCTACCTTTGTTAGCAGGGCATCCCCCCTCTAGTCTGTGAGTAGCAGGGCTGACAGGGCAGGGAGGGGGGAGGAATTCTTGTTTACCATGTGCGAGAATTAGGGCCTGGGTTCTTTATACATGTGATCTCATTCATAGAGTATTATTTTATTAATACAGAAATAGAATCTCAGAGAAATTAACAAGGGGCACAGAGCTAGCAGTATATTCAAGATCTGAACCAAGACCTAATTCCACAAAGTCCAGGTTTTTTCATTACACTAACTATGCTACGGATGTAGGATCCAGGATCATCAAAAGGATGAGGCCTAGAAGAAATTCCAGAGTATTCTTTGTCTTCTTCAATCCTGCACTGCTCTATTATTTCTTTCCAAGTGAAAAAATAAAGAAAAATAAAATAAAGCATTGTTATGTTTGAGGTTGTTGTGGGAGGAGGACCCTAGAGGATACAATGAAAGAAAGCAGCAGTCCTACTTTGTGGTGAGGGGAGGGCTTGGTCGGAGGCAAAGAGGACTTTGTCCTGTGGATGTACATGTGAACCTCTCAAAGAACGTTGAGCTTCCGTCAGGAAAGCTCCGGTAAGTCATTTCCTTGGGTCCTAGCCCAGCTCCCAAGGAAATCCTCGCCTTGATGCACTAGAAAGCCAGAAGAGTTTCTAGAAGAGTCTGAGAGATCACATGCTCTAAAAAAGAAAGAAAAGAAAAGAAAGAGAAAGAAATGGAAAAAAATGACAAGATGAAGCTTAGGAAAACTGGCACCAAGATTGGTTCATGAGACTGCCGTCTGCTGTCGGGCTGGGCCAGCGCAGGGGCTGGCTCAGCAGCGTGTAGTGTCAGGCCAGTGCAGAGGACCTGGCAGAATTAAGTGAGTAAGGCCTTCGAAATGTATGGGCTTATTTTGTTCCCACAAAATAAGGACCAGCATCTCTTCTGTCAAGTGGAACAGCAGCCATAAGGGAGGAAGCTGGTTCAGTGGAGTCAGATTGATGTGGTTTTATTCTGATCCACTATTAGGGTGTTTTGTGACCCTGGGCAAGTTATCTTAGGACTCTGGAACTCAGTTTCTTCATCTTCAAAATGAACACCCCGCCAGGGTTATTGTACTTCGCAGGAATCTCGCAATGGCAGATTTATGCCCGACACGTCATAGACTTTAGTAAGTGGTCCCAATTTGATGGTCAAGTGCTGTGACTGCCTGATTCTACTTCCTTCTTTGCAGGAGCTAGACATCTTTTATCCTGCTGAAGCTGGTGTGGGGCTGGAATCCCAAAGCCTAGAGGAGAATAGAACTAAAGTTTGCTTTTGTAAGATTTTATTGATTGATTGATTGATTTGATTCATTTATTTTAGAATGAGGGAGAAGGAGAGGGAAAGCACGAGCAGGGTGAGCGGCAGAGAGAGAAGCAGGCTCCCCGCTGAGCAGCGAGCCCGATGTGGGGCTCCATCCCAGGACCCTGGGATCACGACCCTAGCCAAAGGCTGTCTAGACACTCAGCCGACTGACCCGTGCACGTGCCCCAAGAATAGAACTAATTTCAAACAAGGTGCAAGTTCATGAGTCAGGTGGTCAGGCAAAAGGTAGGGCACCAAATTCAGGACAGGAACATCGGAAAGCAGAGTCTGGGCCAAGATGCCAACTGGGGAGACCCAGGAGGGTCAAAGGTGTCCGGCCTAGCAGGAGAGCAGGTCAGAAGAGTCTCTAGTGTATCTGTAAGCTCCCCCAATTTACCTTCAGTTGGTGACTGGGGCCAGGGGTTTGTGTGACCTGTGTGGGGTTGAGGTCGTGTGGGTTTGAGGTCGGCACAGAGAATTGACTAGTGTAATCACTGTCCCTCACGTGCACCTTCCCTCCAGGTGGTTGGTGTGGGGGACAAGTGAGGGGGTACTGAAAGCAACTCGGAGGCTGAGGGCTCAGACGATCGGTTCTCCACTGTGAACTGAATTCTAGGCAGAGAGAAACTAGCTCTGTGAATCCCCCAGGGTCTGCATGTTTACTTAATAATTGGGATGTTTTTGGGGCGCCTGGGTGGCTCATTCATTGGGCGTCTGCCTTCGGCTCAGGTCATGGTCCCAGGGTCCTGGGATCGAGCCCCGCATCGGGCTCCCTGCTCGGCGGGAAGCCTGCTTCTCCCGCTACCACTCCCTCTGCTTGGGTTACCTCTCTCGCTGTGTTTCTCTCTGTCAAATAAATAAAATCTTAAAAAAAATAATAATAATAATAATTGATTTTTTTTATTCTTATTAAAAACTACATTTCTTTGTCTTACATGATTATTTTTGAAAATACAGAAAATAGAAATAAAAAAGAAATCACCTATGATCTCACCATCTAGATGTAACAACCATTTATATTCTTGTGTTGTCTCTAGACTTCATTCTGATGCATATCAGTGTACATGCTTACTTAAATAATGGGATTAGACAATACTTCATGTTTTGTGAGATTGTTTTTTCATTTAAGATGTCATTACTGTTTTTGTTTTATATTATTTTATGAGATACCTCATATCCTATTGTATGAATTTATGTAATTCCCTCTTGGGACATTACCCTTTATCTAATTTTCTGCTATTATAAATTTTGTGGTAAACTTTTTCTTTACAAGTCTATGAAGATGTACACAATTCTTCCATGAAGTAGATTGCTCGGTCAAAGAAGCAGAATTCTAATGTTTTTTTTACTTCACCAAATGGTATTCCCCAGAGGGTAGTCTGAACTTGGCACTCCTGCTGGCACGTACGTGCAAATGTTCATTTCCTCAGAGCACCGGCAGCAGGGCATGGTGCCATGGTGAGGGAGCGTCTCTTGTTCGGTAGCTGAAAGCACAGTTTTAGTCTTACGTGCCATTAATTTATGAAGGTAACTCTGGCCCTCAGCACTGGTGTCTCCTACATTAGCCATTCCTTCCTCCCTTTCCTCCCTGATGGTGGTTTTCTGTTTTGCAGCATTGCAGGGAGCCTGGTGTACTCCTACATCACTTTCTCTGAAGAGCAGCTGAGCAAACAGTCAGACGCCACTAACAGGCTGGACATTAAGGGGAAAGGAGCAGTGTGACCAGAGGATTGCTTCGACAACGTAGGCCCCAGTGTTTGATCAACAGAGAACACTGGCAATTCGTACACAGACGCGGAGGTGTCTCGATTACGGAGAAAATAACCATTCCTTTGCACTTGTACAATCTGAGGATTGATCGCTGCCTTTTAAAATTTTATGAGAGAAACTTATGATTGACTCTATTTTAAATATGCCGTTGGAATTAATTTATATCAAACTGGAAAACGCATCAGGCTTTTTAATTTATTTCTTTTATGCCGACAGTGACACATCAGTGTTTTGAAAATACTGTATTCTGTAGTTTGACGTCCAGGTGTCCCTTAGAGCCGCATCTACCCAGTGTTCCAGCCGGAGCCGCCTCAGTCAGATCGCGGCTGCACAGAGAGGCGGGGTAGCCTGCCTTCTGCTGGAAAAGCAGCCAAGTCTCTCAAATTTCTCCTTTTTGGATTTTCTTAAGTCGCTTTTTCTTCATAAGGACAGCATCCCTGCATTCGCTAAAGATGCCAGCTCTGGCACTAAAAAACCATGTGGGCTTTAAAGTGGTATTGGTTTCCCCGTTGGCTTCCCTGAGAACCCCTGGGATGGGCACCATGCATTCCTTGAAATGATGCTGTTCCCCCTTTGTCGTGTGGGATGGCGATAATGACGGGAAGGGGAAAGTAGGCCTTTTACTCATTTATTCTTCTATAGGATTCATTCATTCAACTCAACTCTACTGCGTGTGTCCTACGTACCTGGCATCACGCTGAGCGCTGGGGGTACAGGGATGTCTTCGGAGGTAGCTGAACGATCTCACTCCTGCTATTGCGGCTGAGGGTTAGGAGAGAAAACCTAACTTTACGGTCTACTCAGGAGATGCCGCGACGCTGAACAAGTCCCAGAAACTTTGTCAGCTCTTAGCAGCTGCGAGTCTGTAACTGGGCTTAGAAGCCCCCTGCCTGCCCCACAGTGGTGCAACCAGGTGCTGCGACAGGAGATGACAGGCATGTGAAGAGCTGCATTTTGTGTAATTATTTAAACAATTGTTTTTGTTTTAATTTTTTTTTTTTTTTTGAAGTAAACGCTGTACCCAACGTGGGGCTTGAACTCCTGACCCCAAGATCAAGAGTTGTAGAAGGGCTGCATTTTGTAAACCATGCAGCCCAGCCCTTCTTCTCTGAGGGAGAGCAGCAGGCCCGCACGGTGGCCTCCCTCTCTTGGCTGTCCTCCCCTCCTCTGGGTTTGGTTGCTACTCTTTTTACTCCTCTTTGAATTCCTGCAGCAAGGTCTTCCATCCCTGAGCGTGCTGATTTGAGGGGAAAGCCTGCTGAGAGGTGTCCGCGTTGTGAAGGCGTGGTCTCTGTGTGGCAGTGTCCGCGTTAGAGCTTACCCGGCAGGAGCACACCTGTCTCCTCCGTACGGTCACCTGCACCCCGTCCCTTGGGCGTGGCAGCTCCTCCAAGACTTCTGCATCCTGGCAGAGCAGCTGTGAGTGGGCGGGGCCCGAAGTGCCTCTCTGGGCAGGAAGGGGCTTCCCTCCCACCCGGCCCCGCGAGCCGGCTCGGCACGTCCGCTGGCAGCGTGTGAGTGTTTGTCCAGGCCGGCTGGGCCGTCAGTGCAGAAGAGACTGGGGACGCACGAACTTCTCTTTCACTGGGTTTGGAATCCACAGGGCTCAGTTGATCCAAACGATTAGTATTTTGGTGGCTTAACAGGAGGCCTGGAAGGTTTTGATATTTGATTTTTAAAAAATTAAGGTCATTTTTATATCCATGTGTTTCCTATATTTGGATTTGTCTTTACTAAAGCCTGACCAGTGGTATCGGGTCCCTAGAATTAGCCTCATGGCCTACTTCCAAGCTAAAAGCTCCCAAGGCTCCCTTTTTTCAGGGTCATCTGATCTGAGAAAATGTGAGGGGGGCATAGGATATTTTCTTATGTAAGATGGTTTTTCTTGTCTCCGTTTTACCAATAAGGTAAAACGTCAAGAAAATAAGATGCCGAGTGAGTAGGTGACGTGCTAAGAAGTAAAAATTCATGTTTCTCCTGTTGAACCATTGATTAGCTGCCCCTTTCCTCTGAGAGTGAGGAAATGAAGACGCTAGCTGAGTTAGCTTGAGCTCTTTCAAGGAGACAAGTGCTTGGTTCAGAGTGAATAGGCTTTGCCGAGGAGGGACAGTGATGCCCGAGCTTCTGTCTAGTTTCCAGGCTGGCCTCAGTTGCCGTAAAGCCTGGCTGTGCATGTTGCCTGCCACTGCCTCGTTTTGCCTGGATAAGTGGAAAGGCATTGGGAGAGCTCATTTTAGTGGCTCTGTTCCTTCTGTTGAGCCACATGGAGGGAACTTGACTTTAGAGATATTTTGTGCTGTAGAGTTTCTCATCGTGGAAGACCTGTGGGTGTGTCTCCAGCTGTTCGGCTAGAGCCCCAGGAGGGGTCGGACTGCTTCTGGGGGGTCAGGTTCCTTGAAGATCTGTCATTTCTCTACATGAGAAATTGATTTGAGAAAATTGTGTGTCATTACAGCCTCACTCGTTGCACATGACCTTGGGCAGGTCCCCTCCTCCCCCGGTGCTGAACTTGCTAACTGGCCAGAAGCAGTAGAGAGAGTTGCACTCGTGCCCTGTCCGGGCTGTGCTTCCTAGACGCCCCTTCGACTTCCACCGCCATGTCAAGATAAGAGAAAGCAGCCTGGGGAAGTTAGAGACTGAAGGGACTGGCCAACCATTTTTGGAGCTTTTCAATTATGTGCAGGCTTGGTTTTAGTGAGCTAGAGGTTTACCTGGTGCTCTGACATCACCCAGAATGTCTGGATTTTGCCCCAAGTTTGATATTTGACAAGGCAAAAATTCTGTGACCTACTGCCTACCTCCTGGGAGAAAGAGAGGCAGCTTTGTAGTTAAATCCTTAGTTTGCCCTTTGAGACAGATACACTGTGGTGAGAATTTTGAATACCAAATTCTGACTAGTGGCTCTTCTTCTTGAGTTAATGAAAACAAAGTCCTCTTTGGCCATTCTTTTTAGTCCATGCCAGATTGATCCAAAGAACTCTGGCTGACCAGACTGCACCTTGCCAACGTGTCAGGTGATTTGTAATTGCTTCATATGGCTGTTGACTTTATAAGTCAGTCATCGCCAGGCTCCAGCTCGCTTGTTGGTTTAAAAAACACGCATCTCCAAGTTTTCTGTAGTCCTGTTGTATCAAGAATCCATGGAAAGTTCAAGTAACGCTGAAACAGGTTCTTCACAGAAAGACTAGCAGTTTCATATTTGACTGGTTTGGAATAGTGCTTTAGGATTTTGGACCTGTTTTTGTTACTGTGGTGTTATCGGTGAACAGAGATTTATTGAGCATCTTTTCTGTGCCAGGGCCTTATGCCAAGCTCTGGGGAGACCAGCACGAATAGGACAGTTCTTGCTCTCAAGGAATGTGTAATTCTTTAGCCAGAACCCTACTAAGAGGAAGGGGATGAAAGGAGTCAGTGACTTGTAACTAAGAGAGTTGGCAGTTACCCCAGATTACGGGTGCCCCACCCACCCACAGAGCTGAAGCATTTTTTTTTCATCTAAAAGGAATTTTACAACTCCTGCTACTCTTTCAGTTCTGAGAGAAGTGCCAGGCTGTTAGAAAACTGTGACTAGCCTGGGTTCCCCCTCCCTCTATTTCACATATTCTTTCTTCCCCGTAACTGTGTAGTCCAGGAGTCACCCCTTCTTCTCCGTTTCCCTTTCCTCGGTTTCAGTTATCCACGGTCAACCGAGGTCTGGAAGCCGATGATCCTCCTACTGACATATGGTCAGAAGGTCAGTAGTATCTCACGCTACGTCACAATGCCTGTGTCATTCACCTTGCTTCATCTCATCACGTGGACATTGTATCACCTCACATCGTCCCAGGGGTGAGTACAGTCCAATAAGATACTTTGACACCACATTCGTGTAACTTTTATTACAGTATAATTTTTCTATTTTATTATTGTTAATCCCTTACTGTGCCTAATTTATAAATTAAACTTTCTTGTATGTACGTATAGGAAAAAGCACGTATAGGGGTCAGTACTGTCTGTGGCTTCAGGCATCCACTAGGGATCTTGGAACATATCCCCTGTGGATAAGGGGTGACTTCTGTATCGGCTCCTCCATATGAACAAGGCTGTGATTGATGGGAAAACCCGTAATATTCGCAATAAATGATAATGGATGTGAAACTACTCAGCACGATGCTTTGTACGTATTAGGCACCCAGAAAGTGTTGTATACTGCCATTCCATCGTGGTGAGACTGTAGGCAAACTAGATACTTCATCTCTGCTCCTTAAATGCTAGAGGCCTGGGCAGTGGGTGTATCTCTTGAAAAACACGACCCTGTACTTTGTTGCCTCTGGAATGTCTAAATAACTGTTGTCTTCAAAAAAAAAAAGTACCTACTGGATATAACTGTGGCCGTTATGTGATGCAGGTCATTCCGCCGGTTTTTTAAAAAAAAGAACAAAGTTGCTTTTCCTTTGGTGGCGAATTTCAAAAGCAAAACTGATTTTCTACCTTCACCTCAGAATGGTGATTCCGGGTACGCTTTCCCAGGCTGTCCCCTCACGGTGTGGCTCCTCTGCTGGCTCTGCAGGCGGGACATTCCCGCTTCCCCTCTCCGAGTAAAGCACGTTGGCTCCGTGCCCTGTTGGAGTCCGCACTCTCGGGGGTTGGGGTGTGGGGACCTCTGGCTCCAAACTGTGTTTGGACCTGGTCTGCTAAGTCTTACGTGAGGGTGCCACTTCACGACGCTAAGAAAAGATACTTACTGGTGGGCTTTTTAATCTTCCTTTTTTGAATTACTTTTTAAAAAGAAATCTACTGGCTAGATTTATTGTCTCACAAAAATGTTTTTAGAGATTATTTTGTTCATAAATATTTCTTTCTCATGCTGATGATCAACTGATTTTTGTCTACAAATGTTGGCTTATCACAGTATTTTTCAATATAGATCCTATTTACGAAATGATCATTTTAGTGTTTTTAAAAGGTACTAAGGATTGAGATATGTAAATCAGGTGACATAAACATGAAAATTATGTGCCTAAATATTTTTGTAAAGGTGTCAAATAAATACTTTTTCCTGAACACATGTATTAAAATTCCTTTCTACGTGCACACAAGGAGCCATAAGTCTGCCCACATTTAAGAGCATGGCATCAGTTAGTTGATTTAAACCTTGTTATAAACAGTTTGCCATTATGATTCTGTGATTTATAATAGAAACTTATATTTGGTCTTTGTCCCTGTTCTTGGCACGTGGTTCCTAAAACTCTTGTACTTCATAACAAAAGATATTCCTATAGCTCTTATATTTTTGTTCTGAGTTGTTGAAACAGTTCCATAGCCATGAAGATGAAATGGGAGTCTTTTGTTATTCATAAGGAGCCTCTTTCAACCAACTGCACCTGAGTTTTTAATGAGGTGACCTTTGGAGAGCCCAAAAGGATGGGTAGGAGCTGGTTGTTGGGGGAACCAACCACAGTGATTTGTGTTGGGAACTTTCAGGCTCCTCCCCCTACCCTCCTAGGTGAAGGGAGAGGAACTGGAGGTTAGTTAAACCAGTCACTGATGGCCAATGATTTAATCATGTCAACATAATGAGGCTCCATAGAAATCTCTTAACTACAAGATTTGGACAGCTTCCAGGCTGTTGAACGTGTGGAGGTGTTGGGAGGGTGGTACTCCCAGAGAGGGCAGGAAAGCTCCATGCCCCTTCCCACCACGTATCTTGCCCAATGCGTCTCTTCTATCTGGCTGCTCTTGAGATATATCCTTTTCTAAGAAATGGTAATTTAATAAATAAACTGTTTTCCTGAGTTCTGTAAGACACTCTGACACAGTATTCAAACCTGAGCGGTTCCTGGGAACCTCTGGTTAATAGCTGGTTGGCCAGACGCTCAAGTTAACCATCTGGACTTGTGATTTGCTTTGGAAGGGGGTGGGAGGTAATAGTCATGTGAGACTGAGCCTGTGAGTCTTGTAGGAACCATGCAGACAGTGTCAGGACTGGGTTGTAGCTGATGCAGCCAGTGTTGCAGATTAACTTGGTACATAGTATTGAGAGAAGACACAGGAGGAATTTTTCCTTTATGGACGTACAAATATTTTGTATGAGTAGCACATATGATTAGATACCCAATGTCTCTGGCATACTTGTGCTAAATTCAAAGGAAAGAAATGCTAGTCTTTCTACTTCTAAAATCTTCCATCTGCTTAATCAGGCATCTAAGCCTCTGAGTAGCTTGACCAGGAATAACTCTAAAATAAACAGTGCTCAAGAGAGGCATTTTGGTACAGGCAAACTCAGCAGAATTAGGAGTATATTAAGGCTTAAAAACAAACTGGCAAAATATCTGTAAGCATAAAATTTATCATCTTAACCATTTTTAAGCATACAGTTCAGTAGTATTAAGTATATTCATTATTGTACAACCAGTCTAGAACTTTTTCATCTTGCAAAACTGCAATTCATACCCATAAAACAGCCCCCCATTTCCCCCTTCCTTCCAGCCCCTGGGCAACCACCATTCTACTGTCTATGAATTTGTCTACTCTAGATAACCTCATACAAGTGAAATCATACAGTAGTTGTCTTTTTGCTACTGGCTTCTTTCACATAATGTAATGTCCTTGAGGTCCATCCATGTTGTAGCATGCGGTTATAATTTTGTTTCCTTTTTAAGGCCAAATATTCCATCGTATGTGTATAGCACACTTATCCATTCCATCTGTTGACGGACACACTGGGCTACTTCCACCCTTGGCATTGTAAATAATACTGCAAACACTGGGTGTCTTGATCAGTTTGCTGTAACAAATTAGGACAGAATGGGTGGCTTAAACAACAAATGTTTATTCTCTCAGCTCTAGAGGCTGGCAAGTTCAAGATCAAGGTGCTGGCAGATCTGGTGTCTGGTAAGAGCCTGCTTCCTGTTTGTGAGATATCCGTCTTCTCTTATCCTCACGGGATGGGAGAGCAGAGAGGAAGTTTTGTGTTGCCTGTTCTTATATGGACACTACTCCTGTGAGGGCTCTGCGCTTATGACCTAATTACCTCCCAAAGGACCATCTTCAGACACCGCCACACTGGGGAATAGGGTTTTAATATACAAATTTTAGGTGGGGAGGGCACAAAATCTATAGTGGTGTGTGCAAAGATGCTCTCGATTCTTTTGAAATTGCTGGGTCATCTGGTCATTCTATTTTTATTTTTATTTTTGAGGAACTGCCGTACTGTTTTCTATTGTGGTTGCAGCATTTTACATTTTAACCAGTGTGTACAAGGGTCCCAATTTCTTCACATCCTTGTTATTAAGACTTAGTTTTACTGAAAGTAGCCAACCTAATGTGTGTGAGGTGATCATATGGTGGTTTTGACGTGTATTTCCTTAATGATTAGTGGTGCCGAGCATCTTTTCATATGCATGTTGGCCATTTATATTCTTTCTTTAGAGAAATGTCTATTCAAGTCCATTTTATTGTTGGATTTTTTGTTGATGTGTCGTTCTTTATATGTTCTGAGTTTCAACCCTGTATAAAATAATTGCGAGTATTTTTTTCTATCTGTAGGTTGCCTTTTCATTTGTATTGTGTCCTTTGATGCAGTTTTAAATTTTGATGTAGTAGTATAATGTAGTATAGTTAGTGTCTGTTCTTGTGTTTGTGCTTTTGGGGTTAATATCCAAGAGGTAATGACCAAATCCATTGTCATGAAGTTTTTCTCCCCTATTTTCTTCTAAGAGTCTTGTTATTTTATGTCTTACTTATTTAAGTCTTATATCCATTTTTAGCTTTTGTATGTGGTATAAGGGTCTAACTCCCATTCTTTTGCATGTAGTTTTACGGACACTGTTTGCTGAAGAGACTGCCGTGAAGGCGTGTTTGAATCAAGTTCTAAAAATCCTCTCAGAAATTGACTTTACAATTTGTGAGATAAATGCTCTTTCATTCAGCCCTTTGGCTGGTCCCTTGTCTCATCTTGCCTTCCACGCACAAGGCTGACATTACTGGGGACCACCGTACCAGAGGCACCGCTAAGAGGAGCAAAGCCCAGAGCCAGTACCTTCGTGTGTCCACAGCAGGTGAGCAGTTACCGGGCACGCCCAGGACTTCCCTACAGCTCTCATCACAGCAACTGTTCACCCATTCATCAAGCGGGACTGAGTTCACTGGGGCTGGCAGCCATCCCCTAGCAGAGACCCAGCAAAACCATATTTAACAGATGGACCCGAGTAAGGTAAATTGTCCAGTGTGGTTACGAAACCCACATTCAGATCCCAGTTAGCTGAGCTCAAAAGACCTGTGCTCTTCAGCACCGAACGAGGTTCTTGTTTTACCGAGTCTGTTCGTAATAGGCTTGGTGGTACCAGGCTCATCATCACTGTATGCCTCTCGAATGCCATTCTTGATTCAGAGTTCGTACACCGTGGATTTAAAGCTTTGGACGTGAGCTGGTAGGTGGTTAACTGTGAAGGTAAAGCAGACGGGCCTTTCCAGCCTTACTGATGGGGCCCTCTTGTGGCAGCAGTGGCCACTGGAGGAACAGATGATGGAAAGCAGTTTGCATGAAAAAGCAATTTACTGAGGGTCTACTGTGTTCTTTCACACGTATCTTTTTCATATTACAACGCTTTACTATTGCACGAATAGTGGTTTAGGCAAAGCTAAGGAACTTGTCCAACATCCTTCAGCTGGTAAGTTTAAATATGGACTTTAATTCCAAAATCTGTTCTTCCCAAAGAATTCTAGATAACATCCCTGTATTAGGAGAATGCCAAAGGAGAATTTCATCAGGAATGCCTCATTGCATCTGCTTATCCTCCAGGTAATTTTTTCCAGTGAATAGATTTGAGGACAGTATCTACAAATGATGACAAAATCATGAAACTATCTGAATATAAAAATGTATGAGAGGACTATCATCCCAAGAATGGTAGGAAGAAGTTCCTTGGAGAAATGACATTTGAGTTGATTCCTGAAGGACAACTAGTATTCAACTGAGGAGATATTGGAAGGGGCAGCCCTCTTGCATTCCAGGGCCACTGTGTCTGCTTCTGTCTGGGATGCATCCCCCTTTGTCTTTATAGCCGATGCCCTCATCTCCGTGTGCCTTCCCTGACCAGCCTACCTGAAATTGCACCCCACCGTTGGCCCTATTCCTCTCGTGTGTTGTACCTCGACAGCACTTGTCCCTCTTGATGAAATTTAAGCTTTATGAAGCCACAGATGTTGGTCTGTTCTGTTCACTGCAGTATCCCTCACCCCTAGAAACAACAGTGCTGGGCACACTGTGGATACACTGTAAATATTTAATGAATGAATACATCTAGACAAAGAGCAGCCGATTGCTCTATTTTTAAACATAGCACGGCAGAAGTACGGCCTCATCCTCATTTCAGAAAGGTCATGCCAGCTGCAGTATTGGGATTGTAGGTCAGTTGACAGATCCACATCTTACAAGCAGGTAAGAAGTGTCAATCTGAATGAATGCAATCAGTACCTTAGGGCTTGGGGTACCTACCTGCTTAAAGGCATTCAAATTAGAACAAGAGAAAAAAGTTGCCAGGCAGCTTTGGCCTACTGGCCATTGGTGTGCCTAAACCAAGAAACTGCTGTATGTCAGATTTGCACACTAACAGGATCACTGAAGATGCTGTGCAGATTACTGTCGGGGGTGTCGGGGGGGCAAAGAAAGGCACAACTGTTCAGATCAATACATCGGCTACAGAAGATTGCTGTACAGACCTGGCGAGAAATGAAGGGGTCCTAAAGTGTAGTTGTGAAAGCAGAGAATAAACATTGAGTTATTTTAGGAGGTAGAATTAACAGGTGATAATGAAATCAGTTTCTAATTTTTGTTTATAATTAAGGCTGTGGTGAATTTCTCTTTTGCCTAAGTCTGTTATACTCAAGGAGACTGACCACCTGAACTCCAGGAGACCAAAGATGAGTATTTTAAAGGTATTAACTTGGGTTTCCAATGTTTTCCAAAAAGGTAGTATTTGAAGTACAGCAAACAATACTTGCTATGCCACAGTGAAAAAAATTCACTAAGCATTTGCTACCTGCTTTTTTCTTAGCACCTTACATATATTGATACATTTTAATCCCTTAAACAGTCCTTTAAAGTTTGGTGGTTTTTTTTTCATTTACTTATTTATTTGACAGAGAGAGATCACAAGTAGGCAGAGAGGCAGGCAGAGAGAGGGGGAAGCAGGCTGAGCAGAGAGCCCGATGCGGGGCTCGATCCCAGGACCCTGAGATTATGACCTGAGCCAAAGGCAGAGGTTTAACCCACTGAGCCACCCAGGCAAGTTTTATTATCCTTGTTTTAGAGGTAAGAAAACAGGCACAGAAAGGTTCCATTAATGAACAGTGGTGATTGTGAAAAAGTATTTTCTTTACAGAATGTAAATTTGCCTTCCTTGTATGGCCTGAGTCTGTAGAACCTTGTAGAACAAGCAGTGCAGGGTAATATTTAAGTATGGAAGAAAAGTCAAATTACTCATTCTTTTAAATTAGATTAAGTCCCCATATTACCACCCAGCAGGAAATTCAATCCTGATCCTTCTCTAAGGTTAAACCAGATTCAAGGGAATTGCACCATGCCTGGAAAATAGAAGAGGGATCTCCTTCAGTCCCTGATGGTCACTGCTTAAGTACTTAGTTGACTATCTCCATGGTATCCTTTGAAGGCAGATGGCACTGCAGATTCCCAACTTTGCCACAGAGATGGTTGCTACTACTGGAAGGTCTCAATGCCTGGAGTCCAGCATGTCTCATACCCCCTCCAGCCATTCCTCTGAGGTCTTGCTAGAGAAAGAACTCACATTCCAAATATTCTTCAGAGCCTACCGACCAGTTTTTTTCCAACATGGGGGACTTCCTCCTTTCCAGAATTCAGATTTGAGGGGAGAAAATGGCAGAACAGGTTGTTTGCAAAAGCACTTGCTTTCTGCCCTGCAACGCACACCTTCCCTGAACATAAAGATCTAACTTAGGAAACTAGGTGAACAAATGCAGACCTTTGGAAAGTGTGAGTCTTTCAACTTCCCAAGATAGCTGTTTCCCCATTTGTAAAAATCTATAATGTTGGGAGGATTGGTTTAAATGAGTGTTTAGCACAGTGTATATAACAGTAATTATTCAATAATGGTATATGATAGTACTTGCAATAGGCTTGTTTTCGCTCCTAAATGATCCTTTCTCTGTAACCAACGCATGCTCCTTTTGAGGGAATGCCTCTTCCCCAACTCTTCAAGCCAGATGAACCCGAAAAGAGCTGCCATGAGAGCCACTTGCCTAGCCACAATGATGGGCTGGCTAAAGGGTGGTTAGTAATTCACTTCCATGGACATAGGGACTGGCCAAGAGTCGAGCTCAAGGGTCAAGCCCAAGGCTCTAGCCATGAATACAGAATTATAAACTAGTAAGTACCATAGAGGAAAAGGACAGAGGAATTGGACCTTGTCTAAGCAGCTGAATCTGAGGTTGTTGGACAAATCATTTTTCCATTTTGGGTCTTGGGTTTTCCCCTTCTGTAAAATGAGGGGACTGTGTGGGAGGCTCCAGAAGGGTCACATCTGGACTTTGGCAGGCTCCTCTCACCAGCCGCTTTATTTACAGGGTACTTGTTGGTGCTTTAGAAGGCCCAGGGTCTGCAGGGTTCTGCTGGAGCTGCATACATATCAAAACACACCTGCTAGTTTATGTTTGGCTTCCTATTTACATGTCTCCTTGCCAGTTATATAGCAAAGTAGAGGAAATTGGACTCAACTGCCAAGTGTGCACTAGGCAAAATTTGAAGGCTATTTTAAGTTCGTGATTCTGAAATCTAAGGTTTTTTTTTTTTTTTTGAGTTTGTTGCCAAATTCATTTAGCAGCAATATCTGACCTGAAATATGTGTGAATATGAATACATTTTATGGTGGACAAAAGTATTTTTAACCATAGGTTCTAGACCTGGCTATGGATATTCTTTAAACATAGTACTTCTCTAAAATCTAAAAAATTCTGGCCATAAGAATTTTGGATAAAGGACTGTAGACCTGTACTACTACTACTACTACTACTACTACTTACTACTACTACTACTACGGGATCTTTACCGAGGGCTCTCTGGCGAGATTTCCTTAGGTGTGATTTTTTCTTACCTGTGATTTTCAAATCCCAGCACAGCCCTGTGATACTGGCCTAGTAAGTTTCATCCTTACTTTATACATGGGCAGTTCAGGTGTTTATACTATGTTTCTAAGTGCAAATGCCTGTCTATTAAACACTGGTGGACAAATGCAGACCGTGACATAGTAAAGAGGCCACATGGCAAAGCAGTTCACGAAGCTCAGAATTCAGGCTGTCCGGGATAACCAGTCATCCAGATGAATTTCCACCAACTGCAACTCTATGTGCAGAGGGGACAAATGGAATAGCCATACTCAGAGAGACTGGCCCTAGCTCCTGCCCAGAACAGGTCTCTTAAATTCACTCAGCTAAAGCACAACTGCTGACAAAGCAAGAGTCAAGTATCAAAAAGCCCCTTTTTGGAGCACTCTTTCACTAAATCTTGATTTTCTCTTTGGTCAGGAATTTACAGTGGCTCAGGTTAGCCTGATGCCACTCTATGGATCGCTTACACTTCTGGAAGAAACCACTTCAGGATCCAGATCTTCTGTTCTCTTTAAAAAAATTTAAGCATAGAGGCGCCTAGGTGGTTCAGTGGGTTAAATGGATTTCAGATCAGGTCATGACCTCAGGGTCCTGAGATCAAGCCCCACACTGGGTGTGGATTCTCTCTCCCTCTTTCCCTCTGGCCTTCCCCACCCACCCCTCAAAAAAAAAGGTTTAAGTGTACAGTCCTTAAATTAATCCAAAGTTCATCTTCTTTCAGAGAGAAAAGAGCAAAATATGTATTTTAGAACTCCCTAAACTCTAAAAACAAGTTCTAGCTGGTGTGTAGAAAGACACAATTAGCCCACGCTACAGTCAACTATTCATGCTAATGATGAGAACAGCAGAAAGTGAGTGTTTTATAACCAGGCCAAATTTGCATTACTTCTCCATCACTTTTCCCAAACTTGGGAAATCAGGAGACTCCCTACTTACAGTAGCACTCACTGGACAGGAAGGAGTGAGAAAAGGGATGAGTCCTGAATGATCCATAGTGGTTATAATTAGTCCTGCAGTAAACATTAAAAATAAATGGTCTTAGGGAAATTGTACACATATTTCATGTTGCTTAATTTCTAACCAAAATATGAAGCTCAAGGAAAATCATCTGTAGCTTCTAGAATTCTATGGCACAAAGCCTAGTAAACAGTTTCCTTCATATCATGCCTGTTTCTTTCCTTTTGCACCCTCTGTGTTAAGCATACACATCTACCCACAGCTTTACCTGCTAATGCCTTCTCTTTGACGAAGAGAATGTGCTACATGTCTCTGAAGCCACAAGCCAAGCTGTACAAGCACAGGCCTAAATATTGGCTGGATAAGAGGATATATGCAGACTTGTCACTGCTGACATTTCAATGTGAAGAAGCCTTTACCATCAATTCGCACAGAGAATGGAGTTCAGCTCCAGTTTTACGTGGCAGTTCTTTGATGTCCTTCATGGAATAGGTAGCTATTAAGATGGTGTTCACATTTCTTAGAGCAAGCAATATGACATTTTAAGCATATCATACATCCTAAATAAGTCATAGGAACTAGTGTAAAAACAAGATAAAAAAAAATCATGGTCAGAAAAGGAAAAACTCACGTACTTACATAGATGTCAAAAGATGTCACCTCTATACTAAGGGCACATAATAAATGAGGTTATGGAAAACTGGTATTAGAAAATGAGGCTACTCCATCAGCCTATAACTTGGAGGGATGACCCTGTAAGATTCTGCAAAGGATAAACTTATTAAAGACTTAATTTTATGATTTAATAAACATCAGTGGAATTATTTAATACAGAAAGAAAAAAGGTCATTTTTCGAGTAAAAGTCTTAAAATTTAGAAATTGTTATTCCCCATATATGATTTTCTACCATGTCAATTTTCATGAATATGAATTTGATATGGGAAACTTTTTATTTCTCTTCTGGCACTTATCAGTGATATTGAGCCGGTCAGTTACATTCCTCCAGGGTCATCAGCGTACACCTCCCCCATGGAAATTCACCAAACTTCACTTATAAAATGCCCACTCTTAATTTTCTATTTAGAGAAAATTAAGTATTGTGACAAAACTGTTTTGTAAAATATTATATATTAATTGCACTACAAAAAGCAGGGAAAATTTGTAGTTACATAGTTTAGAGAAGAGAAATGGATGAATAGAGGTCCACAGACCAAAGGATCCCTCTGGAGGAAAAAAGACAAAAATACTTCACCCAAGATGAGGTCAAAGGGACCAGAAGCAACTCAAACACTAGTTCATTTGATATATCTAGAAGAAGGAACAGAGATTATACATATTTGTATTGTGAACAGTATGTATTATACCAACTTAAAATCTGTAACTAGAACCTAGTGAATCAATCTAATGAAAATCATTCACACAGTATTATTTAGACAAGTATGTTTAAAAAAATATTTTAATAAGCATATTCAGAATGGCAGACAGGGAATGGGAAAAGGGACTTATTTTACAGTGCAAAATTACTATGCATAAACTTAAAAACATCTAATTCATAATTAAATGCCTATTTAAATATTCAAATACATCTTAAAGCTCAACAGACTTGTGTTGAACTGAGTTGCAGATTCTGAACTCTATTTGAAAACACATTATAAAACAGAACACCATTGCAGATGAAAATGATAGTGCTTTGCTGAGGGTGGGTATGGGGTGGGGGAAACTATTAACAAAGGCTTCTTTTCCCAATGCAGTTTGTTAAGAGTTCAAGAGTTATGAAATGTACTAAATCTTTAAGCAAATTAAATTCATGATATTACTAAAAATTTTATAGTAGTGCAATGACTTATCAAGTTATAGTGGCTGCATTATGAAGAACAAAATACTGTGTGAAATACCTGTATAAACACAAAATACAATTAAATATTTCTTCACAAAAAGCTGAGCATTATGTATTATAATAGTGGAATGTCTTTCATTAGGCATACTTTAAAAAGATAAGATTAAGAAAAGTAAAATTTCCTAACATGTATACATGTGCCATATTTTGCAAACATGCCTGAGAATGTACTAAAAATGTTCCTGTAGTATTAGTTTCCAACAACTTCACAAACCTGCAAACAAAATGCATCTTTAAAAAAAGGTGAAAGTAGCGTCTCTGGTATTGTAACTTAAAGAATACAGCATCACTCTTCATTTGAAACACTTCTATAGACCATCTTTGACAAAGAGCTAGGAGCCAGGATACTTTGGATTTGTGTAATAAAAACATTTAGAAAATGGATTGTGACCATCTGCTAAAGCTGCCATTCTGGATAAATTAATTTTGTAGGTAAAACAAAAATTCACACTTCTCCACACTTCCACCCAAAACTTTGATTTACTCAGATATGTATGTAACAGTGAATGTGCATTGAATGAAGTCAAGTGTTGTAAAGTGGCATTTTAACACTGTTTGGGGAAAAGAGTTGTTCACATTGGTGGAAGGAAGCAGTCTGAACATATGTTAATAGTAATACTTCACGGGGTGAGGCCTAAACCATTAACTTCTCAGTGCAAACCTTTACTCAATTGCATTAAACAGTTGAGCCATTAAAAACAAGACCACAGAAGATTTATTTTAAAAAGGCATTGGCTCTTGAACCGATGGCTGAAAATGAGTCAGTAGAAGCATTTGGGGTATGCCTGTGTGAAAAAACAAGAATAGTTAATAATCTTTTATAAAAGTTTGGATATAGGTTGGTCTATCAGCTGTATAAAACTACATTTTTAACAAGAACATTTTATTCGCACTAAAAATAAAATGGCACTCTTGCAAGGCTATGCAAATGGATGATCCTATTTTGTAAACACACAGGGCAATGGTTATACATCTTATTTTCATTTTGGAAATACACTCCATCACTTCTTGCTCATAAATTCAATATTATCTGCCAACTCCTTGTGTGTGCCAACATCTAAATATTGCCTGACCTTTTCCCCTGTTTAGTTAATGCAAAAATGGGAAGTTTTATAATGCATATAAAAATAACTGAACAGGATTCTGGTCAGCATGATATATTGAAGCACTTAAGCTAACATTAAACTTTTGTCTTGCTTCAGAAATAATTTTGAAAATTAAAGCAAATGCAAAGCAACTATGCAATCTAGGTATCATGCTTAATTTCAAAATTCTCAAACTATTTGTCCTTAAGTAGAAATTTGAAAAAACAAATTTTCACAATCCTTTATGAATGCTTTTACCACCTGTATAAGAAACATGACTTAGTTACTACACAAACACTTAAAAATTCATTAGAAAAACCTTAGCAAAATAAAATGAAAGCTGACAGACTCAGAATATCAATTCCTCTCATAAAAGTTTACCAACTGTACAAGTTAAGAAAATTATACAAGCTTTTGTATTAAGAAAGGACAGCTCAGTCAAGACATATGTACTGTAAAAATCTTTCAAAGGCTACAAAGAATCTGGAAAAATACAGAATGTATTTCTTAAGCCCAGATAAGAATATGGAAAGACATCATTGATGTCAACAATTTTACATATACAAACCTGACTTGGTTTATTTTTAAACTTCTATATATAAAAAAAATCATGCTAGCATAACTTTCAGGATTCATAAGGGTTTCCTTAATGATACTCAATTTGTATGGAGAGAAAAATGTCTCTTATAAAAGATAAAGACATTTCAAGAAACTCAGAAAAACTGGTGTTAAACAGAAATTTGAACATGTTTTTTTCCTTCTCTGCCATCAAACTAAGCAAAAAATACCCGTGAGCTTTTAAGATTGATACATCAAATGAGAAGGTACAGATATTTCCATAGTTCATTCAAATTTACTAAACTATTTGTTGTATCCCTAACAGGGTCCTTACACTTTTAAAGTAAAAAGTCTACAAAGGGCAGAATTACGAAATCTTATTTACTAAAGTTAGGACTCAATTCAAATTTCCAAAATTTTAACCAACTGCTTCAAGGAAATCAACTTTTTAAGGTAACCCATCAACCCTGAAAATTTTAGTCACACCAGATTTTACTTCAAAGAAGGTAAAACAAGTCTAAAATTTAGTCATCTGTGTTTTCAAGTTCTTCAAATTTTCCATGTGACATTGCTTCTTGGAAAAATTCAGAAGAACCTGGACTTTCTTTTCCACTGCTGTTTACCCTTCGCCTTTTGGCAGGTCTCTCACTTTTTTCATCAAAATCATTCTCATTTCTTGCAGTCATATGGGCAAGTTTTGGGTCAGTGGTAAGGTTATCTGTTTCATAACCATTTGTATCCATATCTGCATGAAGTGGTCTCTTATTTCCACCTGTTGGTCCATTAACATGTAACCCTTCAACTTTGATTTCTTCTTTGTTCAACATTTCACCTGGTCCATTAGATGACACTCCTACATTGGAAGAAACATAAGTGAAACTGCTAGTATTAAAAAGCTAACTTTGTAAACTATTCTAAAACAGCTTTTCATCAAGGATAAGAGAGCTGAACTATGGCTCTATTTACTGAGTAACTGTGTCAACTTGGGCAAAAGTTACATTCTTTGTATCTCAGTTTCATCACATATACAATGAGGGTAATAAGAGACTTATCTTACAGGCTTGCTATGAGGAATAAGTTATTAAATGTAAAGAATTAAGAACAGATTCTGACATATATTAGGAGCATGTTGGTGTTATATAACAACAAACAAGCACTGGTTCCAGTAGTCTAAATAAGCTATTAAAGCAAAAATATGCACAAATTAGCAAAATGGTAATACCTTTCTAAAACTATGTAAAAAAAGTTGACATTCTTTAGAAGTTTGAGTTTTCTATTGCCATATAAAATGACACGACTTTTATTCTTAATGTAAGTAAACCTATGGGTATTGTGCTTTAAGGGTAAAGATCATACATTTATCTAAATGGATTTAAATAATCTGTCACAATCTTAAAAAATTAATGCTTGCATTGTCCAAGCATACATTTGAAAGTCATAAAAGCAAACATAAATTCCTCTGTAACAGGTGAGAAAAGACAGTAATTATTTGCTAGAAGTTACAGTAAAAAAAGCACTTAGAGTTGATGGCAAAATGAACTAGACATTTTGGATACTTAATGTAACTACACAGAATGTGCCACGGGAGATAAATTTTAATTATCTGAAAAATATATTCAGTATAAAGGATATAATAAATACTACACTTTGGTCAAAGAAAATATTCTATGTCCCCAACTCAAAAGTGTACTCAAATCATAAATGCACAGGGGAATTATGCACCAGGATGCAGAAGAAATGATACTGTTATAGTTAAGCCCAAAGAGCTATGTGACCACTCTAAGATTTCAAGACACTTAAAAAGAAAGAAAATTGCACTGGAGAATTCCTTCCTTTCCTTGAAAAATGTGGGAATCTTGATTATGGGTACCTAGGTGAATGGCTTCTGGGCTACTGCATAATTTGTAAGTAATTTATAAATACCTCCTTAGGTTAACTGCATATTTTCATCAAATGGTAAAAAAAAAAAAAAAAAAAGAGAATTTGATATTATGAACACACGGGGTAAGACCTAAATAGTATCAATTGTATGTGTCCCTGAGCTTCTTGCCCTAGTCTTCAGGACAAACTCCTAGCTTCTTATTCTACCCTCAGGATAGCATTAGACCACATGCCCTCGGGCCTCCTTAGAACCAAGAAATGGCTGCTGAGCCCTCTTTTTTGTTTGTTTGGCTTGTTCTTAGGGGGAAGTAGTGAGGGAACAGAGAGAGGTCATCAAATGAACAAAGTATATTCACTCCAGCAGTGCCAATGTGAGACCAAAGGTCAGAAGAAGGGATAATTGTTCAGTGTTGTTCTTCCAGTTTTTGTCAGGGAGCTTAGCTCTCCACTGGCCCTCATCCATAACACTGTTCCATCAGAATGCAGGTGCAGAGCTTATCTCTAATTCACTAGTTTCCTCCTTTATTAGTTTCTGCTTGGCAACTTACTTCCTAAGTAAGACCATTTTAATTAAAGCAGAAATCAAAATAATTCTCTGACTAGGTCTTACTTATCAGCAGTGATCTTTAGTCCACTGTATATTTTAAACATTACCTGAACCTCCAACATAATGGAATTCATTTGCTTCTTTCTCACAGAGATAAAAATAGAAATGTAGTTCTGTACAGTATTAATGCAGAACCTGACACCTGTTTTATCTTTTCTCATCATTCAAGGTTATTACACTATCAGAGAGAAAACTATTCAAAAATGTGCCCTTGTTATCTTCTTTTCACCAAATGCCTAAAGCATTTTTCTGATAAAGTGTTACAGTTTTCAAAGTATTTCATAAATACCTGTGTACTTCTGACGTGAAATGGCTAAATGGCTGATGTTTTGGTCTAAGAGTTACCAAGAATATTCTATCCAAGCATCCTAACTTATTAAGAAAATTGATGCTAAACTTAAAAAGAATAAATTCCTTAAAAGAAATGGTCACTATTGATGGTTTATTTTTATTAAACTTAGTTTTTAGTGACAACAACAAGAATTCTTTCCAATTTATATTCTGTGTTAGTATGTATATATGTATGTTGGTATTCTGTATATTTTTTTGTAAGTATTTATAATTACTGTTTTTTTTACAACTCCTGCATTGGAACTTTAATACAAACCCAAATTGAATTGCCTGGGCTACTAAAAGTGCCCCTCATCATGAACAAACAAAAGTACCTCTCTGGTTGCTTACCATTCTGATTACTATTGCTGATAGTGCCATCTTCTTTCTCAGACTGGCTGTTACTACTGTTTGAGGCAGTTGGAGGAGGGGATGGTGCTCGACTAGATGCAGCACTTTCACTTTCATCTAGAAGACGATCCATGTAATCCCTTAAAATTAAGTGAAATAAGAAAATAATTATTTTCTTATATTCAAAAAGGCTGAAAATTAAAATTGAGGTTAAATTTAGACGGCTTTATTAACAAATATGTCCTAATTTTCACTTACATTCATTCCAGTGCCTCATCTACCCCACCAGGATCTGAACATTTAAATGGAAAAACGCATAAGGACTTTATTAAACTAGCAAATTTTAGACACCTATACGAAGCTTTAAAACTTTTAAATTATAAGTGCTCAGAGTGGCCCAATTAAAATCAGAGGACCTGTAAGTGAAGAGAGAGAGAGTGCCAATCAGCAGTACAGAAGAACTTCTGCACAAACATAGATTGAAATTTTAAAGCTCCTAAAGAGTATGTGATGGCTATAGCAATACCTGAGAGAAAAATCAGGGCCTACCGATGAATCGCTTCCTTGGGTATTTTCTGTATTATCTTTCTGCTAGATCTGAGCTATGAGGCTAATAAGTTCCTCAGCTTATCTGCTGGGTTGGTCTGCCAGCATACCATTAGAGGTGACCTCACTTCTTCCCTGTTACTAAGTTATTCCTGTACAATATGGCATGGGAGGACAGCTGTATTAAGTGACGTTGGGTTGGGTTTGGAAGATCTGGGCTAAAATGCTTATCTCTAAGGTTTCCTAGTGTCTTTACCTAGAACATCACGTATGTATCTACGACACAGAGTTGCTGCACAAGATGTGTGTAGGAAAGTGTTTTTGTAAACTATGAAGTGCTACTAAGTCATTAGAATAAAGGTCAGCAAACTATGGCTTACGGGCTGGCCACCAGTTTTATGAATAGTATTTTGATGACACAGCCACATTCACTCATTTACATAGGATCTATGACTGCTTTTGCACAACAGCAGAGCTGGGTGGCTGCAAGAAAACCGAAGGCTCAGAGAGCCTAAAATATTTACTCTAGCTCTTTAGAGAAAATCTGATACCAGTGCCGGACTCATTGTCCAAAGGCAGGAATTTTATTTTTTTTTTGTTCACCCCTGCACTGCCTGTGCCTAAGTTGTGCGTGGCACAGAGCAGAAGCTCAGAAAAAAAACCTAAAAAAACCCCGTAAAGCCAATATTCTAAAATTCCCTCAGAATAATTATAATAGAAATATTAAGACAAATCCTTAGAATTTCTGAGCAGGTAAGTAAGAATGTTTGTAAGAAGGAACAGTAGAAAGGCTTAGGATTTTACTGAGTCTGTGACAACAGTCTATAATAGACAATTAACTGTAGCTATAATTATCAAACTACATGATCACACTGTCCCCTGGGATATGGGGATATAATGAACATAGGGACTTGAAGCTTTCAACAGTCTGAGATAAAACACATATCAAAGAAATGTATATAACCATGAGCTAATCAATTTACCATTCTAGGCCTTATTTTCCTTGCCTATAAAGGGAATTAAATTTGATACTGTTTTAGTCCCCCCTTCAGCTTTATGCCATTCGTAATTCCAGAACAATTATATAATAAATTTGAAGCATACAGAAACACAGGGGAGTATGAATGCGAAGGGACTTCAGAAGCTAAGACTAATAAGAACAGATGATACATGATGAGGAATCGCTGGAAATAAATTTGGTATGGTATGGATGGATAATGGAGGATGTGAAAAGTCAAGCAAAGAAGCAAGAATTGACTAGATACTGCAATGATATTATGAAAGAATTATTATTTCTTAAAGATGAATGGCATCCACAATGCTTAAGGAAGAAGAGTCAGGTGGGCCATCCAGGAGGTTGGAGTAGCATTCAGATAACCAGAGTTATGACGGGTTAACTTTTACTTAAAAAAAAAAAATTATTTGCAAGGCTGTTACAGTGAAGTCTCTAATTTGCATATGGCTACCAGTTCTTCCTGGTAGTGGCTAGAGAAAATCTGCAGGAAGGTCTTTGCAAAGGTTGTTTGTAAGGCATAAAAATGGCTAATGTGCTTCATTCTGGTGAACAGATGGAAGGTAAAAATGTAACAAAAAATGAACAAATAACTTTCAGGATAATGTGCTCTGAACTATGGATTTTGACTAAAAAAGGAAGATGAAAAAATTCAAATTTCTGTCTTACAATAACTTTATGTTTTGTGCACTAGAAGTGCAACTATTAACAGAAGGAGGTCCTGGAAGCAAACTGAAAAGAATCTCCATGTTTATAGAAAACCATAATTTCTCCCTATTTGGGCAACAATGTATAGTCTGGTCATGGCTTCTTATAGAAGATGTAGCATAGCTAAAAGGGAGAAATGGGAGTAAAACATTACAGTTCTGTCAGTTTAAAAAAACAAAACAAAAAAAACCAAAAACAAAACCTTAGCCTACAAAACCACAGTATTCTCGCCTCCGGGGGAAAAAGCCGCATTTGTTCACTTCATACCATTATACCAGGGGACCACTGTAAAATCTTAAAGCATGAGAAAAGAAATGATAGGGGATTACTTTAACTGCCGCTACTCCACCTACTGAATATTTAACCTTAAGAGGAATTAAGGTTACAGATATAAGGATCTTCAAAAGTTTCCAGAAGCTATGGAGAGATTATTAGAGAAACTCAAATGTTTGGCAACACATCACTACCTAACCTGTTGAGCTTGACAGCACAGAGGACCAACTAAGCCAGCCCACAACACTTCCCTTGGTGATGCTTTCTTAAAGAGAAAACTGGATGAACCATGGGTCTGACCCAGCATGGCAATTCTTATGTTCTTATTGCTGGTGACGTCAGATTGCCTGTAGTTCGTGTGTGAACATTATTTCTGAAATGGGTGAAAAAAATGAAAGATGTTACTATTGCTTTTCCCTAGAGAATAGCTTGAAAACTGACTATTTTAAGATATACTCTGAAGACTAGATAGCTGCATCTAGTTCTACATCATTATACCTATTACCAATAAATCATCATGAAAAAAATTAACTCTAAATTTATAACATTAAGCAATTAGAACAAATTTGGAATGCTATGTATGAAATTCAATTCTAGCCATCATGAGCTTTGAATAATGGGGGATGAGGCACAGAGTCCAATGTCCGGTGATTTCCAGGGGCAATCATACCCATTTATTCCCTTTTAGATAATTTTGCTTTAGATTTTTTTTTAGAGTGTTTGATCCTCCAGGGAAGTGACCAGCAGAGACACCTGTAAATGAACATGACCAAGAAACAGTCTAGCCTAGGAGTTTGCAAAGCACAATCAAATATGCATATAAGCACATCTTTCAAAGGCAGTTATTTGGCCAACCCTAAGAACTTTACTGGTACACTTTGACCAAATGAAGTCACAACTCAGCATTATTTTTATTCTGTAAACAGCAGAAAATAATCAAGGATAGAATGGTAAAGTTTAATTCCACCTTAACAATTCATCAGCATTTTAGAGCACCTCAACGAGAGATGAAGGGTTCATTCAATACTCAATGTACTTAAGTAACAAATTATTAGTGGCAGTGGGGACAGTTTTTTTCCAAAGCTAGACTGATCAAGGCTAAGAGATTTTGGTGCATGATGACTGGTACAGGCATACAAGGCATTTTGCATGAAGACTACATATAGTAACAACCCATACTTCCTATTTCTCTGGGAGTAAGCTAAAGTTGCAGGACTGATTATTAAATGTTTCTGTAAAAGGAAAGGTTTCAGGAAATCAGGGAAAAGGGAAGTCACCATGGACATGTTCTTTCCTCTTTAAAAAACGTTGTAACAAAAAAGAAAATGAAATTTAATCTGATTTATTATCTCTCTATCTTTTCCCTTTTATACTCAAATCTTATTTTGGTTCCTGGGATCAAAAGTAGAGTGGACAAGGAAAGACACTAATTTCCATTCCTTTTTAAAGGGCCTTTATTAGGCATATAGCCATATAACTTTTGAAAAGAGTCTCTTTCCTATTCTCACTGTGCTCACAGTATTATTAGATTAAAACTATGTGCTTATACTGAATGGAAAAGAAATTAACAAAACATGCTTTAACAGCTGTTATGATCCATTTCCTTTCCTGAAAAGATACTCTAATATTTGCTTTGATGCATTTATTATCTCAAGCAATCTGAATTGTAGTTTGTTTCATAAGACACTGAAAAGTCTAAATGCCCTATGAAAATGTCTATAAATGGATAAATTTAAACTAACGTAAACTTTTATTATACTTTTCAGATTCTAAAAATTACAATTTTCTCAAGAAAAAATTCAAGAGCAAAAATATGACTCAATAGAAAAAATACACTCACGTTACACCAGGATGAAGATTATATTTCTTTTTTCCAAATCGTGTTTGCTGAGCAAAGAAATCATAACGTTCAGATTTTTTCCACATATAATAGAACGCTACACATTCACCAACTGACCTTGTTCGAACCTGTAAGAAACAAACACTTGTTTTTAAGAATCATCTCCTCCTTAAAGCAGTTATTTCATGAAAAATATCTGAAGTCTGAATACAAATTCGTATGTACTTTAAGTAATACATAATACATTATATAAAATATAACACTGCACAGCAGCTTTCTTAAAAACCACTCTTTCCAAACTCCCATTGAGAGAAATAATACACTGGCAACAAATCTTCAGATATTTAGCATTATGCATTTTAAAAAACTATCATCTTAATTTATCATAAACACTCCTCTACTGAAAATATCTGGAAGTGTCATTTGAGCTAAAATTAATGTTATAAATAGTGTGCAAAAACTTTTACTCACAGGGTACCTAGGGAGTCTACCTTTAAATTTCCATTTAAAAGATTCTCTTAGTAGTCCCACCGGTGATCCAGACTCAGTTATTTTATTTTCTAGAAAGGCTGAGAATATTCCATAATGAGTTGGAAAGTACTGTAATAACGCCAATTCTAATTCATTGTTTACTAAGTTACTCCAGTAACTGTGCTATATTTGTGTGAATGAATGATTCCCCTTCCATAAGCGTTCAGCACCAATGGGACTGGCAAATGATGTGGACAAATTCTTTTTGCGACTTTTAGCTTGGAGAGCTGTGGTAGTGTAGTGTCGAGATATATATATATAAAGTACTGAGAGTTTAAAAGAAAAAAAGCTATCTGCATGAGTGCTGGGATGCAAGACCATATTGCTTTAAACCCGTAAATTTCTAATCCTGAAGTAGGTATCCTGTGGGACTGACTGCACCTCAAGTCAATTTGATGACATCCTCATTTCACTGATAGACATTTTTCTTTCTTCCCTTATGCTCGCACTTTACAAATTTGGTCCATGTTGCTCTAAGACTGAAAGCTATCAAGGCTTTTTTTTTTTTTTTTTTTTTAAATAATCTTGTCAAGCTCTTTTTTGCCTCCTTTAGAATCTTATTTCTATATAGACATAAGCCAAGTCAATTGTACTTTACTGAAAGCAAAAATTGGAAAGATATTTTGGAACATGCAATGTTAACAATATTATGAAAAATCTTCATTAAAGTAAGCCTAGAACTCATGATTAAGATCCAAACTTCAATTCCAAGTATAAAAACAAAGTCTTAATATTTTCACTGACCATTCTCCTTAAAAAGTAACTGTCCTCTTTTTGTTCACTGTAATTAGTATACTGGTATAGACAGGTCAGTTGACTTCTATAAGACTGTAGTATCACTATCCCAAATATTTATAAAGAAATGAAGGTCTTATTTTCAATATTACGTTAAAGACTTTGTCGGCTAGTTGTTTCAAGTTACCTCTTAAGTTCTTACTCCCTAAAAAAGGGATTTCTGGGGGAGTGCGGGAGGTTCTTGCTGCTGCTGGCTATCATACCAGCTTATCATTCCAGGAGTCCCCTCCATAGATAATCCAGCATAGTTTGTTAATATAGTGTTTGAATCCAAGCAGGAATACTAGAAAACTCTTACCCCAAAATGTTGCTCCATTCAACCATGAAACAATACATTTTTTTGTTTTTTACAATCAGAAACCCTACATGTCTAGTCATTAGTATAATACATGCCTTTCACAGAATAGTCCCTATGCTTGAAGTAATCAGATGATGTGGACACAACACTAAAGAGGTAGGATACATTTTTGATACCAATACTAAGACTCAAAATTTCTTATTAGTCATTATAAATGATGTCAAATACCAAAATCCAACAAGATAATCAAGATTAAACTAGTTAGGGCACCTCGGTGGTTCAGTCAGTTGAACATCCAACTCCTCTGATTTCAGCTCAGATGATCTCAGGGTCATGGGATCAAGCCCCATGTCAAGCTCTGCACTGGATGTGGAGCCTGCTTTTCTCCCTCTCTCTCTCTGCTCTCCCACCCCTACTCTTTCTCTCAAAAAAAATAAACTAGTTAATGCACAACAAAATTAAGAAAATAACTCAGGGTTTATAAGCAACTATTTAGAGAACATAAAATACTAAATATGTGTTGAAACAAATTAACTGGACATCAATCACATCAGGATATTTAAAAAGTAGAATGTGGTGACAGACTATTTTAGACAAGCCATCACTCAAAACTTAGATGCTCTCTTTAAGGAAACATGTAAAGCCACACTCCTTGTCATTTCCTTTTGCTAAAAATGTGGTATTTATATAAACCAAGAAATTACTTAATTTCCTCCATTTAAACTCTTGAGATTTTAATTTTACACATTCTAGTTTCCCACAGAAACAACGTACCTATTCTATATAATTGTACAGTGCCGATTAAAAATCCTATTAAAAATCACTTGATTTTAGTTTAAGAGAATTAAACCTAAAATTAAATCTGTAAGTAATTATGAAGTTCTTTTGGGTATACACTGACACTGTATAATTGATATTATTAATATGGAATGATAAATGAATCATGTTAAGTAAAATTGTCAAATTATAAAATTATAATGTATAATAAAGCTGATTTATTGAGATATTCTTCTGGAAAATTAAATTTTAATTAAAGTCAAATGAAATATTAAGTATCTGATTTTAGACACTCAGGACTTAAATAAATGCAAAAGATATTTTAATTGTAAGTAATGTCATGCTAAAAACGTTTTGAAGTTTCAAGATTAAAGACCAGTCCCTTAAAAAATCTGTCACAAGTTTGTGGAAAAAAACTTTAAGTAATTACATTGTATACACACATTCCACAGAAGTTGATTAACATATCTGTAAATCAGTCCAATTCTTAAAGGTTCCTAATATCAGACACTGAAAACAGTCACTTGCTAAACAGATCCCAGAAAGCCTAAGCACATTTATAATTCCCTAAAAATATATTAAAACATTTATTACAGAACTGTTAACATCTGAAAGTAATAAAGATATAAGATGATCTGTGTTAACTAAATATCTTTTTATAAAAGAGAGAACATTATCATTACTTACTTTATTGGCCTGAATCAAATGAAAATCCTTTCCATAGGCCTTCAGCCCTTGTTCAAAATTTCTACACTCTTCTTCTGTCCAAACAGATAATTCCTCTGACAAAATAAGGGAAAAAACTTTTATAAGCAATTTTCCCCTAAATATTGCATATGAACAGTTATAAATAAAAATGTAAGTTTCCAATAACAATAAGGGAAGTTATTTCACTCCTGAGCTCTATTACTGATGGCTGCAAAAGATAAAGTGACAAAAATTCTGTATTTAATAAAATTTTGGATCATTTGGTCCCCTAATTCTTCAACCTTAACTTGGACCACCTTTCTCCTTTATGATCTAACTACACAAACCACCTTTCAATTCCTTAAATTCACTATGTTCTTTCTCACTTCAGATTTTGTGATGTTGTTCCCTTTGTCTAGAATCATTTTCTGCCTCACCCCCTCTTTTTACCTAGCTATAATCTGTTTACATCCCAGCAAAAATATCACTTTGATCTATAAACTTTCCCTAACAGCTTCACTCTTTCCCTACATCAGGTTAAGTCCTATGGCAATAAATTTGAGTTATACCCTCTAATTTTCCTTGGAAGAACTCATAACTATTTTTCAGCTTCCCCTACCTAGGCTCTAAGCACAATGAGGGCAGGACTTTGTTCACAATTATGTCCTCAGAACTTAGCAGGTCCTCCAATTTTTGGTGAATGAATGAATAAGTATCTTGTTTGCCATGTAATGTTGTATAGTGTTCTTAGTGAAGCAGGGTGGGAACCAATTTAGAGTACAAAAACAAAAAATTGGATTTATTTTAGTTATGGCTTCATTGCTTATGAATTATGTTTGCCTCACCAAAGGTACTTCAGTTCAGAGACCTGTCTCATCATTTTGAAAGCAAAGTTACAACTGTCACATTCCAGAGATCATAGGGCTATTATTCACAAGATCAAAAAAGAAAATATTAAAAATGCCTTGAAATTGAAAGGCATTATGTATTTTTATTTTAATTGCCATATTTCTCCCATAAAGAACAAACAGCCTTGATCCCATTTTCCATAATGCTTGTGTTATATACAAGTTATTTAACAAGTTATAAGTTATTATTCAGCAAATATTTACTGATTTCAGAAAGATCAGTATTATTAAACTTATGAGATACCTACATAGATTAAAGACCTTAAGCTTATTAAATTTCTGCTAAATCATGAAAACAAAAATGTATTATGTACACTTACCTCTAGCTGCTTTTACATTAAATCTTAATCTTCTCAATGCTTCTTCTGTGTCAAAATTGCATTTAACCAATTCATATAATGCCTAAAAAAATAAAAGGCTTCAGTATGTGACCCAGACTATGAAAAGTTCAAGGCTACAATTTCTTAAAAAGTAAAAGCTTTTCCTGAATCCAGTATTTCTTTTCATCATTTCTGGAAGGCAAATAATTCTAGGAATACATCATAGAGAGCACTAAAGAAAAACAAATTCAATACTGATAATTAACGCTTCTAAATACTTAGAAAACAGGATAAGCAAATACTCTAACTTGGTAGCTACAGTACCTCAGAAATTTAAAAATGAAAAGAAACTGTTCTATAAAAATCACAAAACCTATCTTTTTGGCTTTTTTGCGGTTCCTATTCTAATTTAAAACAAATCAGAAAGAAAAGCACTGATGAAAAACGGTTAAAAAAAAAAAAAGATAATGCTGTGATTAGGTTCATGGTAGGCACTAGTCTACTATACCCCTGATAACTTCATTCCAGACATGTACTCCCATGTTGATGATATCTACACATTCTTAGGGACAGCCAAAGGAACCTCAAAAATCCTAATAAAAGGTATATGCAGGCAAAATGAGATACCATATTTTTGTTTCTCTTAGCTGAAATCATACTAACGAAGCGAGTATGTACACTAGCTATTTCAGATTCCTTGTTGATGATGGTATAGGAATTTTGGTGGCTAGAATAGTAACAGTGAATGTGATAGTATTTACATCTATAAATGTAAATATATAAAAAATATAAAAATATATATGGTTAATTTATTTTGAGAAAACTTTACATTATTTTTTTTAATTGAACTATAGTAAAGAGCTGTATTGTATTAGCTCCAGGTGTACAATAGTGACTGGACAACTGTACATATTACACTATGCTCACCACAGGGTCACCAGACAAGGCTATCACAATACCACTGACTATATTCCCTATGCTATACCTTTCTTCCCCATGACTTATTCATTCCATAATCAAATAGTTACTTCTTACTCATGTACCTGTTCATTGTCTTTTATGTGAGATCCTTCAGGAATTGCTTCTACACCTTTCTCATCACCTGTTCTTCTAGATGCATCCTTAAGAAATACAATCACTTTATCTTCCGGTAAGTACTCAGGGTCCCACAGGAGCTGATCATCATTTTCATATACTAAATTAGTAAAACATAATGTTAAAAAAATGCCAAAAATTGTTCAAGTTTGTGTTAAAACACTATCACTGACCAAATAACTCACACTTAGGAGCCAAAATGTTGATTACTGAGAGGTAAAATGTGGTCCTAGTATTTGCCTAACTTTGTTCTTGGGCCATATTTATAGCCTAAGTGATTTAAGCAATCTAAACAGAGAGGTACCATTTGACAACTCTTTCACAGCAAAGCTAAGATGACTTGGCTTGAGTTTACCAAGTCCAAGCTTTCTTTGTTTGAAAAGCACCACCACCACTTACTAACTGTATGACCTTGGGCAAGTTAATTCCCTGCTCTCTGCCTCATCTGCAAAATTGGGATAACAACACTATCACACAGGGTTGTAAAGATTTAAAGCACTTTAAAACAATTCTGGCACATATTAAGGTTCAATGGGTGTTAGCTATGATTATTATTTTTTGAAATAGGATATCTAAAGGAATGCGCACAAATGTCAACATGGTTTATGTCTTGGTGGTAAGAGTTGGGATCATTTTTCTTACTTTTATGTATTTTTCTATGAAGCTGAAAAATGTATTATAATGAACATAAGTCATTTTCATAAAACAAGAGTCTTTCCTTTTTTTAAAAAAAGCATTTAGCTTTCATCAAAATTTCCATGAGAATAAGATTAAAGCCTAAATGCCATCATGATTTTAAAAGTGAAAAGAAAGGAAGAAAACCTAGGATGAGAGCTTTGTGCAATTCTAAACGACAGAGATGGAAATGTAGACAAAATTAAGAAATAGTAATAAGACAGGAAAAAAAACACCAGAAAAGTGGCACCATTACAGCTAGGGGAAGAAAAGGTTTCCAGGAGTTAAATGCTGTTAAATGGCCAGTATGAAAACTGAAACAGGTATGCTGGATTTACTAACAAGGAAGCAAATATTTCAAGGGCTGTTTTTGTAAAGAGATGGAAGCCCGGGCCACACCGGATTTGATGGAAGAGTAAATGGAAGGGGAAGAAAGAAAGCAGAGAAGTCTTGAAAAGTTCAGTTATAAGGGAGGAGATGGGGGTAGCAGCCAGAAAGGAAGTATAGTTGAAGACAATTTCTGGTTTTGTTGGTTTTTAAACACAGAAGACAATCATTTGAATGCCAATAGGAAGGAGCCAGCTAAAGAAAAACTGAATTTAAGAGACAGAGGATAACTGATAATGTCAAAGTTCCTTGTGTTATAAAAAGGGAATTAACAGCCAATTAAACATCTCCTATGTACAAAGCACTATGTTCGGTGTTTTCATATAAATTACCTTGTTTCACACTCCACCCCAACTACATACCTACACTTTAAATTATCTTTATACCTTTCTGTTCCCCAAAATAGATACTCTTCTTTAAAGTACAAGGAAAATCTCAAGAAATTTTTCCTTAGTGAACCTCATTCCTTTTCTAACCTGATGGTACAATCCTAGTCAATCTCTAAATTGTAAAAATACAATTATTTTTCATTAATTAATACTAGTGATTTTTGTTCTCTGCTTTTATGTTCTTGAGACTGATGGGTGGAGGGTGGACAAAGCCTTACAAGAAAGCCCTAAGAAACGTGGAAGGTGGGTCCCTGAGTCCTCACTGTTCTCCCACTTAAATATCCCTATATGGAGCTTATGAAACGAGCAAGTGACCAGGAAGATATTTCTGGAATCATTCTGTAGGTTTCAGACAGCCACAGGATACAGATATCCTATTTAAGCTGAGTACACAAACATCAGCAGATGGCGCCAAATGACAAGCCAGACCCCTAGAATTGTTGACAAGACAGCCAAATAGGCTGACCCTGAGAATACACCTCATTTTATACAATTACAACATATTGAAAAATAACCATGGATGAGAAAAATTAGCATTTCCACAGAGAATAAATCACTGCCTTTACTGGTTTCAGAAAGAGGCCAAATTATTTTCCATTTAAGTTTCACTCTATGAATGTGAATGTGACTTTTCACATGCATGTGAAATGTGAATGTGAATGTGAATATGAATGTGACTTTTAACTGTGCTCCAAAATAAAACAGGCAACACAATTGATTTTTATTAAGTGTCTGTTGTAGAACAACTAAATGCCAAGAAATTAGAATATCAGAAAAACACCACTATAGTAAAACACACTAACATACAGAAAAGAAATAACAACTATAAATATGATATGAGGAGAAAAACTCTATAAAAGCAACAAAAAGAAACAAATGCCCTTTATTGTAATTACATAAAATGACATGAACATGCTGGATTTCAAAAGATCACAATCACTGAAATGTAATCGCATCCTCTGAAACTATTGCTTTCTAAATGAATTACAAAGCCTAAACTTAGAATCTTTAAAAAGCAAAACAAATACATGATGGTAGATATAATTCACGTGTGATTATAAATAAGTGGGAGTTCAGAAGACAGGAGAGCACAAGTTAGTTAGGAACGTGCTTATTATGGCATTTTAAGTAACAAGCTTGTCAAATAAACAAAATGGGTTGTCAAAAGTAATTCAACAAAGTTCACTGTGTGGGGGGGAGGGGGGTGGAAACTAATGTAGAAAGCTAAGAAACCACCACCAACTTCTGCAATCTGGGAAATTAATCCCCAATGAATAAATTTATATTAACTTGCAGTTTTAGTTAAAAAAAAAAAAGAAGTGTTATTCTATTTTAAATGCCTAAATAAAAGCTCAATCTAATCAATATATTATGAGAATAAAAATTCCGATCTATAATCAGCTATGGTATAATAATGAGGTTATTAAAATTCCCACCTTCTTAAAAGGTCACATTATGATTAATGACCTATATTTTAAATTGTCCAGCTGAGCTTTTCCTATGTATAAGCTAAATAAACTGCCTCTTTAACATTATCATTAACTAAGGATAACACGTGTACATTTTCAATAAGTAACTTAAGAATCAATAATTTGTCAAATGTTCATTAGAAATGACGATATATGTGTTGATATTCACTGCTTCCTAATTCCTAGCCATCATTTCCTTACTCTAAAACTCTGTCATGAAAACATGAAAATTTGACCAGGAAAAAACTTAGCTCCTTTCCTCTTGACCTTTATCCCTTTAAGTAGCCCAACTAATTCTCAATCTAGTCCAGAATTCTCAACCTCAGCAATACTGACACTTTGGGCAGACAGTTCTTAGTTGGGGCAGGGGGTGCGGGGGTAGCAGCCCTCTCTGGGTTCTAAGATGTTTATCAGCATTCTATTCAGTCTTATCACACAAGCTGCAGTGTTCAGTTCAGTACATGAAATAAAACATAACATGGAACTGAAAAATCGTGCTTTTCATCTACTCAATACTTTGGGAATTAAGTCCTTTCCATCTGGTTTGAGTGTGGCTGACATCACACCCTGGATCCCCAAGAACAGATAAATGAGCCAAGGCAAGCCAGAATACTCACTCTTCTCTCTGGTCACAGTAATTACTTCTGGCTTAGTATGACTCAAGTTAAGTCAATAGAGGTTCTTTCTAGGATGCAGAAGTTCTCATTTTTGTGGGTTCTCTAGCTACAAGGACAATGTAAAGTGTAAGCCAGGAGCTTACAATTTAGCCATCTTAGCTTGTCTGGCAATACAGGAAAGAGGGAAAAGGAAGGGACAGCTAATATTATAATAACCCCCAAATCCAGTTATATTTGAAGCCACCCAGAACCTTCCAGTTAAGCAACAGGTAGATTCTTTTTTGCTGAGGCTAACTGAATTGGGCTTTTGCCACTTCTAAGTAAAACAGCATAAACTGAGGCTTTCTGAAAATCTGAATAATAATATAAAACCTAAATAATGGGAAAGATTAATCATCCATTGAACATTAAGGCCACTCACTGAGTACTTACTATGTGCCAGACATGATGCTGTTAAAGCTACACATAAACACATCACATGTAAATCCTCAAAACAGGCTCTGTACATAAATGCTCTTTTATAGCTGTTTTATATATGAGGAGAAAAAAAAGTTAAGTAAACATGTCCAAGGCCAAATGCCTATGTACTGATCAAAGTTTAATGACTCCCTATCAGTTCTGTTAACATTATTCTGCACCTACCTAATAACTCAGCCACCAAATGTTTACTGAGTACCTATGTAACAGAATCATACTAGGTATTAAGGATACAAAAATGAATAAAGAAATGATTATAATACACTGTGCTGAGTATAAGTGCTAATTTACATAAATTTAATAAAAAGTTAATTGTGTAGTTGAGACTGTAATAAAGGTTCAAAGGAAAAGGACTCAAACACAACTCTAATAAATGTTATTTATATCATTGTTTGAAACAGAAGTGATAACTGATGAGGAATATATAAGCTGCATGGAGTCTAGTAAGAAAGAAATCATATCAGAGGGGAAAAAACTTATCAATGTCTCTCTAGGATACTCAGTAATAAGGTTTCCTTGTATCAATGAAAAAATTCCAATCCATTTGTGTCAAATAATTCCTACAGTGAAAGTACAAAGTATACTAGTTTTGTGGCATTTTTATCAAATCACTCAAACCAAATGCTCTCCTTTTTGAATGTGTGCTCACCAAACCAATGAAACAAACTGTATCCTATAAGGGAAAGAATGCACTAATCATCAGTATCCTTTTAACAGTTGTTTTCCAACAGTGTAGTTTATGTAAGTTTCACATGAGTTTTTGGTTTGTTTGCACAGAGTATCCTCTAAGTGGTGACAAATTCTGGGTATCAGGACAAAAGTTTGAATTCCTAGAAATACAAAACCGAGGAAAGTCCCTATAACACAGTGACCCCTCCCATGCAGTATCACCTTGCTATAAATCTAGTCTGATCCTCACACAATCTAAAATGTTTAAGTTCATATGGTGAGAAAGCTTCGTAAATCATACCTTTCTTGAAAAAAAAATTATGTATACAACTGCTTTCTAAAATTATAATAAAACTGAAAGCATTAAACGAAAATTTAAAACACTGAAAATTAGAGATCGTGATTCTTTACTGTGACATCTGACAATACAAACATGTTAAAACAAAACACATTAAGAGAGAAATAAAACTACCTTTAGCTCTTACACTAACCTGCCACATATAAAACCAAGATATTTTCCTACTCACCTACAGAATACAAGATTTTCTTTAAGAGAGACGTTATTTTTCATAGTCAAAACTTTTAAAAAATTTCGTAAGTTAGAACTAATGTCTAACTTTCAGTTCTTTAGTTGGAGAAAGAACTCAATAGCTCAATAGTGAACATGTGCTAATCATTATATAGCATATAAGGAAAGCATAATATTTAAAATTCAATGACAAAAATAAATACAAATGCCAATGATTCACTTAATTTTGCATACAATTATAATATACTGACAAAATATATGCAGAAAATTTCACCATATAATGAAGTCACTCCATATAGGTACCTTTAACGTTTCTGTATGTTGCAGGAATTAACTTGAAAGTGAGCGTTAAGTTATTACTGGTGTATTAAAACATTTTTGTATCACTAGAATTTACTGGCCTGTGGTGTTCTCTTTACTGCCTCTATTTACTACTTCCCTGAAAGCAGGTACATACTTAATATATAAAGGAAGTTTTTGGAGAGAATACTAAAAAGGAAACAAATGAAAGAATTGTACAACTTTGAAAGGCTTTGCATATGTAAACTGAAACGTGAAGAAGACAACTGAAAAGAAATGAAGAAAGACTTCTAGCACTAGCACTAGTATGAGTGATCTCATACTACACATGAACTCCTTAAAAACACACACAGAACATTCTTTCTGGAACTCACCCAAAGCGAATAATCTGAAACAGACTTAAGTCCTCAAATATTTTATGTTACTGGAAGTTTAAGTATTTATGACTTACCTTACAATTTTTAGATAAAATGGAAAAATTATATAAAATTTAAGTATAGAAGTTTCCCAAATTATTTTAGAAATAAGTAACAAAGTACTCAATTTTAGCAATATTAAAAATTTCAATGCTTAAAGTAAGCTTTGTATATCATTGTTTGAGTTTTTCAAAACCTAACAGCTTCCCTTGACATAAAATAACCTTTTAAATTTAAATTATACAGGTTATAAAAGGGTATTATTTAAAATATGAAAAAAAAAAGAAAAAGCGGGGATGTTTTAAGTCACTCAATATCAAGAAGGCATTCATTTTTTCTTGCTATATTTCTATGGACAAACTGAAAAAACAGTAAACATATTTCTTCTTATAGAAATAAGGAAGAGTCCTCTTTCAAAAATCAATGGGTTAACAAACCGTCATGATCTTATTCCATTATAAAGTAACAGTTCATCACTTCAAAAGCATGAATGCAAGCTGTATAACGTTATTAATAACCCACCTTTTTCATTTTCTTTGTATCTACAAATACCAACTGGAATCTCTGCTTGAAACATGGAGCCCACCATAATCTCCTATTTAAAAATAACATGACACATTAGTAAGATCTAGTAACACAGATTTTATATCCATTTTCTAGCTTTACCATCTTCCTGGGTAAACTTGTTCATGGTTTCTCTGTCATAAAAGACACAACCAACTAACTACCTCAGAGGAGTATTGTGAGGATGAATGAGTTAATAATAGATAAGAGCTTGGATATGATTGGATGAAAACATTAGTAATAATGGGGTATAATGCAATATACACAATGAATACAAACTTTACTTAAAAATATGGAGAAAAAGAAATAAAAATGAATTCTTATAATTAAGATAATTGCAACACCCTAAAAAACAGAAAATCAAATTCGAGTACTTTAAGATACTTACAGTCTAAACTATGGACCATGGGTCAGCATAATCAAGTCACCTGGGAAATTGTTAGAAATATAAATGCTCAGGTTCTACCTGAGAACTACTGAACCAGAAATTCCGGGGATGGGACTCAGCAAGTAGTGTCTCAACAAGCTGTTGGGTGATTCCAACATATACTTCAGTCTGAGAACCACAGATTTAAGGTAAAGAAAGTAACAAAAAGGGTTTGTATAAAGCTCAGTAGAGGTGAAATGGATGAAACTCCAAACCAAATGGATAAGCAGGTTAGTGCCTGCTTCCACAAAACAATACAAAATGAAAAAAGTAACCTTCCCAAAACATAATTAAATTTTATTTTAGGAAATGTGGTCATCAAATCTATATAGTCAAATCACAAATCAGGAAACTGGCTGTTCAGAAAGATAAAGAGATCACCACTGATGAGCTATTACAAAACAGAGGGACCAATATTACAGTGACCCTCCCTTATCTGGTGGCTAAATGTCAAGAATAAATTTATTGCATTTTCAAAATAAAGATGTAGGCAGGAAAGGTACAAGTTTAAGATAACAGTTAAACAGTTTAAATAACAGTTGAGGGGCACCTGGGTGGTGTAGTCAGTTAAGCATCCAACTCTTGGTTTCGGCTCAGGTTGTGATCTTGCAGTAGTGAGATTGAGCCCTGCGTCAGGCTCTGCCCAGAGTCTACTTAAGATTCTCTCTCCCTCTGCTCCTCCCACCCATGTGCTCTCTCTCCTTAAAATTAATTTATTTAAGAAATAAATAATGGTTTAAGTAATTCTTAGCGTCTGAAAAGTTCCTCTCTCCTATTTTTGTCAACCTACTGATATTAAGATCTCATTTTATCTAGTATAACTCCAAAAACGTGCTCTATGTAATTAATTTATTGCTATACCTATATTGGAAAACCAGGCAATTTTCTAAAGAGAATACACATACAAATTTTCTCTGCTCTTATAGAAATTTATCTCTTCTACTATTAAAAAAAAAAAAAGAGTACCCTATCATTACTTCTTGTGCCTCTTTTAACTTTACTCACCAATACCTGCCAGAGAATACAGTTAAGTTAGCAAACCTCCTTGTCTGAGGCACTTCTAAAAATATCAATGCCTGGATCCATTCCAGACCAGTTAAATTAGAATCTCTGGTTGAAGGCCCTGGTATTTAAAAGTTCTCTAATTGATTCGAACATGGAGGCAAGTTTGAGAGCTTCTGGACTAGTATAAAGATAAGACACTTCCTTTTTCCTATTAGGTTTAGAACATTTCTTTTTACCTGCTGATTCGTTCTGTACGAAGAGAAATAGCACTTAGGAGCATTATCTACCAAGTGTCATATGTATAATTTTCATTAAATCCTCAACCAATTTCAACAAGGCTAAATTTTTATTCCCGTATTATATCTGAGATGACACTCAAAAAAATTAATCTCCTCAGGAATGCACTATTATTAAGTTCTGAGACTATAACCTGGACTCAAATTTGATTTCAATGCTGTCTTCTCTACCCTAGTTTCTAGAAAAATTCAGTATCTTACAACTTAGAAGATGAATCTGAATCTTGACAATTTTTACTACAACAAAATCATACTAAATAGTCTGGATTTACTGTGGTCTGCTTTATTATATAATTTTCCTGAGGAAGGGAATATTCCCCCATGTTCTCACTACTCTGAGGTTTTCTTTTCTTAAAAATAATAATTCAATGCTTATTCAAATATTCTGTATACTTCAGACACAAAAACAATTAAAGCTGAAGAGAAAGTTTAAGAGAAGACAGCTTAAGAGAAAAGATATATAAATCTGAATGTATGGTAGAAAGTAACAGTTTAAGAAGACTTCTAAGGTTTTTAGATTTTTTTCATCATAATTTCTGCATGGTATAGGAAATCAGAAAAAATCTGTAGTGAAGAATGTTTGTCCAAATGGGCATAAATAGTGGGTAACTCTGTGGTCCTTGTTTTGAGTCCCCATCAAAACCCCATGAGCCCCATCATTTACTCAAATTAACACATAATGCACTGAGCTAACCTTCTCTTACTACTCTAACCCACATCTTCCTTTACCATTCTAACACACTAAGAGATATCTTTATTTTTTGTCTACACATACTTTTTAAAATTTAAATTCAATTAATTAACAGATAATGTATATTGGTTTCAGAGGTAGAGGTCAGTGATTCATCAGTTGCATATAACATGCTCGTTACATCACGTGCCCTCCTTAATGTCCATCACCCAGTTATCCCATCCCCACCATCCCTCAGTTTGTTTTCTATGATTAAAAATCTTTTGGTTTGTCTCCCTCTCTGATTTTGTCATAATTTTATTGTTTCCTCTCTTCCCCTATGCTCCTCCCTCTGTTTTGTTTCTTAAATCACATATCAGTGTGATCATTTGATATTTGTCTTTTCTCTGGCTTATTTCACTTAGCATAGTATGGTAAGATGTCTCTCTCTTCTAAACATCTCTTTGGAAATCCAGAAATGGATCAATTCTGGCAGAAGCACACAATCCTTGGGTAGCCCAGTCTGAGTTCATTCGAATACTTCATTATTCCTGATAGAAACTTTTCTATATTTTCTTATTTTAATTAGCAAGGGTGTCAGCTCTTTTTTTTTTTTTTTTTAAGATTTTATTTATTTGTTAGAGGGAGAGTGAAAAAGCAGGGGAGGCGGCAGGCAGAGAAGAGAAGCTGGCTCCCTGCTGAGCAAAGAGCCCAATCCTGGACTCGATCCCAAGACCTTGGGATCCTGAGCAGAGCCGAAGACAGACACTTAAATGACTGAGCCACCCAGGCGTCCCCCAAACCAAAAAACTTTAAACCACCACCACCAACAACAAAAGAGCCACAGCGAAGACTCAAAACTATTAACTAATTAACTAATTAAACAATCATGACATAAAAAGTGCAGAAAGTCCACACAATTTGATAATTAGAGCTATTCTGCTTCCAAAGAAATGACTATTTACGCACTAAACTTAAAATCATTCCAAGAGCAACAAAAACAAAACAAAACAAAACTCAATGGAGTTTTTAAGAACAAAATTGAGTGAGCTATCTCAGTAAGAATGACATTTCTATATGATTTGTTCTAATAAATTTTACATGACATCTGACACATTTTCCTAGTAAGCTCAACTGCTTTGCAACAACTTAAAATTAAGTCTTCTACTTAACTGTATAAGTTGTAGTTATACAATTTTATCATTAAAAACATGTCAATATATAATCTTTAGATTCATTTTAGAAATTAACTTATTATGCATAGTCTCATCACCCAATATATTTTGAGTTGTAAATACTGACATTAATATGGGATGGAAAACTTATAATGTAAATTATTAAACAAAGTCTACTTAACAGAACCAAAGCCTCAACTGCTTTCCCAAATACATAAAAAAATTTACTTGTGATACTTTTTAGAGTACAGTGAAAATCTAAATCAGCACTAGTTCAAAATTTCAATTTCTACTGTTGGTTTGAGACTGGTTTGCTCAAAAAAGTCAAATTCTTTCTATATCATATTATTTTATAAAAACACAAGTATTTTTCTTACCTCAATGTATTAAGAGGAAATCTGAACATCTACCGAACATTTAAATGTCAAAAGGGCTTACCTCAACTTCAATACACAGCTAGTAAAATAATAATACTTGCTTTTTAATATTAATTTACCTAAACTTTGGGAAATTATGGCTCTAACTACCTTTTTCCAGTCTTCTGATGGAATATAATCTTCATCTTCTTCAGATTCTTCTGCTTCACTATCTACAACAATAAATAAGACAATATTACAAAATGTTTATCCTGTCCACATCTGTATATCTGTATATTATTTTTACATCTACCATCAAACATTTAAGTAGGCCTATAAGTATTTGCAGAATAGGACCAAGATATTTCTGATCAAAAAATACCCTGTCAGTTTAAAACGAAGCAAAACAAAAAAAACCCATAAATTTTCTGGGACAATTCTAATCTTATAAAATTATATTCTCAGTAAATGATTTCCTACAAAAATTTAAGAAAAAAAATTGAATTAGAAGATCAAGATAATCTGTTCCTAAACCTAATTCTTTCTTCCATAATAAAATGAGAATTTGGACAAAAGAAAAACCAGTTTCCAATCACTGCCCCTTGAGACATTGAGAACTTTGTAGAACTTTGGAGAGAATGGAGAGAATGTGAAGGGAGGCTACATATGAAGACATATGAAGACCTCCATCCATCCCACCCCAACCTCTGATTTATTCAGAGCAGGCAAGGTGCCATTTGTTTACATTTTGGAGTAAAAATGTTTTTACATAAAAGGGTAGGAAATCTGAAAACTATTACTTTGTCAGCATCTTCTCAACTGTAAAATGGAATACAAAGTTCAAAAGGTTAACAGTACATATAAAAATTAAATCTTCCTATGGAAAAGCTAAGATAGCTTCGTGCGTACATCCTAACTAAAATACCAGATCAAAAGTATGAAATAAACACTGCTTTAAAATTAGTCACTTAGGGGCGCCTGGGTGGCTCAGTCAGTTAAGACCTAAGACCTTTGGCTCAGGTCATATCAGGGTCCTGGGATAAAGCACTGTATCAGGCTTCCCTGCTCAGTGGGGAGTCTGCTTCTCCCTTTCCCTCCCCTTCTCCCTGCTCATGCTTTCTCTAATAATAAAATCTTAAAAAAAAAAAAAAAAAAAAGATGCAGTCACTTAGCATCCCACTTTTAAACAAACTTTGGTAATTTACCTAAGAAGAAAAAGGAAAAATACCAGGCTTTCCCCAAACTTAATATTAACATAATAATTTCAGTAACCAATCTCTCCTTACACTGATACACTTTTCAACTGGACCATATCTTTGATCAAAACTCAAAATAAAATATCATAAGCAGCATTACATTTACTTTTAAAATAAATGTGTCAGAAATCATTCACATGAAGCAGCCACGTTTCATTAGTTACTACACTGCTCCATTTCATGAGAGGTTATTGTTCAAGTGTTTTTCTTTCTTTTAAAGCACAGAAATTCAGACCCCAAGTTTAGACCAGTAACACTAATGGTTGCCTTTTTCTTATCAAAGAGCAGTCATCCAGAGTAATGATTCCTGCTTAGAATGAAACGCCACGAAAAGAAACCGGCCTCAGTGCGCATGTGTGCGGATGTGCTTTGGCACTCCAGGTAAAGATGGCGGAGCGAGGTTACAGCTTTTCGCTGACTACATTCAGCCCATCTGGTAAACTTGTCTAGATTGAATATGCTTTGGCTGCTGTAACTGGAGGAGCCCCTTCAGTAGGAATTAAAGCTGCAAATGGTGTGGTATTAGCAAATGAGAAGAAACAGAAATCCATTCTGTATGATGAGCGAAGTGTACACAAAGTGGAACCAATTACCAAGCATATAGGCCTGGTGTATAGTGGCATGGGCCCAGATTACAGAGTGCTCATGCACAGAGCTTGAAAATTAGCCCAGCAATACTATCTCATTTACCAAGAACCCATTCCCACAGCTCAGCTGGTACAGAGAGTAGCTTCAGTGATGCAAGAATACACTCAGTCAGGTGGTGTTCGTCCATTTGGAGTTTCCCTACTAATCTGTGGTTGGAATGAGGGGCGACCGTATTTATTTCAGTCAGATCCATCTGGAGCTTACTTTGCCTGGAAAGCCACAGCAACGGGAAAGAACTATGTGAATGGAAAGACTTTCCTCGAGAAAAGATATAATGAAGACCTAGAACTTGAAGATGCCATTCATACAGCCATATTAACCCTAAAGGAAAGTTTTGAAGGGCAAATGACAGAAGACAACATAGAGGTTGGAATCTGCAATGAAGCCGGATTCAGGAGGCTCACTCCGACTGAAGTTAAGGATTACTTGGCAGCCACAGCATAATAACTAAGTGACTGAAAAATCTGGAATTTCAGATAAACCCTCTACTTAAACATGTTTAAAGTATGTTTTGTTTTGCAGACTTTTTGCATACTTATTTCTACATGGTTTAATGGACTGATGGTTTTTAAAATGACACTTATAAACCATAATAAACTGTTAAATCAAAAAAAGAAAAAAAGAATGAAACACCACGGAGCAGATAAAGCATGCAAATATTCAAGATACATATATTAAATGTTTTTTCAACTACTGCACATCTCTGACTAGATCACAACTGTAGTACAATTAGGAAAGTTCTTTCTGTGTATAACATATTCTCACCTCATAAGAAAACACTTCTTGAGAACTGGGAGCCACTGATTAGAGAAAGCAATGCTTATGAAATAGCTAAAAAAAGGCTAAGAGGCAAAGAAAGTAGAAAATGAAAACTGAAGAAAAGACTAGGAAAAGTAAAAAAGATGACTACGAGACAAATTAAATTTAAAGAAGTGTTGGGGGGAAAAAAGGAACACATTTTTCCCCACAGGAGTCTGCCAGTGGGGAACAAATCAGTGGACGTTCTAGTGGACTCAGGTTTTATTTAAGTAATCTCTGCACCCAACACGGGGCTTGAACTTATAACCACGAGTTCAAGAGTCATGTTGTCTACCAACAGGCAGCCAAGTGGCCCTGGAATGTCATCCTTAAGAGACACATGCATAGACTTAGATATGATCAGAAAGCTGTAAGAAACTCATCAATTTTATGGAGCCAATAAAGCCCTTTGAAAATGTCTATCTGACACCCTGCTTACACAGCCCCACAGCCCTCCAGACCTTGCTAACAAACACTAGCTGTCTCTGCAGGAGTTTGGACTCAAAACAACTGGTATGGCTGCAGCCTATGTACAAGCAAGGCCCTGAATTCCTTACCTGAAAGAACGACCCTAAGACCCCATCCAGGTTATACCAGTTCTCAAAGCATGCCTATAGTCCCTTCTCCTTGTCCTAAGATAACATCTTGACATCAGGGCTCAATTTTGCCTCATTTTGATGTCAAGTCCCCACCCCAAAGTAAACATGGGAATATATGGTTAAAAAAAAAAAAAAAGAAAAAGAAAAAAAAGGAACACATTCAAAATCAAGTAGTATAGTGACATAACAATCTCTGCAATCTACTCATGGGCAATGGGGCTCTAGCACTGCTAAGTGAATGACCTAGTACAAAACTCATTACTGTTTAGCCAGATTTCAGAGTAAATGAATTCAAACAGATGAATGAAAAAGAAACAGCACTTTATATCATACATTAAAGAGTAAAAATTATCCAAACAACAGTAACCAATGACACTTACTTGTATCAAAATATTTACATCGACGTGGGCGGATTATTTCTTGGGCATCTTGAGAAGCAACAGATTGCGACGGATCATCATTGGAAGACTGAGTTTCATCCTCTTGACCTGATGAGTCCTTTATATTCTCTTCCTGTAGAATAATAAATTAAATTTCTTTAAGATGTAAGGAAAATTACTGCAGATGAAAGATTACAGTATTCCAAATACAACTAGAAGACTAAAATAAATACACTAAATGCAGCATGGTATTATGGATTGGAGCCTCGAAGAGAAAAAAGGACATTAGTAGAAAAACTGGCAAAATCTGAATTGTCTATAGCTTAATTAACAGTATGGCACCAATAGCAATTCTTATTTTTGATGAATAAACCATGATTATATGAGATGTAAACAGAAGTTGGCTGAAGAGTACACTGGAACTCTATGCTATCTTTGAACCTCTCTATAAATCTAAAATTATTTCAAAACAAAATAAGAAAATTTAATACAGAACCAACAATTAGCTTTTATTGCTTAAACAATAGTATTTTTTTTTAAGTTGGTACAAATTTATTTAGAAGAGGCACTGAAAAGAAATCTGGAATGACACAGATGAAACTATTACTTTTCAGGGCAGATTATAAGGGATTTCTAATATATATTAATAAATTACTACTTCAATAAGAATCAAGACTATAAGCTTAATAAATAGGTATAACCTTACTTTATTTTCCCCACTACAGCCACTGTTATCATCATTATCAGCATCTTCATCATCGTCACCTTCTTCTTCCTCTTCTTCCTCCTCCTCATCTTCTTCAGGTAGTCGAATAGTACTATCATAACCATAAAGACTGAGAAGTTCATGAATTGGCATGTCTCCTTCCTAAATAGACCAAATAAAAAGTTAATTTCTGTTTAAGTGAATATTTCATATTCCTCTAATTCACACCTCCATTCCAGAGAGAATACTTTTTTTTTTTAAAGATTTTTATTTATTTATTTGACAGAGAGAGAGATCACAAGTAGGCGGAGAGGCAGGCAGAGAGGGGAAGCAGGCTCTCTGCTGAGCAGAAAGCCTGATGCGGGGCTCAATCCCAGGACCCTGAGATCATGACCTGAGCCGAAGGCAGAGGCTTTAACCCACTGAGCCACCCAGGCATCCCCAGAGAGAATACTCTTAGCACTGTATCAAGAATTCTCAAATCACAAAAGGTGAGTGAAAACAATTCTGAAACCCAGGAAAATCCTACTCTTCCAAGCATTTCTATAAGAGACTAAACCAATTCTAATCGCTAACAACAAAACCTTTAAGCATAATAAAGTGACACTGGTTTAGAACTGTTCAGTGCAATCAATTCAGTAAATATACACTGGCAGTTAACACTATGTACAGATGCTCATACTTAAGAGTACCACACATAATTTGGGAGTGGGAAAAAATAATTAGAAAAGAGACTGGAAACTAAGTTAACAAACTCAGAAAAGGAGGTGAAATTCACAGCCCAATCCAAATACATTAAAAGAAACAGTAATGATACATAGGGAATAACACTGGATGCTATTAGCCATATGTTCTTTTCTAGGGTTACCTAAAATCACATATAAAATTCTGTCATGCAATCTTTGCTATGTATTTTACAAAACTATTATATGACCTCCATCTCACAGAGTAGGAATCTGAGGCTCAAAGATTAAGCAATCTCTCCCCAAATCATACAAGTTACAAGCAGCAGAGCCAGATTTCAAGTCTAATTCCAAAAGCCCATACTCATCAGTACATCATACTGCCTCAGCCAGGGATCACCCCTAACTCCATAAAAAACACACCCTCTGAGGAAGAAATGAAGAAATAGCCATATGCAATGAAATGAATCAAGTTTTCTATAGAAGGTATTCATTCTAATTAGTAGTCAAGTGATATAAAAGTATCAGGGAAATCGGAAGAGCATTCTGACTCTAAAAAAAAATTTAATCCAAATCATTTGAATGTACTACATGCATACACATATGCCCTTTATCCACAACCCCCTACCCCACCTGTTTCTGAGAAAAATTTAACAGGCAGTTTAGAACCTACAAGAAGGGTAATCATGAGACAAGACATGTTTTGTATTTCTCCAGCAGTCTTGTAGCATTATTCAGGGACAGAAATAAGTTGCCCATGTGTTATAAACATTGTTCTAGTAGAGACAGATACATCAGATTGGATGATATAACCTGATGACACTAAACACTTAGACCATACAGCTAACTCCCATCACTCGGAATTTGTGTTTAAGAAGCAACTTTTATAGTCTGAAAAAATTTTCTTAGAGAAAAAGGTAGGAAAAAAATGCTGTTTAACATTTGTATTTCACATTGTAAATGGATATTCCAGTTATAAATCGGTCTGTGAATTTGTTTCCGAAAGAGAAGTCAACTCCAAGAGTCCTGCTAATGACTTACAACAGCCACTTAAGTGACATCTCTATTGTGTTTCTCAAAGTGCAATAACACAAACAGTGCTTGAGGTGTTCAAGAATCTAGTCCATGCAGATATCTGGTCCATGTACCAAGGACCTGGTACAGGAGACAGAAATTTGGAATTAGAAAATCAGGATTTAAAAAACTAAAACAGAACTTTAAAATCAAAAAGTAGAGTAAGAGAAAGATATAGAAAAGGCTGGCTGTATATACAATGATTACAAAGAGCTGCCATAAAGTGTCTTCTATGTGCCAGGCATTTGTGGTAAGTACTTAGATTCCACTATCTTAGTCTCTCTCTTTTCTGAACAGAAGTAGAATAAAAATACTATGCAATCTCAATAGATCTTTAAAAGTACCAGTGGGAGTATTTACTACCTTTATTTATAAATAAGAAAACTAAGCAGAAGGAAACTTCATGCCCTGACAGAGACTTTTCTATAGTACCTAGACCTAATCTCAGTTCGTATTTCCCATGAACTCATTCTGCACCACAAATTCAAAGGTTTAACAACGGCAGTCACTATTATGAACAAGAGCCATGGATTAACAATGGCAGTCACTACTATGAACAAGAGCCATGGAAGTCGCTGATATGAATAAGGACCAAACCAAAGGAAATCTTCAGCATAAGTTTGTAACACTTACATAGATTTAAAAAATTCATAAGAACTTCATATTTATCTCATCTTAAAAACTTCCTTAATGGGGCACCTGGGTGGCTCAGTTGGTTGAGCATCTGCCTTCAGCTCAGGTCATGATCCCAGAGTCCTGGGATCGAGCCCCATGTGGGCTCCTCCCTCTGCCCCTTACTTTTCTTTTGTGTTTTCCCTCACTCTGTCTCTCTCAAATAAATAAAATCTTAAAAAAAACAAAAACAAAAACAAAAAAACTTCCTTAATATAGGTTGCTATTACCTCTAATTTTTACAAGTGAGTTAAATGATATTTTGAAAGATCACGCAAAATAGGTATATTATTAATCAAATGTCCTCAGGCTCTCAACCTTTGGTCTGTCATATTCAAGGGCAATAGAATCACCTTGAGGCCTTAGCAAAACAGAGTGCTGGGAGCCACTCCAAAGTTTCTACTATAGCAGGGCAGAGGTGGGGACTGAATATCTGCCTATTTTCTATGAGCCAGGCCATACTGATGTTCTTGGTATGGGACTACCTTGAGAACCACTTATCTCACAGTATAAGTTACCTGCGAATTTCCTTTTCAGTGGGAGGTAATAAAGCTTGATCATTATCTTTAATAAAGCTTATCATTAACACCTGACACCTAACTCAGTTATGCGTCAAAAGGACAGGTGACATACTAACTGCATGGAAAGGAATTTTTTTTTTAGTCAGTTTTGGGAATACGGAATGTCTCATATTTATGGTTAGGTCAGTATTTTTCCCTCCTAGGTAAGTATTTAAGAAGTATGACTTACTTTAGCTCTCCTCTAGCCATGCAAGATGGCTAAGGAAAGGTGGCTAAGTGGAAGAAGGTGGCCCCAACTCCTGCTGTCATGAGCAAGCGGGAAGCCAAGAAGGTGGTCAGTCCCATTTGAGAAAAGGCACAAGAATGCTGGTATTAGACAGGATATCCAGCCCAAAAGGGACCCCATCTGCTTTGTCAAATGGGCCCCAGCTACATCCAACTGCAGCAGCAAAGGGCTAGTCTCTATAAACATCTGAAACTGCCTCCTGAGGTTAACTAGTTGACCCAGGCTTTGGACCACCAAACAGCTACTCAACTGCTTAAGCTGACCCACAAATACAAATCAAACATACAAAAAAGCAGAGATTGTTAGCCCAGGCTGAGAAGAAAGCTGCTGGCAAAGGGGATGTCCCTATTAAGAGATCACCTGTCCCTCCAGCAGGGGTTAATACTGTCAACACCTTAGTATAAAAAAGAAGGCTCAGCTGGTAGTGATTGCACATGCTGTGGATCCCACTGGGCTGGCTATCTTCCTCCCTGCCTTGTGCTGGAAGATGGGGGTTAAATGTATTTAACCTACTGTATTATCAAGGTGAAGGCCAGGCTGAGCCATCTGGTCCACAAGAAGACCTGCACCACCGTCATCTTCACACAGATTAACTCAGAAGATAAACGAGCTCTGGCTAAGCCAGTGGAAGCTATCAGGACCAATTACAGTGACAAATATGATGATAACCACCCTCACTGAGGAGGCAACATCCTGGGTACCAAGTTGGTGATTTATATCGCCAAGTTGGAGAAGGCAAAGGTTAAAGAACTGGACACCAAACCAGCTAAGTGTTGAGTTTTTTGTACATGAAAGTAATAAAAAGTTTTTTTTCAAAAAAAAAGAAATGTTACTCACTTTATAACATTTCTCAAAGAAAAATTTAACAACACTTCTAATATTGGCTAAGTGGAGAACAGAGGAGAGTCAAAGTGGCTGATCACAGTACATATGGAGGACTGCATACATTCAGCTACACATTCAGCTGACTGAATGTGAAGAAATAGTAACAGAACTGGCAGATAAAAGTCAATTAAGTCAGAGCAAATGACTACTGCACAAGTACAGAAAAAAAATGAACAGTCAGGTTACTCTGATGAGAGCAGAAAGTATCCGTAGAAACTAAAATAAAAAAGTTAAGACATGGTACTTTTACCTACGTTCTCTAGTTTTACTTAGTTTCCAGTAGGAAGTATTATACTCTACTTCTGACTCCATTTGAGAGTAACTGCTGAGCAGTGATTGGCACTGGAAGGGCTTAGGGAAAATTATACACATCACAAAATGTTCACGATGGACTTTGGCAGGGAAAGATTTAATTTGCCAAGAGACAAAAGTAGGATGGAATCCCCTGCTATCGCTCACATGTAGTGTACTTAGAACCTAAACTAAATTAGTGGATGTGGTAAAAAACAAAAGCAAAAACAAAAACAAAATTCAAAGACCCCAAAGAAATCAATGGGATTTAACCACAAGTAAAGATCAATCAAGAGGTCATGGTGACACTGAATCTCTGTTCCAGACACTCCCTGTGCCCAGATAGATGCATATTCATAGGAATTATGAATGTCTTCAAAAAAAGTTCTAAAAAAATCTTAAAAACAACAAAAAAAAAACCACTCCAAATTAAAAACAATAAAGCTGTAATAAAGTTCTAATAAACTTCAGTTAATTTTAGGTGGGTTCTATCACATGTAAACAAAAGCTCCTTGCCCATTCCATCAAGAAAATACTTGCTTAATTTTAAAAACCAGAGTATATAGTGGTTTTATGCTTTTGCTTAGGTATTAACTTTTAACTTAACCTGTCACCTAAAATCAAGTAAGAAAGCAACAAGTTAGCAACAATCAAGATCCACTGAGGAATACAAGAGTTTGACATTAGTATGAAAAGTATCTTACTTGATCTAACCTATAAAGCAAAGATCTTGCAGTAAACACAGCCACAACTACAGTAAAAACCAAACTCAATTTTAATAAGGAATCCTGTTTCAAATTCAAGTAGCATTTATTGTGTCCCTACTATGCACTAACAAAGTACATAAGATTTAACAAGTATTTTGTAAGGGTGATTCATTGTTGTCTGCCCTACCTCCCAATCCTTTTTCTTTCAACTTCTATACTCATCTTCTTCCAGGAAATGCTTCCTTCCAAGCATGTATTTTGATTGAGAGCTCACCTTCTGGACTATATAGCATCTGATCCAATTGGAATCACTGCATTCCCTGGCCATAGGTTTGGAATGGCCACATGACCCAAGCCTCATCATAGTTTGTTTTCATTATCTGTACCAACAGCAGCTAAAGAAACATAGACTATCTAAAGCAGTACATCTTGGGAGATCTGGAAACTGACAGCATATAAAGACATTTGGTCTGAAAAAGGATGCCACCATGTAGAACAGCAGAAACAGAAAATATCTTTTGGTGGCACTTGAGTCCTTAAGGCCTAGATATCCCCTTGCCCACAATAAAATTACATGAGCATTAAATTCCTCATTTTGCCTAAGTTAGTTCAAGATGGATTTCTATTATTTGTTCCCAAATATTCTGATATAAGAAGTAATGATATCCTATAAAGCAAATGTTCCTTGTCATTTCCCTCTGAAAAAAGACTAAAAGCTAACAATACATTATTATATTAGGGCCTGTCAGTCACCTGTTCCAGATAATTGTCAAAGTCTGTGTTCTACTGAAATAGCACAATATAGTAGCAATGTCTTATTACCATCCATACAAAGGTTGAGTATAGAAATGAGGAAAACAAAGTGAAAGAGAAAATTATGGGTCAAGTAGAGATCTTCACAGTTTAAGCATTATAAATTTCTTTGAGAATTTTATAAATGATACAACTACTAGGATTTATTGACTGATTATTGACTGACTCTACTAAATTTTTATATAATAAAACTGAAGCTTAAAGATGTTCTATAATTTGTCCAAAGTCACAAACTTGCAGCTGAGTTTTGTCCAGGCAGTGTGACTAAATGCTTTATAATACCTTTACATATATATGCTATATACTGTCTTCCTTGAAACCAGACCCTAGGTTAAGTATACCTGAACCTGATAGAATGTGAAATAAGATGTACTGCATCGATAGACTGTAAGAAATATAAAGGAAGATATGGACATAGCACAAAATGAATAAAAACACAGGAATGTGGACTATACTTGCACACTATGCTTTAAGAAATAAGTTCACTAAGCACTATAACAAAAACAGGAGCAATCCTATCTGCATAACCTAAAGGGAGGCTGGCTGGAGGTGAAAAAAAAATGGGATTTTTTTAAAAGACAAACATTTTATCTGGAGTTAAATCTGTCCTTTAACTGCAAAACAATACGGTAAAGTTAACGAAAAACTTCAGTATTATTTTAAGGTTGGAGAGGTGTCCATCTGCTGGGAGAGGAGTGGGTCCCTCTCCCTCATATCAGTCATTTAGAAATGACTGTAGGTGACGGTAGATACTGGCTACTGAAGGGCCATTTAATGGATGGACACAGTACTCTTCTTCTACCTTGTACCGCAAATGATTTACCAATTAATGCTTATGAAGGAACAGGGGAGGAAGAAGGAAAGAAACTGATTTCCAGCCAGGATGGTCCAGGGGACTATATCCAGATTGGACTACAAAGACAGTTCCTGAGGTAACCAACCTCTTGGGGTTGGGGTTTCACTGTAAGATAAACTATAAAGGGATGGAGGCACTGAACTTTTCTTTATAATCCCCACACTGGGGTTTCTCTTTATTCAATACAATTTTTGTGTATATACTTCAAAAAATACTCAATCTCTCACATTTTAGTCTTTATTTTCTAGTTCTGGAGACTCACCAGATGGTATGTGTCTAGCACTTGAAAGTTAATATTAAGTATAATATTATTATAATGTAATTTTTTAAAATACAGATAAATACATAAAAAGATCGCTGATGCTGATCCCTCTTCTCCTAAACAGACCACTACAATTGTGCCATAGACCGTGAATTTTAAGAGTACATTTGAAAAACGGTTAAACCAGCCTACATATTGCTAATTCTAGCAAATAGTCTATTTACTACAGGAATGATTCTGACACTCCTTCTAAGATCACCACAATAAATTCTAACCTGTGTATCTAATTCTAAAATATTTAAATGTTAAACTTATATAACTACCTTTTATATTAAGATTCATGCCTGTATTAAACTGTGCTGAAATATAACAAACATTAAAGCATCTTCTTTGAAAAGCTACTTTCACTTAAAATTTTAGACTTCAAACTGAATGAACTTAAAACTAGAAGCCATGCAGTTACCGATAACTCCTGAATAAATCAACTGTCAGAATTCTGCCACAATTACATCAAAAGTCCATTTCATATAACCAACATGCCAGGTAAAAACCAACTAACCAATTCTTGACAGAGCTGTAATGTTTCATTTCTATAAAAGAAAATCAGTAATCAATAGGAGAAAATCTTCCTCATTTTTTAAATTAAAGAAAAAAAAGTTTGGTTTGGTTTATAACTAAAGAGTTTATAATTATAAACTGTGGCCCTGAACTAACTTAGCTGCAGGTTACAGATGAAAGCATTGGTGATCTTGTGCAACTTAAACCTAAGCCTTAATAATTTTGGGAAAAGCTAGAAGCATCTGAGGCGGTGTAAGATTGGATGAAGAGAATGATAAAAGACTGGTTCTCTCTTTCTTTCTATATCCTCTACAAATAATTCCATTTTAAGTTTTTTTCCCTAAGAAGGGTCATTTGAAAGCAAATTTGGGGAGGCTATAAAAGCCTGGAGGCGGCAGAATAAAGGAGAAATAGTAAAAACTAATACACACCCAAACTTTTAGTAAACCCATTAGCAATTTTGTACTAATTAAATGTAATAGCCTATTTTCCCAAACAGAAGAAAACAGTAAAATCATTCTATCACATAACCTGTACTGATTATCTCCTGTTAAGTAACTACCTACTCAATTATTTGAGTAATGTAGAATGTGAGAAAATGGAAAATACAACATTCTCCTCCTTTAAATGTTATCCCATGGGTGGGTTACTCAGAAATGAAAATATATCTATTTTGATTTCTGAATGAAATCAGATAGAAGTTTCTATGAAATATAAGCAAATAACTGTCTTTCCACTTAATGAATGTATGAAGTGACTGTAATTATTTCTTTTGATGTTCACCTGAGTTCTCAATCATTCATTCAAACAAATTATACCAATTTTCTGAATGACTTCCCAGCCTCTTCTAAAGAATAGTTTTGACTCCAGGCTCTTCATGTGTTTCTTAACCCTTTCTTGAAAAGCTTTTATAACAACTATACATCACTGCCCCAAAACCAATTCTGTTTTTTGGCTTAATAAAATATTGAATTGCTTAGGCACTGTGGATTAAGCCAGCTTTAATTACTAGAAGATTGAAATGGGACCATCTGACAAGATTTGACTAGATATTAATAGGATTCCTTTTCTAGCTCTTTAAATGTACACTTCAAAAAGTTCCAAACTAAAATTCTGAAACACAGATTAGTCTTTATTACTACAAAAGTATACAAGAATTCATTTTTCCATGATATTATGTACTCCAAAAGCTTAAAGACTGACACAATGTCATATTTATTTCTTATGTTCTTTTTATTGTGGAGTACAGATCATATATGTAGTACATTTTAAATTAGAGCATACCAGATTGGATTTAACCATTCATTCAAAATGTTTGACCACTCTTGCTAAGTACCAGGAAATACACTAGTGAATAAAACAGAAACTGTCCCTCCTCTCATGGAACTAAAGGAGGATACAGATAATAAATTAGACAAACATGTAATTATATATTGTGTTACTTATAAAGAAAGCATTGAATGGGGTATAGTGGTTAAGGAAAGCTAATTAGGAGACAGGTTAAGGTCATTCTGAGGAGGCAATATTAAGCCCAGACAAAAGAGTAAGGAGTCAATCTCAGAAAGCACATATCAAGGAGGAAGAATGAGCTGAAAAGCCTTGAAGCAGGAAGAAAAAGCACTTCTAAGAACAGAAGCAGCTGGTATGGCTACTTAATAGCATGACAGGGGCACTACAATACATGCAAGAAGGACCATATCACACAGATGGCCTTGCCAGCCAAGTCAAGGTATCTGGATTTTCCTCTTGTGTAACAAGAAGCCACTGAAGAAATTTTAAGTAAAAGGCTGACACAAATGGATTTGTATTTTGAAAAGACCATCATGGCTATTACAGAAATATCCTGGAGGGAAGAGTGTTTAAGAAGATACGGGGAGAATCTAGTTAGGAAGTTACTGTAATAGTCTAGGCTAGAAATGGTGGTGACCTGGACTAGAGAGTGGCAGCAGAGATGGAACAACAGTCAGATAAGAGGTATCTTTGTGGGTAGAAATGATAAGCTTATTTCGGATTTGAGTACTGAGAATGAAGGAAGAGGATTCTCTGATTTCTGACTTAGGCAACAAGGTACAATATAAGTTGTATAAGGTACATTAAGCTGAAAACAGGGAAGGAACAGATGGAGGAAGAACATCAATTAACAGTTTTGCTTTAGACATTTAAGCTTTATTTATTTTTCAAGAATTTTTTAAAAGATTTATTTATTTACGTTAGAGAGAGACAAATAGTGCACGCACATGCACACAAAGCAGGGAGTGGGGCAGAGAGAATCTTCAAGCTGACTCCCCACTGAGCACAGAGCCCACTGTGGGGTTCAACCAACAACCTGAAGATCATGACTTGAGATGAAATAAGAGTCATATGCTTAACCAACTGAGGCACCCAGGTGCCCCTTGGACATTTAAAATTTAAAGATGCCTACTGAGATATTCAAGCAGAAATGTCAAGCAAGGGGTTAGATAAACAAAACTAGGGACAGGGAATATGTTAATGCTAGAAAAATGAAAAATACTAATACCATGGGAATATATTAGATTAGATCACCTAATTTAGTAATTTTCAAATTTGGTGTATATATATTCCAGAGATTCTAATTCAGTATGCCTGGGGAGAGGTATGGGAATCTGCATTTAATCCATGAGCGATTCTGAAGCAGCTGACATTCATACTACATTTTGAGGAGCACTACTTTACAGACAGAAAAGTCTAAAACTGAAAATTGGGGAATTCTAAATTTAAACCTTGGGTGAAGATGAGTCTGCAAAGGGCACTGAATAGAAACAAACAGATAGGAAAAACTGGACAATAGGGTACTCTAGAATTCAAAGAAAAGAAGGGAGTAGTAACTGTTGAATATGGCTAAAAGTAAAGTACAGAGAAAACTGACTAACGGATAGAACAATAAAATCATCAGTCATCTTGACAGGAAGGGGTACACTATCTAGAGTATTTTATGGAATATATGGGAAATGAAGAAGATGATAACCACTATTATGAAATTCTGGCTCCGAAAGGGTATAAGTAAGAGGTCAGCAAGTGGGGGAGGACAGAGGTATATGAGGAAATTCAGCATACTTCTTTTTTTTTAGAGAGCAGGAAAGAGGTTGAGGGGCAGAGGGAGAGAGACCCTTAAGCAGGCTCCACACCCAGTACAGAGCCCAACAACTTGACTTGATCTCACGACACTGAGAGATCATGACCTGAGCTAAAATCAAGAGTTGGACACTTAACCAACTGGGCCACCCAACCATCCCCTTTATATAGACCATTTTTGAATGGATACCTGTAATGTTTTACTAAAGTAACTATTTTAATTCTATTCTCCATAGTTATTTCTTTTTAAAAAATGCCTTTCATTTCAATCTTTAAATATCGCACCTATGACCACAAAAAAATTTTCAGTATCAATTATATACAACACCACTTTTCCCACAAAAGTAGAGAACCAAAATTTCATGTATTTCCTCTCTCTGAAAAAAAAGCCAAAACTACTTCATCCTCTAGCTCTTAGTGTTATTTACCCTTGCAAGATCCTCTATTTCAGAACTGAAGTTTGTTTCTCCTTCCATCATTTCTTCCTCTTCTAATGTTCGTTCATCATCAAAATCATGAACCAGCATGTCAGCTGATGGATCAAATTCATGGTCATCTGATGTTGCTGAACCTCCTGGTAAAGAATATTTTAAAAAGTTTGGTAAACCAAATTAAATGTTATTAATGTTAATTTAATGTGTATGTTATATGAAGCTGGATATAAGTCAAATAAAAGTATCAGGGAAAAGCTATGCACATTGAATATTATTTGTTTTCTAAAATTCTTGCCCTTACACTCATCACCAACCCCCAAAAAATCTCTTCTCTAAGGCATTGTTTTTTTTGCCCTGTTTCACGTCTATAAATTCACAGTTAAAATTGCAACTAGTATGAAGGATGAGAGGAGACTATAGCTTTAAAAAAGTATATACAGCTTTTAAAAAGAGTACTGTCATCTAAACATGAAATTTCAGTTGCAAAGAATATCAAAAAATATCAAAAATAGAATGATCATTCGTGTGGGAAAAATCACAGTTCTTAATCATTTGATATTTAATAGACCCAATGAGCATGAACCTTTATGGCCCACAAGAATACATAGTCATGTGAAATACAAAGTCATCTGAATAGTCTAATGAAAATACAGCGGCACTCAAATATTATTCTATTAGTTCTTCCATGAAAATATATTCTAACATATAGGTAGCTGTTTTTAACTTACTTAGTTGATTTCAGCCTAAAATAATTCTGATATAGAATATAAAAGCAAAATTTATTAAAAACTGCATACAGAACCCTTATGAAAGTCATTAAAAATACTCCAATAGGTAACTGATGTGTAAGCTAATCTATTTTTAGCTTGGTGGCTGAGGAATACTGCTGACCCTCAATAGGGTCAAGCCTGTAATACTAGATTGCAAGTGCTTGGCATATACATTCTATAAACTATCCCCACATTTGGCTATTGCCAAACCTGGACTTAAGTTTGCAAATGCATTTTTTTTTTTTTTACTAATAAATGAGTTATTTAACATTTAAAAAATCAATTAGCAATTTTAAAATCAATTGAAACTGTTAAAAGTTAGGTTAATAAAGTTATATTAATAAAGTTTAATATCATTAATTAGTAATATATTACATCAATATATTGAACCAATAAATAAAATAGTCAAAGGCTGATTTTTGGAAAAATAGACTATTAGGGCTAAAGGAGTGCCCAAGGCTCAGGGTTCTTGTCATCTCCTGCAATTTTCAGTGTAAACACCATTTTCTGAGTCCTTATTGTGTGCCTAATACTACAGCTCAAGCATGCCACACACATTATATCTTAATCTTTGCCACATACATTATATATATCATACATACATACATTATATCTTATTTAATCTTCAAACAATCCTTTAAATAAAAACAAAAACTTGAGGCTCAGAGTTTAAGCAACATGTTTAAACCCATAAAGACAGTAGGTGGCAAGGATGGAATTTAAATCCTGGGTCTGCTAATTCCAATGCCTGTGCTTTTACTGTACTTCAAGCCTCCTACAAGCTGCAGCCTCAGAGATAGTAGGTATCTTGTCTCAAAGAATACCTGAAGAGAACCTATTTTTCTTTAAAAAAAAAAATAATAATAATTTAAGTAGGCTCCACACCCAGTGTGGAGCCCAACACGGGGCTTGAACTCACAACCCAGAGATCAAGACTTGAGCTGAGATCAAGAGTCAGACACTTAACTGACTGAGCCACCCAAGGGCCCTGAAGAGAACCTATTTTTACTAAGATGTGTGAACTGCAAGCCAGGTCAGGTAGTGAAGCACTCAGAAGTTATTCTGCTCTTTGAAGAACACAATATTGATACTAAATATAAAATAACTAAATATATAATTTCTAAATCAGGTATCACCCTAGAACACAAATGAGTTAAAAAACTATCAAAGTTTTAGAATGACTTAAAAATAAAAATTTAGGGATGCCTGGGTGGCTCAGTCATTAAGCGTCCGCCTTCAGCTCAGGTCATGATCCCAGGGTCCTGGGATTGAGCCCCACATCAGACTCCCTGCTCAGCAGGAAGCCTGCTTCTCCCTCTCCCACTCCCCCTGCTTATGTTCCCTCTCTCACTGTGTCTCTCTGTCAAATAAATAAAAATCTATTAAAAAAAAAGAATTTAAAAAAAGAACTTAAAATTTTTTAATTTTTAAAAATAAAAATATATTTCATATTACATATACTATCAATTTCTTTGGATTAAGAAAAGCCTGGCATAATTTTAGTACTGGTTGAGGGACTGGGCACAAGAGTTCTGTAAGAGAACAGTTTGAGAACTCTTAATTTAGTTGTAGTTTTGTCCCAATCATTATTCCTTCTTCTTGAGTTTTTAATGAAAAATATTCCCAAAACTTTTCAGTTCACCCAGCAATCTTCTAAGATGCTTAGTTAATAATCATGTATTCCCACAAATGATACTACATTTTTCTTCTCCTTTATAAGGAGGAAGATCCTAAAACAACCTCACACCACCACTCTGAATATACTATTAACCTAATCATAATACAATTCCTATTGAATACAAATATTGTAAAAATCTAATTATGCTTAATTCCTAATTATGCACTTTCACTAAAAAACAAAACAAAACTCAAATGAATACACATACACAACATCAAGTTATGAGTATTCTATTACCTAAAGTTTCCCATTTTTGTTGTCATTTGCAAAACCCATCATATTTAAAGCTTTGTCACCTCACCCTCTCACTACATGAAATAACAAAGGGTAGGTAAACCTTTTCCCCTTCTCACTCCAATTCTTTCTTCACATATACACTGCACTGTTTCCTACTAACTTTCAATTTCACTTCTTTTCTTGCCTTAATCTGACTTCTTAGTTTTATCTGACTTCTTTTTTACCCTGCTGAAACCAATTAACCATCCTATTCCTTTCTGTTAGTTATTAGGCCCATTGTTAGGCTGTCTCCTAGAGGTAAAAATCCCTAAAATAAATTATTAGAAGTAGGGAATCTGGTTGCTTTGTATAAATAAATATTTTGCTTCACAGTTAAGGCAAAGATCAGTTTGGTCATAAAATTACATCTTACTATGTATGAAATTACTAAAAGGTACCTTACATCTTTTCAAAGATTCAAAAGGTAAATTATTTATAACATATAATGTGCACTTACTTAATTTTATTTCCTTCCCTTCCCTAAATCTTCCCCTCTAATGGTTACTAGTCTTAAGAGGTAAAACCTTGTATTGTGCCCCCATAGGTTTACACTGGTAAAGTCTACTGACAAACCACTGAGCTTGGGGCATGTGACTATTATTAGTAACATAAATTCCAAAGTGCAGATGTTACAAAGGTCACAGCCTTTTACCAGTGAACCAAAAATTTTTTTTTACACAGAAGCCTCTATTCCTACTCTTTTCCCACCAACTTCTGTTAATTGCCTACAATTAGTATTACTTATAAGAACACTATATATTCCCTTTGGGCAGAAGCCTGATATTACAAACACTACTTCAAAATCCCTAGTCTGAAAACAAAAACAAAACAACAGAAAATCAATCTATTTGGGGGCGCCTGGGTGGCTCGGTGGGTTGGAGCCTTTGCCTCCGGCTCAAGTCATGATCTCAGGGTCCTGGGATGGAGCCCTGCATCGGGGGGTCTCTGCTCGGCGGGGAGCCTGCTTCCTACTCTCTCTGCCTGCCTCTCTGCCTACTTGCAATCTCTCTCCTCCCTGACAAATAAATAAATAAAATCTTAAAAAAAAAAAATCAATCTATTTGTCTAAGCATTCAGCAAGTAGTAAAGACCATCAAAGACATTTGTATTCTTCAAGCTCCACTATTCCAGTTCATCCTAAGCCGATTCAAATGCAATGGAAAATGAGAAAGCTATTTATTAATACCACTTTTGAAGTAATTAATTTTTTTGTGCCTATTATTACCTGATGAATGTCTCAAAAATATCTAGGGGCACCTCAGTGGCTCAGTCAGTTAAGCATCTGCCTTCAGCTCAGGTCATGATCCCAGGATCCTGGGATTGAGCCCCAACATTGGGGTCTCTGCTCAGTAGGGCGCCTGCTTCTCCATCTCCCTGCCCCTCTGCCTACTTATGATCCCTCTTTCTCTGTCAAATAAATAAAATCTTTAAAAAATATATATCTAAAACTCAGTCTACCTGCAGCATGACAACATTAACAAAAACAACTAGAACCTATTTTTTTGATGAAAAGATGTCTGTGTTTGAAAGAAAAAAAAATATTGGGAACAATTCCATGTCCTAAAAAGGATACAATAATCTACTATTTATCTGAGGTCAGATTATTTCCAACCTCAACCATCCAGAACATATTTATAAACTAGGAAGTTAAAAAAAAAAACCTTTAGTTTCAGAAATGTCACAAAGCCTAATATACTTTATTTCCAAGCACATTAGAAAGAGTAAGACATCTGCAGTTGAAATAAATATGACAAAACTCACAGTCAATTGAGCACACTAGTCATTTAGAAGAGCTCTGGAGGTATTCTAGTCTAGCTCCTACTTAATTCATTGTACTATACAGAATACAGTGATTTGCGTTCAAGAAAAGGACCCCGAACCATTAAAAAAGGCATATATTAACCATTTTTACAAACATTGTTTCTAAAACTTACAACACAGAAAGATTGCTTCAATAATCTGGAAAATTCAGTAATACATCATACCTAAATATTCAATATATGAGATGTTTTCAAATAAAACATTATGTCTCAGAGAACTCCCTTTCTGACTCTTATGCTATCCTGAGTTATTCCTTAATTCACATACTCCATTACAGAAGGCAGTCCTCTCTCTTGAAGACCCTGGACACTGATGCAAAGACTGAACTCTTTCCTGACTGTTCTTCAGCTCCAACCAATTGTTGCTATACAGGAATGCTATACTCAGTAGAGCCAGAACCTCTGACTAATCGTGAGAAGCCTAAATACTGATTTTATATAAAACATCCTAATTTTTAAGATCACTATACTGGCCAAACAAAAAACATTTGTGGCCCAGATATGGTTCAAGTATCACATGTTTGCAACCTCTCAGGTAAGAAAAAATGAATCTGTACTCTATTTGTAAGAGAATTTGAAACTCCAAAGCTATATGGTATGAATCTAAACATAACCTTAATTTACAACTTTAAATATTCATTTCTGAATGTTGTTATAGTTTCTCCCTCATTAAATGCATTGATTTTTTTTTCAAATACTCTGAGTTTCCTACACAAGTAAATATTTCTAAGTAGTGACTCCTTTTGAAAAAAATACGCTTCATATATACTTGAAATCAAATAGCAATTAAAACCTGTAAGAAATACACATAGTAATTCATAAAAAAAGTGAACCCACAAATAGTCATGAGGTTGAACTCACAGCAGCCTCACCTGTACTTTCATGGGCAGTCAAATATTTCATCCATTTCTTTTTCCCCAGAGAAAAGAAGCATTCAGAAGAAAAGCAAGTCAGATGATAGTCTAACTCCTCTAAGCCTTTTTATAACTTATAGGACAAATGTTAGTCAAATAGAGATTATAGAAAACAGAAAATACTTACCTGGACTTGAAGACTCAACAGATGGCTGGGGGAGGGGGAGAAAAGAAGAAAAATTATCATCTTTATGTAGTAAATCTTTACAAAATTTACAGGAATTATTCAATGACAAGCATGACACCAAAAACCACAGTAAGTTCTAATGTCTGAATTGTCCAAGACAAACTAAAACCTTCCATATAATCCTTTCTCTGACATTATATATATTTAAACAGAGAGAAAAATTAAAAACACTCCTGAATCTAGAAAAAAGGTAAGGAATTGACTCAGATTTTAAAGGCAAATATGAGTCTCATAACATCTGTACTTTAAGAGATCTGATTTTAGATCTTGGAACTTTCTAAAATACTTTCTCCAATGAACACAGAGGAAATTACACACAAGGTTTACTATCAAGCTGGTCTCTGGCTTAAAATGTGTGGGAGCAGGGAGGCCAAAACACTTTTAAGACATTATTTTAAATAAAAGTTATATTTTAAGGAAGCAGAAGGGAAAAGGTAAAATGTTATTAAGCACCAAACAGTACATTAGGTTAACGTTACTCACAAACAACATATTTTTAAGTTATTACAGAATGAGTAAGCTTCAAGCTAAAGTCTGGAGAAGTTATCTGATGGAAAAATTACAAACATGCCCAATTACAATGCTGCTTCTACTGTAGCATTCTACTCCTCATATATTTAACTATAAGCATTCAGAAAATTTTAAGATAAAATTGGTAGCTAGCAACTTATTTCAATAATATCACCACTTGACAATTTGTGGCTATATTTTATCTAAATTCAGTTAATTCACAACTATAAACAAGTCATCTACAAATATAAACTTCTCTAAATAACAAAAACTAAATATGCTTCAAATGCCATATACTTCATAATTAAAACCTTTCCTATTCATTCAGAGCTATTTCATGCCCATTAGAAGTCAGAGATGCTAGAAGACCAAAAGCATCAGCAAAGAGATAGGGTTATTCCAGAACATCACCCCCAACAAAGATGGCTCAACTTACGATTTTTCAACACATTACCACAGTGCAAGCAATACGTGTTCAGTAGAAACTGAACTTCAAATTTTGATCTTTTCCTACACTAGCAATATGTGGTATGATACTATCTTGTGATGCTGGGCAGCGGCAGCAAGCTGCAGCTCCCAGTCAGGCAAGCGATCATGAGGGTAAACAACCAATACACTTAAAACCATTGTGTACCCTTACAACCTTCTGTTGTTCACTTTCAGTCTAGTATTCAATAAATTACATGATATATTCAACATTTTTTTTTTATAAAATAGGCTTTGTGTTAAAGGAGTCTACCCAACTATAGGCAAATATAAGTATTCTGAGCATGTCTGAGATAAGCTAGCCTGAGCTAAGACGTTCATTCAATATGTTAGGTACATTAAATGCATTTTTGACTTAATGATACTTTCAACTTAGGATAGGCTTATCAGGACAAAACCCCATCACAAGTTGAGGAAGATCAGTATTTTCCCTCTTTCTGCTAAGTAATGGGCAGAGCGCCAAGAAAAACAAAATAAAATGAGGAAAGTGCCTAATTTTTCAAAAGATAGGCATCTAAGACAAATTTCCTATAAAGTATTAAAACTTCATTTTGAAAACTGTCCACATTATGCTATTGTACTAAGTATGACATTCTAGATTGCACATAACTTAGGTTCTTTTGAAACATAGTTTTCCAAGGGTCCTATTTATTTTTCCTTCTAATGCTTAGAATGGTTCTTGACTAGAACATCAACTAATTTTAATAAAAAATTTAACGGTTTTCAGTATTATATATTTTCAAGTGTCACAGCACTATCTTTACTTAAAAGTTACTTTGCCACAATAGAGTCAATACAGTGCTACTTTTTAATTCTATTCCTCTAATAGGAAGCTGGAGAGCAGGGTGATAAGAGTATTGTAACTATAAAAAGGGTTTCTAGGCTGCTTAACATCTTTTGGGCAGAGCTACAGATTTCCAGCTTAAAATGGATTTAACCACCACACAAATTATTATAGAGCAAATCAATATTTTGAAGTATTAATCCACTTTTATGTCATGCAATTATGCTTTATTTCCCAAGTTCAAGCACAATATCTGTCCAAGACTACAGCAAAAATAACTATCTTCATCTGGTCCCAGATTCGCCAACCACAAGTAGCCTCAGAGCGCTGTTTTTCCTTTTTCATAAACTTTCAAAATGATTTGTAGGGCAGAAACAAGAAAAACCAGCATTTCTTTCACATTAGGAGCTTAAAAGAAATGGCTCTTTGAACATTTAGTTTTTTTTTTTTTAAGCACTCCAATAATTATTCTATTTAACAGTCTTCTCATTAAAAAGGAGTTTCTGATTAAAAATATCCTACAGAATAAAAGGTACATTTTCACTGATGTTAGATATTGACAATAAAGAAGATACTGGATTGTGAATGATGTCTATAGTTTGTGAAAGGCCTCAAACAGCACTAAATGCCAGTACCATACTGATTGTTGTTTTACGGGTAAAGTTATCACTTTAAAGTTCTGAAAAAGGCCCCAAATATTTTCCAGTAATTAGGATACCAAATGTTTAGAGGATTCGTAGCATTTGTAAGCTTAGCTGGCATAAAGAAGAACACCCATTATTCAAAGATAGCATTAATCATTTTACGTCAGAAATACTGGAATGTTTCAAGAACTGTGTTTGACTGATGTATACCTAGATTAGGATGGGGAAGGGGAAGTAGGGATGGTGCATCTCTAGACATACATTGTAGTATTCTATGTTCAAAATAAAATTCCATTATTTCAGTTCTGGGGAGCATAAGAGTGACATTAGTTTCTTGAAAGTTAATTCTATTCAGTTAAATTAAAAATTGAACTCCTGGAAACCTGGCATTTGAAAACAGTTCATACTATAAACATTACCTTTGCCCAGCCAACAGACAAAACAATTATTTTTCAAAATAAGAGTTTAGTATCATAATACAGGAAATTTCAGTATGAAATGAGAATCCTTTTTATTTACATATTTAAGAGAATAGCAGAACCAGCTTACATTGATATAGTACTACATTTTGTCAAATGAATAAGTTACTTGGCCATAACTATATACCTGGCAATAACATCTGCTCTATTTTATACATTAGCAAAACTAAGGAGAGAAAGTGACTTGATCAAGCTTCCATGGTAGGTGGTGAAGGTGGAACTGATGTCTATGACCCAAATGCTTCCATATCTTCCAAGGAAACAACTATATTAAAAATGTTTTCTCTTCACCTCTCTCCTTCCTCCCCCTTAATTTCTCTTTCTTTTTAAAATGGTTTTCATCTGTTCAAAGCATGTTTAAAATGTGACTGCAAGTTGTCATCTGTCATGTCAGACTATTATTTATGTCTCACAAGAAACTCGTACCTCTAACAATACTCTCCAGGAAAACCTGAAAAATCTACCATTAATGACACAGTAAATTGGAAAGGGGGAAATGGGAAAAATAAAACTAAAGCTGTTAAGCAGGTACTCATTTGTAACAGTATCTATTTTAGAAAAAGCACAAACTATAAAATGCAAGTAGTAAAGATTTTTCATTGGAGATTAAAATGTATTTAAAATGCACTCATACAGGGCGCCTGGGTGGCTCAGTTGGTTAAACTGCCTTCGGCTCAGATCATGATCCTGGAGTTCCAGGATTGAGTCCCACATCAGGCTCTGAGCTCAGCAGGGAGTCTGCTTCTCCCTTTGACCCTCTCCCTTCTCATGCTCTCTCTCACATAAATAAATAAAATCTTTAAAAAAATAAAAATAAAATGCACTGACATGTTATTGGTAGAAAAATGACTTGGTTTAACCATTCTAGTGATCATTTTGCTAATATGAAATTACCCTACTGATATGCCTAAAAAAGCATACATATCAAGATATATCTATAAGTCATTACCATAAAGTGGTTCATAGCAAAAAGTTGGGAAAAAATTTTAATGTCTATCATTTAACTAGTTAGAAATGAAATAGAGCAGTCTTCCAAATATTTAAATACTATTAATCCATTAAAAACAATGAGATAAAAATCTGTTTGTGGTGAATGAGAAAAAAACATAAAATATACATATTTATTTATGCATATATTAGAAATGGAAAAAAAAGTGCAGAAAAAGGGGTAAACTGGGCTGGAATACACATGAAAACTTTTTTCTCCAAAAGTATATACAAGAATATGTTAACAATAATTACCTCTAGGAAACAGGTAGGGGAGAGAAGGTTTTTTCATTTTATACTTTCTACACTGTTGGAATTTTCTAACCACTTGTTAGCATTAGTTTTGTTTTTTAAAGAAAGTCAGTGGAGATTATCCTGTGGAATTATGAGCTATTATTAGCCATTTTCATTTTCTTCCTCTACTTCTAGAGTTTTAAGAAAACTTAGTACTTGCCACTTATTTTTTTTAACAAGTATATAATTCAGAAAAATAACCTAGTTTTATTTTAGGAGCATATATAATTATCTGAGATGGAAAACGTAACACTAGACAGTCACACAGAGTATGAGTGGGCAAAATCAAATTAAAAAATGAAATTGTTAACTTTTATACCTTCACCCACATATATGATTTAGCTGTTGAAGTTGCTAGTAGTTGTAACAAATTCAATGCCTCAGATTTGTTCAAATGTTTCTCTTTGGTATTTTTCTAGAACATGAATATTACCATTATAAAAAAATAAAGTAGTAAAAGCATGAAGTAATCATCAGACTCCTATAGTCCAGGCAATCAAAAGTGTATTTTCAATGAACATAACTGTCCTAATTTTTCCCCTCAAACCAATTCCATTACCAGTTCTTTGTTATCATCATTTACTTAGTAATTTAGACACTAAATAGAGATTCTCACAGTTATGGGGATAAAAACCAGGAAGGAGTTAGAGGCCCATCTCCAGGTGGAGAAGACAGGGGAACTGTGCTCACCATTTCTCTTCCTCTAAGTCACTTCTTCCCCCTGAGGATTTCTGGGCCATAAAAAAGATTAAGAAAATCTTGGTGGTAAAACTAGCAAACTGACTACAGTAACAATAATTCAGAGGATGAACTGCTATAATTAAGCAGTAGGAATTCAGAAGCCTAGGTCCCCATTCTTAATTGTGCCGTAGCCTAACTGCACAACCTAGGACAAACTGCATTAACTCTGCTCAGTTTCATTTTCCCTAAGAAAGAATTAAGACTTCTTTTTGTTCAATTTCCTTTGAGATCTAAGTTCTTTACTTTTGCTATGATTTGCTCAAAAGACATACTACTACTAAGGATACTTAGCTAAAGGAATGGGATCTGTTTAACAGCCTCTTCTAAAATTTTTTTTTTAATCTAGGACTTTTGGAAAAAAATTATTTGCAAAAAGCTTTCTGGGGTGCTACTTTATGAATTTCCTATCTACACAAACATAATTTTAATAGTCATTCTTAAAAGCCATAGAGTAAATCAGAGAATGGGTCCCCAGTGATGACTGGTACTTTAACAATTTCATCACTACAATGAATTTTGAAAACATTTGCAAATCTTTTGAAATATACAGGGACTCAAGCTAACACTCAAGAAAGAAATTTCTATATAGGTGATTACTTTTCTGCTTTTACTAATAGTTTCTTGCTTCAATGGCAGTGTTTTATTTCTGATTTGAGAAACTGATTAGTCTTCCGTACAAAACTTCTCTAAAAGTAATCCATTTCTATACTTCCTCCAGCTAACCTTTCCTACCTTACCAAGCAGTTTATCACTCCTTCTGAATTAAACTTTATTAGACTCTCATACACTGGTGTTCTTGATTACTCTGGATAAATCCTAAATACACTGAAGTATAAATATTAAAAAAAATTCATTACTACTATAAAGAATTATTTAAGCCCTAAATTCATCGCAGTGAAACGTTTTGCTTACGATTGAAATTAACACTATCAAGAATAGCAGTCAAGATCATCCTATTTCCTTAAAAAATGAAATTCAAATACACTAAAAAACACTAAGCAAGCAGTCTGTTTTCAAGAGAAATAAATGAATAGATGTGATAGTGAATAAACAAATTATGTACATGATTTCTGAAAATTTCTGAATACTTAAAATACAGAGAGCCAGTTCATTAAATTTTCTTCTCTTAACAGCAGTATGGCCTAGGTGAAAAGATAGGTCTTGTACTATGTTGTGGCTTTTTTTTTTTTTTTTCCTTTTCCTGGAGAAGAAAAGTCCCTCCTGTGTTTACAAACTCTGAAATAACAGACAAATTGTTCATTCCCAAAGGTCCCTACACCACATTCCTTACAAAACCCAAAGGATCAACAATTTCTTCCTCTTATGCTTTCTTTCTTATTGCCATTGTAAAACTGCAACTACCCTGTAATTTCCTTCCTTTAAGTGTGACTAGGAGAAGCTCCTTTTAGAAGGTTGATAAATATTTCTAAGGGATAATAAGTAATGAGAAATAGTATCAAAAACTATTAAGAAAGAGAGTATGTATCACTTCTTTTAAGCACATTAAATATGTTTTTAATGTTACTACAATTTGAGGAACCATTAAATACATAGTTCCTACTGCTTAAGACGATCAGATCAAGTATGAAAAAGCAGTATATTCTATTTACATCTAAATCAATTTGTATTTAGGAATTAAACACTTCTCTGGAAAAACAAGGTCAGGGTCATTCTCCTATGTAAAAAATAAAAATAATAATAAAAAATAAAACCAGAAACATAATATCTACATTTTCTCCAGAGACAAATTTCCTCAATAACCTGTTTTCCCCTCAGATTTACCAAATAAATGTATACTGTTGCTTTGCATTTTCTGTTATTTCACCAGTTAGCTTCAATGCTCAAGTCTACTTAACCAAAAGTACAAGAGCACATTTGATTTATTTTACCACACACTTTACACTGGCATCATAAAGAACGAATCTCCTGAGAGCTCACACAATAGCACTCTATACACCAAGTATTTCACCAGCTAATTTTTTTTAAATGACTATTCTCTAAAATCATTTTAATTACTAAAATATTGAGATCAGAAAAATACAAATTAATTTTACTCTTCACTTTTTTACTTGCTTTAGATTTTTTTGCAGGACACAGATGAATGAAAAGGGATCCCCCGTTCTTCCTCCAAATTCACTAAAAATAAAACCATCTACAAGCCACTGTAGTTATAAAGGACAAGTTGTTGGGTTTTTTTTGTTTTTTTTTTTAAAGATTTTAGAAAATAAATGTACTGAAAACAAAGCTCAGGTTTTCTTTTTTTTTTTTTTTTCCTTTGGTTTTTCTCTTCTTGAAATTGAACTATCCATGTGTTCCTACTGAACAGGAGCATTCCATTCGCCAAGTGAAGGAAATTTTATGAAAACTATAACATACCCTTGAAAATATTAGTAAATGACTCAAAATATTGCTTTTCCTCTTATTTTAATGCAATCATCTTTTACTTCTGAAACAAGAAAAAATACTAATATACTTCTACTTACGTATTAAGTGCTCAGTGTGCCAGCAGTTAACATTTATGGATGAAGTTTCTTAAACTTAAATTTTACTGTATTTGCAAACTCTGAGTTATTCTCCTTCTATAATAGCTTGCCTTAAAATATGACTACAGAACTTAAAGCTCAAAGCATTGTGAGTGGCACCACCAGGAAAGAAACCTTATCACCCATTACACTGTTGCTTATTTAATAGGCATTCACTGAAGAGGGAATCCACTGAAAACTATTTGACAAAATGTAGGTAAATTCAGCCATATATGTACTCTTTCCCCCTCTTACATGTGAAAAAAAGAAACACTTAAAATCTTCCCAGGACTAAAACTGTTTCACCCCAGTGGAATGAATCCATTCACATTTAAGTAAAATACAAAGTACTATGTTTTCTCCAATTTATGTGCCTTGAAATACAATTCTTTAACCACAAAGAACAAAAGAAATGGAAATAAACCTAAGATCTAAATTTAGTCTTAAATCAAAAGTATTAAATGTTTTAAAAAGATTACTGGCAGTGAAGAATCCCGCTATAGTGAAATTTGCTCCTTTAATAGTAAATATTCCTCTACATTAATATAAAGTCAGTTTCCATAGGGAAAGCAGAAGGAGCAACCTAACAGCAACAGCACAAAACAGGTAACTTTTAGGTCCCTCCACTCAACAGGTACATAAGAAGGGTCGAAATTAATATTTTTCCATAATCTACACGTTTCTGTGTGCCAAGGCTTAAAAAGGAGATAATTTGGTATTACCAAATAATTCACCACTGACTTCATTTAGCAAATAAGGAACACAAAACCTGAGGGCTGGACGGTTAAAAAACAAAAAACAAAACCTATTCCTGAATCTGTTTTGGGGTGTCTCCGAGACCATGAAAATGGTAATTCACACAAGAAAATGCCTTAACAACCATTTAGTGAGGCTCTGACTTAAAACCCCAAATACTATCACTTCTTGAACTCCAGGGGGTAAAGAATAACGGAATTCTTCCCAGGGTAAGGGGGGAAAAAGTATTAGAAAAAATTAAATGTGTAAAGGTTTAAATCACAAACAAAAATTTAAATCTCCAGCGGCACACCACTAAGTTCGAAACAATCATTAAGAGTGGTTGTTCGCCACGATCTGAAGCCCAAAGATGTAAAACAATTACTACCGAAAAAGGGGGGCTTTGGTGACTCGTTTACTAGAAAAAGAGAAAAAGGAATCATCCACAAGGGCGAAAAAAATGAGAAGAGAAAAACAATAATAGTCTTAATATGAAGGGGGGCGGGGGAATGCCTGGAAAGTGGAGAGAGAGAAAGGTAGAAAGTAACTCTTCTGAAATGTGAAGAGAGAAAGAGGTTCTACCCTGAGGAATGGAACCGAGATACAGGGAGACTCCCCCAGTCTAAACGGCCGGCCTGCGAAAGGCCAGGTTTATTTCTCCAGGCTCATCTTAGCACCATCAGGAAAACGAGAGTTAAAGGCCATTCTGCCTTACGTTTTCCCCATTTACACACACTGGATGTCAGGAGCAAACGGGTGGGGGTGACGCGGAAGGGCGCAACAGCATCTCCGCGAGGAAGGGAAGAAACTTCGCAAGAAGAGGAAGCAGCAGCTCCTCCCTTGGCCCCTAGCAGCGACCGGCGAAGTTGCGCCACCGACGCCCCTGCCCCGCGGGCGCCCACTCCCCCTCACCCCTCTCCGCACGCACTACTACGCAGTACTCGACCCCTCAAACTGCCCCCGAAGTCCTACTACGCCTCCGCTTCCTCCTACCCCCGAACCCATCCCAACTAAGTTCCAGGGAAAGCTCCCGCCCAGAGCGAGGCCTGTTCCCGACAACAGGTGGGCAGTGGCGCCAGCAGGGCTGGGCCTCTCCTAGCCAGGCCCACTCCACTCCTCCCCGGCCAGGGCCCGGGGGCACCCGGCTCCGGGACAGGGAGGGGGAGCTCGCTCCCTTACCTCCGCCATATTTGCCGTACTGACGGGTCACATCTCCGCGGCGGCCGCAGCTGGGTCACGGCCAGAACCCGGATGTGAGACTCGGCAACGGGACTCCAGCCGCCGCCGCCGCCGTCTCTGCTGCTCCCGCCGCCGCTGCCTCGGCGGGAACGCGCAGGAGCCGCCCGAGCGCGCCCACCACACCCCACTCCGCCCCCTCGCGGCGCCCCGGCTGAGCTGGACTGGAGGGAAAAGGCCGGCACGCGCGCGCGCGGGAGGAGGGGCACGCGCGCGCGCGGCCCCGCGACAGCCTTCCCAGGGAAGAGCGCGGAGTGGGCGGAGTCAAGGTGGGTGTTGCGGAGGGAGGTGGGCATCGCAGCGCGGGGCGCCTCCCCGGAGCTAGCGGACCCGCGATTCCAGCAGGAGAGGGCCCTAAGGGGACCAGAGAGGTCAAGGAAAAGTGCCAAAAAAGCTGCGTCCAGCATTCACATCGCAGGGGAAAAGATACGTTATATTTTACATGTAGGCCTTTTTGAAGTGCATTTGCTGGAAAACGGATGCTGCTGTGATGCAACAACGGCAACAGCGCAAAGTAGCGCGCTTTGAAAGCGGCTGTACCTTGACAAGTATTTCTCTCGGTTGATTCCTGACAGGAAATGTAAAATCCCACATCCCCAAATCTTAGAGGTCAGAGCAGAGATTAAGAAAAACGACTGTGGATAGGTAGTCTGACATCCTCACATCTCATTTGCTTTTTCCCCACACACACTTCCTGAGATGCCAGGAGCAACATAATTGTGCAACGTTTGAATTTTGCACAACTAGAGAAAATTTCAAAATGCGAATACTAAAAAGCTGCTCTTTGATGGATCTCTGAATTGATTGCATAGAGGGGAAAACCTGCTTATGTGCAATGCCTGAAATGCCAGCAATTTGCAAGTTTATTTTAAAATATTGGCCTAGAACTGCCAATTGGCTTTGATGCCAATTCTAATGATTGCACGGCCAATGGCTGCAAATAACAAACATGTTTCCCTTCCATTACTAAGGCAGATACTGGCTAATGCACAGGTGATATTAAAACATGCACTAACATATTTTACTAAACCAGTTTAAAAATCTTAATTTCAAAAAGACCATTTTCCCCCAAATGTTCAAGGGTTCTTAATGCAATTTCAAAAATGATTACCCAAATCAACCAGTCAAATATAAAAAGTCATTCCTTCCAAATAATGTGATGCCGGCACTACAATATACTGCATAGATGTGCACATATATACAATTTTTCTTCAGTACTTAACTTACAATGCAATATGGGCTGTTTTCTTAAATTATTTGTATTCCCTTAAAATTCTAGACTCTATTAAGCAGTTTCTTTTTCCAAAGATTCAACATTAACTTGAAATTCTTATGTCCAATAATAATTTGTGCATGAATAATTTGTGCATTTACAGGCATATGAAGTAGCTGCTAAGTGAAAGGACATTACCTGGTAATTTGACAGGAAAAGAGTCCACAGACAGTCTGTAAACCAATTAAACATAAACATCTGATGCACATTTTCTACTGAAAGAAAAGCAAGGGAAAGAAGAGAAAGGAAAACTTTAAGGTTCCCAAATCTACAAACAATTTTTACCATTAACTGTACTGTATAGTATTTTCATTTTATTGTTTTAGAATACTTATACTATAAAAGTGTTTTTCAGGATTCCTTGGGGGAATAATATTTTAGCAAAGGGACACGAGTTACCCTACTGAATTACCTTAGTCCTTCGGACTCAAAATAAAAATCATTTTCTGAAAAGTCAGTTTGTGTTTATATAGTTTTGACTTTGAGGCGCTTGATGGAAAACAGCTGAAGTCAGAGAACAACTGATGTGTATAAACCTGGGGTGGGTAAAGACAAAATAAGGGGCCTAGAGGTAGAAACTCAGGCTTTATAATACCGTGGGGATAAAGGAGGATTTTCCATTTAACTACCAAAGCTAATATATAAAATTTAGTTAGTTCACAAAAAGAAAATTAAAGTGTTGCCAAAATGCAGTGGACAGGACTAACTTGCTTGCTTAAACCCATTTACTCTTTGATTCTTCAGTTAAAAGTCAACCAAAAAAATCCCAATTGTGATTAAAAAACTGGGGACCATGGTCCCTTAAACTGCTGAATGAATTCTGAAATTGTCAGGAAAATCAAATCTGGGACCTATTTGAATGTGTATCCCTCTTATAGATAAATTATTTTTAAGTTTATTAATATTATATATCATTTTTACTATTTTTAAGTGGCATTATCATTTGGGGAAAATATTCCCTCTACATTTTTTTCCTCCCTTTGCTAATAAATGTGGGCTCAGTGCTTTTTTTTAGGTTCAGATGTTCTAAAAATAAAGAGAAATAGGTCCAATATTGTAAGTCATTAGTAACACATTACTAATGAATTCAGTATGCTTTTATTCCCATTTTATTCTCATGATATACTTGTCTTTCAAATTTTTAGAAGCCACCTTAAGAAAAGCAGTATTTCTTACCTCCTCAGTATCAAGTACATAAAAATTAACTATTCATTAGCCACAGAATCTTTGTGTTAGATGGGACCTTAGAGGTCTTTTAGTCAATTTCTACCCTCTCTAGGTAGGATTCCCTCATTATGTGTCCCCTACCAGGCTTTTCTGCCTATGCTACAACACTCCAATGACTTACTGTCTGATGAAGAGGCTGCTCTTTTCAGAAAAAGCTGTATGTTTGGAACATTCTCCTTTTTATTAAACCAGAATCTATCTCCTTTTTACTTCCATCCATTTCCCTGTGGTTTTCAGCACTTTGGATTAATTCAACAGATGTCTTCTTTGTATTTAAATGCAAACAATCAATATTTATACTTGGGTTAACAAAATATAAATCTTTAATGCCTACAGATACTAGAAGACCTAAAAACAAGACATGACAGAGTTAAAGGTATGAGAAAATTCACCAATACTTACAAGCTGTTTAAAATCATTACAGTTTATAGTATTTATTAATGTGATCTCCAAAATGGTATTTTGTTAGAACTATATAGTAAAATATTTAAAGTTAAACTTAAAAGTGTGGTTAATTCCAATTTTATGTGAGGTTTGTGGCTAATGTACCAAAACAAAAAAAATCACTATACAAAGCCTGAATAAATGCCTCTTGAGCTCCCATTCCCCACCTAAATGCTTCCTTATCTTCAGGCAAACTAACATTAACTTTCACCACATTTAAGCTTCTCAAAACTGCTGTTACATTGGGAAATTATTTTTAAGCAATTTACTAAATACTCCATTAAAGTTATTAAACATTTTTATAGAGGCTATAACACACACACACACACACACACACACACACACACACACACACCCTTCAGTTATTATTTTGCTTTTAACAAAAGCATTTTAAGGTCACAATTCTACTTCAATCAGTACTTAAACTCATCAATAAATAAAAGTCTTTGGTAATTTACATATACCTAAGAAATATAACCTTTTATGCAGTACCAATACCTAACTCAAATATAAATACTATATACCTATACTACATAAACAAAATGTTATGCAACTCAGAAACCTCTCAAAATGCTCCAAGAAAATATCTGTAACAATTTAGACTCTGGGGTTGTTTGAATGAAACAGATTAATGAAGCACATTCAAAACCCTAAAAACAAATTCTCTACCTAACCATTTTCAGAGTCAATGAGTCCCTTTTGAGATTTTTTGGTAAATTATTCACTAAATTTTTATTTGAAAGTGTCAACCTACACATGATGTGCAGGTAAAAACTGACGAGTATCTACTAATTTGGTTGAAAATACCTAAATATAAAAATACCTAAAAAGGACGTTTCTGATAAATTGAGAGTTTACCTTTACTTTAGTAGGCAGAATGCAGGTTACAAAGCAGTAATGCATTACATTCAAAAGCCCCACATCTATGCAAGAATCAGCATCATCTTTTTGTTAGTTTGGTTTTTATTATTAATGCCACCCCAAAACACTTACATAGCCTTTTGGTATTTCAAAAAAGTTTGGTTTTTTTTCATAATTTTTACATAAAGAGTTTTATCGAGCGGCCCCATTTTATCAGATTATAAAACTGTTATTTTTATAGTCCTAATATTGTTGACATGTTATTTTTATCTCACCCAAACTCTGGACATTTTGGGCCCATTATCAGCTCTTAAACACTGGAATATACAGAAAGAGTAATGTAATATTTGTATTACTTGAGGGAGTTTGGATTTTCCCTCCCTTAATCTCCAAGTGTGCCCCTGCCTACCAGCATCACATCCGTCTTGTCTGCATTGAACCTCAACCAGTTGGTTCTTAACCACGTCCGAAACTCAGCCAGGCACTGGGAGAATCGAGCCACCACACCATCTGGATCAAAGGAAAGAGAGCCTCAGTAGTAACGAGACCAGAGATGATGATACCGCAAGCTCACCATGACTCTAATTCTCAGCCTGTCTCTAATTTTTAAAAGATAGCCAGGAATTAGGACAAGGATCCCATGACAATTTTAGGGAAACATTAATGAGCCTTGAGACATGCAATTTGTAACCGATGGTAAAGGAATAAAAGCGACCCAATAAATAGGTCGCCTCATTCCATCCATGATTGAAGAAAGAAGGTTCAGCCAACTCCACGTCATCTGGGCTAAGCGGCCTCAGTAGACGGCCAGTCTTCTAACTGCATAAGCTTTTCTGCAAAATTAAGAGTTTTAGCGTTGGAGGAAGCTTTGGGGGTAACAGGGGCGCGGAGAAGGGTAGTGACTCGCCCAAGGTCACACAGCAAACCGGGACGAGAGATGGGCTGGCTCCAAGCCAAAGATCTTTCCACGAAAAGCTGCAAGAACAAGGCCACTTCAAGGAGGGGGGTGGGGGGGATTTGTCCCCAGGGATCTTCCCACGGACCGGGAGGACCTCGTTCCTTCATATTAATGTCCTCTTCCAGTCTCTCTTCCCTCCCTCACTCCCTCCGAAAAGGGCTCGCTCGCCCAGGACCCCGCTCACCACGGGGACTGCGGTGCGAGAAGGAACCTCCCAAGGGCTGGGACCGAACCGGGATCGACAGTGGAAAAGAGGCGGAGCCACGGGAGGGATGGTCAGTTTAGCCCCACCCCGACCGGATTCGGGACCGACAGGAGAAAGGGGCGGGAGCGAGCTGGGCGAGACGAACTCACACCGCAGCGGATTCCCAGCGCGCCGCGGACGCCAGGGAAGACCCGCGCCGCCGCCACCGCCAAAGCAAAAGACCGAGCTGGGAGGGGGTGCGGGGTGGAGGGCAGCTGCGCATGCGCCTTGGGGGGCCGGCGCTCTCCGGGAGGGGAAGCGGGCCGGGCGCGTTCTCTTGTAGCCCCTCCCCGGAAGTTAAGGGTCTTCCGGGCGATACTCTGCCGTGGGGGAGGGGAAGGAGAGAAAGGGGACCGGGGACACTTTAGGAGCCCCTCATCCCCATCAGGACTAGGAGAGGAAGGATGGTTTATGGAGGCTGCACTTACAGCCGCTGCCGCTGCTGCCGCCGCCACCTTCACTGCTGCCGCCACCGCCTGAAGAAGCCCCATCCATCCGCCTGCAGCCGGGGAGACTCAGAACCTGGGAGGGGCCTGGGGCCCGGGCCGCCCGCCTCCTTTTTCTAGGCGTCGTCCGGAGCTTCCTCTTGCTCCACCAACCCTCTGCCCTCCCCTCCGCCTCCGCCCTCCTCCTCGGTCTCCAGCCGCCAGCCAACCGCGCGGCCGCTTGTTGAGCCCGGGCTCCTCGGTCTCCATGACGCCCGGCAAACATTCCCGAGCCTCAGCCGGAGCCGCTAACGCTGGGGGTTGGGGTACAGGGACTCCAGAAGCAGCTAGGGAAGGGGGTGGCCCACCACTCCACAGCCTTCGCCACCATGCCCATCTCTCCAGCAAACAGCCGCAAGCAGCAGAACCTCTGGTTGTAAGTTCCAGCGCTAAAACCTTAGTCCATCCTCCTGGGTCCTGGAGGAGCCCTTTTAGAGCCTGCTCTCTCTGCGTCGGGGTTCAGCCAGCCTATGAAGCTCTCATGCGGCAGTGTCCCCTAACTTGACCTACTACAGACTTTTTGAACCCTCAAGTACTGTGTTTGCTCTACGGGAAAAGATCTGCTTTGTTTAGAGCTGCTCTTCCTCCTTAACACTCCTGGCGTTGTTTTTCCGGTCAGCTCCGTCATGCTGGTTGACCCTTTCGATCTTCAGGTTCTGTGAGCCACCAGATTGAACTTGACTGTGCCCTCTAATCGAAGTTTTTTCTGCCTCCTCATGCCATCGTGCCTTAAAACCCATTCCTGCTCGCGACGTTCTGCCGTTTCTGCAATACTTGAACGAGAGGCTGGAGACGAGCACACAGCTCTGTGTACTCGTTTTGCTTATAACTTCACATGGTCGCTTAGGCTGCCCAGCAATTGCACTAGTTTCCTCATTTATCCACTCTCCCACACTTCCAGAGAACTTTTGTTTTCTCTTATCAGACAGACCTTCAACATCTCTCTTCCAATCTCCCTCTGAGCTAATCTTTCTTTAGCAGAACTTGTTGATAATTCTTGAGCAAGAACCTTACATTGTTCCTTGAATATGGTTTTCAGTGTCTTTTTTCCATCCTACCACTCCACCAAAATAGTTTTTGTGAAGGTCAGCAATAGGCATCTATCGAAATGCAATGGCCATTTCTCAGTTTCTTCTTAACCCTTCAACCTCTTGAGTTTTGAATCACTTGGTTTCTGGGACACCACTCCTCCCTAGTTCTCTCCTTGTTTTATGGCTACTTCTTTTCAAAATACTTTGCTGGTATCTTTTCTTTCCTATATCTAAATATTGAAGTGTTTCTGGGTTCAGTCTTTAAATCTCTTTTCTTCGCTATTCTCTCATGCCTTTAAAAATCACCTATCCACTCATAATTAACAAGTTTATATCTCTAGCCAGCACTTCTTCCAAAAACCAGACTTTAAAAAAATCAACATCTGCACTTAGAATAGGCATCTCAAAACTCATAGGCAAAACTAAACTAATTTCCCCCCTTATCAATTTTGCAGTCTTTGCCAGTTCAGTAAATGACAATTTCTGCTCTTCCAGTTACTCAATAAAAAAAACCTTGCAGTTTCCCTTGACTTCTCTAATGCCCCACTCCATCAGCAGATTCTATCATTTCTACCTGGAAAATAAATGGAGACTACCACTCTTAAAAGAAGTCCTTGTAATATAGTAACCCACCTAAATGGCATTACTAACACCCTAAACATGGTAGTCACTCAAAACCCTTCAGTTTTTCCCATTTCATTCAGAGTAAAAGTTCATGTCATTACAGGGTCCCACAGGATCTCACCTTGGACTCTTCCCTTTGGCTGATTGTTCCACAACAATATCAGGCACATTATTTCCCACTTTAAGGCCTATGCATTTGTTGTTCTTTGGAATACTGCACTCCTAGATAGTGTCATGACTCATTTATTTCCTTCAGATGTCATCTTATCAGAAAGTCTCTCTAACCACCCCTCGTAAAATATAATGATACTTCTAATTCCTGGCATTTCCAGTTGCTCAACCTTCATTTAAACTTACCCATAAAACTTATCCCTACCTGGTATATAATATACTTGTTTATCACTGTGTCTTAACCCAAACTATGGTACTCCATGGGGCAAACATTTTTGTTTTGTTCGCTGCTATTGTCTTGGGTGAAGAAGGCACTCAATATTTGCTGACTGAACGAATGAATAATGTACTTCGGTATTATTGGTTACCGTGCATCCTGTCTGGTTTTTGTTTTTATTTGTAGGTATGGAAATCTCAAAGTACAATTAAGTTGAATTCATGAATTCTCTTGGGAATTTCTTAAATAATGACAAATTCATAAGCAATTACCTATTAAGGAAAGAATTAGGTGGGAGATGGAAAGTAGTAAACCTTTGCATTTTGAGATAGCCATATCATCCAGTTAAAGCAAAATTTCACAGACTTTAACGTTTACAACTATTGATTTGACCTAATATGTTATTTCTCATCTTCCTCCTTTTAAGACTTAATGATGTTCTCAGAAAGGATCTCATAAAACATGTACTTATCAATTTTCCACTTTCTCCAATTTTTCCTGTATTAGGTCTTTCCCATTAGCTTAACAGTCTTCCATTTTGGTAAAACAACCACTCTTTCTTCAATGCTTTTATCCCACTTCTCTGCCCAGTTCCTCTATTCTACTTACTTACATTTCATTCATTTTCTTTTGATTTTTTCCTAGAGTTTTCATGTTACCTACTTTTTCCTATTAGAGTCCTTACTATATTATCATACTTATTTTAATTCCCAATCTTGACAATTCAAAATTTCTGCCATATCTTAGTTTGCTCTAATGCTTGCTTTGTTTCTTCAGACTGTTTACCTTTGATATGCTTTGTAATTTTTTGTTGAAAGCTGAACATGTTGCATCAGGTAATATAAACTGAGGTAAGCTTTTAGTGTGAGGTTTTATGTTTGTCTGGCTAGGAATTAGGCTGTGTTTGCTGTAGCAGTAGATTTATGAGGCTTTGATTTCCTCTGGTGTCCTTGTTTTTGTCTCTTTTTTTAGGTTCCCCTAGAGACTCCTTCATGGAGTCTGAGCCTTGTAGTTCTTCCCATTTCAGTCCACTGTTATACAGGAGACCTGTTGGTGTGGTGGTAAGATGTTGGGAGGAGAGGAAGTGTTCTGTAATCCTGTAATTAGGTCTTAGTCTTTTAGTAGGACTTTGACCCTGGGCTGTGACCTTCATAAATGTTTCTCAGATTTTTTTCCTTGGGTGAAAGAAGTCTAGAGGGACTTGGAGTTGTGTACTTCTCTTCCCTCATGTTGGTTAGGCTCTGCCAAAATAGTTTTCCTTGAGAGTAGACCTTTATTTAAAAAAAATTTTTTTTCAAACATTCTGGGTACATTTTAGAATGGTCATGTCCTATCTCCCTGCTGGAATTATGAGGGCGTTTTTCTCTGATCATCTTCCTGAGAGCCTGATGGGTGTCAGGGTAGGCCTCTGTGAGGCTGGGCCCTCGGGAGTTTTCTTTTCTTTTTTTTTTTTTTTTCCTGCAAAGAACTTTTTTTTAATTAACATATAATGTATTATTTGCCCCTGGGTACATGTCTGTGAATCATCAAGCTTACACATTTCACAGCACTTACCATAGCACATACCCTCCCCAATGTCCATAACCCAGCCACCCTATTCCTACCCCCCTACCTGACTCCCAGGCACCCTCAGTTTGTTTCCTGAGTTTAGGAGTCTCATGATTTGTCTCCTTCCTGATCCCATCTTGTTTCATTTCCTGCCCCCACCCTCCCACGACCCCCTGCTCTGCCTCTCAAATTCTTCATATCAGAGAGATCATATGATAATTGTCTTTTTCTGACTGTTTTATTTCACTTAGCATAATACCCTCTGGTTCCATCCACATCGTTGCAAATGGCAAGATTTTGTTTCTCTTGATGGCTGCATAGTATTCCATTGTGTGTGTGTGTGTGTGTGTGTGTGTGTGTGTGTGTGTGTGTACCCCACATCTTCTTTATCCATTCATCTGTTGACGGACATCTAGGTTCTTTCCATAGTTTGGCTGTTGTGGACATTGTTGCTATAAACATTTGGGTGCACATGCCCCTTTGGATCACTACATTGTATTTTTAGGGTAAATACCCAGTAGTGTGATTGCTGGATTATAGGGTAGCTCTATTTTCAACTTCTTGAGGAACCTCCATACTGTTTTCCAGAATGGCTGTACCAGCTAGCATTCCCACCAGCAGTGTAGGAGGGTTCCCCTTTCTCCGCATCCTCACCAACATCTGTCGTTTCCTGACTTGTTAATTTTAGCCAGTCTGACTGGTGTGAGGTGGTATCTCACTGTGGTTTTGTTTTGTATTTCTCTGATGCTGAGTGATGTGGAGCACTTTTTCATGTGTCTGTTGGCCATTT
>CM053606.1:46734352-46759156 GCA_028646535.1 Procyon lotor | reverse complement strand
TTGTCTTTTGGTTTTGTTGACTGTTTCCTTTGCTGTGCAAGAGCTTTGGATCTTGATGAAGTCCCAATAGTTCATTTTTGCCCTTGCTTCCCTTGCCTTTGGAGATGTTTCTAGGAAGAAGTTGCTGCAGCTGAGGTTGAAGAGGTTGCTTCCTGTGCTCTCTTCAAGGATTTTGATGGAGTTCTGTCTCACCTTGAGGTCATTCATCCGTTTTGAGTCTATTTTGCGTGTGGTGTAAGGAAATGGTCCAGTTTCATTCTTCTGCATGTGGCTGTCCAATTTTCCCAACACGATTTGTTGAAGAGACTATCTTTTTTCCATTGGATATTCTTTCCTGCCTTGTCGAAGATTAGTTGACCATAGAGTTGGGGGTCCATTTTTGGGCTCTCCATTCTGTTCCATTGATCTGTGAGTCTGTTTTTGTGCCAGTACCTCAGGAGTTTTCATTTTTCAAATTAGTTTACACTCAGTCTCCAGCAATTAGTCAATTACCCTTTAAGTTTTCCTACCATTCCCTGGTCCCAGTAAGTTGTGATTCTCTGTTTTCTCCTGCTTGACCAACTTTCTAGCCAGTGGTTTGTTTGTAAACTGATCTGATGGATCTAAAAAGACCTGTTGCTTTTCAGTTTGCTAAGCCTTTTTCTTGTGATAAATATTAGATTAGTGACTTTTGTGGTCTTTACATGTTGGACCAGAAATATCTATGTTCATTCTTTAACCCTTGCAGTCTCTTGTCTCTGTTTCTGTACAGAAACTATTCAAAGGTCAATAATGAGTGACCGAAAGATTTCAAAAGTCACCAAATTCAATGGGCTTTCTTAACTTTTCTACCTCTGCAGCTTTTGACAATACTGATCTTTTCTTCCTTAACCCTGAATTTTACTGGTTCACTTGTTACTGGTTTAAATGCCTCTTTTCTGATTTCTTTTCTATCTCCAGTTTCTTCCTTTAGCTCTATTACCTTCTCTTTGTGCCTTTAGGTTTTTATTTGGGGACTCTGTTAATTTATTTTCATCTCCATGCAAAAATTTTCAAATCTGAATCCCCAGCTCTCACTTCTGTTCTTTGAAATTCACTTTACTCTTGCATATTCAACTGCCGCCAGACAGCTCCACCAAGATATCACTGATACCTAATATGAACATATCTACAATTTAACGTCTTACTTCTATCTTTAATTAGAAGTAAAGACTAATTTAATCATCACCTTAACTCCATGAGATACATATTATTATTAACTTTAATATACAAATAGATTAATAGCCTATGAATTATTGGGTGAGTTTGAGCATTTAAAGTGACCTTTGAGTTTAAGCTTTCCTACTTGTAAAATATGACTTTTAAGTATCTTACAAGTTATAAGAATTGAATTGGAAAATATAGGTGGAAGTTCTTTGAAATTTAAGGTTTAAGTGGCATTGTTATTATCTGTTACCAAGTCCTGTCAGTTCTGTATCTGTTATCTTTTAAGGGTACTTGAGATATGGTTTATAGACATGAAAATGACTATTATAAGGGAAGAAGCTTTTTTAAACACTCATGGATCCATAAAACAGGTGGCATGGCATGCCACACTACATAGGAGGCCACCTGGGAAAGCACAAGGGCCAGTCAGGAGGTAGAACAAGCAGGAGGAAAACATGGGCAAGAACCTTAATTGTGAGGGCTCCTGTGTGGCTCAGTGGGCTAAGCCTCTGCCTTCAGCTCAGGTCATGATCTCAGGGTCCTGGGATTGAGCCCCGCATAGGGCTCTGCTCAGCAGGGAGCCTGCTTCCCCTTCTCCCTCTGCCTACTTGTAATCTCTTTCCCTCTGTCAAATAAATAAAATCTTAAAAAAAAAAGCAAAAAAAAAAAAAAAAACCGCCTTAATGTTGGTTTCTGTGGGAGGAACAGACAAAGCAGAATAAGCAGGTTTAGAATTGGCTCATTTGGGTAATTTCAAAAGCTCTGGTCTAAAGACTGTCTCTAAGTTGTCTGGTTCCTGTTCCAGGGGTGATTAGGGCAGGTGGATAGTGGCTCAGAAAGTGAGATCTCTGAGAGAGCCCAATAAAAGGAGTTGGATAAAAGGAGTTGCTTAAGGATTTAGGCTCTGGGTTGGTTGGTTTGCATATGAAAGGGTGCTGGCGGCTGAGTCCCTTACTTTGTGTAGGAATTGATTAGCCTTTGGAGGGCAGTCCCTCCAGGGTCAGCAAGTTCTTTGATGTCAAAGCATCAAAATGCAAAAAAATAGACATGCTGAACACAGGTGTATCTTGTATTTGTTTTATTTCTACATCTGCCACCCCACATTAAGCCTTGATTACTTCTCATCAGGACTATTCCGATAGCATCTAATTAATGGTCTTCTAGTATGTTTCTGCATACAGCTAATTTTTCTGAAGCATAGTTCAGGTCACTTTACTCTTGCTTCTTTTGAGGCGAATAAAATTTTGTACTTCTATTATAATCATGTACATGTTTATATGTACATTTAATATATATTTATGTATATTTGTATGTACATTTAATCTCTTTCATTAGACTATGAACTCCTTAGGGCTTATATCTGATTTCATGTTGTATCCCCACCAGTGTGTAGCACAGGGCCTTATGTACAATAAGTGTTTTATAAATAACTTGAATGAATGGAAGAAATTTATTTGGTTTACATTGAAATTACCGTCATCTCACCAAAATAAGAAGGGGCTAATGCAGAAAATTTCACAAGCCACACCTAATTTTCATCTTGTGATTATTTCATAGTGAGATTTCTTTGTGTATAACATGTTTTTCATGTCATTTGCCCCTGTTTTCATGGAAGTGATTATCAGGAGTTCTTTATATAGGTACCAATTGAATACCTTATATCTTGAAGTTATTGCCCTAGATAATGAAGATAGGTTATCCTAAATTAGGTCCCTGCTGTGGGAAACTCAAGAATGTACATACAGCTCTACATGACCACTTGTATAATGACTCTGTTTTCAGGTGTAGTTTTCAAAGTGGTTATCTCCTGAAACCTCAAAGTGGTTACCTTCTCTGATTTGCCTCTTTTGAAAACATATTTTCTACTATAGTTAGAGAAGTACCATAAATTTCTCACATAATTTGCTACAGGCACTTCTTTCAATTTCTTTCAAAAAGTGGTCTGTATTTTCTGATTTCCTACTCTCAAACAGAGTGCTAAAAGCTAGAGCTGTACGTGGGCATGAAAAGCATGGTTCCTTCCCATAAAACTTACAGTGCAAAGATGTGGGCGAGTTCACTGATAATGCTCCCTCATGAGATCTCAGTAACTACCTAATTGATAAATGTAACATCATTCACTAATTCATTTCTATTTGGGTCCTATAGAAAGTAAAAAAGGAAGAACTGGTTTATGCATAAATGTATTTCATTATGCATCTATTCAGTTTGCGATGTCTTATGGAAGTTCAGCTAGAGCCACCCAGTAGGCTGGTAAAACTCTGAGTATGAAGATTGCATGTTTTGAGTTAGATGTAATGATTTGGGGATTGTTTATTCAACAAATATTCATTAAACAGCTACTATGTGTTTAGTGTTATTGTAGGCACTGTGGATACAGCAGGGAACAAAACAGCCCCAAATCCTTACCCTCATGGAACTTAAATTCTAGATGGGAGAGAGATAATTAATTCATAAGATATTTAAGTAAAAGATGCATTACATTTATTAGTAAGTCCTAATGAGAAATGTAAAGCAAGGGCTTATGAAATATTTGAGAGGAGTATTTGACATTTTAGATAGGGGAGCCAGGGAAGGCCACACTAAGAAGGTGGTTTTATGTAAAGACCTGAAGAAAGGATGGTAAACATGTACATTTATTGGGAAGAGCATTTCAGGCAAAGGGAACAGCAAGGGCAAACTCTACGATAGGGAAATATACCTGGTAATATCAAAGATGTCAGTGTGACAAGAGTAAAGTATACAAGGGAAAGAGTCTTGAACATGAAGTCAGAGATCTAACAATGCATGTAGAACTTTTTTTTTAATGTCTTATTTATTTATTTATTTGACAGAGACAGCGAGAGAGGGAACACAAGCAGGAGGAGTGGGAGAGGGAGAAGCAAGCTTCCTGCCAAGCAGGAAGCCCAATGTGGGGCCTGATCCCAGGACCCTGGAATCATGACCTGAGCTGAAGGCAGATGCTTAAGGACTGAGTCACCCAGGCTCCCGCATGTAGAACTTCCTAGGTCATAGTGAAGACTTAGGCTTTTACGATGAATGAGGTCGTAAACAAATGGAGGCTTTTAAGCAGAGCAGGGATATGATCTAACTTGTGTTTTAGAGGATCACTCTTGGCTGCCATGTGAAGAATAGATTTCAGGGGATTGAGGTTAAGCAAGAAGAGCTAGAAGCCTGCTGCAATAATCCAAGGGAAATAGAACAGTTATTTGCACCAGGAAGGTGGCAACAAGGGTGATAACAAAATGGTTGGATTCAGGATAGATTTTGAAGTTTTCTCACCCAAGCAACTGAAAGAATAGCATTACCTTTAACAACAATGGGGGAAGACTGCAAGAGGAGTAGGTTTCCTGAACAAGGTAAGGGGGAGATTGTCAGGAGCTCAGTTTTGGACATGTTGATTTTGAGTCAGAGATGTCAAGTAGTCAGGTGGGAATATGGGTCTAGGGTTCAAAGGAAAGATATAGTTAGAGATATATATTTGGGAGTCATATTATCATGTGGATGGTACTTAAATCATGGACTCATTGGATGAATTCACCTAGGCTGTGAATGTAGACAGATATAGGAAGAAGTCCCAAGGAGGAACACTGCAGAAAAAGTAGGAGTAAACCAGGTAAGGAAAGTGTCCTATAATCTAAGTTTAAAAAAAAAAAAAAAGTCAAAGAAAAAAGAAGGAGCAGCTGGGTAAATTCTGCTGATAAATAAGATGAGAACATTGGCAATCAGTATCATAGAGATGACTGGACCTTGGTAAGAATTCTTTCGGTGGAATGATAAGGGCTAAAACTTGACTGGATCAGGTTTAAGAGAGTATATACAGAGGGAAATTAGAAATGATAAGTACAGACAGTTCTTTCAAAGGAGTTGCTATAGTTAAAGGAAAGATGAATGAATGGTAGCTGGAGAGGTAGACAGAATCAAGAGAAATTCTTTAAGATAGAAGAAATAATAGCAAGCATGTTTACCTGCTAAAAGGAATAAATGCAGTAGAACAAGAAAAGCACGAGAGAATTACTAGAGCAATGTCCTTAAATAGGTAGAAAGGAACTGAATCTAGTACACGAGTAGAGGAATTGACCTAAGCTGGAATCATAAGTAATTTATCCAGAGTAATGAAAGAGAAATAGAGGATGGTAGGTATAGATATAATCAGGTGCATAATTGTGGCAGTAGGAATATTTGAAAGTTACTTGATTGGCTCAGTTTTCTCATTTAATCAGCTGAAAGTAAAGATGGGAGTATATGTTGATATTTGAGAAGAAAGAAGAGTAGAAGGCAGAGTAAAAAGTGAGCCAAGAAAATATAGTATGATTGCTGGCACATTAAAGACACTTTAACAATCCATAATTTAAAGTGGGACCTGGCATCATGGTGGGATGTTTTTTCTCCAGCTCCATTTAGCCGTACGGGTTGAATTAAAATATAGTATATTAATAGAAAACTTGAAGTATAGTACGGTCAACAGATCAGGAGATGATTGGCATTGAAAAAAAAAGTCTAAAAAAAGAAGTCTCTTACTCATAGTTTCCAAGAGGAGAGGGCAAGCAATGCCACAAGGGGCTCCATGGGGAAGCACTGGGGTCAACCATCAGGCAGAGGGAAAGGGAGGAACCGTGGGCCTTTCTTTTTTGTGGTTTTGGTGGGAAGGTACAGGTGAGGCATGGCAAGCAGGCTTAAGATTGGCTAGTTTGAATAATTTCAGTGGGTTCTGGAACATAGGAGCCATCCTTATTTGTCTGGTTCCTGGTATAGGGTGATGAGGGAAGGTATATAGTGGGCCAGAGTGTGAGGGCCTGACAAGGGAGGCAGTTGGGGATAGACTGGTTTGCAATGGGAAATTGTGCCCCTGGGAGGGGAGGCGGTGTTAAGGGAGGCAGGAAACCAATGTGCAATGAGTTGAGCATATCAGTTTGTCCAGAGCAAGACATGTTGAGCCTAAACATGTGTGGCAAATGGTAAAGCACCAAGATTACAGAAGATAGAAATGTGGTTAATATACGGGTGTAGGCTCAAAGTAAGAAGATAAATGAAATTGATCAAAGTTTTGGTGTTGTCAGCAAGTACAGTGAATTTAAAATAGGAAGAGGAGGTCGAGAGTGTAAATAAGGATTATAATACAGGCATGCCTCATTTTATTGCACTTCTCTTCATGGCACTTTATTGACACTGTGTTTTTTACAAATTGAAAGTTTGTGGCAACCCTGTGCCCAGCTAGTCTATTGGCACCATTTTTCAAACATTTGCTCACTTTGTGGCTAATTTTGGTAATTCTTGCAATATTTAAAATGTTTGTATTATTATATTTGTCATAGTGGACTGTGATCAGTGATTATGACTCACTGAAAGCTCAGATGATGGTTAGCATTTTTTAGCAATAAAGGATTTTCTAATTAAGGTTGTACATTGTGGTTTTAGACATAATGCTATTGCACATTTAATAGAATACAGTATAGTGTAAACACAATTTTGTATGCACTGGGAAACCCAAAAATTCATTTACTCACTTTTCGTGATATTTGCTTTATTGTGGTAGCCTAGAACTGAACTTGCAATATCTCCAAGGTATGCCTAATTAACTATGGATTATATTTATTAACCTTATGCTAAGGAGAAAAGAGATTGCATGAGAGAGGTAGGTGAAGCAGTAAAACATGATAGAATCAAGACCTTGAGGATGATAATGGAGTTGAAGGGAATTGAATAGAATTGTTTGAAATTGGGTATTAAGAGGGTGTAGGGGCTCCCAGGTAGCTCAATCAGTTAAGCATCCGACTCTTGATTTCGGCTCAGGTCATGATCTCAGGGTTGTGAGACTGAGCCCTGTGTCAGGCTCTGTGCTGATCATGGAACCTCTTAAGATTCTCTCTCTCCCTCTCCCTTTGCCCCTTCCTCCCTCCCCACAGGAGCTTGCATGGGTTCTCTCTCTCTTTCTCTCTTTCTTTCTTTCTTTCTCTTATGTATGTGAGAAAGGTTCGAGTTGCCAAGAAGCCATAGTATTAGAAGGATTACCTTCATGGATATTGAAATATTCAGGAATTATGCCAGAAGTAGTATTTGAGAGAGAGAGAGTGTGTCAGTAATTTAGGATATAAAATCTTCAGGGAATGGGAGAAAGAAGGTGGTGGTGATTATGATAGACTGCCATAAGGAACTGGAAAATAAGTAGTCATTGACACCATGAATTTTGTTACACTTACTCAGGGAGGGATAGTGTATGTTGTATGTGTGGAGAGAGAGAGAAAGAATAAACCAATAACTGAGGTTTGGGCCCAAGTGTAATCTTCAAAAGAGGAAACTAATAAAGGAAAAATCGAATGGGAAGACTAGCTTTTGTAAGGATAGGTGGGCAAAAGGTCAAGGCAAGAGAAAATACAAGTTAAAGGTAATGGTAAGAGAGTGATACAATTGATGAATTGTGGATTCTAGATTAAATAGAGAAAGAAGAGAAACCTAAAAGGTATTAATTAGTAGAAAATTGAAGGATCAGGTGGCAGAGGTCCCAAAGAAGTTGAAGAATAAGAGATGGTGGTGTCACAGAAGAGGAAAGGGTCAACTGTCAGATGCTACAAAGATAAGTACTGAAAAGAGTCCCTTAGATTTGACAAGTTAAAGAACTAGGTGATCTTAGGGAAAGTAATCTCTATGCAGGAAAGGGAAGGTAGAACTAGGCTGTAGTGAATTATGGAGCAAATAAGAGGAATAAGGAAGTAGTAATATTGACTAATATTTAAAGAGTTGGGCTATGAAAGGAAGGGTAGATAAAGTAACACACAGAGGAAAATATAACTAAAGGACGGATTTTTAAGTTGAAGGGATAACTGGAGCATAATTATATGCTTGAGGAGAAAAGATGGGAAATAATATGTAGCAGATAGGGAACTATTGATGGACAGAAGTCTTTAAGAAAGTAGTACTGAACAGGTTTCAGAGCACGAGTAGAAAGATTAGCCTTAGGAATGGCAACTCATTTACTGAAAGAAGAAAGATAAATTTAGATGAGTTTGTAGGATTTAGATGTAGATTTCAGATGAGTTTATAGAAAAATATAATGATAATGGAGAAATAATTTAAGGAATTTTTACTTGATTGATCTTATTTTCTTAAGAGATGTTGAAGATAAAGTCATTTAGACATTGAAGGAGGGAGGAGAGAGTAAAATACTTTCAAGGAAGATGAGTTTGAAATGCCACATGAATGGACAACAATGGAGTGGACAACAGGAACAAAGAGTCAAGCAGTAATAAATGCTATGAAGAGAAATAAAATATGAAAAGTGGTTTGATAGTTGTCAAATATATAAAATGTTTCTTTGGAAACGGATTTCCTTTTTATAATCTAAGGGAAGATCATCCTTGTTTTATAGAAATCCATAGTATGATCAGAATACTAGAACAAAGGAATGATAATGTAGGTTTTTGTGTTAAGGAATTTGTAGAGTATACAAAAATAAAATCATATTTTTTTCTCCAGAATGCAAATTTTATCTTTTCTTATTAAAATTATTATGTAATAGTTTAGACAGGAACACAATATTCTTTCCAGGTTTTATTACTCATGCTTCATTCTGCCTATATAGCTATACTGTACACTGATTTATGCTTACTATGTGCCAGGGACTTCCTAACCATAATGTACAAATTAATCCATTTAATCCTCATAATAACCTATGAATAGGTCACTATTTAATATCCTCATCTTACAAATAAGGAAACTAAGACCCAGAGAAATCAGTGTACACTTTGGATTGGACTGCCTGATTTCAAATTTCAACTCTAGGAGGAATATTTCCCTCCTGTGCCTCTGTGATTTTATATAAAATCCTTGTAAGTCTCTTAAGGGTTACAAGGAAAAAGTGACACAATTCATGTAAACATTCTAGAACTCTGCTTACACATGGTGAGCTCTCAAGTAGCTATTATTATTTCTTGTCTTTATGTTCAGATTGTTTCCATGTTTCTAAATGAAAGTCTGCTTTTTTGTTGTTGGTTAGTTTTCCTTCAGTCATGGATCCTTTGTATTATGTTTTCTTTTCCTGGTATAGGAGCATTGACCCTCAGCCAAAGAAATCTATTAGTTTTACTAACACAGTAAAAGGAGGCCAAACAAAAGGATATGTTGGTGCAACCCAAAGCAGAATGGCAATGTCAAAAACCTTGGTAGTTCTACCTGAAATGAAAACAGAAAAAATGAATATTTCCACCCCAAGGACAGGCATACAGGTAATATTCTTTAGAATTCTGAGTTTATTTGAAAATGGCACCATAAAGAACTTGACTGAAATGTTAAAGATAGAAAATATACTGCTTTGAAATAACCAACTCACTTCTAATATCGATATATTGATTTTGTTAGAGTCTTTACCACATAACATATCTTACAGCACAATATTGGCTGTTGGCTCCTATAATCCATTACTAGTAATGAGACCATTAGAGTGGAGTGAAGAAAGTCTGCTCGTGACCTTAAGAACTAGTTGATTATGGTAGTAATAATAGCTAACCTAGCTATAATATATTTAGTAAAGCTAACATCCATTCTCCTTTGCAATGTACTCTAGAAAATATCATTGTCACTTAAAAATATTTCATTCTTGTCTGATCTTTTATGATTTGAAAAGTAAAAGTACCATTTAAGATATTTTCTTTGGGGGTGCTGGGGCTCCTAGCTGGCTCAGTCAGTAAAGCACATGACTCTTAATCTCAGGGTCATGCGTTCAAGCCCCATGTTAGGTGTGGAGCCTACTTAAAATAAAAAATAAAAATGATTAAAAATTAATGAAAAAATAAAATATGTTTTATATTAATTCATATGGAATATTAAGAGACTCCAAATAGTCAAAACAATCTGGGAAAAGAACCAAATGTCTCACATGTCCTGATTTCAAAACTTACTATGAAGATGTAGTAATCAATAAAGTGCACTACTAGCATACAGACAGATATATGGACTAATGGAATAGCACAGAAGGCCCAGAAATAACCCCTTACATATAAGTTCAAATGATTTTCAACAAGGATGCCAATTCTATGCAATAGGGAAAGGACAGTCTTTTCAACAAAGGTGTTGGAAAACTGGATATCTACATGCAAAAGAATGATGTAAGGCCCTTATATACAAAAATAACCCCAAATGTATCAAGTTCTTACAGCTAAAACTGTAAAACTCTTAGAAGAGGGGTGCCTGGTTGGCTCAGTTGGTTAAGTGTCCAACTCTTGGTTTTGGCTCAAGTCATGATCTCAGGGTCCTGGGAAAGAGGGCCAAGTCTGGCTCTATGCTTAGCCTTGAACCGTTTATCCCTCTCCCTCCCCTTCTGCCCTTTGCTCTTTTTTTTTTTTTTTTTTATTGTGTTATGCTAGTCACCATCCAGTACATCATTAGTTTTTGATGTAGTGTTCCATGATTCATTGTTTGCATGTAACACCCAGTGCTCTATGCAATCTGTACCCTCCTTAATACCCATTACCAGACTCACCCATTGCCCCACCCATCTCCCTTCTAAATCCCACAGTTTGTTTCCTGACATAGAACTAAAGAGACCATGATTAAAGAAGTAAAAAGAGGGGTGCCTGGGTGCTCAGTGGGTTAAAGCCTCTGCCTTCAGCTCAGGTCATGATCTCAGGGTCCTGCGATCGAGCCCCACATCAGGCTCTCTGCTCAGCAGGGAGCCTGCTTCCCCTTCTCTCTCTGCCTGCCTCTCTACCTACTTGTGATCTCTCTCTTCTCTGTCAAATAAATAAATAAAATCTTTAAAAAAAAAATAAGTAAAAAGAGGTATGATGACTGTCACACCCAATTCAGAAAATATCAATAAAGAGGCTCAACATCACTGATCAGAGAAATACAAATCAAAGCTACAATGAGATATCACCTCACACCTGTCGGAATGGTTAAAATCAACAATATAAGGAACAACTATTGTTGGCAAGGATGTGGAGAAGGGCAATCCTCTTGTACTGTTGGAAATGCAAACTGGTGCAGCCACCCTGGAAAACAGTATGGAGCTTCCTCAAAAGTTAAAAATAGAGCTACCTTACAATCCAGCAATTGCACTACTAGGTATTTATCCAAAGAATAGAAAAATACTAATTAGAAGGGATACATGCACCCTGATGTTTATAGCAGCATTATCTACAATAGCTAAATTATAGAGACAGCCCAAGTGTCTATCCACTGTTGAATGCATAAAGATACATAGATTATATATATATATATATATATATATATATATATATATATATAGTGGAATATTTCTCAGCCATAAGAATAGTGAAATCTAGCCATTTGCAACAACATGAATAGAGCTACAGAGTGGGACAGTTTCTTGGGTATCCTACTCTTGATTTTGACTCAGGTCATGGTCTATCTAATCCTAAGGTCTGCTTAGGATTCTCTTCTCCCTCTGCCCCTCCCCCATGCTCTCTCTCTCTAAAACAAATGAATAAAATTATTTTTTTAAATATTTTATTTATTTATTTGACAGAGATCACATTTAGGCAGAGAGGCAGGCAGAGAGGGGGGTGGGGAGATGCAGGCTCCCTGCTGAGCAGAGAGCCCGATGCGGGGCTCGATCCCAGGACCCTGAGATCATGACCTGAGCCGAAGGTAGAGGCTTTAACCCACTGAGCCACCCAGGCACCCCACAAATGAATAAAATCTTAAAAAAACCCACAAAAACAGTTCTCATCATAACAAAAAAATAATTTTGTAACTATGTGAGGTGATGGATTTTAATTTATTTTTGTAAAAGATTTGTTATTTATTTTAGAGAGAGAGAGAGAGAGCAAGTGAGTGGGAGAGGGGCAGAGAGAAACTCCCTAAGCAGATTCCCTGCTGGGCACCAAGCCCCATATGGGACTCAATCTCATAACCCATGACATCATGATATGAGCCAAAACCAAGAGTTGGATGCCCAACTGACTGAGCCCCTCAGGTGCCCCTGAAGTGATATTTTATATAAACTTATTATTGTAATCATTTTATAATATATACATTTATCAAATCATGTTGTACACCTAAAATGGATACAATCTTATTATGTGTCAGTTTTATCTCAATTAAAATTAAAATGCAGTTTCTGGGTTGCACCAAAAAAAGTTATAAAAAAGAACTAAATGGAAATTCTGGAGTTGAAAAGCACAGCAATGAAAACTTTAAACATTCACTAGAGGAGCTAAGTCAGATTTAACTGACAGAAGGAAAAATTAGCCAACTTGAGAATAGATCTATAGAGATTATGCAAACCAAAAACAATGTAGAAAAAAAGAATGAAGAAAATGAATGGATCCTCAGAAAGGGTGATACCAACCAAAAGCAACAGGATACAGATTCTTCTCAAGTACACCCCGAACATTTTCCTAACATAGCTCATATGTTAGGCCACAAAATGTGTCTTAATTAATTGAAGAGAATTGAAACCATATCAAGCATCTTTTCTAGCCACAATGTTAGGAAACTAGACATTAATAACACAAGGAAAACTGGAAAGTACAAAAATATGTGACAATTAAACAGTGTGCTACTGAATAACTAATGGGTCAAAGAAGAAATCAAAAGAGAAATCAAAAAATACCTTGAGACAGATGAAAGTGGAAATATACCAAAATTTGTAAGATCCAGCAAAAGCAGTTCTAAAAGGGAAGAAACAAAAAGTCGCAACTTAATTTTACAACTCAAAGGACTAGAAAAAGAACAAATGAAACCCAAAGCTAGTGGAAGGAAAGAAATAACAGATTAGAACACAAACAAATGAAATAGGGATCGAAAAGGTAATAGGGAAGATCAATGAAACTAACAGCTGATTCTTTGAAAAGATAAACAAAATTGACAAATCTTTAACTATATTCACCAAGAAAAAAAAAGAGGGAATTCAAATAAAATTGGGTTCAAATAAATAAAATCAGAAACAAAAGAAATGTTACAATCAATACAGTTTTCTAGGACCTATTATTCAGGAAACCCCTCTTTGTTTTTTAGTTATTTCATTTTAAATAACTATTTCCACAGGTAATTAATGCACTTGGAGTTGATGTTACTCCCCGACCTCTTTACCATCCAGACCCACATATGGGTACAGCAAAGCCAAATAAACTATTGACATCACAAGAAGGGTCATATGGATCAGAATATATATCCTCCTATAGCCTGTATCAGAATACAATAAATCCCAGTATGTTAGGGCAGTTTACAAGGTAAGAGTATACTATTCTATTGTTCTTTTTTATGTCATATGTACTGTCTTTTCATTTAAATTGTATATATCTAACTGAAAGGTCAGTTGTCTTCGGACTCCCAACTCCACTGTGCATTAGTGTGCCATCTTTATATTCCCCTCATGTTTTACTTAGATGTAGAGCTTTCCATGACTTAAGAGTTCCCTGACACACCAAAACATTTGTGAGCAATATTTGCAGGTTTTACTCAAGATTTCCTGAGGAACCAAAAGGTGGGGCTAGCATCACATACCCACGGACATACTTCTTCAGTTTCTTTTATGTTGCAATTTATGGGAAGAAGCTTTCCATCTCCCTGACCCCCAACTCCATTCTTCCATGCAAATCCCTGTTCTAGCGTCTGATTTCTCTTCTGTTTCATATTTTTTTGTAAATGAAATGTGCACATATTATGTAGACACTTACGTTACTGAAATTTTATTAATGCCTACAGTGAAGAAGTTCTGAGTCTTTGCAATAATAAAACAGGATGTCCTAAAATAATTAAAGATTATGGGGAAAATTGGAGTGTGAAATTTTCAATCTGACAAAAGTTCCAGATGTTAACTAAGCAAAAAATTTGAAGAGAAAGTATTCTGTTGGAAAATACGCTGTTGGAAAATATGCTGTCTGCCTCCAAATTTGCATAGAGTAGTCATAGGAGTTCTCTACAAAACAAAGAATATTCCAATAAACTGAACCTATCCTTTTGGAGGACAGTTGGACTTACAAATAGAAAGGGAAAAAAGGTATATAATATCATGAAGTAATATTAAGTTCATATGTTTAAAGAAATTATTTTTGTATTCTTCAATTTATTGATTTCCCAACCAGTATATAGATTTTCTTTTAATTAAATCTTGAGAGGACCTTTATAAAATTGAATAAATCACATTTAAGGTGGGATTTGAATGACAAGCAAAAAATTTGAAGGGCCAAGGCTCTAAAATAAGAGAGCACCACAAGATTAAGGAAAAGTGGGGCAGGGGAAGAGTGATAATGAAAATGGAGAGACTGGATAGGTAGACTGTATTCTAGCTTTTTATTCTAAATATATTAGGAATCCATCGGAGGACTTTAGACATAGGTTTGACATGTTTACTCTCTAAAATATATTTATGACTTTTTATTTAAGGAACACTACAAACCAACTCTGTTTAAAGAAGTAGTCTCTTTTTATCAATGTTTCTTACATGATTCTAATATATTTGACTTCTCAATATAATGTTTTATTTATATATTTAATTACCCATAAGAACATCTAAATAAATGAGTAATGTCGTTTTTCATTATTAAAGGTCAGTTTTAGGAAGTAGTTCAGTTTCTAAATCAAGTGTATCTACTACTGATTCAATAGCAGAAGACCTGGAAGAACCATCCTATAAACGGGAAAAACTGACTAGTTTTACAGGTAATGAAAATACCATTATTTTTTTCAGTAACAGCCCATTATCTCCTTAGCAAATATGCTTATTATTTATCAGGTACTTGAGATAAAATAACTATGGTAATGACTCCCAAAGGCTGGCCTGATGAGTAGCTATGCGAGAATTACCAAGGTATAGTGGTAAAGTTCCCCGGGGTGACTCTGTGGCACCACCCAGCTTCAGCAATGACAGACCCTCTTTTAGAAGTGCTCTGCTTTTAACTCAGGAGGCAAGTCCTTCTGGTACATAGTGATCAGTGTCCTAAAAGGACATACGCACAATGTACTGGGAGCACTTTGAAAGTGAAGATTAACATCTTTGAGGCGGGGGGAAAAAAGAATTCATAGAGAACATTACAGACTTTTGAATTGGATTTTTAAAGATGATTGGTAATTTGTCAGGAGAACAAATAGGAGTGGGTCCTTCCAGGCAGAGCATAAAACATGAGGTAAAGAATTATGAAAATGAAGATAAAAGAATGATAAAATAATGGATGATCCAAAGTGCTGGAAGAAATGGGTACCGACCTGAGGAACATTTGCCTTGGACTGTGATAAGGGTGTCTCTTCCTCTGAGATGATAATGAAGCATTGATGAAAGTATTCATAAGGTTGGAATAGGTATTCATAAAAGTGCTTGAGAGAGTCTTTGGTGTTAAGATAGGTGACAGCAATGCTCTGAGAAGAAAGAGAGTACCCAACGACCATTAGCTTCAACAATCACCTATTTTTCTCACATTAAGAGAACTTAAAAGGTCAATAGCTTTTGAATTTGATTTTGTGTCTTGACTATCAGACTCCGGATTGGCAGCTCTGCTATTCTCTTTCCTTAAAACTTCTCTTTTTACTTTTTGCTTCTTGCTTTCTGCTCCATGGTCTCAAAACGTCTGACCTGGCTGTGGGTATACGTTAGAGGCAGAAAGAAGGAGAAAGGCAGTAGCTTCAGTCATATCACCCTTATCTATCAGGAAAGTAAAAGTTTCCCCAGGAGCCTTCTTCTTTCCTGTATATTTCTGCTGTTCTCTCATTGGCCAAAGCTCTGTCACAGGGTTACCTCTAGCTTCAAGAGAGGCCAGGAAAGCTAAAGACTGGGCTTTCTTAATGAAAAGAGCAAGGGAAGGGAGAAAGCCTTAGCAATGAAAACTTAGGCAATCAGTAGTGTCTGCAGCAGCAGAGAAGATCATCCTCTCAGAGGGAGATGCGGGAGGATTTGATTAGTATCATAATCTCCCCCAGCGTCAGAGGGATTGGATATATCCCACAACATGATCTGTCCTTTGACCACATAAAGCCACCTGCAGTGCATGATCCATCATGATATTTTGGTAAAATGAAAATTAAAAATAGCAATTAGTAAATGATTTTTATTAAGTCATGTGTTTTAGATTTACGAGTTGTGAGGGCAACACCTGAAAAAACTGTAACAAAAGAAGACCTCCAAAAGACCATAGAGATAACACTCACAGAGACAGAAACACTGAGGTTTTTTAACCTACCAACAGTCATGGTTTCTGTGGAATCTGAAGACGCTGGGAAGGTCATGTACGTATGGCTCAATTGTCTATTTGCTTCTGTAATTTAAATGCTAAGTCAGAGGTTCCTACCCTTGTTTCTGTTTTTGGGGATTCCTGGATAAATAGTGGTGGCATGTGTGCTTGGTGAAATTATATGTAAAGTTATATATGTGCCCTATGAAGTGATATGTAAAGTATTTATGTTGTATGTACTTCTTTCCTGGAGGAAGAACCCATAGAGTTACCTTATTCTTTAAAAAGGAGGATAAACTACTAAGTTAAATAATAAAAGAAATAAAAGAAGCTTCCAAGTTTCAATATAGATTTTAATGATTTTTTCTTTTATGCTTATATAAATTATATCCAGTTTAAAAAGAAAGAACTGACATTTTTATATTAAAAACTTAAGAAGGAAAATATAGAATGGGAAAATAACTGAACTTACTGTATTAGAGCAGATTTTCCATTTCTCCTTATTAATTAATTTAAATAGGTCTTTAGTTTTTTCTTTGTGTATTTTGAGGTTTTATTGTTAAACACATACACATGAAGGATTGCTATGCCTTTTTGGGAGAATTGACCTTTTTTATCATTATGTAATGCCCCTCTTTATCGCTGATATTTTGCCTTGCTCTGAAGTCTGCTCTGTCTGAAACTAATTTAGCTACTACAAATAGATTATTGATAGTTATTTAGATTATTTAGATTCAAATATAATTTGATTATGATTAATAGTACTAAAATATCCATCATTAAAATATTTTTAGGGCATTATTCTTATCCAAACATAAAATGACCTAGAACTTTTTTGGACTACAAAATATAGTACAGATAGATCCTGAATAGCATACCTTGAAACTCATAAGACATTAGGGAAAGCTCTTAACACCAAAAAAAGGAAAGGAAAGAATAACAAATGGATAAATAAATGATCTGAAATCGGAGAGGGAGAGGTGCTAGAAGCAAATGTTAAAATTAGCACATGGATCTAGAGTCTATTAAGTCTTTGGTCCCCCACAAATTGAGATAACTGAAAGAGATATTTTTGTATTAATCAAAGACCCTTAAAAGGATTTTAGTTATCTCAAGTTATCCTAGTCTCATAGCTGCTATCATAGCGAACATGAATTTTCTCTGGGGAAAATCATATCTCATTCAGGCTCTTAAGATTCCCTCAGATTGAGTTTGGTAAAAATATGCCAAACCAATAAAGAAGCCATTATGAATGAGAATTAAAAGAAATAACAAACCCTAGATTTACATCGTGAGATCTGTAGGTAATGAGATTTTAGTAGGGCTATATTATGAGATATAGAATATAAAATATATGTGAAATATTTAAATGAAAGATAAAGTTAACACCTCACTGACATTAAGAAACTATCCAAATGATAGTTGGAGATAAAAGTGTGATATAAAGTATGAGAGAGAAGATAAAGACATCAACAATAGAACAAAGGTCCAACATGCATCAGGTTAGTTTCAAAAAGTCAAAATAGGAAGAGTGGAGGAGAGGAACTAATGAAAAAGAGTAAGTAAGGACTTTCCCAAGCTCTTAAAAGACGCCATGTCACAGAAACAGAAATAAATAAATAAATAAATAAATAAATAAATAAATAAATTCCACAAAAAAAAGAAGTGGACTCAGTGCATTATACTGATACTCGAGGATATCAAACATTAAAAGATTTTAAAAACAAAAGAAAAAAAGAAAGAAAAAGGATATCATCCACAGAGAAACAATTAAACCAACAGCATTATTGGGGACAAAGAAGTTCACTTCATAATGACAGGAAAGTAAAAATAATTCTAATCTTGAATATTCCTAATAAAATAACCTCAACATATATGAAGCAAAATTAAAAACTTGATAAGTATCTTATTAAAGTAAAAGATTTAAACATGCCTCTCTTAATTATGGTATGTCAACCAGATAAAAAATTCACATAGATATTGAAAATTTGAACAAAAAGCATAATTTAATGACTACAACTCTCTATTCAATAATTAGAGAATATACACTCTTTTCAAGCACACACAGAATATTTACAAAAATCATCCATGCACAATGCCATGAATCAAGGTTTCAAAAATTTCAAAGAAATAGTACCATACAAACTAAATTCTCTGGCCACAAGTGGAATTAAGTTAAAAATTAATAACATAAATCTCAATAAAAACCCAGATACATATTCACAAGCACATTTGGAAGTTAAAACACGTTTTCTAAATTCCTCATGAATCAAAGAAGATATCATAACAGAAATTTAAGAAATACTCAGAATTAAATAATTATGAAAATAATACATACAGGATGACACAAAAGTGGTACCTTAAGGGAAATGTATAGTGTTCAGTGTTTATAGCAAAGTTCTTAAAACTTATCTGGAGATAGTGCTAGCATATTGTTGGTGGGCACTGACAGTAGTAGAGATGCTGGGAGGTACAGTAAATAGAGTCCTTTGGAGGTGGTTTAGTGCAGTCCTTCCCTAAAGAGTTTTTTAAACTCTCACTTCATGTTTGGTGCAAATCACATTAAAGAAGATAATTTTGAAGAGCATAATATAAATAAGTAATATCTGTGGTAATAATTTTTATTAATGAGTTGAATATACTTTATTTTTTTTATAGTCGGAAAAACAGGACTTATGAGACTCTCTGTAAAAATAGATTAGGCAATGACTTATATGTTGAAAGGATGATGCAGACTATTAATGGGGCTCCAAAGAATAAAGAGGTTCAATGTGACAAAATCGTAAAGGAAGACAAAGGTAATTCGTATTTTATTTTGCTTGATAAATAATCATATTTTAATATACATTCTTTGAGTCTGTTAATTAACAAATGTTGAAACATATAAAGCAAAGATAGAAATACTTTGGCCAAATCACAATAGTAGCTGGGTACTGTAATCTACAGCTGTTAGAATTTGACAGGTAACAAGTAATAAATACAAATATAGAAGATTTAGATAACACAATTATCAATTTTGATTTTTATAGAAACTCTATCATAGAATTTTATATTCTTCAAATGTTAATGAAACGTTTAGAGAAACTGTCTGCTTACTATTTCACAGAGTATCAACCAAAACTAATAACATTTAAAATGTTCCAGGTACTGTTCTAGGCCTTTCACATCTATTAACTGGTTTAATTCTCACAACAACCCTATGAGATAGGTACTATTGTTACTCTCCATTTTGGAGGAAGAAACATGCAAAGAGAAGTTTAGCCAACTTGCTAAAGTCACTCAGCTGTTATGGTACAAAGTAACACCCTTGGACGGTCTGGTTCTAAAGTCCTGTGTCCTTTATTACACTTACCATCTTTCAATGTTTGTAAATTAGCAACCCTGCATAGCCAACAATCTGTGAAGTAGGGCCAAAAAGGTAATTAAAAGAAAGTTTTTAATTTTAATGGCCCTTTGTTGTTCAGCAAAAACCATAAGCTAGTTCTTTTGAAAGATTAAAATAAACAAACTTCTAAGCAAGTACTAAATCAAGAAAAGGGCAACTTATAATTAGTAGGAAAGCTTTTTGGCATCTGTACTCACTCTTGCCATACTCCCCTTAGAAATGTGGTGGTGGTCTTAAAGACAGCAGTTTGAGATACAGGCCTCTAGTTCCAGAGGGAGCAGAGCAGACATCATTCTTAACGGAGTTGGTTTCTCTGTTTCAGCCTGTCTGGGAGCTACCTGAAGGACTGACACAGAACACTTGTCTTATTTTTTTTTTAAATTCATCACTCTCTCAGTGGTAAAGCTGCTGTGCATACTGCATTCTCCACAAATACTGAAAGGCAAATGAACGACTCAGCTCTCTTAGAGTCAAGAGAATACAATGGAGTCGAGCAAGAAACAAGCTAGGGAGGGAGTTTCTTTGGGAAATTTAGATATTGAAAAAGGCTTGCGTATACAGGGAAATTTAGAAAGTCATGTGCATGTCTAGGGCAGGATGCATGCTCAGAAAAGACTTGAAAAGATCCTAATCTTTCACCTCTGGCTGATCTCTAAGCTCAGTACGAGCCGAAGTGAAGGCTAATGCATAGTTGTAAATAGCCTGGCCAAGCATTAAAGGAAAACCTTAACACAGACTCAATCTGCAAAGATGGGAGTTTTTTTCCCCTTTGTTGTTTTGTTTTGTTTTGGTTTTGGTTTTGTTTTCTCTTTGCTCTCCTTTTTTTCTGATGGGGAGAGAAATTCAGATGTTCAAGAAAATCTCTGTCAGGACACCTGCTGACCAAAACCCAAAAAGCAAACACTTGTAAGATGATACATGACAAAGAATACAGTCTTTATAAAAATGGTTTAGAAACACTACTAAGCAAACAAAAAACTAGGACTCACAGCAAACTACAAAAACAAAACCCAAGGACCAAGAAGAATCTGATTTCCAGAGTTACCACATTATTTTTTTTTTAAGATTTTATTTATTTGACAGAAACACAGTGAGAGAGGGAACACAAGCAGAGGGAATGGTAGCCAGAGTTACCACATTATTATATTCAAAATATTCAGTTCTCAAAAAAAATTACAAAGGATAAAAAGAAATAAAGTATAGCCCGTTTAAATAAGAAATTAACAGAAACTCTCCCTGTGGAAGTACAGACATTGCATTTATCAGCCAATTAACACACACACACACACACACACATATCCCCCAGAGAACTGAAAACAGGTGATCAAATATAGGTACAGACATATTCATGACAGCAATATTTATCAGTATCTATCACAATCAAAAAGTCAAAACAACCAAGATGTCCATAAGTGGATGAATGGATAAACATAATGTGTAAAATACATTCAATGAAATGTTATTCAGTAACAAAAAGGAATCAAATACAGATACATGCTTTGAGCAAAGTCCTCTCTTAAACTCTAAATTTCTCTCTGGAGAGGACAAAATCTAATCTATTCACCCACTGAAGTGTATCTTGATTGCTTCTAAGTTTTTGCAATTATCAATACCAATGATATAAACATCTATTTGTATAGATGTTGTTGTATAGACATAATCTTTGTATATAATGTATATTTTGTATATAATGTATAGTTTGTATAGTTGTTGTTGTTGTATAGACATAATCTTTCAGTTTCTTTGGGTAGATACCAAGGAACATAATGCTGAATTGTATGGTAATGTATTCTTAGTTTTGTAAGGAATAACCAAAGTTTCTTCCAAAGAGGTTGTACCATTTTGTATTCCTGTCAGCAATAATGGAGGGTTCCTGTGTTCCATGTCCTCACCAACATTTTGTGTTGTCAATGTTCCAGATTTTGGCCATTCTAATAGGTGTGCAGTGGCATCTCATTGTTGTTCTAATTTGTATTTCCATGATGACATATAATGTGGAGCATATTTTCATATAATATTTGCCATCTGTATATCTTTGGAGAAGTGTTTGTTAAGCTCCTTGGCCCATTATAAATTAGGTTATTTTTTCTTGTTGCATTTTACTTTTTTTAAAAAAAAAGATTTTATTTATTTATTTGACAGAGAGAGACAGTGAGAGAGGAACACAAGCAGGGGGATTAGGAGAGGGAGAAGCAGGCTTCCCGCTGAGCAGGGAGCCCAATGCGGGGCTCAATCCCAGGATGGAAGCACAATGTGGGGCTCAATCCCAGGACCTTGGGATTGGGATCATGACCTGAGCCAAAGGCAGCCACTTAATGCCATTTAAAGCCACCAGGCACCCCTCTTGTTAAGATTTAAGAAATACATGTATATTTTGGACAACAGTACTTTATCAGATGTAGCTTTAACAAATGTTTTCTTCTAGTATGTGGCTGGTCTTATTATTCTGTTGACATTGCCTTTCACAGAACAAACAGTTTTAATCATGTTTAGCTTATCAGTTTTTGTTCAGCAATCATACCTTTCATCTTGTATCTAAAAAGTCATCCTTATACCCAGGGTCATCTAGATATTCTTCTGTGTTATCCTTCAGGATTTTCATAGTTTTCACTTTTTACTTCTAGGTCTATAATCAATTTGGAGTTAATTTTTGTGAGGGATATAAGATCTGTGTCTAGATTCATTTTTTTTATGTGGATGTCCTGTTCCAGCACCACTCATTGAAAGACTTATCTTTGTTCTATTGTATTTGCTTCTTTATCAAAGATCAGTTGACGATATTGATGTGAGTCCATTTCTGGCCTCTATTCCATTGAACTCTTTGTCTATTTGTTTACCAATATCACATTATCTTGATTATTGTAGCTTTATAGTAAGTCTTCAAGTTCAGTCTTCAAGTTCAGTTAGTCCTTCAACTTTGTTCTTGTTCAATATTTATGGGCTATTCTGAGTCTTTTGTCTCTTCACATAAACTTAGGATCAGCTTGTTTATATTCACAATATAACTTGCTGGGATTTTAATTGAGATTGCATTGATCTATAGATCAATTTGGGAATACCTTATATTTTGACAATATTGAGTCTTCCTAAACATGAACATAGAGTGTGTCTCCATTACATGAATGATTTTGTACATTAAAGTTTTTGTGGTTTCTCTTGTATAGATTTTGTACATATTTTGTTAGGTTTATAGCTAACTACTTCATTTCTGGGGCACTAATGTAAATTGTATTGTTTTGAATTTCAAATTCCATTTGTTCATTAGGAAGAGAATTTTTATTGGCTTTTATGTATTTCTCTTGTATCTTGCAACCTTTCTTTAATCACTTGTTAGTTCTAGGAGTTTTGTCCATTCTTTCAGATTTTCTATATACACTAACATGTCACCTGTAAACAAAGACAGTTTTATTTCTTCCTTCCAAATCTGTGTGTTATTTCCTTTTCTTATTTTATTGCACTAACTTGGACTTCCAATGTGATTTGAGAAGGAGTGGTGAGAGGGGATATCCTTGCCTGATTCCTGATCTTAGTGAGGCTTCTAGTTTCTCACCGTTAAGTATGTTAATGGTAGCTTTTTTGTAGATGTTTTGATCAAGTTGAGGAAGTTCCCTTCTATTCCTAGTTTACTGTAAGTTTTTATCATGAATGGGTATTAGATCTTGTCAAATGCTTTTTTCTGAATTTATTGATATGGTCATGTATTTTTCTTCTCTAGGCTATTGCTGCAATAGATGGCATAACTTAATTTTTGCATGTTGAACTACTTGTGCATACCTGGAATAAATTCCACTTGGTGTATAATTCTTTTTATACATTGTTGGATTTGATTTGCCAATATTTTATTACAGATTTTTGCATCTATGTTCTTTAAGAGTTATCTGTCTGCTTTTTTTTTTGGTAATGTTTTTGTCTGCTTTTGGGTATTCAATGTTGGCCTCAAAGAATGAGCTAGAAAGTATTCCCTCTGCTTCTATCCTCTGACAGAGACTATAGAAAATTGGTATAAGTTTTTCCTTAAATTACTGATAGAATTTAGCAGTGAATCCATCTGAGCCTGGTATTTTCTGTTTTAGGAAGTTATTATTGATTCCATTTCTTTTTTTTTTTTAATTCAATTTCTTTAATTGATCTACGCCTATTCAAATTGTCTATTTCTTGTGTAAGTTTTGGCAGATTATGCCTTTCAAGGAATTAATAATGAATTTCATCAAGGTTATTAAATTTGTGGGCATATAATTTTTCGCCCCAAATATGTTTATTTTTTCAGTGTTACAAGATTAATTGTTCATGCACCACACTCAGTGCTCCATGCAATACCTGCCCTCCTCAATACCCGCCACCAGGCTCACTGAACACCCCACCCCCTCCAAAACCCTGAGTTTGTTGCTCAGAGTCCACAGTCTCTCATGGTTCATCGCCCCCTCTGATTTCCCCCATTCACCCTTCCTTTCCTTCTCACAATGCCCTCCATGTTTTTCCTTATGCTCCACACATGAGACCATAAGATAATTGACTCTCTCTGATTGACTTATTTAACTCAACATAATCTCTTCCAGTCCCATCCGGGTTGATACAAAAGTTGGGTATTCATCCTTTCTGATGGAGGCATAATATTCCATCATATATATGGACCATATCTTCTTTATCCATTCATCTATTGAAGGGCATCTTGGTTCTTTCCACAGTTTGATAATTGGGGCTGTTGCTGCTATGAACATTGGGGTAAATGTGGCCCTTCGTTGTACTGCATCTGCTTCTTTGGGATAAATACCCAGTAGTGCAATTGCAGGGTCATAGGGTAGCTCTATTTTTAATTTCTTGAGGAATCTCCACACTGTTTTCCAAAGTGGCTGCACCAACTTGCAATCCCACCAACAGTGTAAGAGGATGCCCCTTTCTCCACATCCTCTCCAGCATTTGTTGTTTACTGTCCTGTTGATTTTGGCCATTCTAACTGGTGTAAGGTCATATCTCAGTGTGGTTTTGATTTGAATCTCCTTGATGGCTAAAGATGATGAACATTTTTTCATGTGTCTGTTAGACATTTGTATGTCTTCTTTGGAGAAGTGTCTATTCGTGTTTTCTGCCCTTTTTTTGACGTGATTATCT
>CM053606.1:46700091-46733852 GCA_028646535.1 Procyon lotor | reverse complement strand
TTTATCTTGGTGTATGGTGTAAGAGAATGGTCAAGTTTCATTCTTCTACATATAGCTCTCCAATTTTCCCAGCACCATTTATTGAAGAGACTGTCTTTTTTCCACTGGATATTTTTTCCTGTTTTGTCAAAGATTATTTGACCATAGAGTTGCGGGTCCATATCTGGGCTCTCTAATTGTTCCACTGGTCTATGTGTCTGTTTTTCTGCCAGTACCATGCTGTCCTGGTGATCACAGCTTTGTAGTAAAGCTTGAAATCAAGCAGTGTGATGCCCCCAGCTTTGTTTTTTCTTTTTCAACATTTCCTTAGCAATTCGGGGTCTTTTCTGGTTCCATACAAATTTTAGGATTGTTTGTTCCACCCCTTTGAAAAAGACCAGTAAAATTTTGATCAGGATGGCATTGAAAGTATAGATTGCTCTGGGCAGTATAGATATTTTAACAATGTTTATTCTTCCAATCCATGAGCATGGAATGCTTTTCCACCTTTTTATGTCTTCTTTAATTTCTTTCATGAGCGTTCTGTAGTTCCTCAAGTACAGATCCTTTATCTCTTTGGTTAGGTTTATTCCCAGGTATCTTATGGTTCTTGGTGCTACAGTAAATGGAATTGATTCTCTAATTTCGCTTTCCATATTTTCATTGTTAGTGTATAGGAAAGCAACTGAATTCTGTGCATTGATTTTGTATCCTGCCACACTACTGAATTGCTGTATGAGTTCTAGTAGTTTGGGGGTGGAGTCTTTTGGGTTTTCCATATAAAGTATAATGTGATCTGCAAAGAGAAAGAGTTTGACTTCTTCATTGCCAATTTGAATACCTTTAGTTCTTTTTGTTGTCTGATTGCTGTCATTAGGACTTCTAGTACTATGTTGAACAAGAATGGTGAGAGTGGGCATCCTTGTCGTGTTCCTGATCTCAAAGGGAAGGCTGTCAGCTTTTTCCTATTGAGAATGATATTTGCTGTGGGCTTTTCAGATAGATTATACGATGTTGAAGAATGTTCCTTCTATCCCTATACTTTAATCAGAGTTTTAATCAGGAATGGATGCTGTTTAATAAGAGTTTTAATCAGGAATGGATGCTGAATTTTGTCAAACGCTTTTTCTGCATCAATTGAGAGGACCATGTGGCTCTTCTCTCTTCTCTTATTGATCTGTTCTATCACATTGATTGATTTGCTAATGTTGAACCACTCTTGCATCCCAAGGATAAATCCCACCTAGTCATGATGAATAATCTTTTTAATGTGCTGTTGGATCCAATTAACTAGGATCTTGTTGAGAATCTTGGCATTCATATTCATCAGGGATATTGGTCTGAAATTCTCCTTTTTGATGGGGTCTTTGCCTGGTTTGGGGATCAGGGTAATGCTGGCTTCATAGAAAGAGTCTGGAAGTTTTCCTTCTGTTCCTATTTTTTGAAACAGTTTCAGGAGAATAGGTATTATTTCTTCCTTGAAAGTTTGGTAGAATTCCCCAGGGAATCCTTCAGGTCCTGGACTTTTGTTTTTTGGGAGGTTTTTGATCACTGCTTCAATCTCATTACTAGATATTGGTCTATTCAGGTTGTCAATTTCTTCCTGCTTCAGTCTTGGAAGATTATAGGTTTCCTGGAATGCATCCATTTCTTCTAGGTTGTTTAACTTATTGGCATATAGCTGTCGATAATAATTTTTGATGATTGTTTCTATTTCCTTTGGGTTAGTCGTGATCTCTTCCCTTTCATTCATAATTTTGTTAATTAGGGTCTTCTCTCTTTTCTTTTGGATGAATTTGGCCAGTGGCTTATTGATCTTATTAATTCTTTCAAAAAACCAACTTCTGGATTCATTGATGCATTCTACTGTTTCTCTAGTTTCTAACTCATTGATCTCTGCTCTGATTTTATTATTTCCCTTCTTGTGCGTGGGGTTGGCTTAATTTGTTGTTGATTTTCCAGTTCTTTAAGGTGTAAAGAGAGCTGGTGTATTCAAGATTTTTCAATTTTTTTGAGTGAGGCTAGGATGGCTATGTATTTCCCCCTTAGGACTGCCTTTGCCATGTCCCATAGGTTTTGCATTGATGTGTCTTCATTCTCATTGGTCTTCATGAATTAAGTTCATCTTTGATTTCTGGTTGATCCCAGCATTCTTGAGAAGGTTGGTCTTTAGCCTCTAAATGTTTGAATTCCTTCCAAACTTTTTCTTGTGGTTGAGTTCCAGTTTCAAAGCATCGTAGTCTGAGAATATGCAGGGAATCATTTCAATCTTTTGGTATCCGTTGAGTACTGATTTGTGGCCCAGTATGTGGTCTATTCTGGAGAAAGTTCCATGTGCGGTCCAGAAGAATGAGTATTCTGTTGTTTTAGGGTGGAATGTTCTGTATCTATGAGGTCCATCTGGTCCAATGTGTCATTCAAAGCTCTTGTTTCTTTATTGATTTTCTGTTTAGATGATCTGTCTGTTACTGAGAGTGGCGTGTTAAGATCTCCTACTATTATTGTATTCATATCAATATGACTCTTTATTTTGATTAACAGGTGGCTTATATAGTTGACTGCTCCTATATTGGGGGCATGTGGGCATATAATTTTCATGGTATTCCTTTGTTATCCTTCTAATGTCCATGGGATCTATAGTGATGTCTCCTTTTTAATTTGTGCTATTAAGACTTTTTTTTAGTAAAAATTCCAGCTAAATCCCAGCATAAATAGTTATTCCAGCTAGAGGTTTATTGATTTTATTGATCTTTTCAAGAAACCAGATTTTGGTTTCATTGATTTTCCTTATTGTCTCCTTGTTTTCAACTTCACTAATTTCTTGCTTTAATTCTTTTAAATTAAATTAAATTTTTAATTGAGATATAATTGACATGTAACATTATATTAGTTTCAGGCATATAAAATAGATTATTTATTTTAGTACTGGAAGTTTGTAATTTTTAACTAATTTCACCCACCCTCCGTTCCCTGACCTCTGGCAGTCATTAGTCTGTTCTCTGTATTCATGAACTTGGGATTTTTCTTTCTTTGGTTTTGCTTGTTTTTTTTAGGTTCCACATTATAGGTGAGATCATATGATATTTGCCTTTTTTGGTTTAACCTATTTCAGTTAGCATAATGCCTCCAAGGCCCATCCCTGTTGTTGCAAGTGGCAAGATTTCCTTCTTTTTATGGTAAATAATATTTCTGTGTGTGTGTGTGTGTGTCATTTTATTTGTCCGTTTATCTATCAAGGGCCATTTAAGTCGCTTCCATATCTTGGCTATATAAATAATACTGCAAGAAACATGGGGGGTACAGGTATCTTTCTGAGTTAGTGTTTTTGTTTTCTTCAGATAAATGCTCAGAAGCAAGACTGCTGGATCATATGATAATTTTTAATTTTTTGAGGGACTTCCGTGCTATTTTCTATAATGGTTGCAACAATTTACATTCCCACCAAGAGTGCACAAGGTTTTCCTTTTCTCCACATCCTCCAACACTTGTTATTTATTGTGTTTTTGATAATAGCCATTTATAGTAATGTGTGGAGAAAGCAAGCATTCAATAGTCCTTTGATTTGGTCTCAGTCTTTTAGTGTGCCTATGTCTCTGGATTCTGAACTTCACAAGTCTTCTGTTTTTTCTTCCCTCCTCCCCTTAGGTCGGTCAGAATGATTCAAAGGAGCTGGTATTTGGTATTATTTCCCTTCCCCCAGGTCAATTGTAGCCGATAATACCCTAGCAGGCTGTCCTCAGGTTAATTAGTTTCTCTTGAAGCCAGTCCTTCTTAATAACAGAGTACTCTAGCATATTCCAAAATGGTTCCTTTTTTGAACCTGCCAGAACCACAATGGGATTTTTTTTTTTTTTTTTTATTCTGGGAATTTGGTCAAGCTCCTGGAGATAAAGCTCACAAAATTGGGGACTTTGCTGTGACTGGGTTCCTGTGGCATTCTTAACTCTCAGACTTGTGAGACAGACAGTAAGCCTCTAGCAATTCATCAATTATAGTTCAGGTTTCCTATCTTGGCACTGGTTCCCACAGTGGTTTCCACTCTTGGATCTGCTCCAATAAACCATTCATTTGTCCACCTCCCCAGTCTTGGGGATAGTGGTTTGCCCTATGTTCTTATCTCTCTTTCAGATCCAAAGAAAAGTTGATTTTTCAGACTGTTTGATTTTTCACTTGTTCTTAGGACAAGTAACCTGCAAATTCTATTCTGTGGAACTAAAAAAACAAATCCCATCTTCTTAACTTGAGTAAAGAATGATCAGCTGAATCTGCCAATTCCTTTTCATATCTAGCTTGCCTTTACCATTGTTAATGTAGTTCTGCTCTCCTTTCCAGTGGCCTTCTTAGATAAGTTGAGGAAACTCACTTCATTGCACAGATATATTCTGTTTTACCCTAAGAGCAGCAGAGAAGCCATGGTGAACAGAAAATACAGAGCAGCCCACTTACCTGACCATACTTTCATTGGACATTCAATGCCTAGTGTGGTCAGGTGTCCTCAGTGGATTACATTCTGTGTTTCCAAGGAGATACTATGGTCTCACCATGTAATTTCTTCATTAGTGGTTCTTGTAAACTCTCAGGGAAGCTGAAATCAAGAGTATGACACAGATCTTCTCCTGAGAGTCCCCCCCCAGTAGTCCACATGTAATAGTGATTATTTTGTTCTTTCTTATGCATCTGTGATAATGTTTGCTATCTAATTTTTAAAACTAGACAATATATTGTGTAGGTATGCATATATCAGCCTTCCATACCTGTGCATTCTGAACTTCACAAGTTTTCCAAGAAGAAACCTCTTAAAAAAGGTTCTTAGTGCACATTATTTTGGAGGTAATCCTAAGAAACATTGGTAAGGGAGTTAGGAAGTGAAACAAGAAAGGGTAGGCAGCCAGCCAGCAAATGTTATGCTATCTAACAAGTTACTTCTTTGGGTAACTCGAGTTCAATACTGCTAGAGAATTTTGGGAGTCAGAGTTATTTATCATGTTCCAACTTTCTAAATCATTGTTTGAAGGTGATGGGCCTGTTAGTTCGTTGGCACTTCTAGCCAAATTTGTGGACATCAAAGTGGCTTTGGTGGCCAAAGATGGCCCCAAACAAAGCAATATAGATGCTGGAGCTGGAGGTTGGCAAGTAACAGGTAATGCATAGCAGATGTGGGCAGGGCACCAACAGCATTTACTACGGGAGAAAAACCTTAAAGCAAAGCAAGAGAATGACCTATCCAAAACTTAGGGAAAGTGGATGTGCTTCTGTTGGAGGTAGCTAGAAGGAAGAGAGCTAGAGCAAAGACTGTCCAGGGCTTCTAAGCACCTGAAAATGTTCTATTTCTTATCCCAACTGGTGAGTACATGGTAGTAATTCTTTATACTACACATGTATGTGTTACACACTTTTCTGTGAATGATATGTATTTCACAGAAAATTTTTATTTAAAATAATGACAGTTTAGGGGCACCGAGGTGGCTGAGTCAGTTAAGCATGTGTTTGACTCAGGTCATGTTCATGGGATTGAGCCCTGCATCAGGCTCCCTGCTCAGTGAGGAGTCTGTTTCTCCCTCTCCCTCTGTGATCTCTCTCACTCTCACTTTCTCTCTCCATTAACAAACAAACAAGCAAACAAACAAACATATTTTAAAAAATAAAATAATGAAAGTTTATATTAAAAATGTCAATACTAACCAATTAAATATTGGGTCGTGTTTTGTGTATAGAAGTAATAAGACCATATGAAATTACTGCACTAAAGTATAGCTTTTTATTCAAGACAAAAAAATGAAATGCTTCTAAATATTGATGCTGACAGTGTTTTTCCCCTGTGAGTGACCCAAGCATATTATAGTTGGTAAAGGGACTGAAGCCTGTGGGTTGAGGAAAATGTTGCACTAGCTGTGCCCAGACTGAGTATCACAGCTTTATGATTATAGGGAAAACAAATTCTTAAAACTTTTATTCTATTCCATGATGCTTTCTATAGGGTAGCCAATAAGTCTAGAAATGTAGATAATATAATTTTGTCATTCTTTGTAATGTAATATCAATAAACCACTTATTAAAAAAATAAAGCCTTATGGATCAGTTAAAAAAAAAAAAAAAAAAGCACAGGTTTTCTTTGCTTGATTTGGGATGAAACCGAAAGAGATTCAGGAGTCAGAGAGATGGAAATTAAATATTAGCTTTATTACTCATAAAGATAATTGAAAAAATGTAGCTTCAAATCTGCAGCTCAGTGGACTTGCCATTTCTTCCTTGCAGAAGAGATCTTAACCAGCCATAAATGGCACAGCTAGACAAGCAGAAATCTCCTTTTTTTAGGAGTGATAATGGACCGGAAGCATGCTTTCTGCCCTTGAACAGACCTAACAAAAGAATCCAAAAGTGTCTGAGCACAATTCCTTCTCCTAAACTCTCCTGTAGGATTCGTCACTTTTTCTCTGGTAATAAGTGAATGAGCAGCATAGAGAGGCCAAGGTGTTAAGTTAGTTGAAGTTCCCTGTGAAGATTCATAGAAAATGAGGAAAAAATTTTCCACCCAACGGTATACATATAGTAGTTTATGCTAAAAGTGGCATTTCAAATAAATGGATAATTCAATAAATGTATTAGTATTCCTGGCTAAATTTTAAAAATATAGTTAAATTCTATAACTGTAGATTTCATAAAGCCAGCTTGTTTTCTATGTATATTATACTATAATAAAGTATTTTTTATAAAAACATGTGATATAAGCTCTTTTTTTTTAAAAAAATACACATATGTATTTGTTCATATGTGAATCTGGAAGGACATACACCAAAATGTTAGCAGTTATTATCTCTGGGTGATGGAAATACAAGTCATATTTATCTTTTTTTCTTCTTTTTTAATAGTGAGCATTTATTTTTACTTAGCTAACAAGTAAAGTTATTTTTCTATAAATGTTATATGACTAATTGCTCTCTTTTTATAGTCTGAGTTAAACTAGTAGATAGAAACAATATTTTAAAATGAGTAAAAACTATTTAGATATATTCTAGACTCAGAGATGCTCAAAACACAGGTATATTTGGGAATACTTGATTCTGATACTAGTTAAAACTTTCTTTAGTAGAAAATAGCAGTATAGGGGCACCCGGGTGGCTCAGTGGGTTAAAGCTTCTGCTTTTGGCTCAGGTCATGATCTCAGGGTCCTGGGATCGAGCCCCACATCGGGCTCTCTGCTCGGCAAGGAGCCTGCTTCCCTCTCTCTCTTGGCCTGCCTCTCTGCCTACTTGTGATCTCTCTCTCTGTCAAATAAATAAATAAAATATTAAAAAAAAAAAGAAAAAGAAAATGGCAGTATAAAATCAGAAAGTCACAGTCATTCAATTTTTTTTTTTCAAGAAACAGACTCAACTATGGAGAACAAACTGATTATCAGAAGGGAGGTGTGTGGGAGAATGGGTTTAACAGGTGGTGGGGATTAAGGAATGCACTTTTTGTGATGAGCACCAGGTGTTGTATGGAAGTGCTGAATTACTGAATTGTACACTTGAAGCTAATATTACACTGTATGTTAACAGGGATTTAAATAAAAACTTAAAAACTCCAACCCCCCTGCAAATGAACAAAAGCAATCACTATTATTTATTGTTTTATTTTGTACATAATATTATGGCATGTGGTTTGAGATTTTTTTTATTTCTTAGGTTAATTTATTCAAATGTATAAATGTCATGATGGTACCCAAACTAAAATTACCAATGTTATTTGTCTTCAAACAAGAAACAACTTTAAGTCACCCTAACATTTTAAGTTGCTCATTTATAACATGTACCATTATTTATGTAGCAATTATTGCTGACAATGTAACAATATTTTCCTATATACTCAAATTACTAAACTTTCAGTTAAAGGAATAAAAACAAAGGTAGGTAATTCAGTATTCAAAGACATGATTTCTTTTTATGGTCTTTTACTTTATGAACATGGAAATTGTACCCTTTTTAATTTAGCAAAATAGATGAGGTATTTATTCTGTGTATAACTTGTGTATAACTATTTTTAGATATTATTAAAATAAGTTCAATAAAAGAAATATTATGAAATATGAGTTAACATTCTTACTAATTGAAAACATTGTGAAATCCAAAGCTCCTTCATTTTATTTTATGAAAATAAAAGTTATAACAATGAAGTAGTTGCATTTATTATATCCAGGTCTTGTTTTGATTTTCAGAGAAAAGAATTATTACTGTACTATAAACTTTGGCAAGTTTAGCACATAGGAATATTTTATTACATGGTCACTGATAAAATAATTGCTACATGAAATTTTCATTGTTATATCAGTAATGAAAGGTTTGGAACTTTTTTTTAAATTTGCAGATAAATAACATTTCTAACCTTTGGAGACCATTGCTATATTTGCTTATTTGAAAAAATTATAGCCAATATAAACAAATTTTTTTTAAAGATTTTATTTATTTATTTGACAGAGATCACAAGTAGGCAGAGAGGCAAGCAGAGAGAGGAGGAAGCAGGATCCCCGCTGAGCAGAGCCTCATGTGGGTCTCTATCCCAGGACCCTGTGATCATGACCTGAGCCGAAGGCAGAGGCTTTAACCCACTGAGCCACCCAGGTGCCCCTAAACAAAAATTTTTAAAAGGGAGGAAAATAACCATATTACTTGTAGTTTCTTGAGAACAGAGTCAACCAATTTCCCCACAAGTATAATCTTTTCACATGAGTATATAGGAGATTTTTTGTGATAAAAATGGAATTAGATGACTATAAGTTAAAAGTTCTATAGAATATAAAAGAACATTAAATCCTTATTGTGACATGGTTGTCCGCGTCCATATCAAGCAAGACCTATACAAACAGACGGATGAGATTATGCACCATCAGCCTGGGGTATAGGGGCGAGAGGTGTAGGGATCAGAAATGATGGTGAGGATAATTTGGAGTTATCATTAAACACTAATGTATATGTAGGTGCAAAAAACGTGATAGTTAAGGATCTCAACCTGTCCTCGTGATTTATTTCTTTTTTATCTTTACTTTCTGCCACTGTAAAAAGTAGTATTCTTTTCTTAAGCAGATGTTCTTATCTTAGATTTTGCTATAACTAGTTATGTATAAGCTAATCTATTAGAATTTGATTCAATGTAATTTTTACCTTTCTGTCTCTTTATTTAGGTGTAATGTCCAGTACTTGGGATTTGTATGATTCTTATAATGCTATGGAGCTTTCACCTTTACCAACAAAACAGTCAATGCTTGAATCTTGTAGTAAAGCAAGTGTACCTTCTAAAGATCATGAGCAAAGAGTACCAGGGAGTACTATCGAAAAAAGTAAGATTTCATTTATTTCAGTTTTTTTTAAATGGAATGTTTCATGAATCTGCATCCTTGCACAAGAGCTATGCCAATCTTTTCTGTACCATTTAAGAGTACCATAAGCACTCTTACAGTTTTTTTTTTTTTTAATGATGTTTCCAGGTGCCATTGTAAATAAATTCTTTCTTAGCAGTTGCAATACTTACTTTCTGGTGGAACATGAAACTACAACTTTACTCAGAAATAGCACTGTTATTCTTTCACATCATCTCAGACTCTGAAATAAAAAATTTGATTTTTCTTGGATAACTGTCAGAGTTTCAAAGATTCTGTCTTCCACTGTTGCTTCTTTACTCGCTCTTAAGTTTTCTTTCATATATATGGGAACATGTGGGTCCCATAATTTTCTCTCTTTCTTTCCATGGACCGTACAATTTCTAAGAAAAAGAGTGTATACTAACTTTGTGACAGATTAAAATGGAGATAAATTAACAACCATAGCTTTTAATTGGGGATGATTTTACCTCCCCCAGGGGACATTTGGCAGTATCTGGAGACATTTTTGGTTGTCATGACTATGAAGACATCTTTTGGGTCAATGCCAAGGATACTACTAAAAACCCTTTGGTATACAGAACAGCCCCCACAACAAGAAATTACGTGGCTAAAATGTAATATTACCAAGGTGGAGAAATCCTGCACTACAACTTTTGCTTTTAGTATTCTAAGTTTGGAGATTAAATGCTTTAATTAAAGTTAACACAAAATTTTAACTTTCCAAATATACTTAGTAATATGGAAGAATTTTTACAAAGTTCAGTTATAAGAAATTTGTTAAGTCCCATTTCTGATTGTTTTGTGATTATACAGGTTTACTCTTCCTATTCGAAACTTCTGAGTCACTTTTTTAAAAAGATTTTATTTATTTATTTGACAGAGAGAGAGAGAGAGAGATCACAAGTACGCAGAGAGGCAGGCAGAGAGAGAGGAGGAAGCAGGCCCCCTAACGAGCAGAGAGCCCGATGTGGGGCTTGATCCCAGGACCCTGAGATCATGACCTGAGCCGAAGGCAGAGGCTTTAACCCATTGAGCCACCCAGGCGCCCCCTGAGTCATTTTTCTTATGAAATGATATCACTACATGTAAGGGATAGTCCTTATTTCAGAATAACTATACCCTGGCAAGTTTTGGTAAAGTTTTGGCAAATTTTCATAAATTAAATTGAAGTATTTCTGTCCTCACCCATTTTTACCCAAAGACAAATGTAATATTTAAAAATAGTAAATCAGGAAATATTTTTGAAAAATCAAATTTAAAGAGAATTGATCATTTTCAGAAAATAATTACCTAATTTATAACTGACTACATTTCCTTCAGAGACTCTGGATCTACAAGACTTACCAGCTAATATTTGGTCTATCATTATATCTGAAGTTTAATATTTCAAAAAATTGAAACTTTAAATATGTTACTTTTTTCTTTTGTTTTTAAAAATTATATTTATAGTCATATACAATACAGCCATGTTTTACTTAAAGTTGTTTATAATGAACACCACCAGTTTATTTTCCCAGACAACAATGAAGAAGAAAGAATTATTAGTTATTATACTAAAGAAACTTTTTTTTTTTTTTTTGCTTAAATGTTAATGTCCATATAGTAGGTTTGCTTTTAGAAGCTAAAATTTTTGGGCACCTGGGTAGCTCAGTTGGTTAAGCGACTGCCTTCAACTCAGGTCATGATCCCAGAGTCCCAGGATTGAGTCCCACATCAGGCTTCCAGCTCCATGGGGAGTCTGCTTCTTCCTCAGACCTTCTCCCCTCTCATGCTTTCTCTTACTCTCCCTCTCTCAAATAAATAAATAAAATCTTTAAAAAAAAAAAAAAAGAAGCTAAAATTTTTCCTACCAAAAATTGCTAGGGAAAACATCAATCTTAGACTGAAAATTACATTGGGACCTCAAAACTGGATATATGTATTACACCTCTATTAAGGCCATTGACATACAGAAAAAGTTAAGTGGAAGGTCCTGAAAGAAAAATGTCTCAATTTGTGGATTTTTAATTTCTTATGTATATGGGTGTGTTTTTAAAAAGCAAAAAGGGATAATAAAACCATATTCAAGAACTACGATTCAAATTAAAAATAATATACTTTATTTTAGTATTATAACCAATTAAAGGGATAGGAGACTCCAGAACTAGGAAAAGGGAGGGAAAAAAAATAGACAAGGTTTGGCAACAGAGCTGAGCTATCAGATTTATGGAGAATGTAAGGAAGATTCGGATAAAAATTGGGACTAGATCACCTCAGGGTCCCTTTTGCCTCTGAGATTTTATAATGCAAACACAAAGAGAAAACTAAATATGGTCCATATTTGGTTTAAGAAGTGTTTCTATTCCATTTAAACTTTGAATGTACGGGTTGTATTGTAACCTTCTATTACATTTGAGGGGTTAAAAAGGACCATGATTTTCATCTTTGAATATGTGTAAGACCCTCACTCAGTTCACAGGGAAAAAGTTTTTTCTCTCATTGGCTTTTTTTTTTTAAATAGAGCTTTTGATTTTAAAAAAGTAATAGACATTTCAAGCAGAGGTTTAGATTTACAGAAATATTGAGAGTACTGAAAAATCCTTATAATTTCTTCCTTCATTCTTCAACCCCCACCACAGCTTCCCCTATTCCTAACATCTGGCATTAATGTGCTACATTTTTTACAATTGATGTATCAATATTGATACATTATTATTAACTGAAATCCTTAATTTACAATCAATTCAATCCTCATGTTGTACATACAGTTCCATGACTTTTGGCAAATGCATAATGACATGTTTCTATCATTACAGTTTCATTCAGAATTGTTTCACTGACCTAAATATTCCCTGTGCTCCACCTACTCATCATTCCTCCCTACTCCATACCTCTGCCTATTGCTGATCTTTTTATTATGTCTATAGCTTTGCCTTTTCCAAAATGTTATATAGTTGGAATCATATAATAGGTACCCTTTTTTAGACTGCTTTCGTTCACTGAATAATATGCACATAAGGTTCCTCTGTATCTTCTCATGAGTTGACAGCTTATTTATTTGTATCACTAGATAATATTAAATTATACGGATATACTATGATTTGTTTATTTATTTATTGAAGGATTTCTTGATTGCTTCCGATTTTTGGTGACTATGAACAAAGCTGCTATAAACATTCATGTGTGTAGATTTTTGTGTGGACATAACTTTTAACCTCATTTGGGTTAATACCTAGGTGTACTGTTGCTGGATCATATAGTAAGAATATGCCTTGACTCTTAAGAAATTATGAAACTGTCTTCCAAAGTGATTGTACCATTTTGTATTACCATCAGCATGAGTGAGTGTTCTGTTGCTCCTCCTTCTTGTCAGCATTTGATATTGTTACTTTAAAAAAATTTTAAGCTGTTCCAACAGGTGTGTAGTATAGTATCTCATTATTGTTTTAATTTGCAAATCATTAATGACATGTGATGTTGACATTTTTTTCATATATTTACTGCCTATGCGGATCTTCTTTGCTGAAGTGTCTATTTGAATTTTTTGTCATGTTTAAAATTGGGCTATTTTCTTATTGTTGAGTTTTTTGAATTATAAAATAAGTCCTTTTTCAGATAAATGTTTGACAAAATTTTCTCCCAGTTTGGGGCTTGTCCTTTCATTTTCATAATAATCTGCTACCAACCAGAAGTTTTCAATTTTAATAAAGTCCAATTTAACATTTTTTTCTCTTTCAGATTATGTTTTTGATATTATATCTAAAGATTTATCACCAAAACCAAGGCCACCTAGATTTTCTCCTACGTTGTTTTATAAAAATTAATAGTTTTGCGTTTTATATTTAGGTCTAAGGTTCATTTCAGTTAATTTTTGTGGAAGTCATAAATACTATGTCTATATTTTTTGACTTATGAATGTCCAGTTCATTTGTTGAAAAGACTTCCTTGAACTTTCTTGCTCCTTTGTCAAATATCAGTTGACTGTATTTGTGTGGGTCTATTTCTGAGCTCTCTATTCTGTTCCACTGATCAATTTGTCCATTCTTTCACCAATATCACGTTGTCTTGGTTAACTGGAGCTTTATAGTAATTCTTAAAATTAGGTAGTGTCAGTCTTTTATTCTTCTTCAGTATTGTGTGAACTATTCTTGGTCTTTTAACTCTCCATTTAAACTTGAGAATCAGTCTCTAAACATCCATAAAATAACTTGGTGGGATTTTGATTGGGATTGCATTGAATATCTATAGATCAAATTGGAAAGTATTGGCATCTTAACAATATGGAGACTTCCTATCTATGAAAATTTATTTGTTTGGATCTTCTTTGATTTCTTTCATCAGAGTATTATAGTTTCCTCATGTAGATCTTGTACATGTTTTATTAGATTTATACCTTAAGCATTTAACTTTTTAGTGCTAATATGAAAATCACATTCTGATTTTTATTTCAGTTCTCAATTGTTCATTACTCATTTCTGGAAAGCCATTGATTTTGTATATTAATCTTATATATTGTAACCTTGTTCTAATTGCTTATTAGTTGGAGAATTTTATTTTAATTTTACTTTTTTTGGATTTTCTACATAAAAAAACTATATCATATCATCTACAAAGTGTTTTTCCTTCCAATTTGTATAACTTTTATTTCTTTTCCTTGAATTATTGTATTAGCTAGGACTTCTAAAATGATGTTGAATAAAGGTGGTGAGAGGGGACCACCCTCCACACCCATTTTAGTGTGGAAATAATGGTATTCACCATTAAATATGTTAGTTGTGGGTTTTTCATAGATTTTTTAAAAATCAAGTTGAGGAAATTCACTTCTATTCTTAGTTTCCTGGGAGTTTTTTTGTTTTGTTTTTTAAGATTTATTTATTTATTTTAGAGAGAGAGAGAGGGAGAGTGTGCAGGTGAGTGGGGGGAGAGGCAGAGGGAGAGAGAGAGAGAGAGGCAGACCCCCTATTGAGCACAAAGCCAGACTCAATTTGGGAACCTTGAGATCATGACCCCAAGATCACGACCAGTGCTAAAATGGAGTCTGATGCCTAATCAACTGAGTCACCCAGGTGCCCCAGTTTCCTGGGGCTTTTTTATCATAATGGGTGTTAGATTTTGTTAAAAGAGTTTTCTGAACCGGGGGCGCCTGGGTGGCTCAGTCGTTAAGCGGCTGCCTTCGGCTCAGGTCATGATCCCAGGGTCCTGGGATTGAGCCGCACATCGGGCTCCCTGCTCAGCTGGAAGCCTGCTTCTCCAGCTACCATTCCCTCTGCTTGTGTTCCCTCTCTCGCTGTGTTTCTCGCTGTCAAACAAATAAAATCTTTAAAAAAAAAAAAAAGAATTTTCTGAATCTAATGTGATTTTCCTTCTGGAGCCTGTTGATGGGATGAGTTACATTAATTGATTTGTAAGTGTTGCACTAACTTTGCATACCTGCAACCAACCCTACTTTGTTGGGAGTATGTAATTCTTTTTATACACTGTTAGATTTGATTTGCTAATATTTTATTGAGGATTTTTGTGATGTTTTCATAAGCAATATTGTTCTGTAATTCTCCTTTTTTGTAATGTCTTCATCTGGTTTTGGTGTTAGAATAATGACAGCCTAATAAAATGAACAGGGACATGTTCCCTCTACTTATTTTCTTATACAGATTGTATAAACATGTCTTAAGTGTTTGATATAATTCACCAGCAAAACCATCTGGGCCTATTTTCTGTTTTGGAACTTTACTAGTTATTGATTTAATTTCCTTAATAGAGATAGGCCTAATCAGATGATGTATTTCACTTTGTGTGAGTTTTGGCAGGTTATGTGTTTCAATAAATCATTCCCTTTCATCTAAGTGATCAAATCTGTGGACATAAGAGTTATGCACAGTTTTTCCTTTTATTCCTTTGGTCTATGGGATTGGTAGTGATGACACCTCTAGTATTGCTCATACTGGCAATTTATATGTTCTATTTTTTTTTCTTGGTTAATGGGGCTGATGACTATGAATTTTATTGATCTTTTCAAAGAAAACTTTTAATTTCACTGATTTTTTTCTGATGATTTCCTGTTTTCAATTTCACTGATTTATGCTTTAATTTTTATATATATTTGTTTCCTGCTAGCTTTAGGCTTATGTTGCTCTTCTTACTCTAGAACCCTGAAATGGAAGCTTGAATTACTAATTTTTGGATCATACTTCTTTTCTAATATATGCATTCAGTGCTGTAAATTTCCCTATAAGCATTGTTTTTGTTGCATCTCACACACTTTGATGTTATATTTTTATTTTAATTTGGTTCAAATATTTTAAAATTTCATTTAAGACTTTTTCTTTGACTTATTTTTTATTTATGTATTTTTTAAAATTTCCAAATATTTTAGGATTATCCAGCTATCTTTTTGTTAAATTCTAGCTTAATTCCACCGTGGTCTAAAAGCATATTTTGTATGATTTCTATTCTTTTAAATATGTTGAAGTGTGCTTTGTGGCCCAGAAAGTGGCGAGCATTCCAAGTAAGTCTGAGAAAAAGTCATGTATTCTATTAAAATAGTGGTAGGGTCTCCAATTATAACAGTAGATGTGTCTAATTCTCCTTACAGTTCTATCAGTTTTTGCCTTAAATATTTTGTAGTCTTGTTTTCTGCTGCATAAATGATTAGGATTGCTCTGTCTTCTTGGAGAATTGACTTTATTATTATGCAACACTCCTCTCTATTTCTGATAATTTTCCGTGCTCTGAAGTCTACTTTGTCTGAAATTAAATATAGCTACTCCATCTTCTTTTGATTAGTGTTAACATAGTATATATTGCTCTATCTCTTTACCTTTAATCTATCTGTGTCTTTACATTTAAATTGGGTTTCTTGTAGATGATACTTTTTAAATGTGGATTTTATTATTATTTAGGCATGGCAAGGCCAACAGTTTAGGACACTAACTACTGTTAGATAACTAACAAGTTATCTTTTCAAATAAACAAGTTATCAAAAGATAACTTGTCACAGATCTCAAGAGGAGGGGACGTTCTGTGCTCTGGGCTATAAGAGAAGCAGCAGTATTGGTCAGGAGGCTGAAAGGAGGGGAAAATGTGGCCAAGAGTCTTTGTTGTAGTTTCTTTTAGTAGAATGGGAGAACCCAGTCTAAACATACGGATATTTTAAAGTAGAGACCTTTCTGAGCTGTGGTCATAGAGAGATGTAATGACAGAAGAAGGTTGGAGAGATGTGACAATGTTGTCTTTCAAGAAAGGTGTGGGTGGCCACTAGAAGTTGAAAAAGATAAGGAAATGAATTCTCTAGAGCCTCTAGAAAGGAACATAATCCTATTAACTTTTTGGTTTTAGCCTAATGAGACCTGGGTCAGACCTCTAACCTAACTGAACTCCAAAATAATAAATCTGCATGGTTTTAATCTATTTAAGTTTTTGTAATTTATTTTAACATAAAAAAAAATTTAACATAGTGGTGTAGCATTTCTAAAAAGACAGTAATCAAATCAGACCTCTATCTGAAGGCTAATAATCTTATTTCAATTTGAATAACAATGCATAGAGATATAAATTACTTATGAAGTTATCATTGTTTATCTTCTTATAAACAGTACATTTTTGAGTGGTTAAGAATTCCAAAATGAGGTAATATATGTATAGATTTCATGTGCTTGGTACATAAAGATATTGAATAAGGGTCTATTGAGGTTGTTGAATATTGAAGGAAAACAACAAGTACTGACAACATATGATTTTTATAATACTTAGAATACACGAATCACCTAACACTATTTAAATTATTTTATCATTGTATCATGTTTGTATTTTGCAGATAGTGAAGCTAGTTCTTTAATGGATATAGAAAATGTAATTCTGACTAAAATCCATGATGATGAAGAAGATCACTCAGAGTCAATAATGAAATCTGAAAAGTTTCGTCAGGATTTATTTTTTATGGAACGAGTTCTAATGGAAAATTTATTTCAGCCCAAACTTGCAGCTTATCGTCAGCTTCCTATTTTCAAAGGTATTTTAAAAAATCACATTTGGGGATGCTTGAGTGGCTCAGGCAGTTAAGTGTCTGTCTTTGGCTCAGGTCATGATCCCAGGGTTCTGGGATTGAGTCCCACATCAGGTTCCTTGTTCAATGGGAAGCCTGTTTCTCTCTCTGACTGCTTTTCCCTCTGCCTGCTTCTCCCCCTGCTTGTACTTGAGTGCTCTCTCTCTCTCTGACAAGTAAATCAAATCTTTTTTAAAAATCACATTTAGACAAGCTCGAATTAAATGGAATTATTTCTAAATGTAACCTCCTGACTGGGTTATCACTTATCAAAAGATAACATTTATACAGCTTTTAGCATTGAACATCCAAGTAACATTAGAGTTCAAACTATAGAGCCCACAAAAAGAGGTAGTCCCTCAGATTAAAATCCTCATAAGCTGCTGTGACTCTTTTCTCTCTCTTGCTCCTGCATTGAATTATTTTCTCATATGTAAAGCCCCTCTCCATTGCCTCTGACACCTTCCAGGTTCCCATGCTTACTATACCTTTCCTTGACTTTATTGCAAGGGCATTCTTCCTGTTCTCGTTGCTCCAAATCCCATCTCATAGGTTCACAGAATATTTTGAAAGATTTTAGAGATTAACTCAACCTTTCAGTTTTTTAATGAAGAAGATGAGATGCATAGAAACTTTCCAAGTTTAGAGTCTATGGCAAAGCTAGGCATGCAAACAAGTTCTTCTGATCTCATTCTAATTCTCTTTCCATTCTACTATCCTGGTGTGCTGATGTATCCTACACATGGGTTTGAACATGGTGGTGCTTAACTATTAAAAAACCTTCAGTAACTTCCCATTGCCTGGAATAAATTACAAACCTGAAGATTTTCCTTCTGCTATTTTCCAGTTAAACCTTAACCCCCATAAACAGGCATTTAATCTGATATTTCTCATCATAGATTAATTGTCTTGGTATATCGTATAAGGGACTCATATGGTAAGTACAGTTGATCCTTGAACAAGGCGGGACTTAGGGATGATGACCCTGGCACAGTTGGAACTCCAAGTATAACTTTCGATTCCCCCAAAACTTAACAGCCTACTGTTGACCGGAAGGAAGCCTTAGCAATAGCATAAACAGTCAGTAACAAACATTTTGTTGGTTATATGTATGATATACTGTGTCCTTACAGTAAAGCAACCTAGAGAGAAGAAAATGTTAAGAAAATCATAAGGAAAAGAAAATTCATTTTCGGTTTTGTACATACACTAGCCCCAGGGGCGGTGGGAGGGGCTGGTCCCAGAATGACAAAGTTGTGCAGTCTGGTGGCCTCAGCTCCCCAGCAGCAGCTGCTGGGTGGGCCCATGGGTGGCAGAGGCAGTCTAGAGGCACAGCAGAGCTGGACCACGGCCTGGAGTTGTATGCCAGGTGTACCACCTGGAGGTGGCCATTTCCATTGCAGCCAAACAGGAGTACACTGGTCGGTCTCTCTCTCTCTTTTTAAAATGGCTTTGTTGCAAAACTAATATCTAGGGAAGCTCCTTTTCCCCTTCCCAAAGAATTCTTTAATATAGACATTGGAGCAAAAATATCATTTATGAATTGGTAAAAGGTGATATCCACGGGCACCAGTCCAGCTTCTGCTAGGCAGTGCAATCCTCAGACAGTCGCCATGCCAAGGTCAGCAAGGTTGCCTCACCATCCAGAACGTATAGGTTAATTCCTGCGCCGAAAGACACTTGTGGATGAGTCTCCACATTTTCCGTTTAAGGTGATGTTGACTTTTCCTGTCCCACTGGCCCTTGGGCTGTTGCCCCACATTTACTACCGTTATTGTTTTTCTCCTTTTGCACAAAGGTGAATACAGACTTTCTTTGAATATAGCAGGATATCAAGAGGTAACCAGTCATATGTATTTAAGTTGGCCAGCACATAAGTGATCAAACTTTTGAGGAGAGTACCCCATGGGCGATCTTCAACTCTGATTTCACAAGAAGAGAGAGGGTAAAGGAACTCAAAAAAATGCGACATCCCTCCCGTTATAGGACAGCCAGTTCCCAAATAGATTTCATAATGCGGGGTTTTCTGCTAATACAGGTAAGGCTTTTGCTTAATTCTGACCTGTAGCCAGCACTGGTTACAGTTACGGACACAGCCACCACAGGGAAGGATCTGTCTGCACTAGGCCTGCAACAGGACCAAGGCTCATGGCTCCCCTGAAACAACTCTGCAGGCCAGTGGGTGCAGGACTCTGGGGGGCATGGGACTCTGGGCACAACGCCGTCACTGCCCTCTGGGTGTGTTGTCTGCTTTAGCTCAGGCTTCTGCCTTCTAGCCCTGGATGCACCACCTGAGCACCCTACCCTCACTTACGGCGACCTGCAGACCTTCCCTCAGTAGGCCTCCCCTGGCACTCATGTAGCAAGTGCTGCCTCTGTGCCAGTTGCCTTTCATTCCATTTTTGGAGAGTGGGGTGGGTAGTTGTGAATAAATGCCTTTGCTGTTAACTCTTTCAAAAAATCTTATGTATAAATGGACCCACACAGTTCAAACCCGTGTTGTTCCAGGGCTACTTGTATTCTTTTGTGTCTAGCTTCTTTCACTCAACACAATGTTTTTAAGATTCATCAAGGCTGAGGTGTGATAAGTGGTTCCTTTTTTTTCTGAGTACTGTTCCATTTTATGAATATATCATAATTATTTGAATATTCATTCCACCTCTTGATGGACACCTGGATGGTTTCCAGTTTGGGGTTTCTATGATAAAGCTCCTGTGGTCATTTTTGTGTCTTTTTGTGGACATATGTTTTAATTTCTCTTACATAAATACCTAGAAATGGAATCTTGGGTCATTGGAAAGATGCATGTTTAACTTTTTTAGAAACTGCAAAATACCTTTCCAAAGTACTTGTCCCATCTTACACTGCCACATGCACTGTACAAGATTAGCAGTTGCTCCACATTCTTGATAACAGCTGATATTGGCAGTCCTTTTAATGTTGTCTTCAAGATTAATCATGTTGAATACTTATTCATGTGCTTTTTTTTGACCACTTATATATCTTCTTTTGTTTAATGCTTGGTCAAGTCCTTTGCCATTTTAAATTATCTTTTTTTTTTTAATCAAGTTGTAGGAGCTTATCTTTATATATTCTGGAATACGCTCTTTGAAAGATACATGTATTATAACTATTTAGTCTAAGCCAGTAACTTACCAATATATTTTTCTTTTGATAGCAGAAGTTTTTAATTTTAATGAAATCTTATCTATCAGTTTTTTCTTTTGTAGTTAATGTTCTTCATGTCTTCTTTAAGATATCTTCGCCTGCCCCAAGATTGCAAATGTCTTTGTCTTGTTCCTAAGCTTAAAGAAAAGTATTCAATATTTTGTCATTAAATATAATGTTAGGTGTAATTTTTTTTGTAGATACCTTTTGTTGGTTTGAGGAAATCCCCCTCTTTCTTGTTTTCTAAACATTTTCAAAGCTACATGGCTGTTGAATTTTGTCCAGGGTACCCAGGATAGCCGACACAATATTGAAGGAGAAAAACAAAGCTGGAGGACACACAGTACCTGACTTCAAGACTTATAAAGCAATAGTAGTAGTCAAGGCAGTGTGGTACAGACAAAAGAATAGACACATATTTCAGCAGAACAGAATAGAGAGCCCCAAATAGGTTGACATAATTATAGTCAACTGATCTTTGAGAAAAGACAAAAGGCAATACAATGAAGAAAAAGTAGTCTTTTCAACCAATGGTACTGAAGCAACTAGTCAATTACATGCAGAATAAAGAATCCAAACACAAACCTTATAGCATTCACAAAAATTAACCCAAAATAGGTCATAGACTTTAATGTATGATGCAGAACTACAGAACTCTTAGATGTCAACATAGGAGAAAATCTAAATGATCTTAGGGTATGGCAATGACTTTGGAGATTTAACACTAAAGGCATGATAAACTTCTCCACTGTAAAAGACATTGTTAGGAGAATGAGAAGTTACATCACAGACTGGAGAAGATATTCACCAAAGACATATCTGTTAAAGGACTCATCCGAACTATACAAATATAAAAAAATATAAAAAAATAAATTAAAATGAAAATTAAAAAAATATATATACAAATATTTCTTAAGACTCAATAATGAAAAACAACATGATCAAAAAATGGGCAAAAGACACTAACAGACACTCCCCTCCAAATATACACATGGCAAATGAGCATATAAAAAGATGATCAACATCGTATCTCATCAGGGAATTGTAAACTAAAACAACAATGAGATACCAGTACACACCTATTAGAATGATGAAAATCCAAAACACTGACACCACCAATACTGGCAAAGATACGGAACAAGAACTTTCATTCGGTGCTTGTGGGATTGCACAATGAATGGTTCCGCCACTTTGGAAGACAGTTTGGCAGTTTCTTACAAAACTAAATGTACTGTCACCATATGGTCCATAATCACACTCTGTAGTATTTACCCAGTGTGGTTGAATGCCCACAAAAACCTGCACACAAATGGTTATAGCAGTTTTATTGATAATTGCCAAAACTTAGAAGTAACGAAGATCTCCTTGAGGAGGAGAATGGATAAATAAATTGTAGCATATCCAAACAATGCAATATTATTCAGCACAAAAGAAATAAATATTCAAACCATAAATGGATGTGGAGAAAACTTAAATGCATGTTACTAGATGAAAGAAGCCAGTCTAAAAAGGCATTCTATAGTATAGTTCCAAATGTGTGACATTCTGGAAAAGACAAAAATATGAAGACAGTAGTAAAAAGATCATTGGTCGCCAGGGATTTGAGGGCTGGGAGGAATGAATAGGCAGAGCACATAAGATTTGGAGAGCAGTGAAACTATTCTCTATGATACTATAATGGCAAGTACATATCATTGTACACTTGTCCAAACCCATAGAATGTACACACCAGGAGTGAACCCTAATGTAAACTATGGAGTTTGGGTGATAATGATTTGTCATTGTGGGTTCATTGATTATAACATATATATCACTCATGCAGGATGATGATTCTGAGGGAGGTTTTGCATGTGTCTGGGTTTAAGTGTCGAGGAACTCTCTACTTATTTCAATTTTTTTCTGGGCATGTATCTGAGTGTGAGTGTAGAGGAATTCTCTCTACCTTAAGTTCAATTTTTTTGTGAACCTAAAACTTCTCTAAAAAATAAGTCTATTAAAGAAAAAGCTATTAACTTATACTTAAGGATGTAAAAGGAAATAAGAATATAATAAGGAAAGCAATGAAAGCTATATACAGAACCAAACTGAACTTCTAGAATTGAAAAATATAATACTTGAATGAAGAGTTCACTGAATGGTCTTACCAGACCAGGAACTCAGTATCAGTGAGCTTAAAGACAAAGCAGTAGGAACATTCCAAACTGAAGTACAGAGAAAAATAAGGCTAAAACAAACAAACAAATAAATAAAGCGAGCCTCAGTGACCTGTGCACAAGGTCATGTGATTTATTATACATGAAATTGGGGTTGTAGTAGTGGAAAAGAGAGGAAGAGAAGCAGAAAAATATTTGAAGAAGGGGTAGCAGAAACTTTTCCATACTTGAAAAAAATCTTAAACCAATAATTATAAGAAGATCAGTGAAACCTAAACAAGATAAACACAATGAGAACCAATTGAGGCACATCATAAGTAATATGTCAAGAATATTAAATGTTGCCAGAGAAAAGACATGACGTTTGGGGAATAAAGCTAATAATGACCTTATTTCTCATCAGAAGCCAGAAGACAATGCAATGACATTTTTACTGTGCTAAAAAATTCTACACCTAGAGAAAATATCCTTCAGAAATCAAGGTGAAAAAAAAACATGATCAGACAAATGAAAGCTGAGAGGATTCATTGCCAGTAGACAAGCGTTACAAGAAATGTTAAAGGAAGTCCTTCAGACTGATAGAAAATAATAACAGAAATTAGGATCTACATAAACTAATGGAGTGCTAGAATTGGAAAATGTGAGAGAAAGTAAGAGACATTTCTTACTATTTAAAATTTTTCCTTAAAGATAATTAAATTGTCGGGGCGCCTAGTTGGCTCAGTGGGTTAAAGCCTCTGCCTTCGTCTCAGGTCATGATCTCAGGGTCCAGGCATCGAGCCCCGCATTGGGCTCTCTGCCTGCTTGTGATCTCTCTCTGTGTCAAATAAATAAATAAAATCTTTAAAAAAAAAAAGGACCCTACATTGAAATATTGGCAATTAAATTGTCAAAATGATCACAAATTTTATTTGGCACAGCAAACAACCTAGAATTACCAAGTCAATTCTGAAACAGAAGAATAAAGTTGAAGGACTTACCCTATCTGATCACATATTATTTGTTATAAAGTTATAGTAATGTAGGAAGTGTGGTACTTGTCTAAGGGTAGACATACATATGACGGAGATAGAATAGGAGTGGGTCTAGAAATAAACACAGACTTATATGGTCACTTGATTTTTGACAAATATGACAAGGTGAATTAATTAAAAAAGACTGGTCTTTTCATAAATGATGCTGAAACAATTGAATATCCATATGGGGGAAAAATGAACCTCAACTCCCATGTCATATCATACATATAAATTAACTCAGAATGGGCTATAGATTTAAATATAAAAGTTAAAACTATAAAGTTCTCGAAGAAGACAAAAGAGAAAATGTTTGCGATCTTAGCATAAGAAAAGATTATTTAATATACAAAAGTCCCAAGACATAAAAGAAAAAAATTGGTAAGCCTTTCGAGGTAGTTAAAATGCCTGCTCTTAAATAAATAAATAAATAAATAAAGTAAAATGTCTGCTCTTTGAATAACACGGTTAAGGGGGAAATTGCAAGTAACAGTCTAGAAGAATATGTTTACAACATATCTCTGTCCAAAGACATAAATTAAGAATATGTAAATGACACATACAGCCTATAAAAAAATATAGACATTCTAATAAAAAATAGGCAAAAGATTTGAACAGAAACTTCACTAAAATATACCTAAATGATCAATAGACACCTTAAAAGGTACAAAACATAATTTGTTGTCAAGGAAATGCAAGTTGAAACCACAACAAAATGCCACTGTACACTAGTTGGAATGGCTAAAATTAAAAAGATTGACAACACCAAGCAAAAATATGGAGTAACTGGGTTTTTTATATATTGCCGTAGGAGTATAAAATTGTACAACCATGTTGGAAGTCTGCTGGGAAGTTTCTTAAAATGTTAAGTATAGATCCACCCAATGATCCCTGTGCCTGGGTATTTACCCAAGAAAAGAAAACATATGTCTGCAAAAAAACACTTATGTAAGAATGTTCATAGCAACTTTATTCATAATAGCTCCAAACTGGAAACAGCCCAGATGTCAATCAACAGGTCAATGCATAAACAAGTGATGGAGCACAACTCAGGAATAAAAATGAATGAACTACTTACATACATAATAACCTTGATGAATCTCAAAAGCATTGTCGAGTGAAGGAAGCCAGACACAAAAGAATACATACCAACAAACCCATTTATGTGATATGCTATCACAAACAAAACTAATCTGAGGTGATAGATATCAAACCTATCAAACCAATGTTTGTGGGGGGTGGGGGGTGAGCTTAACTGGAAAGTAGCATGAAGAAACTTTTTTGGTTGATGAATTTGTTTTCTGTCTTGACTGGTGTATTGGTTACATTGGTGTGTGTATTTATCAAAACTCATTGAACTGTACAGCTAAAATCTATGCATATCAATGAATTTTCTCACAATTAAAAATGCTGCAGTATTTATATTATTTTGAGTTCATTTAAAGAGTGATAAACCATTGTTATTTCTTAACAGCTATTGAGGTATAAGTGACATACAATAAACTTCACATATTTAAAGTATATAATTTAATAAGCTTTAATATAGCACCACAATAGATGATATATACAGTGATATATAATGGTAATGAACGTATTCATCACCCTCAAGTTTCTCTTCATGTCTTCTAGAATCCTTCCTTCCTGTTCCTCATTGCCCCTCCCTCATCTTTAAGAAACCACTGATTTCCTTTATATCCAGATATAGGTGAATTTATATTTCCTAGAATTTTAAATAAATGTAATCATATATTATGTACTCTTATTTATCTGGCTTCTTTTCACTCAGCAAAATTATTTTCAGATTCACTAATGTAGTTTGTATCAGTAGTTCATTGCTTTTTACTACTGATGAGTATTCCATTGTGTGACTATCCTGCACTGTATTTATTCTTTCACCTGTTGATCAATATTTATTTCCAGTTTGGGACCATACAAATAAAGTTGGCATGAATATTTGTATACATGTCTTTGCTTGGACATTTGCTTTCATCTCTCTTGGGTCAATACCTAGAAGTAGAATAGGTGGATCATATGTAAAATACATAATTTTTTCTTTCCTAAAATATACCTTGTAAACACTGCTTTAACTGAATCTCATAAAATTTGATGTGTTGTATTTTCATTTCATTAAAATTTTTAAAATTTCTTTTGAGACTTCTTCATTGGCCCATGTGTTATTTATAAATATCACTTAATATCCACACATTATTTTCTTTCTATATTTCTATTATTAATTTCTTCTTTAATTTCATTATGGTCTGAGAATATACTTTGATTTCTGTTCTTTTAGGTTTGTTAAGGGTTTTTTTGTTTGTGATCCATTATATGGTCTACCTTAAAGAATTTGCTATGATACTTGGGAAGAATATGTATACTGGTATTTTTGGATGGAATGTTCTATAAATGTCATTAGGTCAAGATGACTAATAGTGATGTTCAATTTATCTGATCCTTACTGATTTTCTGCCTACCTGTTCTATCAGTTATTAAGAAATCTGAACTATAATTGTGGATTTGTTTATTTCTCTTTTCGGATCTATTGTTTTTTTGTTTCATGTATTTTTTTAGGTCTATACACATTTTTTGGGTTGTTATGACTTCTTGGAGAATTGATTGCTGATTTTTCCAGTTTATATAGGCAGAAATATGGGGAATATATGTGGGAATGGATATTGAGGGTGTAGAGTAATGATGGAAGGAATATAAAGTTACATCAAGTCAAATTTACTGATATGGGTCCACTAAGCAGAGATTCTGGACCCAGTGTTGGAGCTCAGGGCATTAGAAATGGTTCTAGTAGTTTAGTTTCTTTGTTTCTTTCTTTGTTTCCCTTCCTTCCTTCCTTCCTTCCTTCCTTCCTTCCTTCCTTCCTTCCTTCCTTCCTTCCTTCCTTCCTTCCTTGTTGGCTAATATTGGACCAAAATGTGGTTTCCATTAAATTAAGTTGAAGTCAGAACTCCTTTGGGACTATAGAGAAAACTATCCAAAGGCTTAGGGACATTAAAATGTTAGAGTGGATTTATCATGATGACCTGCTCACCCACTGCAGGAGGATAATACACCTTTTACCACAGTTATGAGAAATGCATTTGTGAGGGGGTACCCTGAAATCCTTGAAGTCTGTGGTCACTCTTCTCTTTAGGTCAGACATTACAGTGGGAACTGCTGCCAGTAAACTGAAATCCTTAAAAATTGAATCCTGAATGGCAGGAGATAAGTGGCAACACTTAATTACCAAAGGAAAGGAGGTCATGGTTACCATAGCAGATAAAGCAGAAATCAGAATGAACCGACTCACAGAAACCCATGGCATCAGCTAGTTGATCATCATGTCCCTAGAAGAGAAATACAGGGGCTGTATTGGTTTGCTAAGGCTGCCATCACAAAGTACCACAAACTGGGTGGTTTAAACAATAGAGATTTACTTTCTCATAATTCTGGAGGCTGGAAGCCCACAATTAGGGTGGGAGCAGAGTTGGTTTCCTCTAAGGCCTCTCTTCTTTAGCTTTATGTCATAATTTAGTCTGCAGGTACTTTTCCCTTCAGGAAAATATCACACTGGTCCATTACTGGTGCATAATATTGATGATATTATGCTGATTGAACCCAGTGAACAAGAAGTAAACTTATTATTGGTAAGACATTTGCATGCCCAAGGGTGAGAAATAAATATGATAAAATTTTTTAGGAGCTTTCCACCTCAGTAAAATTTCCAAGGGTCTTGTGGAATGGGCTATGTCAAGATATACCTACCAACGTGAAGGATAAGTGGTTTCATCTGCCCCTCGTAGAACCAAAAAAAGTTACAATGCCTAGTAGACTTCTTCGTTCTTTGGAGGCAACATATTCCTTACCTGGACATGTTACTCGGCTCATGTGAGTGACCTGAGTGACTCACATACTGAGTGACTCACGTACTGAGTGACCTGAAAGGGTGCTGGCTTTGAGTGGGACCCAGTACAACAGAGGGTTCTAAACAGGTGCAGGCAGTCATTCTGAATGCTTTGCCACTTGGGCCATATGTTCCAGCAGATTCGATGGTGCTTGAAGTGTCTCATCGATAGAGATGCTGTTTGGAGCCTTTGCCAGACTTCTATAGGTATAATGGACAATAATCTCTTTTTGTGATTTAATTTTAGAACCAGAGCCTGAAGAACCTAAAGACTTTCTAGAAGGTGAAAAACTTGAACAAGAGACAGAGGAAGAGATTAAGAAGGAAGAGGAAGAAGAAATAGAAATAGGTACAGAACAGTCAACAATACCGGCCAATTTGGAACGACTTTGGTCTTTTTCCTGTGACTTAACCAAAGGTCTTAATGTGAGCAGCCTTGCCTGGAATAAAACAAACCCTGTAGGTTATTGAACATTTTAACAATTCTATCTTTAGCACTTAAAGATGACCATCAAGTACTAATGAAGATTTTTTTTTCTCTCAGATTTTAGGCAAGGGATTTTTAATTGACATAAACCAGAGTTTTAACATCCCTTTACAAGTTCATGTTTCAAAAATGGAAAATGAAAATAGTTCTAAAATAATTTTTCCCCTTAAAATGAAAACATCATATTTTTATTTTAGGAGATGTACTTGGGACACAGTATTCTCTGAATCCATATCAGATACTGAAAAATAAACCAGAAAAGATAATATATAACTGATTTATTTTCAGATGTATCAAACTCATGTACCCAAATTTATATTTTTCTTGAAGTAATCATATTGAGAAGTATATACTTAGTCTAGTAACTCTGAAAATGTGCAAAATAATTTTGAGATTCCTAAAATTAACTATTACTGCCAATAATAGCAAATATTTTTTTTTAAAGATTTTATTTATTTGACAGAGAGAAACACGGCGAGAGAGGGAACACAAGCAGAGGGAATGGTAGCGGGAGAAGCAGGCTTCCCGCCCAGCAGGGAGCCCGATGCGGGCTCAATGCGGGGCTCCATCCCAGGACCCCGGGATCATGACCTGAGCCGAAGGCAGAAACTTAACGACTGAGCCACCCAGGAGCCCCAATAATAGCAAATATTTAAACAACACTTACTACGTGCCAGGTGCTATTGCCAGCACTTTACTTATATAAACACAACAACTCTGAGTTAGGTACTATTTTCCCCAATATGTTGATGAGGAGACTGAAGTACAAAAAGGATAAATAACTTGCCCAAAGAAGTTAACATCTATTAAATGCCCAAAGTTATACAAGTAGTAAGTGAAACAACTGGAATTCAAACCCAAACACCTGGCTCTAGGGTTCTTGCTCTTAATTGCACTGCTGCCCAAAATCATCTTGAGGCAAAGTATAGGCACCCTCAAGTTAGAAATGGTGTGTTTGCTTTTAAAAAAGAGACGATCATATGGGTAACTGGATGGCTCAGTCGGTTAAGTGTCTGACTTTCACTTTCGGCTCAGGTCATGATCTCAGGGTTGTGAGATTAAGCCCCGAGTCAGGCTCCACGCTGGGCATGGATCCTGCTTAAAGAGTCTCTCTCTGTCCCTCTGCTCCTTCTCTTTAGTTAAAAAAGAGAGAGAGAGAGAGATGAATATAGAGTAACGAGATTTATTTTTTCCTGGGGTTTATAAACTGCTTCTGAAGACATGATTCTCAATTAGGGATTCCAAATCCCTTTTATGTAATGACAATATCCTTGGAATAGATATTTAGTGTATTTTTAAGTGGTCAAAACTAATTTGTTTGTTTAAACTGCATTGTACTATGTATGTTTAAGAATTAGCTTTATTATTTTACTGCCACACCCTATAAGGTGCTATGTGCAAATATGCTAGTTGGTATGGTTATTAAAAAACAGAAGTTCTGTAATTATTTTTATAGAAACTTATGTACACATTATTTAAGTTATGCACATTATTTTCAATAACATAAAATACTTTAAGTATGGATTGGTCTTTATAAAACTATGGAAACATCTTGTTAGATAAGTGAGATTAAATAATCAATAATAATTGTGTAATAAAGACAGTTAAATCATTTTTAGAAACTGAATATACTAGCATTTTGAAAGTTAATATATTGTTATCGATATTAAAGTTAAATAATTTTTAGTGAAGCTAAAAAACATGACAAACACCTATCTTCACCAGTAACAATCTATCATATTTATTAATTCATTCTACAAATACTTATTGAACATTCACTCTGTGCCAGGACCTCTGATAAGGCACTAGAGTTGCAGTAGTAATTTAGTCATACATAGACCCTGCTTGTATAATGGTATCTATGTGCTTTAATGAGGCAAATAAATAGTGCTGTGGGAATACATAAGAGAGGCTCATGAATGTTTCTCAGAGGAAGTGGTGCCTGAGTCTAGAAAAGATTAATAAAAGCTTGACTGTGTCAGGGTAAAAGGAATAGTGGTGAAGAGTGGTTTATGACAGAGGAAATTGTAGAGAGATATTGGCCTGAAAATAGGGTTGTGGCAAAAAAATGTAATAATAAATTTTTGATAAAGCATTCTGATTATGAAGATGAGGCTGGTCTTGGTCAGTTATTAAATTTCTATCTACAAGCATTTCTTGAAATGACCCGCTTTATTCATCAGTTTGTGGTGCCATAACAAAATACCATAGACTGACTGGGTTAAAAAAACAGAAAGTTATTTTCTTATAGTTATGGAGGCCAGGAAGTTTAGGATTAAGGTGCTGGCTGATTTGGGTACTGGTGAAGGCTCTCTTCCTGGCTTTCAGATGACCACCTTCTTGCTGTGCTCTCGCATGGGGAAGAGAAGTAGCTCTATTGTCTCTTCCTCTTTTCATATGGCCATGAATCCTATTGGATTAAGATTATGACCTCATTTAACCCTAGTCACCTCCTAAAAGCCCTATCCTCAAATACAATGATAATGGGGATTAGGACTGCAACACATGTTAAGGCAAGAGATACAATTCAGTTCAAGGTACCCTGTCTTTATATTTGAAATAATTAGGTCATTCTCAAAACCCATAAAACATTATAATGTAGTAATACAATCTTGGAAGAGCATCTCAATATATAAAAGAACTTTTTAGCAATTGGTTCTTTTTAGATATTCATTAGACTGAAAATATGATGATTATTATTTTGCTTTGGAAGATGGAGATGTAGAGTAAAAATAGTAGACTGGTATTTTTTTCTCAATAGAAATGTCTTACTGCTATTTTTAACGCAGTTCATTAATACACATCTTTATATATTTTCCAATATTTTTATGCCATCCTTTCTTATTTTAAACATATTTTGCTGGTTTTCAGGACCTTTTGGCTGTTGGCTATGGGCACTTCGGATTTAAAGAGCAAAAAAGAGGATTGGCTTGCTGCTGGTCAATAAAGAATCCTATGGTAACCAAATAGGAATAAACCCATTTTTAGTCAATTAAATGTTGACATAATTCTCATAAAGTACATAGCTGTATGTGATAATTAAAGTAAAAAAGTGACCAAGAAAGACTTTATTTTCTTTGTTTTTAATCTGTAAGAATTAAAATTTGTTTTTGCGGATATAGGGTAAATTCATTTAATAAATATTTATTGAACATTTACTATCTGCTGTTAGATCTGATGGTCCAGAATTGAACCATTATTTTTTATCAAAATGAAGAATAAATTTGCAAGTGAAAATCCTTTGAAAATTATGTTTCATTTAATACTAGGTTGTTTTTTGGGTTTTTTTTTTTTTTTAAGATTTTATTTATTTATTTGACAGAGAGAGAGATCACAAGTAGGCAGAGAGGCAGGCAGAGAGAGAGGGGGAAACTTGATCCCCCTCTCAAGAGATGCAGGGCTCGATCCCAGGACCGTGAGATCATGACCTGCGCCAGAGACAGAGGCTTTAACCCACTGAGCCACCCAGGCGCCCCTACTGGGTTGTTTCTTAATGTATGAATAAATCATTACCTTATAAGATAGATTTCTGCTATCCCAAATACATGAAATAGATGAATATGACCATGTTATCAGCATGAATTTTTCTAATAAGAATCAATCATGTTTTTGTCAAACAGTTGTAATCAATATGTTACTTTGCAGCTTTATATTAATTTTAATTAATAACTGAAATGTGAAGTAGAAAACTTAGAAAAGGACCAGAGGGCAAAAAAAAAAAATGATTAGAGCTTTTATAAATATCCCCATTCTGTTAGGAAGCTGGGTTTAGGTAAAGTAAAAGAAAGGAAGGAAGAAGCAATTTTAAACATGGAAGAATTGATGTAAGATCCATCATCAGTAAGTTGCCTTCTTTTCCACACAGATTGTTAGAAGCAGGAAAGGATTTAGATTAGGCATTAAATAAAACTCTTCACAGAGTTGTAGAAAAGACTACCTTAGAGAGAAGAAGCTCTCCAATGTTTAGAAATGTCTAGATAACCCAAGCATGTGAAACAGATACTGGAAGATAGGAACATGGCTAGATAGTTTGTTTGGAGCCCACTCATTACTTGTTTCTTAAAGAAGGTGATCTATGACGATCATACAAATCCTGCTGAAAGATTACCAAAATAGGATAATTATTGGAGAAGGCCATGCTGTATTTCTTAAAATTATTGAGCTCTGAGGATTCACCAACATAAAGGAAATGACTAATTGACGTTTTGTCCTCATCTATACTGGAAGTTAGGAGGAGAGGAGTAACTGAATGTATACTAGCTCTTCTTACGTTTCCCCTTCCACCAGATGGTCTACCATGTAGCCACCATTATGTTCTATGTTTTATGGCCCGCAAAACCAAATTTAAAACGTAATATAATTTCTTTATCCAGTGGCCAGAACGCATTTATCACAGTCCATATGGAGTTACTGCTGTGGATTTCTCAATCGGAGCACCTAATCTGTTAGCAGTTGGCTATCACAATGGCAATATTGCCATTTATAATGTGCAGAGCAACAGTAATGTTCCAGTTCTGGATAATAGGTGAGACTCCAAGAATTAGGTAAACATATAATATATGCTTTTTTAGGGAGAAGTAAAAATTTACTGTAATGTTTTTTAGTTTTGAGTGAATGTTTATGTTGTTGTTGAGAATGATACCATTATTCTTCAAACATTTAATAATTTCTCATATTACTCTAGCCTAACGTCTGCATGCTCTCTACCCACCTCACAAACCTTCCTTGACAGTTTATGCTTATTCTTTAAAAAATTTTTAAAAAATTTCCCCCAGCTTTATTGAGGTATAATTGACAAATAAAAATTGTATACATTTAGGTTGTACATGTGATTTTTTAAAGGGGTTCAATGTAAATATTTAATATATGTATACATTGTGGAATGTTTACTACAATCAAATTGATTAATACACCCATCACCTCACATAGTTACCTTTTTTGTGTGTGTGGTGGGAACACTTTGGACTTACTCTCTTAGCAGATTTCAAGAATATAGTACATATTAACTGTGATCATGATACTGTATATTAGATCTCTAGAACTTACTCATCTTGTAACTGAAAGTTTGTACCATTTATTGCTTTGGTGTCACCCCCTCCACATAACCTCCCATGCCATTCTTTTGTGCATTTTTATTAGATATCATAGCACTTACTACACTGTGTGTGTGTATATATATATACATATACATATACATATACATATATATATGTATGTACATATATATACATATATATCTTCCTGAAGAACTGTAAGCAACTTGAAGGATTAAGTCTTACCTTTGTATCCTCAGTCTGTCACATGACATCAGGCATGTAATAGGATTATAGTAAGTGTTTGAGAATAAATGAATGAATGAATGAGTGATATTGAGAAAATAAAAAAAGTTAAAAGTGAAAGATATTGAATATATTAGGTTTTTATAATAGATCAGATACCAGTAGGGCAAAAATGAAGTAGTATATTTATATTAGTGTTGAATAAACTTAGCTAGAGCTGAAAATAGGCATAAAGCAGGATACTTAAGCTTAACGTTGAAATCATTTGCATAGCTTTGTAAATATGGGCCTTTGTGCTTGTTTCTGGGAAGAGGATCTCTAACTGTTACCAAATAATTAAAGCTATACGATTTTTTTTAATTAACATGTAATGTATTATTTGCCCCAGGGTACATGTCTGGGAATCATCAGG
>CM053606.1:46685515-46699991 GCA_028646535.1 Procyon lotor | reverse complement strand
CACTTACCATAGCACATACCCTCCCCAATGTCCATAACCCAGCCACCCTATCCCTACCCCCCTACATACCACCCAGGAACCCTCAGTTTGTTTCGTGAGTTTAAGAGTCTCTTGTGGTTTGTCCCCTTCCTGATCCCATCTTGTTTCATTTCCCCCCCACACACACCCCACGATCCCCCACCCTGCCTCTCAAATTCTTCATATCAGAGAGATCATATGATAATTGTCTTTCTCTGATTGACTTATTTCAAATTTTTTAAAAAGATTTTAATTAATTATTTGACAGAGAAAGACACAGCGACAGAGGGAACACAAGCAGGGGGAGTGGAAGAGGGAGAACAGGATTCCCACAGAGCAGGGAGCCTGATGATGCGAGGCTCGATGCAGGGCTCCATCCCAGGACCCTGGGATCATGACCTGAGCCAAAGGCAGATGCCCAGCGACTGAGCCACCCAGGCACTCCCTCAAAGCTATATGATTTTAAAGAGATTCAGAACTTTTGCTTTGGAAGGTTTGCATAAAAAACTCCAGGGAGTCAGTACCGTGAACAGAGCAACCCATTATTCTGATAGGAAAACAGTCAGTAATCTGAGAAGCGATTTTAATTCTTCAGAAAAATGTTACATCTTGGCCATAGAGAGAATCAAGCCAGTGGGCAAACCTGAAACATAAAAAGAAAGGTGAGGTAATTGTTTATTTAAGTGAGACTTAAATAATTTATTCATTTAAGCTATGAAAAAAAATCCATATAAAGGTGAAGATACTTATACTCAATGTATCCAAAATAAACTTACATAACTTATCTAGGAAAAAGTAAATGACTAGAGTAAGGAAAATATATTCTGAAACGAAAGAAAATATTTTCTTTTGTATTTCTGTTATGGCCATTAATATAATTAGAGGCAGTAAAATTTTCTTCTGTAAGAAATGTGAAAAACAAAAAATACTATGTGAAAAAATGATTATTTTCCCTGTTTTTTGAAATATTTAGAGTGAAATTCCAATTTCGAACAATAAAGGCATCATTCTGTAAGTAGGTCACAGTACTCCAGGGAGCTGTCCTTATGACTTAGACTCATGTCCTCTCAAAAATTATGACAATGATTCTATATTTAGTGCTTTCCCCCATTTTAGTGAATCACTTCAAAAACATTTGGGACCTGTATGGCAACTACAATGGATAGAACAAGATCGAGGGACAACAGGTGATGACAAAAGAGAAATACTCGTTTCTATATCAGCAGATGGAAGAATCTCCAAATGGGTGATACGGAAAGGACTAGGCTGTCATGGTAAAAAGAATGTATGCATATATATATATCTATCAATCAAATTATCTTTTTCTTGTTATGTGCTACCTTAAATTTCCTAGGCCTTGTGTAAGAGGTGACCAGTTTTGGTTTGGCTACATAAGAAAAAAAACTGGGCTTGGTCATTGTTTTTTCTGAGCATCTTGTTCTGGTATTTGCTAATTTAAACCTAACCACATGCAAAAGATGGCAGAAATCATACTAGTCTTTGTAGAAGGGACACACATTATATATACAATACTTTTTCATGTGGTAAATAAGATACATGTTTTTTCTTTAAATAAAGATTTGATGCGTTTGAAGCGAACTACTGCTAGCAGCAGCAAAAAGGGAGGGGAAAAGGAAAAAAAAGGTGAAGCTCTGATATCTCGACAGGCTCCTGGAATGTGTTTTGCTTTTCATCCTAAGGTAAATTATTTCAATCCATTATTTACTATTGCATATAACAACTTCCAGCAATTGAAATGTATTAAGATATAAAGCAAAACGACGTTTTAGCATGTTAATAAATATTATGCCCTGTAAGTAAAAATAAAGCAAATGTAGACATAGCTGCCAAACTAAGGTAAATGGCACCTTCCAGTTGGCTGTTCCATGTCTTTATCTCCTTTCTAGAGGAAAGGTCTGTATTTCTGAAGAACTGTAAAAGGATTCTCTTTACAACTTCATGTTTAACTTGGATACCCCTCCTTCCTCCTCTTGAGTGTTCTGCTACTTTATCATATTGATAGAAACAAAAACTACTACACAGGCCTCTATTTCAGTGTGAGTGGTAACTCTCATGATTCTGAGGATCAGGAAGACCAGTTAAGCTCATGCTTATCAAGACCAGAATCAAATCAAAGTACAGTTAATGGAGTTCTACTTTTTCTCATTCTTTTTATCTGGAAGTTCTTTGGAATCAGAAAATTCAGCAACTATGACAGCCATCTAAGGAAACATGTCCTATATGTTTTCTGTTATATGTAATATAATCATCTTTTTTTAGTGACACCATCATCCACCTAATTATGCAAACCAAACCTTGAGCTCCTACTCTATTCTACACTATCATCCCAGTGATATTTAAGTCTTATTGTTCTACTCCTTTCAGTCCAAGCCTACTCATTGCTAATGTAGTTCAAGCCTTTATTATGTTTCACTTTTACCACTGTAGTTATATTCTTAACTGCTTTCATTCTCAAATTCTTGTAATTCACATTTCACCTTGACTCTAGAACAGTGGTTCTCAGTGTTGGCAGGGAGAGGCATATTTCACCACCAGGGTACATTTCACAATGTCTTGAGATATTTTTGGTTGTTTCAGCTCTAAGAGGTAGGACATGGAAAGGAATGCTATTGGCATCTAGTGGGCAGAGGCCAGGGATGCTGCTAAATATCCTACAATGTGAGAGATAACTACTGTCTTCCTCTGCGCAGAAGAGGGAGAAAGAAAAAGAGAAGGGGAAGGTGGAGGAGAAGAGGGAGAAGAAAGGAAGGAGAGGGGAAGAAGAAAGAGAAGGATAATGATAATAATTTTATTATATTTATTTAAATTTATTATTGTTGTTGTTATTATTGTTATTATTAGCTGGCCCAAAATATCAATGGTGCTGGATTGAGAAATCCTGTGCTGGTGTCTGGTGTCCGAGAAGTGTCCTTGGAATAAGAATTTGAGATAATTATGTAGTTTGTAAATAAAGAGCTTTGCTTCTTCCTTTCTTACCTGGTTACCTTTTATTTCTTTTTCTTTCCTCATTATACTGGCTTGAACTTCCAGCACAATGATGAATAGAGGTAGTGAAAACAAACATCCCTCTCTTGTTTCTGATCTTAGGGAGAAAGCATTCAATCCTTTTACTATTAAGTATGATGTAAGCATTTTGTAGATGCAATGTAAAAATATTAGATGCAATGAGTCACATGGAGGAGATCCCTTTACATTACCATTTGTTGAGACTTTTATCAAGGATGGATGTTAGGTTTCTGTCAAATACTTTTTCTACATCTATGGAGATGATTATGTAGTTTTTCTTTCTAAGTTTGTTAATATAATGAATTACATTTTTAAATTTTTATTTCTGAAATAAATCTCATTTGTTCATGATTTATACTTTTAATCTACTATTGGATTTGATATACTTAAATTTTGTTTAAGATTTTTCTTCTTTGTTTGTAAGGGATATTTATCCATAGTTTTATTTTCTGGTAATGCCTTTGTCTGGTTTTGGTATTAGGATAATCCTACAGAATGAATTGAAAAATATTCTCTTTTTACTTTTGTGAAAGAATTTGCATACAATTAGCATTATTTCTTCATTACATATTTGATGGAATTAATAAACCATCTGGGCCTGAGTTTTTTTCTTGGGAAGATTTTTAACTTTTTTTTTTTAAAGATTTTATTTATTTATTTGACAGAGAGAAAGAGATCACAAGTAGGCAGAGAGGCAGGCAGAGAGAGAGGGGGAAGCAGGCTCCCTGCTGAGCAGAGAGCCCGATGTGGGGGCTCTATCCCAGGACCCTGAGATCATGACCTGAGCAGAAGGTAGAGGCTTTAACCCACTGAGCCACCCAGCTCCCCAAGATTTTTTTTTTAAGATTTTATTTATTTATTTGACAGAGAAAGATCACAAGTAGGCACAGAGGCAAGCAGAGAAAAAGGGGAAAGCAGGTTTCCTGCTGAGCAGAGAGCCTGATGCGGGACTCGATCCCAGGACCCTGAGGTCATGACCTGAGCCGAAGGCAGAGGCTTTAACCCACTGAGCCACCCACTTGGGCACCCCTGCCCAAGATTTTTAACTTAACTAGAAATTCAAATTCTTAATAGATATCAGGTTATCATATTATTATCAATTCCTTCTTGAGTGAACTTTGGAAATTTGTGTCTTTCAAGGAATTTATTTCATCTAAATTATTAAATTTAGTGGCATTGTAATATTTCTTTAGTATCTCTTAATAGTTATAAAATATGTAGTGATGTCACCTCTTTAATTCCTTCTATTTAGTAATTTGTGTCTTCTCTCTTCTTTCTCTTTTCTTTAGTCTGGCTAGAAATTTATCAATGTTATTGATCTCAAAGAACCAGCTTTTGATTTCTTTGTATTTCACTATTGTTTTTCTGTTTTCTATATAATTGATTTCCAATTTGATCTTTGTTTTCTTTCTTCTACTTTGGTTTTATTTGCTCTTCATTTTTTCCTGGCTTCTTAAAGTAGAAGCTAGAATCATTGATTTGTGACTTTTCTTCTTTTATGATAGAGGCATTTGTGCTATAATTTTTCTCTAAGTACTGCCTTAGCAGCATCCCACAAACTCTAATATTGTATTTCATTTTCATTCTATTCAGAATATTTTCTAATTACTCCTTTGATTTCTTTTTTGATGGGTGGATTATTGAGAAGCATGCTGTTTAGTTTTTAAATATTTGGCACTTTTCCAAGGATCTTTCTGTTACTGATTTCTAATTCAATTCCATCATGATCAGAGAATGAACTTTTTATACTGGATTCTTTTGAACTTACTGAGATTTGTTTTAAGGCCCAGAATGTGAAATTTACATGTAAATTTTGCTGTACACTTCAGAAAAATATATATTCTGTGATGTTGGGTGGAGTGTTCTGTGAATGACAATCAGGTTAAATTGGTTGAAAGTGTTGTTCAAGTTGACTATGTCCTTGCTAATTTTCTGCCCATTTCTTCCATCAAGTATTAAGAGAAAGGTACTCAAGTCTCTGGCCATAATTGTAGATTTATCTATTTTTTCCTTGTAATTCTATCAGTTTTTGCTTGAAGATTTGTTCTAGGTATATAAATGTGTAAGATTCTTATGTTCTCTTGATTAATCAACCCTCTTGTCATTGTAAAGTGGCCTTGTTTATAACTGGTAATATTATTTACTCTGAAATCAACTTAGTCTGATATTAACGTAGCCATCTAGCTTTCTTTTAACTAGTGTTAGCATGGTATATCTTTTTTTTTTTTAATTTTTATTTAAATTCCAGTTAACATACAGTGTAATATTAGTTTCAGATGTGGAATTTAGTGATTCAACACTTACATACAACGCCTGGTGCTCATCACAACTAGCGCCCTCCTTAATAACCATCATCTATTTAATCCATCCCCCTACCCATCTCCTCTCTGGTAACCATCAGTTTGTTCTCTATAGTTAAGAGTCTATTTCTTGGTTTTCCTCTCATTCCCTGCCAACTCCCTCTCCCCCTACCACGTTTGTTTGTTTTGTTTCTTAAATCATTTTCCATCTTTTTCCATTTAACCTACATACGTCTCTTTATTTAAAGTACATTTCTTGTTGGTTGCATATAGTTGGGTCTTGCTTTTTTTTTTTTTTTTTTAATCTAACCTCACAAAGCCTACCTTTTAACTGTGATGTTTAGATCATTTAAGTTTAGTTTGACTTTGATATGGTTTGGTTTGAGTCTGTCATTTTGCATTACTGGTTTATTGGTGGTGGTGGAGAGTGGTGGTATAACATGTCTTGGAGGTAGGACTCTGAAGGGCCAGCTCAACTCCAGAACTTCCTGGAGGTTGGGCTGAGCCAACTCAGCCCAACTATGGTCTGTGATGAGTTACAACTATGAGTTACAACTGCATCATAGTTCAACTGGAATCTCTGCCCATTTCTGTCCCTTTCAGAGAGATTGTTCCCCAATACATCCCTTGAATGGAAATCTCAGATTTTACAGACAGACAAAAACAACTCTAGACAGTGACCTTCTTCTCTAGAGAAAGATAACCTATTTATAAATGGTGTTGGGATGATCATTATTCACATAAAAATGGAATTAGATACCTATCCCATCATACACAAAAGACTTCTAGAAGAAGACGTAGGAAAACATTTCTATTACCTCAAAGTAGGAAAAATTTCTAAAACAAAGCACAAAAAAATGCTAATATATAAAAAAGTTATAAGCCCAGTTACATTAAAAGGAGGACTTCTGCTTATCCAGAGACACTGAAGAAAGTAAAAAGGTAGGCCAAACCCTTGGAGAAGATATTTGCAACATATATAATAGACAAAGCCTATGTAATAGAATATATAAATAACTTGTATATAAACGAATATAAAAAATATTATGAGTAAAATAGTTAAGAGACATGAACAGAAGAGGAAATACAAATGGCCAGTAAACATAAAAATGTTCTCAACCTTGTTACTATTCAAAAAAGTGAGGCCTAAAAACATTAGGTATAATTTTATACCTCATATGATGGCAAAATTTAAGATTTCTAACGTAACCCAACTGTTGATGAGAATGTGGATCAAGGGGAACTTCTATATACTGCTGAATATAACTTGGTAATACTAGTTTGGGAAAAAAATTGTATTTTATTGTGTTATTTAAAACTACTTATTTTCCATATTCTAGTAGTTGCCTTCTTAAGTACTGGTACACACTAGAGCAGTATGTTTCAAATTTTAATGTGCATACAAATTACTTGGGAATCTTGTTAAAATGCAGATTCTGTGTTGGTAGGTCTGGGGTAGGGCCTGCAATTTTGTATCTCTAAATTGCTTCTGGGTGATATGAATTCTACACAGCCCGACACAAAGCCTGGCTTTCAGACCTTTTGACTATGACTTCACAGTAGGAAATACACTTAAAATCTCTATTTAGTGCATACATTTAGTGTTAAAAATGCTTGAGACTCCATTTAGTTCAATCTTGCATTCCAAGCAAGAATCAGTTCTTCTGCATTATATACATAAATAGTTATCGTTAAGTCGTCTGTTCTTCTCATTGACTGGTTCTAATGAAAGAACACTTAACTATTTTCCTAGACTGCTAGTTCCATTGTTAGGGAACTCTAAATATTAGAAATTTTCTTCCTTATTTTAAGCCAGTGCTTGTCCACTTAATTTCTAAAAAGGATCTATGTTCCTCCCTCTATTCCAGCAAAGAACAAATCTCTATTTTTTTTACACTGTAGTCCTTCAGGTAATTTAATTATTATAAAATCATGATAGGAAGAAAAAGACAACAGACACCATGATCAAGATAGTATTTCTAGTTTTGGTTCTAGAGTTGATTTTAATAGATCTTGAGGGATCTGATTTTCTATTTAGCACATTTACTTATGTATCACAAGCCAATACATTTTACTTTTTTGTGTTGTAGGATACAAATATCTATTTGGCTGGCACTGAAGAAGGTCATATTCACAAATGTTCTTGTTCGTATAATGAACAATACCTAGATACCTACAGAGGACATAAGGTTAGTTTAATTAGAGTAGGTATGGAAAATTTATCTTTTATTATTTCTGAAAAAAATAACATTACACACAGTACTTTTAACATGCAATAAATTTACAACTTCAGAGTTAGCATTACCAACTTGAATTAAGTACTTTCTTGTATGGAAACCATTGATAGCATGTGGGTCATCTTATTTGGCTTCTAGATATTCTTTTTTGTTGTTGTTCTTTTTAGAGAGAGTGCAAGCCGGGGGAATGGGCAAGGAGAGGCAGAGGGAGAGAGAGTGAAAGAATCTTAAGCAGGTTCCATGCTTGGCATGGAGCCCCACACAGGCCTCGATCTCACAACCCTGAGATCATGGCCTGAGCCGAAATCAAGAGTTGGACACTTAACTCACTGAGCCACCCAGGCACCCCTTACTTCTAGATATTCTTGATTTCTTCTTGTGAGTTATGGAAGTTACAATTTAAAATGATTTCTAGGGGCGCGTGGGTGGCTCAGTTGTTAAGCGTCTGCCTTCTGCTCAGGTCATGGTTCCAGGGTCCTGGGAACGAGCCCCGCATCGGACTCTCTGCTCAGCAGGAAGCCTGCTTCTCGCGCTACCATTCCCTCTGCTTGTGTTCCCTCTCTCACTGTGTTTCTCTCTGTCAAATAAATAAAATCTTTAAAATCAATAAATCAATAAATCAATAAATAAAATTATTTCTAAAAAACTTCGCTTATGATAACATGCTGATCCCAAAGTAAAAAGGTGTTTAGCATATACTCATTTCTGTACCTTTGTGATTGTTCCATCCATGGTTTCTGCATTTTCTCCCTCATTAAAAAAAATCCTTATATTTTTAAATTAAATAGGTATAATATGTATTAATATTTAGTAAGTATTGTAACAAATACGTTTTTATGTTTCCATATGGCATAATTTAAGGAAGATTCTATCTCTGACCTTACTCTCAGCTAAAGTAATACATGATAATGCATAGTGCATAAATCTTCCAGAAAGCTTGGGATTTTTAATTTGCGGGTCAGGTTTAAAATATAAGATGTTCAATATTATTTACCTATGTATTTTAATTTGTTCTCCTACTTCTAGGGCCCAGTGTATAAAATCGCATGGAATCCATTTTGTCATGATGTGTTCTTAAGCTGTTCTGCAGATTGGGGTGTTATTTTATGGCAACAGGAGAACACCGCACCATTTTTGAGCTTTTATCCAACCACTTACGTTGTTTACGATATTGCCTGGTCTCCAAAATCCTCCTATATATTTGCAGCTGCAAATGAGAGCAGAGTGGAGATTTGGGACCTTCATGTCAGCACGCAAGTGTTCATGTTTTTCTTGGTGATATTTCTCATAGAAGCAGTTCAAACTGAATGGTACCTGATAGTTTTGGTATTGGTTAGAGGGAATTGTAGTTACTTTAGAACAAGTAATGGCCTACACTGCAAGAGTCCTTTATCAATAAAAGATATATGCCAGGATGCTATATTCATTTTAATTACTTAGACCATATGTTTTTTTTTTTTAAGATTTTATTTATTTATTTGACAGAGAGAGTGAGAGACAGTGAGAGAAGGAACACAAGCAGAGGGAGTTGGAGAGAGAGAAGCAGGCTCCCCACTGAGCAGGAAGCCCGATGAGGGATTTGGTCCCAGGACCGTGGGATCATGACCCATGCTGAAGGCAGACGCTTAATGACTGAGCCACCCAGGTGCCCCCATATGTGGTTTTAAAAATATTTAAATGAAGATAGGTTACCTTATTCATCTCAAACTTTTACAGGCTGATATAAGATACCATAGCTACCTTGAGTTTTCATTACCTACTTTATAGAAGAATGCAGAGAGGCAGCTAATTGTTTTTAACTGAAGATTTTCTGCAGTAAGATAAAGGGAACAAAATAAATATTTTTATAATATTTATGTATTCTCTTACCTTGTTTTAAAACACATTCAAACGGCCATGCATTTATTTTTATTTTTTAAGAATCTTTTTTTTTTAAGATTTTTTATTTATTTATTTGAGAGCAAGAGAGTGAGAGAGAGAGAGCACAAGCAGTGTAAAGGGCAGAGGGACAAGCAGACTCCCTGCTGAGCAGGGAGCCCAATGGGGACCGATTGATCCTGGAACTCCAGGATCATGACCTGAGCCCAAGGCAGACAGATGTTTAGCCACCCAGGCACCTAGGGCCATGCATTTAATTAAAAATTTTAATTTAGGGTGTTACACCAAAGTTATTAGAGTATCCTCTTACCCATCTTTCATTTTAAAATGGAAATTTATGCAGTACAGGAGTAAACTATTTGTGATTTTACTTCTTCAGTTGGAAAATACTATAGATTTTTAGGCTAGTTATTAGCAGAAGAATCAGGGAAATACATTCTTTCTTAAAATAAGTGACAAAAATTCAATGGGTTTATTCTTAATGGCAAAATTTTTTCCCCTAGAAGTTAATAATTTAGTAACTCTAAAATTTTGTCATGGCTTCTACTATAAAATAGTTTGAACCCCAAACCAAAGATTACATCACAAAGCAATTTATATTTGAGTATGAGATGACTGATGTATAAAATGATTACTTAACTCATCCCACCTCTGATTTTAGTTTTTTTGGTAAAACAGTGGTTCTCCGGACATTTCTTCAGACGTGTACAAGTCACTGCTTCTGTTGTTTTGTAGCGCACAACTAGATTGTTTTAGATGATGGGGGATAGAAAAAGTTCTTGTTGGGAGTATTCTTTTACATTCCAGAGGTTCATTTGGATCAAAATATCCTTCTATTAAAAGACATTTACTACTTAAGAACTCGTATTAGTCAAGGTTCTCCGGAGACACCGATGCAATAAAAAGCAAGATTTATTTTAAGGAATTGGCTCACATGACTATGAGGCCTGGCGAGTGCCCAGTCAGTGCTACCGGCTGGCAGGCTAGAGTTCCCCTCAGAAGTCCATGCTGGAGTCAGGAGTCCGAACAAAGACTGGAGGCAGAATTTTATTCCACTTCAGGGAACTCAGTCTTTTCTCAAGGTCTTCATCAAATTGAATAAGGTCAGCGTACATTCTGGAGGGTGAGATGCTTTGTTCCAATTCTGCTGATCTAAATATTAATCCCATCTAAACAAAGCACCTGCACAGCAGAGTATAGACGGTGTTGACCAAACAACTGAGTAGGATAGCCGAGCCTAGTTAATACTTAAAGTTACCCAGTGCAGGAGTTTAAACTTAGGAGTGTACATCTTAATTGTGAACTTCTCGAACTTATTTATTTGAAATTAGTTCACTGAAGAAATGAAAGTTTTGATCGAATAAGGAGTTGAGAAGCTGTTGTTTTGATTTTGGAAACTTAAGTAAGACTCTTTGTTTATTTTGTTTTTGTCCCATGAAATCCCAGAAGATACCTGACTTTTCTTAATCTGTATACAAAAAGAATGTATTGACAACAACTGAATTTACAAGTAAAACATTTTATTACAGTTTGGATCCTCTCATTGTGAATGTTGCTAACCCTGGAATCAAGTTCACAACTGTTCTCTTTGCCAAACAAACAGATTGCATTCTAGTGGGCGACAATGATGGACAGGTTGCTGTGTATGAACTAAGAAATATGCCCACTACTTTGGATTCTGGCCGGGTAAGACTCTAAAGTCAAAAGTTTATGTTATTTTGTTTAATTTTGTATCATACAAGGAATTTACATTTCTTAACTACCTTAAAATAGGAAGAACGTACTTCTTAAGAGTTGCTACCTATTCAGCATGGTATCTACTAGGCTTATTTTTTTTGAGCCTCATGTTTTTTCTCTGTAAAATGAAAACAGTAATGCTGTAGCATAATAATTATAAATGTGTGGAATAACCTTAAGTTGTGCCTAGTATACTGTTGGAATTTAACAGTTATTTAAACAGACTGTTATTTAAACAGTTATTTATTGTAAGACTTTTACAAGAAATGAGGATATTTTCAATATTATCCAATGTTCCCAAAATAGGCATTTGTTTCTTTGTTTCTATAGTGTTAGCCTCCTCCCTTACTCTGATCTTCAAATATGAAAACTTTCTTGTAAAACTTTGACAAGAAATCGGTATTACTAGATGCCCATTATTTTTAAGGTAGCTTTTCAATTTATTGTTTTTCTAAAATTTTGTCTTTTGTCTTTTAAAGATTTATTTATTTATTTGAGAGAATGGGAGGGTGTGCACTCACGCTTGTGCAGGGCGGGGAGGGGAAGAGGGAGAAGGAGAGAGAATTTCAAGCAGATTCTGTGCTGAGCTTAGAGCCAGATGCAGGGCTTAATCTCACAACCTTGAGATCAGGGCCTGAGCTGAAACCAAGAGTTGGTCACTCAACCAACTGCGTCACCGAGGTCGCCCCTCAATTTTTTTTTTTATGTTTAAATTATTATTTTACAGAATAATCTGGGGAATATTACCATGAATATGATAAACATGTTAAAATATTTTAAATATGCAAAAATCCATAATAAAAATACACTAAGACTATAATAGAAGAGTGGGTAATGGCCAGGAACAGTTCATTCACAAAAAATAACTAGTAAATATATTTTAAAATTAAAGCTCATTGATAATTAAAGAAATAAAAATTTATTACATTAAAATATAGTAGCATTCTCATATGAAATTAACAAAGCTTTTTTTAAAGAAGGAAAAGAATTCCTTTTTTATTTAAAAATTTTTTTCAAGAGTTATTTATTTATTTTAGGGAGCGATCAGAGGGGGAAGGGCAGAGGGACAGAATCTTCAAGCAGACCACTTGCTGAGCATGGAGCCCAAGGAGGGGCTCGATCCCATTGACCCATGAGATCAGGGCTGAGGAGAAACCAAGAGTTAGATATTCAATCAACTGAGCCACCCAAGCACCCCAAGTTTTTTTTTTAATTTATTGGGACTTCTCAGTATTGGCAAATATTTGATAAGATAGGTTTTCTCTTACACAGAGAAATGTTGGAATAATGTAATATTACTTCTTTGGAAGCAATTTGGCAATCTGAACCAAGACTGTCATACTACTGGAACTCTATTCTATAGAAATATTCATAAAGATTATCAAAGAAATTAATTATAGCATAATTTATAACAGGATAAGAAAAGAAAAAAGTCCAACCTGAGGGAAACATAGCCAGGGAAGTCAGGTGTATTGATTAGATTTGGGTCACATGTAGAAGGGGGAGTTTTATCCCAACCACATGGACTGTAAATGTCAGATAGATGATAGATAGATAGAGAGATGCTTGATTGCTTAGGACTTGGCACTTGTCATTCTCCTATCTAAAATACGGAGTTTGTTCTTCAACCTACTTCAAATCTTTGCTCAAATATCAGTCATTTTTTTTGGTGAAATCTTCCTTGGCTACCTTATTTAAAATCACACCTCTACATTTTCTGTTCAAGATTCCATATGCCAAGTTAAAAGAAACAGATTAGAAGAAGAAATTTCTGAGATTGTAAAAGACATAATGTCTGGTATTTATAAAGAACTCCTATTAAAGGAAAAGAACAATTCAATGTTTTAAATGGGCAAATGTATAAAATCACAATTCATAGGAAAGAAACTAGAAAATTAAACTTAAGAAGCAACATTCAGAGACCTGGCAAGATGGCGGAGGTATAGGACGCACAGAAAAGCACCAGGTCCTAGAAGCCCAGCTAAAGAGGTAGAAAATCACTCTAAAAGCCAGCAAACACAACAGGAGAGAGAAGAGAATAAGAACAGCAATTCTAGGAGCAGAAAATCGACCACTTTCAGAAAGGTAGGAGTGGAAAAAGTGAATTTAAAGCGACGGGAAGAGAGACCCCAGGGGGAGGGGCCAGCTCCCAGCAGCCGCAGAGCCGCGGAGCACAAAATCCGGAACTTCTAGTCCGCTCTGCTGAGGGACATCATTCTGGAGGCTAACCGGGGGTCAGCCCTCGCAGGAACAGTGTGGTTTCAGGACCCGTGGGGTCACCGAGGGACCAGGGGAGCCCGAGTGCGGCAGAGCTCCCAGGTATTGGGGCAGAGAAGGAGCCGCGCAACACCGCATAGGCTTACCTTGGACTATAGGAACTGAGACATATAGTCCATATAGGGCTGCTGTACATCAAGCGGGGACCCCACGGGAGGCAGCTCCAGAGACACCCCCTCCTTCCTCCTCCGGGAGGAGTGGAGCAGGAGCACGCAGCAGGAATCTGCTGGTTTGGGGACTCCAGACCGGGCTGTGCACACCACAGATAGAGGCGCTCCACCAAGGGCTAGCTGAGCACAGAGCGCCAGCCGCAGACAAGGGAGACGGGAGTGATGGCAGCTTTCCTCTAAGGGCCTGTGGAGGATCGCAGTGCCCAGACTCGGCTCTTCTGGGCCGGAGACTGGGAGGCCGCCATTTTCATTCCCGGCCTCCAGGGTGGTACAGAAAGCGTTCAGGGAACAGAGACTCCGAGAGTGAACCTGAGCAAAGTGCTTGGCCCATCCCCTGGCAAGGGCGGTGCAATTCTGCCTTGGGAAAGACATTTGAGAACCACAGCAACGGCCCCTCCCCCAGAAGATCAGCGAGAATGAATATCCAGTCAAGACCTAGTTAATCAATCAGTGAAAACTGTGGAACTCCAGAGAATCTTTCTCTCTCACCCATCTACTCCTACCTTGACAAAATGACGAGGCAGAAAAACTCAGTACAAAAAAAAGAAGAGACAGTACCAATAGCGAGAGACCTAGTCAATGCGGACATTAGTAATATGTCAGAAATAGAGTTCAAAATGACACTTATCAAGATGCTAGCAGGGCTCGAAAAAAGCATAGAAGATATTAGAGAATCTCTTTTGGGAGAAATAAAAACCCTTTCTGGAGAAATAAAAGAAATAAAATCTAACCAAGTCGAAGTTAAAAAAGCTATTAATGAGGTACAATTAAAAACAGAGGCTCTCACTGCTAGAATAAATGAGACTGAAGAAAGAATCAGCAATATAGAAGA
>CM053606.1:46616633-46685015 GCA_028646535.1 Procyon lotor | reverse complement strand
GAATAATATCCAGCCATCAAGAGAAACAAAATCTGACCATTTGCAACGACGTGGATGGAACTGGAGGGTATTATGCTAAGCGAAATAAGTCAGTCAGAGAAAGACAATTATCACATGATCTCTCTGATATGAAGAATTTGAAAGGCAAGGAGGGAGTTTGGGGAGGGTGGGGGAGAGAAATGAAACAGGAAGGGATGGGGAGGGAGACAAACCATAAGAGACTCCTAGACTCACGAAACGAACTGAGGGTGGCTGGGAGGTGGGGGGGGTAGCGTGGGGGTGGCTGGGTTGTGGACATTGGGGAGGGTATGTGCTGTTAAGTGCTGTGAAATGTGTAAGCCTGACGATTCACAGACATGTACCCTGGGGCAAATAATACATTATATGTTAATAAAAATTTAAAAAAAAAAAGGAGCAACATTCATTCTCACTAGTAATGAAGTATACAATTGAAATTGTCTAAGATATCAGTTCAAACTGATTGGATTTACAAAAAGTAAAATATTAGCCAATATTAAGTATTAGCAAATTTGTAAGGAATTAGGAACTTTTATGCAAGGGTCATGGGAATATGAATTAGCATAGCCTCTTTGGAGAGCAATTCAATAAAAGTGAAAATTCAACTACCATACAAATATGTATCACTAATTTATAAATTTTAAATGGCATTTTAAAGATTCCTTTACCTCTTAATTTATATTTTATTGCATTCTAATTGTTTGACTTTTTCTTTTCAGGGAGATATAATAAATGCTTTGCTTGGACCCAAGTCAAACTAATAAGGATAATTCATCATTACTAATATTTTATCTTGTTGCTGTTTGAAGAAAAAGAAACAATGTTTAATGTCCAATAATCCAATTTGTATGCAGTTAACTGGGATTTTTATGTTAGAAAATGATATTTGATGTTTAACCTCTATTTCAACTTAACATAAATTTGATAATCAAACTTTTATTTCAGAGATATGTTATTAGTTTGAGATCTAGGCTAATTGTAAGAGTTTTGCTGGGATTTTCTTAATATTTTTAGTCATATTCCAAGTACATATAACTACATATGTGTACTTTTAAAATGTCCGAATAGATTAGAAAATTATTATTCCATTAGAAGCAAAGCTTGGAAATTATTAGAATTACTTAGACCAAAAATCTTTACAAGATGAAGTTCTATAGTAGACATTTAAATCTTCTGCTTTCCAAGATCTATTTTCCAGAGTTTATGAATTACATATGTATTAGTGTTTGAGAATACTGGATTCTTGCACCACACTAAATCAGAATTTTAGCCTCTTAGACTTGAAAGAGCTGAAGCTATGAAACTTCATTAGACTATTTGACAAGCAAAAGACATTTGACATGGCAAAGGTCAAAATTGCTTTGTTTAGCCACCAGGCATCACACTCCCAATTCAGTGAGAAGAGTAGTCTGGGACACATCAGGGCACCCTCCTCTGCATGCCCCAAATCTGCTATGGGTTTTAAGCCCAGACTTAAATGGGCCCAGAGAGAAAATAGAAAGTCCTCGATCTATAGTTGGCATCAGGATGTTATCTTATGAAAGGTTCTAGAGCTAGCTTGTGGATATGGGAGGAGTGGGAGGCAGCAACTCCCTCAGACAGATTGCTAACAGCCTATTCCGTGCTGTTTGTTAGAACAAGTCCTGCATTTTGTTAACTGAGGCCATAGGACGGTATGGCCTGTTTTGTAAAGCTTTCTAAGTGGAGAGGAGATGATAAGGCATGTGAAGCTCACTAAACTCTCGGAAAAAAAAAAAAGTATGTATAAAACTAAGAATGGAATCTGCAACAATAGAAACTGCCTTTTAAAAGTGTCCATTTCTTCGCAATCTCTATTTCTTTGGAGCCATCCTTTAAACAAAAGCAAGGTGATTCTCAGGCGGACTGAGAGCTTAGGTCAGGTAATAAGAATTAAAATTTTTCTGCTGATAGAAATGATTATGGTTCATCTGTGTCTTTCTGAAAGGTTGGACTTTCCATAACACTCTGTGTAACAAAATAAAAACTTGATTTCTTTGAAAAATAATATTTCCTTTTGTTATGTACTTTTGACCATCCAAAATTTTTCACATATTCTACTGTCACTGGTCATCAAGCCTAAATGAAAAATAAAACTGTTTTATCATTCTCATATCCTGGGCCACTGATCCTGAAGCACTGACCCTATTCCATTTTACCCTTCTCACCCCTGATCTTACAGACTCTCCCATGCTTTTAGATTAGCACCAATTTTTATTTTAAGATCTTTCACCTTGGAGTTATAGAAGGAATTATTTTGCTGGCTTTCCGGGCTGGCTTTGGATTCTCACTAGTAAACTCTATCTGATAAAAGATTTCTAAAAATTTAGGATTTTGGGGATGTTTTAGGTTTATAACAAAAATCAAAAGGAAGGTATAAGAGATTTCTATATACTCCTTGCCCCATCAACACATAGCCTCTCGGACTATCAACAACACTCACTAAAGTGATACATTTGTTAAAATCAATGAGCCTATATTGACACATCCTAACTACCCAAAGTCCATAGTTTACATAATGGTTCACCCTTAGTACTGTATTGTCTATGGGTTTGGACAAATGTATAATAACAAATATCCAAATTATAGTACTATATAGAGCATTTTCATTGCCCTAAAAATCCTCTGTGCTCTATCCTTTCCTTCACTCTCCAATCCAGCAATCACGGATCTTCTACTGTCTCAGTGGTCTTATCTTTTCCAGAATGTCATATAATTGGAATCATAGTGTCTGTAACCTTTTCGGATAGGATCCTTTCACTTTGTAATACAAATTTAAGGTTCTTCCATGTCTGTTCATGGCTTTATATCTCATTCCTTTTTAGTGATGATTGATAGTCCATTGTCTGGATGTACCACAGTTATCATTTACTCACTGAAGGACATCTTGGTTGCTTCCTAATTTTAGCAATTATGAATCAAGTTGCTATAAACAGCGGTGTGCAGGATTTTGTGTGGACATAAGTTTTCAACTCCTTTGGTTAATACTGAGAAGCCTGAGTATTGGATAGTATAGTATGTTGTTTTGCAAAAAAAATAAAAAACCCCAATTATCTTCCAAAGTGGCTGTACACCATTTTTCATTCCCTCTATCAATGTATGAGAGCTCCTATTTTTCCATATCCTTATGTGCTTTAGTACTGTCACTATTCCAAATTTTGGCTATCCTAATAGATGTGTAGTAATATCTCATTGTTGATTTAATGTGTTTAATATGCATTTCCTCAGTGATAGAATTTTAAGAATTGAATGAGAGTTCTGCTTAGCAGTTAGCCATTTCATTTTATCCTTCAAACACACACACACACCCCTAATGGACTAATTAGGGGCCTAAAGAGGGAGTGGTGATTGGACTCTTATTTTGTGCTGGTTATTCATTACTTTATTTGGTCACTCTCTACCAGGCATCTCTGATATAGCACTTAACATTATTGTTGCCTGTGAGTAAGTGGTTAGCTGCTCTTGCAACTGTTGTTAAGGAAGGAAGATTGTATTCCTGATATAATTGTGTATCATCGTGTGTTCACTTGGTTCACTTCTATGTAGTTACATACAATTACAAATGAGAAGTGTCTTTGCCATTTTGTCTCAATAGAAGTCTCCCTAAAAGAAAATGTTGAATTGTACTGTGAATAGATTTAGTTATCAACAACACACTAGTAATAATGTACATGTTAAAGTTCTTAACAGTTTGTAGAACACTTTCACATCTATTATTTCATTATACCCTTACAGCAATCCTATGAGACAGATAGGGAAAGTAGTTGTAATATTATTATAATCTCTATTTTCCAGGTAATACAATTAAGGCTGAAATAGGTGATATAACTTACCAAGACCAAACATCTGGTAACTGGTCAGGCTTAAACTCAAACTCAAGGGTTTGAGCAGTTCTTAAACATTTTCCACTAGTGTGCAATAAATGATTAATGCCTGTATAGTTCGTTGAGGTTTCATAACTAAAGCACAAGAGTGTATATTCTTCTATAATTAAGGTTTTTGTCCCTAAATGATAATGCTTACATTTTGTTTTCCAGTTTTTTCCTGCTGCCAGACTTTGATACAAGTATCCCTTTGGTTAGGAGCACTCTCCTTCCCATCTCTCACTCCACTTCCACATGTTAACTCCTCACTCCCCCTTCAGATCTTATCTCATCTTCTCAAGAGAGCCGTTCCTGAGCTCCCTTCTACAGGACCTGCCACCCAGCCAGTCTAAATTTACTCCAAGTTATCTTAAACATGATGGGAGATGTAAAGTTTCTGTGGGGCTGGAAGAGGTGGGGAATGAGGAAAAGAGAGAGCTCTAATGAATCCATAGAGCAGAGGGGACCTATGTCCTGTTTCTAAATGACACTGTTCAGGAAGCAGAAAGACCTAGGAGGGAATACAGTGAGCCTCAGAAAAACCATTCTCCATGCAGCGAGTGATATGTTGAGGCAAAAAGATCGCTGGAACGAAAAAACAAAAAACAGGCAGCTGAGGATGATTAATGACCTACCAAGAAGCAACCATTTGATGATAGAAGGGCTTTGGCAGAGAGTAAGATGCTAGAATTATGTCTTGGGAAGAGGAAGGAAGCCAAGCCTGAGAGAGGCTGTTATTAACTTTGTGTGTATGTAGTTTGTTTCCGCCAGCAGGGTGGGATGAAGACTTAGGGCTAGAAACTGAATTATAGAATATACATTCTTGGACACCTGAGTTCCCAAATTGAGATTCACACCTGCTGTGCTAAATATTGGTGTGATTATTTGTTTAGTGTCTGCCTCCTCCCCTAGACAATAAGCTCTTCGAGGGTGGAGACTAAGTGTTTTGTTCACCCCTGCATCTCCAACACCTAGAACACTACCTCCACAGAGGGGATATTACAGCAAATATTTGTTGAGTGAATGAATGATCAAATTAATGGGAGAAGATTTGGCTTCATGCATACCCCATGTTAAAATATGATCTAATATTTTCAATATGATTTCCTTACTGTCCTAACAAGATATCTTAACATCACAGAGGGTAAAACATTTTGACTCTGGAAAACGCAGATCATAAAATCAAACATGAAATCGGTCTTGAAAATCAGCTAAACATAGGTCATAGTTTTCTTTGCTCTGTAACAATATAAAATCAATTTTCCACCTCAAGACAAAAACTGAGAACAAATTTATGATGACTTTCGTTAGGTGAATATTGCTGCCGCTTTTGAGATTGCATTCCAACTGACTGCTGCAGATTACCTCCAATACAAAGCACTTAACACAATGCCTGACACAATGTAGGTACTCATTCTGATTATCCCAGATCACATTCCCACTTCTTGGTCGGAGAACCTGTTTGCCTTTCGAAGCTGGCTAAGTCCTTGCACGTCCCCGAGCCTCCTTTGGGAGACACAGATTGTGCTAATGATCTCATTTGTTCTATTTGGGCTTTGTGTCTGGTTTGTTCAGGATTTACTGCAATGTTCAAGTCTACCCTCAAATCCATAGAACATTTACTAGGCTATTAGCCTTCATTTGCTTGGGTTGGCATACTCAGTGGGTGGTAAAACTAAAAGGCTAACAGTTTATGTGAAACTAATTCCTGGGTTAAATTGAAAGCAGAACATGTCCATTAAGTTGGAACATATAAAACATTGTTATGAATCTTATCAAAATAAGCGCTGCTTTTTCTAAATTGATGACACATTTGTGTAGCATCCAGAACAACTCACGAAAGATGTACTATCATCGTGTCTGTATTTCTTTGAATAAGCTGAATAAGTCAACTATTAAAAGATATACTATCAGGAACAAAAAAGTATCCCAGGATATTTTAGGGATCTTACATCATAACTCACTGATATAATTTTATTGAATTTTTTGAATTGTTATATGTTTCGGTTATTTACTGAGCTTTTACAATTTATTTATTAAACTTTTAAATTTCTAAAAACCCAAAATAATAACAAAAACATAAAAAGAAAACAGCTTTTGTACATACAAAATGAAGCTTTAAATATCAATTCCTGTTTTCTAAGATTAAGAACATTTTTAGCTGTTCATTTAAACTCTTACTGATAGAGCACTTAAGGGCTCTATTACTAAAGTGAGTAGTGAGAAAGTTTAACCATAAAGTTATGTAGAAAGTTTTCTAAATAAGTAATATTTCAATACCCACTCTACAGATATTTGTGGAGTAAAAATTAACTAGTTTTTAAAGAGGGGCAAAAAAGGGTTCCGCGTGAAGAAAACAGGAGGTGCAAAGGCCTAGAGAGAGAGAGAGGGAAAGAAAGCATGAACTTCCCACAAATGGTTTTCAGTAGAGCTAGACGATTGAGAGTTTGAGGGCCTATATTAGTAGACACAGGCCAATCCTGAAAGGTCTTGCAGGCCATGGTAAGGAAATTGGGACTTTTTCATGAGGAAAATGGAAGCCATTGAAGAGTTTTCAAAGTGGGTAATAATATAAGCACATGTTTAGAAAGATCATTCTGGCAGCAGCGTGGAACAATGGCTTAATGAAAGATACAGACCAGTTGAAAGACAGTGGCAGTCTGTAAGTGAGAGTTTTGGTCATGGCAGAGAGGATAGCGAGGAATGGTTGGATCACAGAGAAAGTTAGAGGTAGAAATCTATGAGACTTGGTGATTTAATGGATCTGTGTGCAGGAAGGAGGTTTTAATCAGGGAAGAGAGAGGGAGAATAGGAGTTGTGAATGACTCCCAGGAATAGCTGGACGAATGGTGGTGCCCTCTGATGAAAACACCCTCTAGAAGCAATAAGTATGAATAAAAATAAATTAATGTTTGGTAACAAATTTATAGAGTGATCTTATAATCATCATTATCGTAAAATAACTATATATAGTATACTTTATAATTTATCTATTCTATAACTAACATTGCTTTATTTGATCCTGTGATAGTTTTCCATGTTACAAATTAGAAAATCAAATTACAGTTTAAACCACTTTCTCAAGCTCTCTTAGCTGGAAACTGCAAGACCAGAATTAAAATTCTAGCATTCTGAGGCGCCTGGGTGGCTCAGTGGGTTGAAGCCTCTGCCTTCAGCTCAAGTCATGATCTCAGGGTCCTGGGATCGAACTCCCCATGGAGCCCCCATTGAGCCCCCCATTGCATCACGCTTTCTGCTAGGCAGGGAGCCTGCTTCCCCCTCTCTCTCTGGCTGCCTCTCTGCCTACTTGTGTTCCCTATCTGTCAAATAAAAAAATAAAATCTTTTTTAAAAAAAATCTCTAGCATTCTAACACCAAGGCCACTATGACACAATGTAACATTTGTTAGAATTATAATCCTTATTATTCCCATGAATGATCAATCTATTGAAAGTTCCCTTTGTGCTAGAGACTTTGACAGTACTCTGTGTAATTTAATCCTGACAACCACCATAATGAAGTCACTATTATTCTCTCAATTTACAAATGAAAAATCTGAGATTCAGAGACATTAAGTATTTCCTAAGGACACTTAGATGTTAAATGGCAGAATGGAGATCTGAATTCCCAAATCTGATTGCAACAGACAGTACTTATAACTCATGCCAACCTGCTCTAACACCTCGTGGTAGGTGTTTTCATGGCCTTAGTTCCTTTGTAAGCAATTTATAGATGAAATATATGTTTACTCAATTCATTATTTGGTTGTTAATTTGGAGTTTTGGTTTCTGTTAATTGTGGATCTTCATATTATCAATCATATTGAGCCCATGGCAATTAATTCCAGTTAGGAGTCCAGAAGACCAAATAACTGGTCTTACTTTGCTTTGCTCTAAAAACATGAATCACATGGACATTCTCTACATCAATAAGATGTAAATACCTTTAATTATACCAGTCAGGATAAGTCAGATTATGTTGCCATAACCAATAATCACCAAATCTCAGTAGATTTATTTAAAAAATTTTTAAATTTATTTGAGAGAGAGAGAAAGGGAGAGAACAAGCATAAGCAAGGGGAGTAGCAGAGGGAGAGGGAGAAGGCTGTCCGCTGAGCAGGGAGCCCAATTCTGGGCTTGATCCCAGGACTCTGGGATCATGACCCAGGCCGAAGGCAGACTCCTAACCAACTGAGCCATCCAGGCATCCCAAATCTCAGTGGTTGTAAATGAAAATAATTTGTTCCACATTTACATTATATGTTCCTTATAGGTGAGGAGGTGGCCCTGTTCTGTAATGCTCTGACTCAGAGACCAAAGTCTATCAAGAATGCTGTTGGTCATCAAGATGGAAGAGAGGGAGAACTTGGGAATCATGCACCGATCCTTAAATGCCAGATACAGTGACATATGTTACTTCCACTCACCTTTTATTTGGCAAAATATGTCACATGGCCACATCCAACTTTAAAGAACAGGAAAATAGAATCCCACCATATGCTTGAAAAGAAGACAACTAGAAATATATCTCCTTTAGAAATTCATGACTAGCTCAAATGTTAGTCAATTTCATGGCGAAAGATTTTCTAGGGTCAAATAAATTTGGGAAACTTTGAATTAAACATATTAAAGAAGATTCTTAACTCTAAGTCTTCTCTGAGCCCTTGTATATACTATGCATTATTAATTTCCAAAAAAAAGACCATTACCATAGGATATTTTTTCCCAAAGACTACCTTCAAAGATGCATGTCCTAAAGAAAACATTTTCAGAAAGAGTACTCTAAGGTTCTGCCTTTTAAAACTTATTTGTGGAAAGAGGAAAGGAACAAAGAAGGAAAGGAAAGAATAAAGAAAGAAAAAGACCAGAGAAGTACGATTTTTGGGTAGTTTTGAGATCAATAGCCTTCCATAGCAGCTAATTGTAACCAAAAATTGCATTTCTAATCTCTTGTGTATCACGTAGTTAGTTTATTGGGGTTTTTTTTATGTGGATTAAATCTATCTTTAAATATAAGAAAGTGTTGGAGGTATGTGCATCAAACAATTTTTTATTAACATATAATGTATTATTTGTTTCAGGGGTACAGGTCTGTGAATCATCAGTCTTACACAATTCACAGTACTCACCATAGCACATACCCTCCGCAATGCTGTTTATTCAACATCTAATAAGATGCTATGTGTTTTACTCATGTTACCTCATTCCATCTCTGCAACAACATAAAATGCAGATTATTGTCTCCTCACAGATGAGGAAACTAAACTCAGAGAAGAAAATTAAATGTTCAAAGCCACACAGATAGTAAACTGAGTTGCAGTTTAGATGAGAAGAGAAAAGTCATGTCAAACTCTAAATAAAGACAATTAAGTGCTCTAGTTACAGATATAAGCAACAAACTTTTGTTAGTCAAAAGATGGAAAGATTCATTTTCATTTTGATTATCTTCTCTGGTTGGACCTTGAGTTATGTGGAAGCAGGGATATTTGGGGACTTGAGTGAAGAGCATTGAATGTCAGGCTGTTTGGATTTTATTCTCCAGGTGGTGCTGAGCCATGGAAAGGTTTTGAGTCAGGAGTCAAGGAATCAGACAAATATAACAAGACTAAGCATTTCAAGTTCAAAGGGAGCCCTTAGGTAATTCAATTCAACCCTTCGGTTCACAAATGGCAAATCATGAAGCCCTGGAAGTTGAAGCTCCACAGCTAGGGCTTTCATTATTGGCATTAGCTTTTTATCGGGTAACTGACCTAGCTAATTAGCTTGCCTCCATTTGGTCCCACTGGCCTTGCATTAGCATTCCCAATTAAGGCAAGCCCTGATAAGGCCTGCAAAGCTGGCAAAAGAGAAGATTATTTTGAGCAGAGGGAGATCAAGTCAGGGTGGTAGCAGCATTCAGAGGTATCAGAGTGGATCTGACATCCAGGTCAGGGATCATCCCTTGGCTGATTACTTCTCTCCTGTCTTGTGCAGAAGCCCAGCCCAAAGCCACTGGTGGAAGCTTTATTGGAGTGCTCTATTAAACCTGGCATTATCCAGATGCACAGTATAAGTCTCCAAAGAAGGGAAGAATTTTATGAGAAATGGGTAAATAATTGCTGATGTGGGTGTGCAGGACTTGGTCATGCAAATGTCCCTCTGGAGTTGATAAATGATAGATTCACCTGCAATTTTGACCTATGAAAAGATGAGATAGCTCTGTCTGCCCTCAAAACCATTCCTGGCCCTTCGGTCCCTTGCTTAGCAAATGATTCTCCTCCAACCTCCCCGTGTTGCAAGCCAGAGACCTAAGTACTATTTTTGGCCTCCTTATTCTTGACACCTAATCAATACCAAACCCTCCTATATTTTGAATACTGACACCTACCCCATCCTTTCTGCAATAACCTTAGTTTAGAGTACATAATATCTCATCTAAATTATTGCAAAAGCCTTTTTTTTGTTCCTCTTGCCTCAAATCTTTCTCGCCCTAATCAGTTCCCCATACTGCAGCCAGAGAGATGGAGAAAGCAACAATTCTTTGAAATAATGTGTTTATTTTTCAGAGTCAGAAATGCTTTCAATCGGAGCATAGGTGATTTTGTTCCATTTTCTGGCTTCTGTACAGAAAAATGGCAATATCCCAAGAAGTATGGGTGATATGATTTTGATCACAGGCTGAAGGGATTTTTTTTCAACCAGAGATCACAGAAGAAGAATCAATTTTTAAAAAGTTATTTTTCCATTTGTTAAAAAGTGAGTCAACAACTCTTCAAGATCTCAAACTACAGCATTCCCAGTTTAGGTAAGAGCTTTGTAAAAACTAGTACTTTTAAGAAGTTTACCAGAAGAGAAATTTCATTATTTAGCTCTTTGAGGGTGATGTATTCAGCTTTCTATTATAAAAATGTGTATTAATAAGTGCATGGCTAAGTCATAGGGTGAAGGATAAGAAGAAGGATTCCAGTCAGAGAAATTCTCCTATATTCCAAAAGAAAGTTATCTTTTCTAGTCCATCCAAACGGGGAGAGAAGAAGACAAATGTTTATCTCATTAGCTTTAAGAAGCAGTTACTATCACAATTTTACAGAGGAGGATTCTTGGGGAGGTTAAATATCTTGGTTAAGAATCTAGATCTTCTAAGTGGAGACTGAAACCCAAACGCGAGAATGTGAATTCTTAAGTTAGCTTCCTCTTGGCTTTGAGATAAGTGTTTCTTTCAATACTCACTCTTTTGAGATAGGTTTTCCCATTCTAGAGATACGGTTATCAAAGGTTAAAGGGTTTAAAATTTGCCCCATGTTACTCAGTAATCGACAAGGCTGACATTGAAAGTCATTCTTGGCTACCTCCAAGGCCTGTGTTTTTCTAGATGTCAAGAGAGCTTTCTGTTTATTGTCTCATGGATGCAGTTAATGGTAAGTGACGGTGTTCAGAAGTCACTGAATAACAAGCAATAATAATAAAAGCACATTATCAAAACTTCATGATGTAACCTTTGTGCTTCGCAAATATTGTTAAAACAAGGTTCTGACGAATAAAATGTCAGGAAAGTTAGTATAAATTGGACAAAGCGTGACGGTAACGTCAAGACTTTATTTGGCAATATTCACCACATCAGATTCTTATTCAATCCTCGGGTCTGTGGGCTGAGGGATGAAGGTCTCCCTTTGGACTTTAGTTCAATTCCCTGTCCTACTTGGAGGAGTGAGGAGTCTATGAAGCTCTGTGGGCTAGAGTTCATAGAAGCCCGCGTCCACATCGGTGGTAGCTCCAGGTGGAGAAGGCACCTGGAAAGGATCCCTCAGAGTCAGCAAGGTAACAGTAATTCATGTGACTCCTTCATTTATTATTATTTTTTCCAGGCTCATATTAGCACCTGTTTCTCTAGACTTCTAAGCCACTTCTGTATCAGTGTAAAGGGTTAATAAATTGAATTTGTCTTGGGAAAGGAGTGAGCTGGCTACCATTCAGAAAATAAGGACCTCATTTGCTTTAGTCTCCAGCTTGAAGTCATTTGATTGCATAAGTACTTCGATGAGCTCACCGGCTGTGGCAGGTGCTATGGGACTAGAGAGAAGCCCGTGATTTTAAGGGACAGGCTGAAGTGGCAGGCATAATTTCACATGTAGATAACTGTAGAATATAGTAAGTTGGAATTCAGGCAGGTGCTAAATAAGGATGAAAGGAAGGAAAATGTTATTAAGCACTTATTAAGGGCCAGATGGTTTCATGTGCAACATCTCATTCAGTCTGCTGATAAGCATTCTGTGAAGGTAAGTAATATCACTCCCACTTACCATTTTACTGGGGATGAAATTTTTCACCCAGTTAGTAGGTAGTGTGGCAAGGGAGCAAACCAGGTCCCTCAGCTTCAAGACCTGGGGTCTTTGTTCTCTATTGTGACTCAGGTGGGAAAAAGAAGATGGTGAACCACCGTCATCAATGATAGCATCATAGAGGCAGTGGTGATCCTGGCAGGATTCAGGGGGTTATGAGGAGTGGGTTGAAGTGGAATTCTGGTGGGAATTTCAGTAGGAATTGTTTGATCAGGATGTTGAAGGTAGGAATGAACCTAACGTGTTTCTGAGGGGATATACTGAGGGGGCCGACTTCACTGTTTATTTCTTCATTTTTCAATTCAAGAAGTTTGACTGGAATTTTCTGCTAATCCTATATTAAAATGTGAGGTAGAACTTATTTAAGATTCTATTTTAATCATAAGAGTGTTAAAATTTTACAATAAAAAGTCAAAAAAGGAAAATGTGATTGCATAACAAATGCTGCAACCAAATACATAGTTGTAAAGGTTTCCATGTGGTTTCGGATGACTTTGTTAAACAAAAATACTTTAGAAAATGACCCACAGTTTTCATATTTTGGTGGGCTAATTTCCTGAAAAATTATGAACTTAACACTCCCGTAATGAGAGGTTCATAGTTACTAGATGTTAACAGATACAATAAGATACAATCTCAAGAGAGTAGCCATAATTTACCAGGTTTCCCATTATGTATCCATCTCTGTGTCAGCAAACCAAATTGCACTCGAAAGAATACATTTGGAATATCTATGAAACACATAGGGAGGTGGAATGGATGTCTGCACAAGCCTTTCTTTTTACTACTACCACCGACATCGTATTACAGTGTATTTAATCTTCCACAGAGTATTTTCCAGAGTATTTTCTCATATATTATTTCTTCGACCTATTGGTAGTTTACTAACCAGCATTCCTTCCTGTAGGGTTTCTTGGTGCTTGCCAGTATGCCAAGGTACTGATAAATAAGTTGGAACCAAGTCAAATTGAGGGAGGACTGGGAAAAACACTCTGATAACAATGGGAACTACTTCTGTTTTCAGACATAGAGGTTTAAATCTCCACTTCCTTCCTTACTGATCCGCTTTGCGGGGCATACCCAGGGCTATTTGTTGTTTGTGTGTTTTATATTTATAGCACATAAATAATACCATGGAGGCTGCTGGTCAATGAGCAGAGGTGGCCAGTACAACGCAAGGCGAGCCCTGACTCAGTTATTCACTGGCCCCCAGCCCCTGGTTGTGTCCTCCCTCCTCTCTGCTCTCATGTTTCCTCCTCTGCAAAATGAGGAGGGTGGAGATGACTTAGTTCTCCCCAGAATGTCTAATCTTTCTGAAACCAGACCAACAGTTAAAGAAAATGATGTGTAGGATTCAATTTCCTTTTAAAAATCCGATGCATTTCCCCAGGCGTAGAACTTGGCGGCTACCTTCCTTCTACGTCAGGGCCCTCTGAGGAAGTATAATTTTTTTTCTCTCCCGTACAGCTGAGTGAGGAAATGACCTCCAGCTTCTTAATGAGCCTGTTTCTGAGGGAAGCACAGCGCAAAATCCCCCGAAGGTGGATTCTTCAGGGAAGAAAATTGTTCTTGATGGACAGCTGCCCACTGAAGGGCCTTGGGGCTCAAAGAAGCATTGGGTGATGTCAAGACAAGACTCTTATTAAAGTGTGGGCTAACCTGCCTGCTGTTCAAGGCCCCATTTGCTGGCTCTTTGTTAAGACCAGAGCGGATACCCAGTGACGGTGGAGCTTTAGCGCATGTTAACATGTCTTTACTGCTCAGGACAACGCTTATATTATGTAATTAAAATAATGGCTTTTGGCGAGGTAATCTTTCTTTCCTAAAAGTTGTGGGTGAGTGGTGAAAACCACAATGAAGTCTATTTTCTCCCTTTGCCAAGGTGAATGCGCTGTTCTTTTAAAGCTTTAACAAAGCCTTTGAAATTTTAAATGCTGTGCAAATTGTAGTAAAAATGCCATAAACCAAGCTCACTGTGATTCTTCTCCTTTTAAAGAAATTTTAAAATAACTTTAAAACAGTAAGCCGATTATGCTGATGGTAAGAAAATTAAAAAGAAAAAAAAAGCAAGCAAGCATAAAAAGAAAATAAAAACCAACTGTTACCTCATCATCCAGAAATAACTATCCACTCAACTTTTGGGCTGCTGTGTATTATTACCGAGAACTTAAACATTGATTCATGGTCAAGTATAAGAATCTAAACAAAGTGCTTTTCTCAAAATATCTTAAAGTGCTTGACAAACGTTTCCTAATACACAGCCCTTCTACTTGAGGATAGCTGGAGGCATATGTGTTTCAATTAGCTCCCCAAACAGCTAAAACCCTGAAAGCTTTTGAATAATAAGCTCTTTCCTATAGTCTGGGCTGCTTTGGGTTTTGCTTTCCCAGAGATAAAAGGACATTGTATTCTCCTTCTAGAAGTCAAACTGAGACCCAGATAGCCGTATCTTGTGACACAATTGGATGTCTTCACAGAAAGACAACTTAGGGAAATCACAAAACTATGTTTCCATTTCTAACTCTGACAGCCAACTCTCCAGTGGGTTGTAACAATAAATTCCCTGTTCATCTGAGGTCTGCTCTTACTAATATCGTGATCTGTATTTGCAATCCATCTACTACATACTGGGCACTTACACTGTGGCAAGGCATTGTGCACGGCATTTAAACATTTTACTTTATGTATTTGTTGCAGGAAACCTATGAGAGTGGATAGTACTTTACCACTGTTTTGCAGACAAAAAATAAGGCTCAGTGGAATTAGGCAAACATGCCCTAAGTCACACACAGTTAAGGAGGTGTTGTTCCTGGATTCAAATTTAGGCTGCTTAGCAAGAATCAACGCAGTCACATCAAGCTGTATGGATAGTCGAAGTGTTTCTTCACCACCAGGAGCAACACTCTGATAACAATGGGAACTGCCCTGGGTTCTTCTGTTTGTTGTTTATTTTTTTATTTATTGTTTGTTTTATTTGGTGTCACTGAAAGAATGTCCATTGATGAGGCAATAAGAATTAATTATATTATATCTCAGTCCTTGAGTACATATGTAGCCTTTTTAATAGTGTGGGTGGTAAAATGGAAAGACAGGAAATGCTTTTGGAACATACTGGAGAGTGATGGTTGTCTCACAGTCAAGCACTTACGTGATTGAGTTGTGAGCTTAAAACTAGCTGCTTTTTCCAGGAAGCACTTTTCTTTTCTTTTTTTTAAGACAAACTGAAAAACTGTAGTTATTCAGACTTGGATATTTGAAATTAAATGAAAAAAGATATGAAAATGAATGAAGTGAGCCTGTCACTTCAAGGAAAACAATTGACCGTATTTGTTGCTGATGATAAGATTCAAGCAATTTTGGAAAACTTTTATCCAGCATCAGTGGTGACATTTTTTTAATCAGTGGTGATATAATAAAAATTTTATTTTTTGATATTCATTGTGTAATGAAATGTGTCAACATTTGGGAGATCAGCATAACTTGGTGAACTAATATTTTCCAAGTGATAGATGCATGATATTACAAAATCATGAGAAGTAAAAGATCCATTCAAAGTACAAAATAAAGATTTTAATCTAACAGTACAACAATTCACTGATGTGTTTTCAGATTCTACATTGCAACTAACCTCTAATAAACAGCAACTTGTTGAGTTTTGGTATACTATTAAAAAAGAATATCAAAATTATGTGGAAAGGTAATTTTATTAAATAAAATTGAAATAATCTTAGACTAACGAAATTAAAATAATCTTCCCTTTTGCAACCAAATAACTGGATTTTCTATGAGGCTGGATTGTCTGTGAGGCTGGACTTTCCTTATATACATCAATCAACACAACACATATTAACAGATTGAATCCAGAAGCTGATATGAGAATTGAGCTGTATTTTATAAAGCCAGTCTTTAGGGACTTGCAAACATATAAAACAATGTCATTCTTTTCACTATGTGTTTTGTTTTGTGAAAATAGACACTTTTCATAAAATATGTTATTGTGTTAACATGTAGGTTTATTATTTTTTTATTATTTTTTTAGGTTTATTATTTTTAAATGAGATAATAAATATGTTTAAATTTCTGTTTTAAATTCCATTATGATAAATATGGACAAATTCAACCCACATAAACAAAAACACTTTGAAGTTCTTAATAACTTTCAAGAGTATGAAGAGTACTGAGACCAAAAAGTTTTAGTGTTACTATTCTATAACATGTACTTTTTGAGATTCCATCAATAGGTATTCAAGTTGTTTGCAGTATTTGCTATTACAAATAAAGATGCACTAAGCAGCCTTGTTTATATATCCTTACATCAATGGGATAGCTTATCAAGTTTCTAGGGGAAAAGGTATGTTTACTTTTTTCAGTATATTTGTATTAGTTACTACTTATTTGATATGTACTTATTAGTTATTTAAAATGTATCTTTGTATTTTAAGTACATAGAGAAACAAAGAGGAAAAATGGGACCGACTCTCTTCACCTGAAATCATATAGCCAGTTTTTTTTGAGGGGGGGGATATATGTATCAAGTTAGGAAATTCAAACAGTCCAGAGAAATATAAAATAAAACAAACGTTTCATTCTTTTCCATTTGGTTCTAAGTTATAGTATAACCCCTTTTGAGGATTTCTTAAAATTTCTGCCGGGAATACAAATCATGTTTATACTGAATTTATGTAGTTACAAATATAGTTAACTTCCTACAAATACAAATATAGTTAAATACAAACTACAAATACAATTAACTTCCTCCCTATCTATCTATCTTTCCATCTTTCTATCTTTCTATCTACCTACCTACCACCCTATTTATTATTGATAGCAGAGACTTTGAGCTGTCTGCCAAAATTTCTTCTCTTCCTCTTAGGCACACAGCTAGATGACATTTCTGTCTCCTTTGTAGGTACGTGTAGTCACATGACTAATTCTGGCCAATGAAATGTGAGTAGTAGTGAATGTGCCAATTCCAAGAGTAGCCATTAAAATCTTTCATACTCTCCCACAGCTTAGCAAGCAATAAGCTTTGAGTTGTTTTATGATTGATTTTATTTTTTGTAGTAGTTGGCCTAATAAAATACCTACTGAGTCCATCATACTATTTTACACAAAAAGGGATTATATATACTATCTTACATCTTGTTATGGTTGTGTGTAACATATCTTGGAGATATTTCAGTAATGTCCTGGTATGTGCATTTTATATTTAAAAACACATACTGAGAGATTACCATCTAAAAAGTTTGTATTAATTCATATTCTCACTAGAAATTTATGAGAGTACCTATTTCTCTATATACTCTCCTATCCATACTCTCCTATCCATACAAAAATTGCAAAAATTTGCAATTCTTAAAGGTGAAATATTGGATATCATTTTTGGTTTTGTTGGCATTATCATGACTATGATCACCTTTCATATTTATTGGACATTTGTATTTTCTCTTCTGTATATTAATCTGTTTATATACTTTGCCCATTTTTTATGTATTTATAATATCTTTCTTATCAATTTTCAAAGCTTCTTTTATATTAGGGATACTAACTTTTTGACTGTCATCTGAGTAAAGTATTTTCCCCTAGTCTTTGTTTGGTATGTCTTCACTTCAGTTAGGATGTCTTTTGCCAGTGTCTGTCTTTTCCTTTATAGTTTCTGTATTTTCTACTTTGCTTAGGAAGATCTCCCTTAGTGAAAGATTGTACAAGAAATGGACTAAATTTTACTCCGATAATTTTGTTTTGTATCCTTGGCATTTAAATTTAATCCATATTACATTTATTTTTGTATAATGTGAGGTGTTTGATTGTCATCTTCTTCCAAATTGACAGAAAATTTCTCCTGCATTGTTTATTAAATGAACCATGTTTTGCCATGGAAATTTCATGTCACTTTAGTCATATGTTGTTTTCATTATGTTTGGAACTATTATAGGGCCTTTATTCTGTTCACTGCTATATTTATCCTCAATTAGCCACATCCTATTTCAATTCCAGTAATCTTATGGTAAGTTTTAATATCTTTTAAGAAAAGTTGTCCATCATTATAGATTAGGTTTTGGGGGGAATTTTTATGGCTATTATGAGACAAAGATTCTTCCATATGGATTTTGTAATTGTGTTATTTTATTTCCCCTAAATTTCATTGGAATTACAATTTGAATTGCATTACATTTGCACTAATGCAGGAAACATCATATTCTAAGATATTAAGAATTCCTATCCAAAATATGTTACTATAATAACATAGGTATTTTATTCCTTTTAATATCTTTTCGCAATATTATGCAAGGACCTATATGTAGGTCTTATAAATTTTAAATATATTTTTTATTTAAATTCAACTTAGTTAACCTATAGTGTATTATTAGTTTTAGTAGTAGAAATTAGTAATTCATCAGTTGCATATAACACCCAGTGCTCATAACACCAAGTGTCCCTCACTCACCATCCCTCCAGCAACCCTCAGTTTGTTCCTTATAGTTTGCCTCCCTCTCTTTTTTTGTCTTATTTTATTTTTCCTTCCTTTCCTCGTGTTCATTCGTTTTGTTTCTTAAATTCCACATATGAGTGAAATCATATGGTATTTGCCTTTCTCTGACTGACTTATTTTGCTTAGCATTATACCCTCTAGTTCCAACTGCATCATTGTGAATGGCAAGATTTCATTCTTTTGGATGGCTGAGTAATATTCCATTTTGTGTTTTTGTGTGTGTGTGTGTGCGTGTGTGTGTGTGTGTGTGTGTTCACATACCACATCTTTATCCATTCATCTGTCGATGGACATCTGGATTCTTTTCTTATTTTGGCTATTGTGGACATTGCCACATAAACATTGGTGTATCTGTGCCCCTTTGAGTCACTATTTTTGTATCCTTCGGATAAATATCTAGTAGTGCAACTGCTGGGTCATAGGGTAGTTCTATTTTTAACTTTTTGAGGAACCTCCATGCTGTTTTCCAGAGTGGCTGCACCAGTTTGCATTCCCACTAACAGTGTAAGGGAGCTCCCCTTTCTCTAAATCCTTGCCAACATGTTATTTCATGAGTTGTTAATTTTAGTCATCCTCACAGGTGTGAGGTGGTATCTCATTGTGGTTTTGATTTGTATTTCCCCGATGCTGAGTGATGTTGAACATTTTTTCATGTGTTTATAAGCTATTGGTATGTCTTCTTTGGAGAAACGTCTGTTCACGTCTTCTGCCCATTTTTTGACTGGATTTTTGCTTTTCTGGGTGTGGAGTTTGATAAGTTCTTTATAAATTTCGGATACTAGCCCTATATCTGATGTGCCATTTGTGAATACCATCTCCCATTCTATAAGTTGCTTTTTAATTTTGTTGATTACTTTCTTTGCTGTGAACAACCTTTTTATCTTGATGAAGTCCTAATAGTTCATTTTCCATTGTTTCCCTTGCCTTTGGGAATGTGTCTAGGAAAAAAGTTTCTGTGGCTAAGGTCACAGAGGCTGCTGCCTGGTAGGGGATTGGATTTTAGACTCGGTGGCTAGGGAAGGCCTCACTGGGAAGGTAACCACAAGAAGAATTCTTAATAATGGTGATGATAGTAGGCATTTCTTTCATGTTCCTAATTTTAATGGAAACAACTTTAACATTCAGTACTCAGTATGATGTTTGCTGGTTAAAATATTTTTAAAAATAAATAATAAAGCAATAAAGTAGTCTTTATATTATATGTATGTATATATAATACTGGTCATCTCAAGAGTGTTATTCTATTATGTATTGCTTAAGAACTTATTTTGTTATAAATAGCTTCCCAATTTTATCGAATATGTGACTTCATCATATGATAGTTTTCTCTTTTGTTAAGATGAATTACTTTGATAGCCTTCCTTATGTTGAAATTTTTCTGCATTCTCTGAATAAATCTATGTGATCATAGAAAAATATTTCTTAATTTGATATTTTGTATATCAGAAAAACTGAATGTGTTTTTTATTTATTTGTGGCTTTTGTTAATTCAATTGGATACGAAAATGAAGCAAATTCATGTTTAATGAGTGACATGATATACTTGATTATATTCTATATAATCTAGTATTCATTTAATTTTTTTGTTTGCATGGCTAATCCCCCTTTCTCACTTACTAATTTAGAAATACTATTGTCATTTTCTATGTCATTGCTGCTTACTTTCCACTTTCAACTTCCTGTTAGATATATTAAAATCTCAACTTCTTTATTATGATTCCAATTCTCTTCTTCCACTAAGCTGAACCCTTTAGAAGCCAGGTGGTCAAACAATGGCCAAATATGCCCCACCATCTGATTTTCTATGGCTCATTTGCTAGAAGGGTTTTTACTTTTTAAATAGTTGGGAACAAGTCAAAACTTCATGATACATGAGGAATATGTAAAATTAAACTTTCAGTTACATAAAGAAACTTTTATTGAAACACAGTGACACTTACTTGGTAACTTACTGTCCACAGCTGCTTTTGTGTCTCAATGGCAGAGTTAAATAGTTATGTCTACAAAGCTGAAAATATTTATCATCTTGCCCCTTACTGTTTGCTGGCCTGTGCTTTTTTTTTTTTTTAATAAAGATTTTACTTATTTATTTGACAGAGAGAGAGAGGCAGCAAGAGAGGGAACAAAAGCAGGGGGAGTGGAAAAGGGAGAAGCAGGCTTCCCTGCTGAGCAGGGAGCCCCAAACAGGGCTCAATGTGGGGCTTGATCCCTAGGACCCCGGGATCATGACCTGAGCTGAAGGCAGATGCTTAACAACTGAGCCACCCAGGCAATCTTGCTGGCCTATGCCTAAGGACAGTTCCTAATTTTCTAATTTTCCTCATGTTGACTCAGCTCTCTAAGAGTGGGTCCTTAAAAGGCTTTTATTTGTGCTTATGAACTGGGATGCAAATAAGCAGCTTAACTGTGGTTTTAATTTTTTAGCTCTCCTACCAAAGTAAAGTTCCTGATAGAGAAGAAATTTTCTTAAAGAAAAAATACAAAGATAATGTATTTTTATAATTAACTAACAACATAGAGTTTATTTTTCCTTAGTCTCAAAATGAAATAGGAGCTCTCAAAGTTTTAATATTTCTCATATGAATTTTGAAAGTGATTTCCCAGCACTCCTGCACAAATCAGGCTGGATATTTTGTCCTTTCAACAAGGTGAGATGATCCATCCTCACTGTTGTCTGTAAGAAGCAACAATTTTCCTTTTTGATTACAAATGGAAAGTGAAACTTAATGCTTCCCATACTGGTTATACTGGTTTCGTGCTTTGGTAAGTAGGGAAATAGCCTCGTGGGTGGGTGGAGAACCACAAGTTTCAAGTTATGTCCTGCATTCAAGGGTAGGGGGAAGTTGTGTACTGTAGTTAAACTGGTGATGAAAGAAACTGAGGAGAAATTATAGGAAACTTTAATCAGACACTTACCATATTTAAGCCTCAATAAACCTTATAGTGTGTTCTAGTATGTGTTCATGCATGTGAAGAAGGGAAGCGAACATGTAAGTTCAAATGGACACAAGACAGGAAAAAATAAGTAGCAATAGGTAAAAACATTAAAAGAAACTAAGAAAGTACTAAAGTGGAGGCAAGACATCTGATTGAAAGTATAAAAACAGGGAGGGATTAGCTAAAAGAAGCTAAATTTGGGGATGAATAGGATTTTATAATAAATGTGGACTTGAGGAGACATTCAAAGATGGCAGTAGCAGATGATTAAAACTTTGAATCAAAAGGAACCAAGTAATCTAGGGTATTGCTTTATGGTGGTGAGCAGAAATTGCTAAAACATATGCTCAATTCTTTAAGAAAACAAGATCTGCAGGAAGAAACTGGATGTCCATAGTAAAGTTCTATTATGGGTCTGACATTTTACACATGTACTCTATTTCTGTCTCCAGGGCAAGAACATGAGCAGGGGTCATTGATCACTGACCAATAACAAATAGTGGTCATTATTGTAATGATTTTTACCTCTGAGAAAACTGAAGCTCAGGATATTGGCCACTTTGCCCAAAGTTGCACAGCTAGGAAAGGTTGGAAGCTAAAATGAGTATTTGTCTTCAAATCGGTGCTTAAAAAACAAAACAAAATGAAATGAAACAAAACAACAACAACAAAACGGGACTTCAAACAGAAACCAACTACAGCTTCAAACAAAAAACAACTACATGAAGGAATGTATGAATGAATGAATTCAAGGGGCACCTTGGTGGTTAAAGCCTCTGCCTTCGGCTCAGGTCATGATCTCAGGGTCCTGGGATAGAGCCCTGCATTGGGCTCTCTGCTCAGCAGGAAGCCTGCTTCCTCATCTCTCTGTCTGCCTCTCTGCCTACTTGTGATCTCTCTCTCTCTCTGTCAAAAAAACAAAATCTTAAAAAAAAAAAAAAAAAAAAAGAAATGAATTCAAAAGAGAGCTGAGGTGGAATGGGGCCTAAGAAACCCTTGGCAGATTTGGCCTGGAGCACCACTTCCTGCTGTTTGCAAAAGCATCATGGTGGTGGGCATGCGAACAGATAGATAGCTAGCAGGACGGAAAAGTGGGAGCAGCAGAGGTGTTGGGAGCTGTCAATTCCATAAGAATTTTGAAGATAAAAAAGCATAGTCAATTATCAATAACTATTTAATACTGAGTTTTCTTAATGCAGTTTTTGGATATCATCTAGAAAGACAGGTTGAGTAATGGTCCCAACAAGGCAAGGATTCATTCTCTAAAATGCTAGAGTTAAAAGCTCTAATTTCTCCACTGTTGCTTGTGAAATCACCCTCTATACTGGATAATTCCCAACATTTTTTTTAAAAAATCAATGAGCTGAAGTAGTGCTTAATTTCCCTGCACGTAATTGTTGGACTGTTGTAGGGGCCTCCTATTACATTTTCTTTAAAGTCGTTCTATCAACAATGACGACAGACAGAAGCATTGATATTTCCATTTAAGATGCTGATGTATTTATCTCCTCTGATGTCTGGCAACAGAAATGGGATCATACAGAAATTTTTAAAAACCAAAATATAAAGAAATAGAAGCCTCATTTAATTTTGGTTTTGGGGGGAAATTTTCATATTGATTCTGGGGGAGGGTTTCGGGCTGACATTCCCAGAGTTAACTGAATTTTCAGTAATTTGCTATTAGTACTTACTATACTTGCTGCCGCTGCTGCTAATGAATATTTTATAAAGCAGGAAGAAGATGTTAGGTTTCAATTTGGATGACTGCCAAGTCTAAACCTCTCACCTTGATGTAGCTGAGCTCCAGTCCCGCTTTCTCAGCTGCCTCAGGCTATTTCCATCTGAACGTCCCATTATTAACTTAAATCCAACAAGTGAAAAATCAACCTTGGTATTTTAGTCCTCAAATTCTTCCTTGCTGATTTCTTTATTTTTGCTACCAGAACCATTGATCTAGTTGCCCAGACTCAAAACTTAAGCTACAATCATGGGAGCTACTATTGACTGAAGGCTTCTCACTTGTTAAGTGCTTAGTAAACACGTACTGTTGCTTGTTTTGAGCAAGCAAGCCTGCGCCTCCAAGCCCCTCCCTTAGAGTCAGGGTTCTGCCTCCTGGGGCCCGCTCTGAGGGCGGCCAGCTGCACCACCGGCGGCCTCGGTCTAAAACTCCGCGAGGTGGATACCAGAATTATCACTGCTTTGCTTTCAGATGAGGATGCTTCAGCTTAAGTGACTTATGTCATTTATTTAAGGTCACTTCCGCTAACTAGGACAGCAGGACTCAGACCTAAGGCTGCAAACATCCAGAGCCGCTTCGTCACCTCGGACTCTTCCTTCCCCTTTGCCTGGTCATGAAGACTGTCCCTAAACCGTGCCATACAATTGTCCTCTCCTTTCCATTTTACTCAGTTCAGCCTCTCATTACCTCTCCCGTCTGCTGGGTGGTCTTCCCACTCTTTATGACAGACTCATCTTCTTAAAGAGTCACTTCTCATACCTGAGGAGCTGAATGAAAGGCCTTCAATGACTACTCAAGACCTGTAGCTTTTTTGCCCGGACATTCAGCTCACCGTCCATGGACCCTTCCTGTCTTAGTTTTAATCACTTATCTTCATGAACACTGTTTTATCCAGCCTAGACTTCTTCCTCTACTCTGAACTTCGCGTTTGTTGAAATTCTACTTAGCAACTTCATGGTCCAGGGAATGCTACTTCCTTCATGAAGCTGTCCCTGATTCCCTAAAGCAGATAAAGATATTCTGGACTTTTCTTATGAAAACCTATTCTAGCCTGTACTGTGGTCATTTGTGTACTTACCTCTATAGGATCCCAGTTCCTCTAGAGTTAAACGGTGTGTTACTATTATCTTTGTTGTTGGCGGCCGGTTAGGTAGCAGAGGGCAATCAGTGCCTGTGATCTTGCTCGAAAAGTTAAAATGTATCCAATTTTATTGTTTGGTGCTGTCAGGATATGTGGTCCATGAACTCAAGATGTTTGCAGTCTAATAAGGAAAACAAAACTATTATTCACAAATTACCTGGAGGACAATCAGGAGCCCAACTGTGCGAGATGAAAGCAGAGGGAGGAGGAGGAAAGGAATGGATAGAGAAGGATTTAGAGAAAAGGCAAGACCAGAGTTCGATGCTGAAAAGTGAAGAAAGTTGCTTTAAGTGGAAGGGGGTGTTCTAAGTAGGGAAAAGCAGGAGTGAGGGTTCCTCGGTGGGGGTGGGCGTGGCAGGTCTGGGAAGAAGGACGGCACTTTAGAAACACCAACTGGGAAGGCAAAATACTAGGAAAGTTCAGGATATCTCAAAGTAAAACAATTTCCTCAAATTTACAGGGTCATTTCTTTTTTTTTAAAAAGTTCTATTTTTAAAACAGATATAATTCACAACATGGTGCATGTTTAAGGTATACAATGTGTTAACCTGATACATTTATATTTTACAATATGATTACCTTTATGGTGTTAGCTAATACATCCATCAAAGATTCCTGTCTTCAGGCTTTTTGTGATAACCAGCACTCTTCCAGGTTAGTTGTAATTAGTGGGTTTTTACTGTATATTCTTATGCTGCTGTATAATTGCTAGACTTCATCTGAATTACAGTGCATGGCAATACGCTGTTTAGCTGCCTCCTTTTTTTCTTTTTAACGACCCTCATGTTTTAAGGTTTTGATTCCTAACACAGTCTAGGACAGATGGTAAGAAATTATCTTATGGATGAGATGTTAGGACTCTAAAAAAATAAAGCCATTTTTGTAATGGACTTTCTATGTACTAAGGAATTTTCTTCATTCTGATTTACTCATGCAACATTGCAATAGGATTGCCCCTGCTACTGCTCCAAGAGGAGAGATGTTCACAAATGTGTAATGAAAATATGCAGCTCATTTACTTACTCTCCTTTTGCTCTAATCCAGATTCAAAACTGGCCTATGGAGATGGACAAAAATTGGTTGGGACACATATTCTCACTAAGGCACTAACAGAAAAAAATAATGAAAATTGACTAATTCATTTTGAAAAGCTACCTTAAAAGCCAGAACAAGCAGAAGGAAAGGGGTTTTAAAAGTATACTTTTTTTTTCTTGTAGTACAGTTTCTTTTGGAGAAAAATAAGACATCAATACATTTTAAAGCTATAAAACATTGACTGTTTTCCCCTTTGCTAAATTCTTTTTGATATGAATGACACATCATTTTTTTCCCTTAAGACTATAGCGTTGCTAATTTTCTCCACATGTGTACAATTTGTCTTTGACCTTTAACAAATGTCCTCTGGGCAGTTCACTTACCATCCGGGAACAATGTCTCAGCATCATTTCATATGCACACAAAGGGTTGAAAGCTCTGTAAAAATAAATGATCCATGGGACAAGCTACATTAACCAGCAGAATAATAAGCTATTTCAGCCCCCTGTAAATTTTAGTGGCATCCATTCAAAGCTGCACTGGGTCACTTTTGCACTAAATTCATAGGAACAAAATAGTAAATACACATGTTTTATTTGTTAAGCTGCCAGCTATATATTTTGTGTAAAAAGTTTGTTAGCCAAGGAAAACCTATTTAAAGGCACATCAGGCAGTGTATATTTAAAAGCGGTGTCTCTTTCCAATACATGATTTTAAGTGTTACAGATACATTTCCTATTAAACATCATGTATATTTAATATGGCAACGTCTACTGCAGTGCCCTAAAAGCCTTTGTTCGCTTTATAGTTTCCATTACTGGAGAGCCAACATTCAGTTCTCCCACAATTTTGTAAAGTGCAGGCAACCCACAAGAGCTTCTAGATTTAGCCAGAGCAGCCCCGTGGGATGACGATAATTGTTATGAAATCATTAATTCTACCTCAGCAGTTTCAACTGTCAGGTACATGTAACAATAATTGCAGTTAATGAATGCTGCTCAATTTATTAAGCACAAAATGAAATCTAGTATTCTTTTATATGCAGCACTGAGACACATTCCCGTTTATCATTTGTATACCACGTTGAATAGTCTTCTGCCCTTTATTGGTCAGGGTATATAGTCATGCTTGTTTGTTTTTAACTTATCTTCATTAAACACAATACAGGAAATTTTAACTCTTGCTATAAAGAGCAATTAAAATAATTAGTAGCAAAAGTAAGAACCCATGTCTGTGAAAAACAATCCAGCAGGACCAAGACTCAGTTCCTCCTCTGGATAAACAAGACACTTTCTTGTGCTACCCCTCCCCCCCAAGTTCTTAGAAGAGCATTAAAAAGTACAAAAATTCCAGTCGTTTGAAATATTAGTGTTGTTCCTTTCTCAAACTTTCGGGCAGTAAAGCTCTTGTGTAATAGATATGGCCTATTTCTTGATTTAAAAAAGTAAGAATTAGATTTCTTATTTTCAGTCACTCAAAGTAAACTGCATAGACGCTTGCAAGGGCAAAGAGAGAAGAATTTCTGTAAACAGAAGATGAAAAAGTGTCACACTTAGGATCCCAGAGGCATCTGCTTCCAATAAGAATGCTTTGACTCTTCAGTTGTCCGATGTGAACAATCACAATCAGCTTGTACCGTGGAATCATCAGGTCCTTGACCTGAGTTTTAATAACCTAGAAATTGAAAAGAAAAAGGAAAAGTTTCTCAGTCACATTGAAACTTAAGAGTCTTTATCTTTGTCATAAAGATGGTGGATTTAAGAAAATCACACGATGTGTTGCAGATATTTTCAGTAACTGTTGCAGAAACTTAGCTATGATTTCCTTTAAGCACCGTTCTCCTGAGATAGGACATTTAGAGACAAAATTAGAGCACCAGCAATAAATCTACATTTTCTAAGACACATGAAAAAACTGTAATCCAAAGAACAGGATTTAAAGGATTTATTACATTCTTTGAAAATCTATGTTAAGACGGCTTCCCTTCAAAGAATATTGGCGTGAGAGTTAGACCACCTTGTTTATGTCTAATTAAGGGAGCACACGTCTGGAGTCTCCTGTAATAGGACTAACCAGGAATGTTTATTAAAGAGTTTGTTATAAAGAGGAAAATAAAGAAAACCTAATGGAGTGCCAGCACTTTAGTTGATAAAAATAGAAATGTATTTAAAGACCACAATATCTCTATTCAGTGGCACTCAAGGAAACTAGCTTGAACAAGAGAAAACAATCATTAAATTATATCTTTGGCAGTAAATTTCTTAATAAATGGGGCAGTCGTAAACATTTTTTAAACAAAATACATGCAAAATGATACACATAATGGTTGTTTTAGGCAAAGGCTTTACACACACACACAAAGACACACACACACACACACACACACACACACACACAGAGAGAATATGACCCAATAAATATTTTCATAAAATATAAATAAGCATTTTTACTGCTATTGCAAATTAATTGCCTTCATCAAAAAGTAAGGGGTTGTCCTCGTAGCAATATTCTAGTTGACACCAGGAAAATCACATGTATACCTCAGAAATTGTTTTAGCCATCTGTCTACAGAGCTCTGGTTCATATTGCTCTTCTTGCAGATAGTTAGTTAACACATCTTTCAGGATTTGATTGACAATGACCACAGGAAAATGTTTGGTAGGACCTGAAAATACAGATGAAATTTCTAAGTGATTTCAAATGTTCTCCGCCCATCCATTGTCTAATTAAAAGAGTACTGAATCATGGAGAGACATTTCCTCCTCTGAGCGGCCTCTATTTAAGGAAAAAATGGTCCTAATTAGGCTTCCAGACAGGTTCTCTGGCAGAGGACCAGAAGACAACGCACGCCGCCATTTATTAGACTACCTAAACAGTGTATTCAATACCATTGAGGTTTGATATTGAAAGTATCCTCCTTCCCAGTTCCCACCATTCATGACTTACTTTGAAGTCTCAACATCTTTCTAACTGACCCCCAGCTCTTTGTCTCCAATCTATGTATTCCACCCTACAACTGGAAGGGTCGCTCTAAAACCCTGATCTGGCTGTGATATTTCCCGTAGCAAAGTCTAAGGTCCAGTGCCCCTAGCCCCTTACCCCCCTCACCCCCCAGTTCTCTTTGTGGCTGCTGCTCCAGTCTCATGAACTTCATCTGTCTTTTAAGGGATCCTTATGGACATTTGTTCTTGCTCCTCCTTTTAAATGGCATGGCCTTCCCTATGTTGTTCATCTAAGAAATATCCACTCACGTTTCAAGGCCAGCTCAAATGACTTCTTCTCCAGGCAGCCTTCCTCTTCTCCTCAGGTAAAACAAAAAACAAAAAACAAAAAAAACCATCTCGGGGCACCTGGGTGGCTCAGTGGGTTAGGCCTCTGCCTTCGGCTCAGGTCATGATATCAGGGTCCTGGGACTGAGCCCTGCGACGGGCTCTCTACTCAGCGGAGAGTCTGCTTTCTTCTCTCTCTCTGCCTGCCTCTCTGCTTACTTGTGATTTCTCTCTCTCTCTCTCTCAAATGAATAAATAAATCTTTAAAAAAAAAATCCCTTCTTTTCAGTACTCCCAATTCTCTGGGTCCCCACCGCTCCAAATCCACCTGACAATAGCTAGAGCATTTCTGCCTTTCTTCCCAGTGAAACGGTAAGCTAGATCAGATTTTATCCTCTTCAGGGTCTAATACAATGCGAAAGGCAGAAGAAATGTTTAATGTGGGATTTCTGAATTTAAATAGAAGTAAACATTTTATAGGTAGTAGTCATAGTACAGATAATAACTACTTTCATCCAGCATGTCACGTACTGTGATAAGTATATATTTACTACCTTACATAATCTTCCAATAAATCATTGGGGTGAATTTTACTGTTATCTCCATTTCACACATGGAAAAGCAGAGGTTTAAATACATTTAGTAACTTGCCCAGAATCACACAGTGGCAGAGCTGGGAGGTACTTCTTGTTTTATCTGACTCGAGAGCTTATATTCTTAACCACATTTAGTCCATGTTCAGAGCAGAGGCTTCAGATGGATCTTCTTTATCCTGCATCCCAGAAATCTTCCCCGTCCCTCCTGGGAGTATTAACCTCATCGTCCCTCTGCCATTGAATGACATGCGCATGTGCCCGGAGCCTGGCGAACAGTGGCTCCATCATTAGTTGCTGAATTGATATGGATAAAGGAAGGAGGTCCAGAATTATATTCAATTCTATTTTACTGGTCATCAGTATCATTTCAGTGTTTATTTTTGATGATTATATCAGGGTCTAAAGACATATGGCACACTAAAAGTAGGACAATTCCTGGAGGATTTAATAAAGAGACTCTTTAGGAAGTTCTGAGCAGGAAGCAGGACCAAAGGATAGTGCAGTGTCCCCTGGCTGGTGACATTGGGGGTGTTACCCCATGGCTTGAAGGATCTGAGAAGGGAACTCTTACTAGATCCAGAAGAGGCATGTGGAGAGCATTCCCCATGCCTTCCATTGATGAATTCAATCAGCGTGAGATGAACCCACAGTCACGGTATGAGGGGAAATAAACACCCAGCTCTCACACTCCTCCCCCACTCTGACTTCCCACTGAAATTTTCCATTGGCCTGATTTAACTGGAAGGTTACAGCCTGTGCCTGTACTTGAGCGAGGTCAGCCTCCTGGGGCTCAATACATAATATATGTATTTTTATGATTATATAGGAATTGTTCAATTAAATCATCCTGGGGAATGAATCTGGATAGGTTAAGGGGGACACCTGATACAATGAGCTTGGGGATTAACCCCAATATTTCGTTAGCCGGAATCTATGTTCCCTAGGACAGACAAGCAAGCAGTTCTAAACATGGTAGGCTTGTAGGTTTACAACCGCAGGTTGGTCCTGACTGCTCTCGTCTCAGGGGGTCAGAGATAGGACTCCAGCCCGGGTGGGCAAGTTCCCAGGCACCTACAAGTTTCTGTGGATCTTTTACATTTCCATTTGCATTCTTGAGTGAAACAAGACTAAACTTGAGGGTGGTTTCCCCTTTTTATTCAAGAAATTTTTTTTATTAACATATAACGTATTATTTGTTTCAGGGGTACAGGTCTATGATTCATTAGTCTTACACAATTCACAGTGCTCACCATAGCATATACCCTCCCCAGTGTCCATCCCCCAGTCACCTCACCCCTCCCACCCCCATCCACTCCAGCAACCCCCAGTTTGTTTCCTGAGATTAAGAATCTCTTATGGTTTCTCTCTCTCTCTGGTTTCATCTTGTTTCATTTTCCCCTACCTTCTCCTATGCAAGAAATTTAAAGATGATGCTACTGGCTTGGATTAAATTAAATAGATCATGTATGTTCTAACTATACCTTCTGTTGTCCACTCCCTCCTAGCAAGTCCACATGTTGCATATACCTCAACCTACATCACTCACGTGGAACTTAATTTGGCCACATATTACAGTAACTTGTATGCCTCGTTCTCTTCAGCAAACAGTAAATTCCCTCAATGCGAATACTTGGGGACAGCCTCTTGCCTCCTAGGAAGATGAGAGTTTTTCAACCCTAACCAGATGGTTCTTTAGGATCTGCTGTTATCTCCTTGAGCCACGTCCAGGTTATGGGAGATGGCCCCAAGCCAGGCCAATTAGAATCCTTTCTCAAAATTTTGATTTTAAACTGTAACTGGGTGGGGGGCGGGGGAAGTCAACCGCTTTCTGGTGATAAAAGTTATGACATGTGATCCTGAGGAACTGTAGAAGGTCATGATTCTTACCATGGAGAGGAAGGCAGGCCACAGTGAGAAAAGGAGGCCAGCTTACTGCTGGAAAGGCAGACTCCTGGTTGCATCTGAGTCCCTGTTTCCAGTAGCTCCTACTGTCCAGCTGTACCAACGTCCTTTCTGCACTTAGCTTTGTGTTTTTTTTTAAAATCCCATTAACTAGATCCTATTTTGAAGATATTTTTGAAATATCGTCATGGGCTTTTTTTTTTCTCAATTGTTTTGTGATCTTTCCCCTATCCAGCCAGAATTATCCCTTGCCTTGTTCAGGCTGAGATGCTGAGATGCAAAGACAAAGAAAGCATGGATGTTCAGCTTTTGACTTCCCAAATGATCTCCCTAATCTACTTTCAGAGTCAACTCAGGGGAATGGAAAAACTTTTTCTTTCCCTTTTCTTTCTTTCTTTTTTTAAAGGATTTTTTTTTCTTTAGGGGAAAATATTTTTAGAAATTGAAAAGTGAAGATCTGAAGAAGGGTTGGGATGAAAAAAAAAGGAAAGGAAAAGAAAAGAAAAGAAAAGAAAAGAAAGAAAAAAAAGAAAGAAACACGTCACAAAAGTATATTTAGGGTAGAATAGATAAATATTCGGTTATTTAATATGTCTGTGTGTCAGCTTCCCCAGATTGGGGTAATAATTAGAATTCTCACTTACTGTTTTTTGTTAGGATTAAATGCGGTAAAATATTTAAAACCTTTAGAATAGTGTCTGCCATGCACAAAACCCCCCTACTCATGAGGTATCTATTATTATTGGTTGTTATGGTTGCTACATCATCTTGAGGGAGGAGATGAGGATTGTTTTTGCAGAGAAAGCAGCAAGATGGGGCGAGGGTGTAAGGAGGGAGGCAGTGAGACCTCCACAGTCAGGAACGCCCCTGGGGGCGGAGTGAAGTCAGGTCAGAGAGCCTGACAGTTTCTGTCCAGGAGAGCATCTGATAACAGGGCCTGATCATTCCATGGGAGCTAAGCTCAAATGATGTCTGTCTCTCTCCATCTCCAGGTTCTACTTTATGGTATGTTGTCTACATCCTCAGGCAGGCCGTCTCAAGGTGGCCCCCAAAATATAGTCACCAATATAGGTCTTGTCTGACCTCCTGCTTACAGTCAGGGTTTTAAAAGAATCAGATATTTCTTTCATCGTTGCTCCAGAAAAAGTCCTGTGGACAACTCATTCCCTAATTAGTAGGAAATTATCCTGGATGTCACAGAAGGCCCGTCTTCTTAGTGATTTAAGGTGAAGTCCTAGAGTCAGTCACTTTGAGAAACAATAACGTAATGAATGAAGAAGCAATTTAAATGTGTTCCTTCATTTAATTCTCACAACATCTGTATGATGTTTGGGCTATTATCCCTTTTCTACAGATAAAGAAACAGATTCAAGGATGCTGATCCCTTGCTCAACCATTATTTACTCAGGAACTGGCAAGACTAGTATTCAAATTCAGACATATTGGATCCTACATCTTATATTTTTTCCTATACTCATGTTTTAGTAATTAATTAGTTAGAAAATGTAAATTGTGTTTTATTACGAGAAATACACTTTGATTTTTCCATTCCCTTTTTTCTTTCATTAATTATACTTGCCTTTCATCTCATTCCAGCTATAATTACTCAGACAAAGGGAAGACAAACATACTAAGCATTTAAAATGTGTTTAGATGATGCAAATATTATTGATAGAATGTGAAAAATTAAACACAATAATGCTGATTATTGACAGGCTCCCCCTGCCTCTTTCGGGAAGTATTACATTGTGTAGATAGTGTGAGAGAAAATCTTTACCAAAGGTTCACAGGCTACCTCTCAGATGCAAAATAAACTCAGAAACAAGTAGAAGTGGAAATACACTTTCGTTTGCGTATTAATGAGAAGGCTCGTTGAATGTTTAAGAAATGGATTGTTAAGCATAAAAGGCTTTACTCATAAAGGAATAATTCATATGACTTTTTGTAAGAAAATATGGGAACTATTTCATACTAAGATATTTCTAACATTACTTTTCTAACTTGGTTCAGCACTTAGTACTTCTAAAATTGATAAGAAGAATTAGTTTGTTAATTTAAGGAAGTAAGTTATAAAAATATATCCTTATGAAGAAGAAATATAAGACTTCATAGCTCGACTCTTTTATCTTGTCAAAATCTGATTCAGATCCTTTCAGCCTGCAGAGCTCAATGTCATAGGCATCGAGTGGTTAAGATCATTTAGTTATAAGTGGAGGAACACCTGATCCAAACCTAGCTTGCCTAAAGAAAAGTCTAAGAGCAGATAGCTGAATTTAGGATTCAAATAATGACATTAGGATTCAGTTCTCGGTCTCAGGCTGCATATGTTGGGGTAAGATGGCAAAAGTTCACATAGCCCTACTTCTTTCAGGTTTCAGAGCCTAATCGGCTTCTCCAACAGCCCAAACAACATTGTCTATGTTGACTCTCAAAGGTTTTGATTGACTTGACCTATCAAAGGGTCATACGCTACCCAGAATTAGTCACTCCTGTATCTTTCAAGCTAGTGTTAGCTTTAGCAGAATGTTATAGACCAAAAGTGGTGATGACGGCAGTAGTGGGCTTCCCCAAAGGGAACTGGGTAAGGTTACCAGAAGGTAGGAGAAAATTATGCTGGATGGCAGGAATATTAGCTGTCTACCCCGGGCTCTGTGAAAATATCAGGAGACTGACTAATTATGGAGCCTTGTAATCCATGTAGTCTTGGGATTACTGTAGAGAACTGGCTTACAAGGCCTAATGGGATGCACTGATGGTCTATAATTTTCTTGAAGTTAACTGGCTACAGTTGGAACCATTCTGGCCCAAAGAGTCCTTCGTTTGGTCATTGGAAAGTCTCTGCAGAATTTCTATATAGCAGTAATTATATACAGTGAGCAGATAATGGTGGGCAGGTACACATTTAGAGAAAACAAGTTGGTCTAGGAGAAAACATGAATGGGAAAAGTTATTCACTGTGGACTCCATCTGGGAGTATAGGGGCAGGTGCAAAGATCTTTGTTTTTAGAGACCCAAAGCCTCAGTGGAAAGGGATAAACACCTCTGTCAACAGGGACCAGAAATCATTTGCTTTGGCTTTGAAGGCTTTTTTCCCCCCACCTATCAACAACATTGGTTGAGTTTGCTGGATAAAACTTCAGGGCATATCTCTTTCCTTTAACTTGAGCATATATAAAATAACTGTACAAGGATAACCCAGAAATACCCCAAAATGAACTTCTTTGTCCAGTAATACAAACTACACATCAGTGATGCCCAGTGAATTGCTTGGGATTTAGGAAACGTTGATAAAGAAAACTAAGCAATGAGTGTTGGTCCCATCTTGCAGAGGAAGAAATTAAAACAACGTCAAATCACTAATTGAAATCCCTTCTATTTTGATAGTATTGAAGATAATGCCATGTTATCAGATACTATTTTAAGTAAATAATGAGATTAGAAGTTTAAAATAAGGGGGCACCTGGGTGGGTCAGTTGGTTGAGTGGCCAACTGTTGATTTTTGCTCAGGTCATGATCTTGGGGTCATGGGATGGAGCCTCGTGATGAACTCTGTGTGCTCAGCACAGAGTCCTCTTGAGATTCTTGCTTCCTCTTCCTCTGCCCCTCCCCCCACAAATAAACAAACAAACAAATAAATGTTTAAAAAAAAGAAGTTTAAAATAGGAATGAAGGTTAAAATAACAGACCCAGCTGATAGGTGTTTTCCATTTGAACTGTAAGGCGAGAGGCATCGTCACCCTGGCTAGGTTCATCCGTATAAGACACAGTACTCCTGGAGCTAAAAGCAAGGGAGGAAACAAATTTCAGTAGTTATACTAATAATAATAACAACAACAAAATACATTGTTGCTGTTAGCAAAAATGTTACAAAGGTAAAGTTTCTCTAAGAATAGTTCAACCAAGTCTCAGTATCAAAGATCCCAATGTTTAAAGTCTAAAACACTTTATTTATTAAGATTTTATTTATTTATTTGTCAGAGAGAGAGAGCGCACAAGCAGGCAGAGAGAGGCAGGCAGAGGAAGAGGGAGGAGCAGGCTCCCTGCTGAGCAAGGAGCCCGATGTGGGACTTGATCCCAGAACCCTGGGATCATGACCTGAGCTGAAGGCAGCTGCTTAACCAACTGAGCCACCTAGGCATCCCAAGTCTAAAACACTTTAGAGAGGGAACCATTAAGACCTAGAGAAGTTAATTGGAGCAGGTCTCCATACAGTGGCTGAAGCCCAGTGCAGCCCAGTGAATGAAGCCCAAGGCCTCTGACTATTCAGAAAGCGTTCATGGGTTGGTCTGTCCGTGTGGGACATGTTTCAAAAGCATTGTTAACTGCATCTCTACCCGATGCAAAGGCTTTCTCCTCAAAGTAGACAAAACTAACAAAAGGGACTGGGGAATATAGGAGGAAGCTTAAAATGCTGGGAAACAACTATATATACATATATATATATGGGTATTGTACTTCATAAAAGTTCACTCTTATACATACCACACAAAATCCCGTTAGTAGAAAAAAGAAAAACAAGAAACTCACCTACATGTGAGAGAAACCACAATTCACCCAAACAATCGTCAACCATAAGCATTTTCAACATTTCAACAGTAAGAAAGGGTGTTGGCTTGGTTACCAAGGCAATATAAGCTCATCCAGGTGCTGAACAGGAGACAAGTAAAGAGGAGCCCCTAATGTCCCTCCATCACCCCTTAATTCTCCTCAGGTCAGAGGAAATTCAACTGTCACTAATGGCAGTTTCAGCTCTACCCCCAATTTCTCTCCACCTGTGAAAATGGAAGTTAAGACAGATGTCATTTCAAAGGAGATACTACAATAGAGTGTGTGTGTGTGGTTACGTGTGTGTGTTCAGAGTGACCACTTTTCTAAGCAGGCTATGTTTTTTGCCTTAATTAAATGACAGATATTTGTTCTTAATCTTTGGGGATTTTTTTTCTCTGCAAGGAGATTCAAGTTTTCAGCTGTTTGGAACGAGTAAACTTTTGCAGATGATATTATAAGAAAATCACAGATAATCAGTTTTAAAAATCCTTATTACAATTTGTGTAATATATTAAGGTTTACCCACCCAACCCAAGAAATCGATGCAAGTAATTATGGCTGCACTTTCATGATAGATTTCTGGATTAGTGATTTAGTCCTCATTCTTGTAACACCTGCTTTCCCCAGTTTTCTGCTGCCCTTTGAAGTAGCAACCAACCTGTCTGGCCACAGGTGGGCTGCAGGTGTTGTGGGCAGTACCCACAGAAGATGATCGCTCCTGCTCAGAAAACCCCACGTTGCAAAAGCCCCCTGATTTGAAGATAAACCAGCCTGTTCTGATTTTATATGTGCTACTTTTCACTTTGCAAAACATTTTCCATCAAAGATCTCATTTTACCTTCGCAAGACTCTCTTAAGTTGGTAAACAAGTTATTCTACCCATTTCAGAGATGAAAGGAACAAGGCAAAGGGCTTAGTGCCATACGTGTAGGAAAGGCAGACTTGAATTTCAAACATCCTATTTACCTCCCATTAACAAAGTCTCACACATGATCATTTCGGACAGAATGAAAATAGGGACAAAGACCACCTGAAATCATTAATGACTGCATTTGAAACTTAATTGCACAAATATACAGCAGGTGTTAATAAAAACTTGATTTCTCTTTGAATATCTTATTAAAAATTCATAGAAAGACAAGTAGTGTTGGTACAAAATTCAAAGTAGCGTAAGTTGGAAGTCTTGGACAAAAAAAACAAACAAGGACTTTTTTTACAATCCTGACTATTACTTTGTTTCATGTTACTGAAAAGTCGGTAATCAGTGCAGTAGTGTGTATCAGTATGAAACTGGAGAGTGTCATAAGGGCAGTTTAAAAAACCCACTGGCTGAAGAGAGGTGTGCAAACAGAAGGGGTTGCAGACTGACTTTTCAAAACTTACCAAAGGTGATTTTATTCTGTGCCTTTTTGTTTCCACAGTAATCAGGTAAACAGTGCATGCTCATCGTAAAAAGTTCAAAACATAGAAAATTATAAAGACTGAATTAAAATTGGAAGTAAAATTGTTAGTAAAAAAAGATTACTAACCCCAGTGGTTATGTAACCAAGGTTAATGTTACAAAAATCTTTTTAGACATAACTTTTGCATATGATAGATGCTTGGCCTTTTTTTTCCTTCACTTGAAAATGTATCATGGATGACTTTCTATGTTGATAGATAGTAATCTACATCAATATTTTAAACGTCAAGACAATATTTGATATATGAACATACTACATTTTATATACCCTCTTGTTCTTCTGGAAATCTAGGCTGTTTCCAAAACACTATTGTTGTGAAGAAAGATGTGGTAAACATCATGGTGGGGACTGTCTGCCGTTTGCTCTTCAGTGTTCTCTCCTTCCTTGGTAACAGAACTCTAAATTTGTGGGAATTTTTCTCTCTACACTAAAGACAAATTCTTGGATGTCTTTGGTGCAATTGTGGCAATGTGGCTTGTAAGCCAATGAGATGTAAGCGGAAATTTTTGTTGAAATCCTCAGAGAGTTTCCCCAGAAGAATGAGTTCAATCAAGAGGAGCCTGTTTATATCCTTGATGACTGGAATGTGCATATGATGGCAAGAGTTCAGTAGCCATCTTGGGTTTTGAGATGACCTTATAAATTACACATCAGGAAGAGAGAAGGCTAGGTCCCTGAATTGCTTCCCTCCAGACTTTTTACATATGAGAAAAATACAGTTCTATTTTGTTTAAGTCATTAATTTTTAAAAAAAAATTATTATAAGAAGCATTATATAATACTGATACAGATTCTAACTGATTCAGAATTTGCTACTTGGAAGTGGGATGTTGCAAGTACTGGAGGACGAAACTTGGAGTTAGTTTTGGGAAGGAGATAAGGCTTCGGAGAGTGGCGTTTCAGATATTTTGCTGTAACCTGGCATCCTTTCTCATGAAGAAAGGAAAATATTTGGTTCATCCATTGCTTTTCTGTACCATGTATCCACTAACACTATAACTTCATGGAAAATTACAGAAAAATTTTACTTGGCACCTTAAAAAACCTCTTTACGATGTTTTTTGAAACAGATCTGCTTAAAATGAGATGGTTTGGAAAAAGGAAGAGTGAAGAGAAAACAATAAGCTGAACAGAAAAAATAAAATATTTATTCTCTGGAAAAGAGACAGAAGGAAGAGATAAAATATTAAAAGTGCTTGCAATCTGGTATGGGCTTGGTAAATTTTGAGAAATAAGAGAGATTCTGTATTTGAAAGTGGGGGAATGACCGACATCAGTTTAGAATACTAACTTGGAAAATAAGCAGTACATACTCTCTATTTGATAAACTACTCAAGCTTTGACATTTTTACAGATAAAAATATGAGATGCTCAAAAAGCAATTTTATAATTTTAATTACCAGTGCTGTATACACAGCAGAAAACATTTATTGAGTGTATGTCACCACATTTTAAGTGGCTACGTTTCAGTTGTCTATGACCAGACTTCCTACAGTTTATAATAAGAATCCTTCTAGATACATGAATTCCTAAGTTTATAATAAGAATCCTTCTAGATAGATACATGATCTCATTGCAAAGGAAATGCTGTAATTGATCTTATTTTTTAAATGTGAAAAATGCTCTGACTGTGTGTTTCATCAGCTTATTAGCATTTAGGGAGCGGCAAGATTCAGTTGGCAAAACGTGTCCAAGAGAGTTGTGAAGTTTTAGGAAGGAAGGTAGATGAAAAGTAAACACAGGGAAACTGAAAGTCTGGCAGAAATTACTGGTGAAAACAAGGAACAAATCAACCAATGTTATTCTAGGGGGAAGAGTAACAGTTTGTAACCCAGTGCAAGTTTCAGTAATACTCGGCATCAAATGTTCTACTGCTGAGGACAGACGTGGCCATTAACCTTGATGCAGAACTAGCTGCATGAAGTTGGTCCACAGTAACAAAAGGAACCCTTCTCAATTGTACCTGATTGACGCTGGAAACATCCATGCCAACCCAACAGCCCGTGTTCTGATTGTGCAGGAAAGAGGCAGAAAGAAAATTAGCTAAGCAGTTGGAATATGTGGACTCTGATGAAATTCGGTTCTCCTGAAAACAGCTTACAGAGGTATCTGCTAGTCATTCCTTGAATTATATCAAATAATTGCAAGGCTTGTCTTATTGTTATGGCTGCTAGACACAAAAATAATTTCAAATAAATCTCACCAACCTCAATACTATCTAATTATTATGAGAATTCATGTCCAGACATTTTCACTGCCATTATTACTGAGATGTTTCAAAGCTGCAGGAAGAGATAATATTTGAACGCATAACTGGTCTTGGAACCATTGATTAAGAAAGTCAGAATATCATCTTTCTTCCATTTGTAACCAGGAAATGCCTGGAATTATTGTATTTTGAAAGGTATCATTTAAGCAGTTTTCCCGCCTAAATCTGTTACTAAAGTTAGGTGCTGCCTCCCAGTGGAGATATTTCAGAGGACACAGAATAAAAAGAAGGTTTCAGGATCTGGACTTCGGTTCTTCTGTTTTTCTCTCATTCCTTCAACAATTATTTATTGCTCCCGCCAGGCAGACTGTGATACAAAGAAGAATTATTCCCTGTGCTCAAGAAACAAGATATTGCAAACAACATGAAATATGTATAAAGGCTCACTTAGTTGAGAACTTTTCTGCCTCAAAACATCCAAAGGATGTTTTTTTGTTTTTTGTTTTTTGTTTTGTTTTTTTTTTGGCTGTACTATAATTTATTTAATCATTTTCTTTTTTTTTTATTTTTTTCCCCAAAAATGTTTATTTTATTTTTTCAGTGTTTCAAGATTTATTGTTCATGCCAAAGGATGTTTTTATGAATGTTATGTGTAGACTGAAAACATACCAGCTCTCCCCTTGTCATTAGAAGATGGAAGTTGTCTAGCAAGGTAATTTAGTTTTATGGCCATTTAGTTTATAGCAAGCTTGCTGGGTTTTTATGTAGCTTTGAGATATTTTATTCACATAATTGGCCCCATCATGCCAGTAAGAGAAAGGTTATAATAGAAAAAAAGGCCAAGATACATTTTCATAAATGAGAGAAGAGAGAAAATGACAGCGAATGTGTTCTTGCAGGATATATTTCTCAAGAGTAGGAATGCTTCTGAAGGACAAGAGAATAAACCACATGACCTATAGAAAATCTAGTTCTAATGTGACTGAAGATTATCCAGGAAAGGTGACTGACAAGATAGAATAAAATTTTGAGTGTGTGGATAGACAATCAGAGCGTCTGAAGCCCACTGAATTAATGTTCACTCAAGAGAAGGTGAGGTTTTTTTTTTTAAGATTTTATTTATTTATTTATTTATTTGTTTATTTATTTATTTGACAGAGAGAGAGAGATCACAAATAGGCAGAGAGGCAGGCAGAGAGAGAGGACGAAGTAGGCTCCCTGCTGAGCAGAGAGCTCCATGCCGGGCTCCATCCCAGGACCCTGAGATCATGACCCGAGCCGAAGACAGCGGCTTTAACCCACTGAGCCACCCAGGCGCCCTGAGAAGGTGAGGTTAAAGGCAAAGGCAGCTGGTGAAAATTCTGTTGCAGCTCTTGGATGAATGGATAGATTCAAAGTTGCATCACCCTTGGCAATCATCACTCGGGTGAGGCTGAGAGTATGGGTACTCCAGTTACCACCACAAAACTATGGAGATCATGAAGGAGGAGTGGGGTCTATTGCAACAGATTTTCAACACAAATTAAAGTGTTCTTTCTTTCTTTGATGATCATATTTATTTATTAGACAGAAAGAGAGAGAGCACAACCCGGGGGGATGGGCAGCAGGCAGAGATAGAGGAAGAAGCAGGTTCCCCGCTGAACACGGAAACCATTCTGGAGCTCGATGTGGGGCTGGATCCCAGGAACCCCAGGGATCATGACCAGAGCAGAAGGCAGATGCTCAACTGACTGAGCCACCCAGGTTTCCCTCTTTTTTTTTTTAATAGACACACAATAGAATGCTTCAGCAAGGAGGTGAAAGTACACCGTGTTTTAAAAATTCGAGAGTTTAACGATTTCCATTGCTGTAAATGCATCTTATGTTTTCAAGATGAAAGTCTTTAGTCACTTGGACTTAACAGCTACATAGACCTGAGAACCTAACCTGTTTGTGAGCCACAGACCTTGTTTGTTGAGGAATTAGTATCCTGCAATGATGAGTCATTCAAAAAATATTTACTGAGTTGCTGTTATGTTCCAGGCATTCTTCTAGGTTCTTAGGACCCAAAAATGAAACAAACGAACAAAGACTTTCGCCCTCATGGAACTTAGTGAGAAGGGACAGATCACAGACGATAAAATGCTAAATCAGTAAATTATGTATTAGGTTAGAAAGTGATAAATGCTACAGAGGAAAGAATTGCTTCATTAAGGGTCCTTTTTTTTTTTTTTTTTTTAAAGATTTTTATCCATTTTGACAGAGAGAAATACAGCGAGAGAGGGAACACGCGGAGGGAATGGCAGTGGGAGAAGCAGGCTTCCCGCAGAGTAGGGAGCCCAATGTGGGGCTCGATCCCAGGACTCCGGGATCATGACCTGAGCCGAAGGCAGCCGCTTAACGACTGAGCCACCCAGGTGCCCCTCATTAAGGGTCCTTGAAAGTAGATGGAGGAGAGGGTTCTGTTTGCAACTTTAAATAGAATGGTCAAGATAGGCTTCCATGAACAAAGACTTGAAGGAGGCAAGGAAAGGAGCCATGTGGGTAGCTGAGGGAAAACGGTGTCAGGGAGAGAGAAAAGCCTATGCCCAGCGTTTGAGACAGGAGGCTGCCTGGTATTTCTGAAGAAGGGCATAAAGGCCAGAGTAGCAGAAGCAGAGGGATTGAGCAGGAGGGAGAGAGAAGATGAGATTCTGAAGAAATTAGGCAGCTAGATTACGTGGAGCTTTGCTTTTAACCACTGCAAAACCGTGGCTTTCGCTCTGATCAAGCAGGATCCTGTAGAGAGTTTTGCTTTATAGTTTACCAGGATCTTATAGATTTAAGATTTATAAATCTTATAGATTTAAGATCTGCTTTATAGTTTACCAGGATCACTCCAACTGCTATTTTGAGAACGGACTATTGGCTGGCAGGTGTAAAAACAGGGAGGCCGGTCAGTAAGCTTTTATGGTAGCCCAGGGGAGACAGGACAGTAACTGCTCTGGACTAAATTTTGTCTCCCCAAAATTCGTATGTGGAAGACTTAGTGCTCTATCACGTGACTGTATTGGAGATACCGCCTTTAAGAAGTTAAGGTTAAGTGAGGTCACAAGGGTGCAGCCCTGAGCCAAAAATATGGGAGTCCTTCTATAAGAGGAAGAGACACCAGGGTTCTCTCTCCATCATGTGAAGACACAGCGAAGAGGTACCCCTCTACAAGCCTAGAAGAGGGCAGACACAAGAACCTGACCACGTTGGCATTCTGATTTCAGACTTCCAAGCTCTAAGACTGTGAAAAAAATCAATTCCTATTATTTAAGCTGCCCAATCTATGGTATTTTGTTATGACAGCCTGAGCCGACTAACACAGCGACTCAGACTGAGATGGGAGTGGTGGGGGATGGTGGTCCGTAGGTGGGTTCTGGATATATTTTCCAAGTTGATTCAACAGAATTTCCTGAGACATAAGAAGGGGGGCAGTTAGATAGAGAGTTCCGTTGAGAGCATGCTGAGTTTGAGATGGTTACCAGGTACTGAAGTGAAAGGTCAATAGGCAGATCCATGAACGTGGGTTTTGGGAGAGATGTGAAGGCTGGAGATATAAATTTGGGGGCATAATAGGATGTCTCAGTTGCGAGACTGGAGGAGATTCTGAGGGGCTAAGTGCAGGACAAGAGCGAATGGGACAAAGGACTGCTCTCTGAGGCACTCCAACATTAAGAAACTGGGGAGAAGACAAGGGAGCAGGAAGAAGACAGAGAAGGGAGAACCCATGACATAGAAGGTGACTAGGAAAGTGTGTGTCCTGAAGCCAGGTGAAGAAATTGTTTCCAGGGGAAAGGAGTGGTCAGTGGACAGTGCCAGATGTTGACAGGTCAAGTAAGATGAGGACTGACCACTGGATCGGCAACGTGAGAGTCATGATCTTGATAAGAGCAGTACCACAACTTCAAGGACAGTCTATTTTGTTCACCATGGTATCTTTGGCACTTAGCGCAATGCCGTGACCCAGGCGACAAAAATGTTTTTAATGAATAAAAGGAATGACTCTGTTGTTGTCATTATGATTTTCATCTTATAGATGACGTATTAAGACTCAAAGAATATGAAATAGCAGCTGGGTAAGTAGATCTGGGATTCAAACACAGGTGTCATTTGACTCCAAAGTTCTACGTGATAATAATAATTAATAGGTGCTCTGCTTTTAGATGTGCCAAGAACCATTCTAGGTGTTTCCATATATCCTTTTAATAAATTCTCACCACGTCCCAAAGCAACAGTGACTATTTTTAACCCACTCGATAGAAGAAGAAGTTCAATAAGTTTTGCCGAATCAATAGCTTGAGTGCTCAAGCTGGAACTCAACCCCAGCCAGTCTATGCAAACAGACCTCTGAGCCACTCCATTCAACTCCCTGGCTATGCTGCTGCTCGTCCATTCCCTTCTTTAGAAATACTGTACTAGTTAGCCAGGGCTGCCATGACAAAGTACCGTAGGTTAGGTGGCTTGAACCCCAGAAACGTATTATCTCAGTTCTGGAGGTTGGACGTTTGACAACAAGGTGTTGGCTCGCTTGGTTCCTTCTGAGAGCAGCAGCAAGAGGGGTCTGTTCCAGGCTTGCGGAGGGCTGTCTCCTCTCTGCGTCTTCACATCCTCTCCCTCTATGCGTATCTGTGTCCACATTTCCTTTTCTTAGAAGGATACCAGTCATGTTGGGCTAGAACCTACCCTAACGGACTCTTTTCAACTTAACTATCTCTTTAAAGATGCTGTCAGCAGGCAAGGTCACATTCTGAAGTACTGGGGATGAGGTCTTCACGTATGAACTTGGCAGGCATAGTGCAGTTTGGCCTTGGGGGTGGGGGAGTGCACCATTCAGCTCACACGACAAAGACAAACCCTTTCATGACATCTCTAAATTCTAGGGTCAGAGAACTACAGGTCATTTGCTCTGTTGTTCGGGAATTGTGGTCATCTGGGAAGTTACTCTATCTCACCAAGTGTCCTCAGTGTTTGAGGAGAACAGGGCATGCACATACTTATTCTTCCTAAACACTGTTGGATTTATTTGCTGAATGGATATTTGTTTTTATTCTCATTTGTCTAGGAGATAACAATAATTGGTATTATTCTCTCTTCTTATATTTTGCCATTCAGATGGATGCAAAATGGTATCTTGTTTTAATCTGTGTTTTTCTCATTCCAAGTGATTTTGAATATCTCTTTACAGTCCTCTTTTCAAGCGTCTCTTCATATTCTGCTTAGCCATTTGGGCTTTGCCTCTGCAAACTGCTATTTATCTCCTTTGACTATTTTTTTTATTGTCAATGTGCATGATTTTAAAAAATATATGTCTTGGGGCACCTGGGTGGCTCAGTGGGTTAAAGCCTCTGCCTTCATCTCAGGTCATGATCTCAGGGTCCTGGGACTGAGCCCCGCATTGGGCTCTCTGCTCAGCAGGGAGCCTGCTTCCCTCTCTCTCTCTGCCTGCCTCTCTGCCTACTTGTGATCTCTCTCTCTCTCTATTAAATAAATAAATAAATAAAATCTTTAAAAAAAAACAAAAAACCTTAAGTATCCTTTAAAAAAATATATATGTCTTCTGCTGGCCTATTAACTGTGTCGGTTATATTTTTTATGGAACAGAAATGCTAAGTTTTATTGTAGTTCTATTTATCAAGTTTTTTCTTTATGGTTTTGTTTTTTCATTTTGGGATCTTAAGAAATCTTTCCCTAGCCACAGGATACAAAGATATTCTCCTAAACTTCCTTCTATTAGCTTTATAGCTTTCCATATTGCAATCTTCCATGTGGAATCTACTGTGAAAATGATATAAGGTAGGAATCCCACTTCACTTTTCTTCACCTGGCAAGCCATTTTTCTCCCAACACAATCTATTGAAAAAATCCATAATTTCCCCATTGCTCATATGTGATGTTTCCATATAATCAGGGGTCTATTTCTGAAGTTTCTATGTGTTTCATTGTTGTGTTTCTCTATTCACGCACCTGTCTATTCTTGCATTTATTATCATTTTTTTACTTACTAAAATTTTGTGGTATATCTAAAGATTTAATCGCATTCCCAGGGCAGTTTTTACAAAGATGCCAATGAAGGATTATGTACAAAGATGTTCCACGTGGCATGTGAAACCCAATCTAGATGTCCATCCCTAGGGGAATGGATACAAACATATGTGATGGATATATATTAAGAACTACTATGCCACAGTAAGAAGCAAAGAGCTAGAATCCCTAGTTACATGAGTTAATAAAAAAAAAATAGGGGCACCTGGGTGGCTCAGTGGTTAAAGCCTCTGCCTTCAGCTTAGATTATGATCTCAGGGTCCTGGGATCGAGTCCCACATCGGGTTCTCTGCTCAGCAGGGAGCCTGCTCCCCACCTCCCCCACCTACTTGTGATCTCTCTCTCTATCAAATAAATAAATAAAAATCTTAAAAATAAATAAAAATAAAACAAAAATAAAAATGTTGAACAAGATATATGAAAGTGAGAAAACAAAATGAGATTTATAGCACAACACCATGTATGTCAGTGTTACAACCTTTGGTAAGTACTTGTTCTGTATTCTTTTATAAGGTGGTCAGTCAGTTGTGGCACAGAAGGAGACAGAGGAGATGTTGAGGAAAACATAGCTTGCTATGCTTACAGATCCTAGAGATAAGAGGCATGCCACGCCATGCTCCGTGGAAAAGCACCAGGGTGTCAAGACGCAGAGGACAAGAGTAAGGGGGAGATGAGGCTAGAGCCTTTATTGGGATTTCTGAGGAAAAGACACAGCTGGGCACAGGAAACAGTTTAAGACTGGATGGTCTGGATAATTTTGGGGCTGGAGGACTTGGCTCTGGGCAATTAAGGCAGAGGAATGTTGCATGCGTGTTGGGGTGCATGTAGAGGGGGCTGGCGCTGGGTTGGATAGTTGCACATTGAAGACATAGTCCCCACTGAGACCTCGGCTAGCTTCAAAAATTGGCTATACCTGGGTCGGGCAGTCTCTCCCCAGCCAGAAAGATTTTTTTTTTAATGTCAAAACATAATAATACACAGAAAATTTTAAAAATATGTATGTATATATACTTAAATATGTGTTTTCTTTTTTTTAAGATTTCATTTATTTATTTGACAGAGAGAGATCACAAGTAGACATAGAGGCAGGCAGAGAGAGAGGGGGAAGCAGGCTCCCTGCTGAGCAGAGAGCCCCATGCGGGGTTCTATCCCAGGGCCCTGAGATCATGACCTGAGCTGAAGGCAGAAGCTTAACCCACTGAGCCACCCAGGCACCCCTGATACGTGTATTCTTGTAGCATGTGTCGTGCCAAGCGTACTAGAGTGGGTGCCTTTTGAGAGTCAAGAGCAAAATGTGGAAGGGGAAGAAGAGGGATGATTAGGTAAATACCAGGGGCCTCGCCCATATTGGTGATGGCAATGAGCTATGAAATGAAGAATATTTTCAACTCTGCTCCTGAGAGAAATAAGATAATAAATGAGATAACTGGAGATCATAGAAGTTATCTTCTCTACTTAACCCACAAGATTTTTATGAGAATCATATGGGCGTTGTATGTGAAACAGTTTCATAATCTATCAAGAACAACATGATATTAGTTTTTATTATGGTTTAATTTGGGATCATGGCCGTTTCAGTTTTCTCATGCTTCTCTCTCTTTGAAGGGGGGAAGCTGTATCTCATCCAGGTCTTTTGGGGGCTTTAATTTTATTTAGATGGCAAGAGAACTTATCAAACTCGGGAAACAGGTCGGGCAACATCATTTTTTAAACTGCATATAACCAGCTCACAGTAGTCTAGGTTGAAATCGTAGGAAAAATTCATCATGTTTAAAATTACTTCTCACCACTTATCCTACCAGATTATAAACTCCCCAGGAGTAGGGATCATTTATTTGTGGTTCTCTACCCAACACAGCGCTTGGAATTTACCCATTGGTCAATAAATATTTATCTCAAATGAAGTAATGAATGCAGTATTTTCCATTTTTGCAGAAAAAAAAATTGCCAGGTGGCTTTCATTGTACTTGAAAAATAACCTTCTCCAGAGTAGAACTCTACAGTTAGTTACCTTTACGTGCCCAACGTGTGGCACAGTAATTGGCACAGAGGAGCAGCTCAGGAAACCTTGAATAAATGAATGAGGGAAAGAATATCTTGTGCCCAACTGGGCTGTTGGATGCCACCATGGGTTTAAATAGAGAGCAGTGGGATCCGTACTCAAAGTTCTTGTAACATGACATCACTGTAATTTTGGTGTGAGATAAAAGAGAGACCTTTTAAGTCTCCAACCTTAGGCCTGACCTACTAGGTAAACCACAAGGCTCCAAGAAAATAAGCTGGCTATCACGTCACATTATCCTGGAAAAGTCACTTAACCTCAGGCTTCTGTTACCATTTTAAGAACATGTGAGGAGCACGTCTATTCAAATTCTGTTTGAGGGCTGCCAAAGGCTGAGCTTCCAACAAGAAAGATGCCATTGTCATGACCTGCTCTTACCCATGGATGGGAAACAAGGTTCAGGTGAAGGAATAGAAGTTCCTAATGTGGGGCGCCTGGGTGGCTCAGTCGTTAAGCGTCTGCCTTTGGCTCGGGTCATGATCCCAGGGTCCTGGGATCGAGCCCCACATGGAGCCCTGCATCGGGCTCCCTGCTCGGCGGGAAGCCTGCTTCTCCCGATGATACCATTCCCTCTGTTTGTGTTCCCTCTCTCACTGTGTTTCTCACTGTCAAATAAATAAAATCTTAAAAAAAAAAAAAAAAGGAAGTTCCTTAATGTAAGTTACACTTAGATGGCCAATTTTCAGAGAATAATACTTGCTTCTCCACAAAAGCCCATTTTGCCACTTGCTAGTACTGTAGCTTTGGAACCTCAGCCTTTCTAGGCTTCTGTTTCTTCCTTTGCAAATCAGAGACGATAACAGCATCTATCTTAGAGGGCAGGGTCAGCAAACGTTTCTGTAAAATGCCACCTGGCAAATATTCTGGTTTTGTGGGTCCTATGATTTCTACTGCAACCACTCCACTCTGTAGTGTGAAAGCAGCCAGGGATGATACATACATGAATAGGAACATGGCCGTGCTCCAGTAAAGGTTTATTGATGGATACTGAAATCTGCATTTTTATTAATACTCGCAGAGCAAAAAATATTATTAAAAAAGTTTTTTTTCAACCACAGAAAAACCATACCTAGCTGGGGGACTATACAAAAACAGGTGTAGGTTAGACCTGGCCCATGGGCCACAGTTTGTCATCCCACTGCTAGAGAGCTTCTGTGAGACTCAAATAAGGTCACGGTGAGGGCTGAATAAATGTTAGCTATTTCCAGCATTATGACTATCAATTATTTACGTAAAAAGCAAATAACATTCAAAATTATAGATGAAGTATGATGACAACTAGAAAGGTATAAAAAGAAATATGCTGACATGCTCACAGTTATGATGCCAGAAGAGTAAGGTCCAGCTTAAAATGTTTCTTCTTTTAGGAATAAAACATGAAAATTACTTTATAATGAAGACATAATTTAAATAAAAAAGACTCAGCCCTGAAAACAGTTAACAGTAATTATACTGAATATAAATTCAATCTTCCTTTCGTAATTCAGGAGGTACTTGGGATATGCATTATGTCCAGGGATCAATGTTAAGAACCAGTTACTACTGTAAAACGATGTAGACGTAGAAACCAAGACTGGAGGGCTGAATCTATGCCGACCTTACACCACACCCAAGAAGTGGCTTTCCAAGTAGGTCTGCCTTCAACTCTTCTTTGCCTTCCTTATCAGTGTGTTTACTGCTATAAGGCAAATAAATCCACAACCTAATAAGAGATACAGGCAGGAAAACAGCCAAATACAGTAGCATGTAGAGGAGAAAAGCAGCTGGAGCAGAAAGGAAGCACATCCAACCCAGCCCAGAAATGGAAATGGTTGTAGTTGAGTAGTTTAGAGAGAGCTTCCTAGAAAGGTAGAGTTGGAGCTATATCCAGGAGGAGGAGGAGAAGGAAGCCAGAGTGTAAGAAGAACATTCCAGACAAGGGTACCCCCTGGGAAGGCAACACAGAGCAACGGCTGGAGGCAAGACAGAGTACTGAAGGATTATAAATGTGGAAGTTGAGTATGGCCAGAGAGTAGGACGCGAACAGGATAGTGGAGAACACAGAGGTTGAGAAGTAGGCAAAGATCTCTGACCCTATAAGCCTTACTCATGATTTAGGACCCTATCCTAGTCACTAAATCATTCCTTGACTGTAAACCTCAGTTATTTCATGATAAAACGGGGAGAATGAGGTCTACCTAGTAGGATTAATGCTGGGGCTATTAATTGAGATGATGTATTTGGTCCTCAGTATATTTCAGGATAGGTTTTTTTTAAGATTGAATTTTTATTATTTATTTGTCAGAGAGAGAGAGAGAACACAAGCAAGGCAGAGAGGCAGGCAGAGGCAGAGGGTAAAGCAGGCTCCCTGCCGAGCAAGGAGCCTGATGCGGGACTCGATCCCAGGACCCTGGGATCATGACCTGAGCCGAAGGCAGCTGCTTAACCAACTGAGCCACCCAGGCGCCCCAGGATAGGTTTTATACTATTGAAATTGATCCAGTAAAAAAATAGCTTTTAAATAACTTTCAAAAGAAAGCTATATGTTTTTTCCATTAAACTCTACAATTTCAAAACAATGCCTCCATTTGATAGCCACTGAACTTTCAGAACTTTTCTGCTAGTCAAAGACTCATTTCATGAAGGAGAACCACTCTCAAAGTCCCATCCCAGACAGTGCTGAAGACCTTGAAAGTAACTCGGCAGCTTCCCAAATGACCTCTGTCCTCTGAGGGCACTTGGAAGCTGGTCGTTTGCTTTCTAAGAAAAAAAAAATTTTCAAGTAGAGGGTCCATTCTGAATGTCCTGAGAGTCTGAATTTCTAACTTTGAAATACATCAATGAAATGATCACTTAAATATATCTGTCAGTGAAAAATCGATCCTCCTGTGTTGGTAACATGATTTCTGTATTTTCATTACTTTTATTTTGTATTTATATTTCATCAATTAAAAATGAGCACTCTAATTATTCAAATTTGGCCCATGTTCTGCCTCTATATGACTTTCCAATTTGCTTCGAAAGGGAAGATGTAAATGAAAATGAATCAAATAGGAATGACAGTTTGTCTTCAGATGAGAGCAGTTTCTTTTTAAATCACGGAAAGGTGATTTATGTCAGACTATTATTACAAATATTTTCTTGGAAAAAGTTGAACTTAAACTAAAAATGTTTTAAAATAATTTTTAAAAGAATGTTTACCCTGAAATATTGGAAATAGAGGCCAAAATGGCTTAGGGTCAGAAGCAAAAGTTGCAGAGGTTAATTTTTCTCTCAGCTTTAGCTCTGACCTTGGCTGGGATTGCTATTCCTTTACATTTCCTATCTGTAAAAGGGTTGGAAAGTTGAATTTTAAGTAATTTAAGTAATTTTAAGTAGAATTTTAAGTAATTTAAGGAAAGTCGAATTTTCTGGTCTCTGCTCTGTAGGACACACCAGCTCCTGCTGCCATCCTTCCACACCCTTCAATACCATGGAAATTTTTTTTTAAAGATTTTATTTATTTATTTGACAGAGAGAGAGAGAGAGATCACAAGTAGGCAGAGAGGCAGGCAGAGGGAGAGGGGGAAGCAGGCTCCCTGCTGAGCAGAGAGCCCGATGTGGGGCTCGATCCCAGAACCCTGAGATCATGACCTGAGCCGAAGGCAGAGGCTTTAATCCACTGAGCCACCCAGGCCCCCCTACCATGGAAACTGTTAAGAAGGAAAGCTTATTATATAAATTTATTAACCTCTGCATTAGAAAATTTGTTTCTTCCCAGTGGCAATCAAAAAGAAATGTCATGCACGTATTAAAAATTAATTAACCTTTATAAGAGAGCAAATACAGTATGTGGCAAGAGCCAAAAAATGTACTTACTACCTTTAGCCCACTAATTATATTTCTGGAAAGAAAACAAGCAGAAACTTATTATATAGTGAAAAAAAAACAACAAAACAAATGTGGAAACGAACTTAAAATGCCCAAGAATTGGGGCATGGTTAACTAACCCAGAATTATAAACAGACAAAATATTATGTAGCCATTTAAAAGGATATGGGGAAAAATATTGAAAATACATTACAAAATTTGTATAAAATAATGCTAAATGCAATACACACACACACACACACACACACACACACACACACCCTATATATAGAAAAAGATTATAAAATGCAAAATCTCTGCATTTATGTGATACTGAGTAGAAGAATTCAGGAGACGTGTAAGAAGTAGCCAGTCTACACTGCATTTGGCATTACTTTGGGGTAGATAATTTTGGGGGATTGCTTTTTGAAATAGTACAAAATGCTGCTGGAATCAACATACCACTTAGATTTTCTCACTCTCCTTTTCTTTCTTTTTTAAAATATACCCCCAAAAGATGACTCAAAATGTTGTACTTGCCCATCTCCCTTTTTATGTTCCAAAGTAAAATTTTTTTCTTCCAGCAAGCTATGCACTGGTTATTCAATAATTGAATTTAGGTTATTAGACATCCAGTAACTCACGTTTTGGTGTACCTGTGAAGTTCCTTCTGCCGGAATTCACGACCACTTAGAGAAGACACACTCCCCCTTTTTCTTATTGAATGAGTCATTCTGTCTTTAGCAATGTCTGACGTCATCATAACCTAGGGAAAACAACTTCTGTAAAATAGCAGATGAAAGATCTGAAAACATTTTGATTAACATAACACAGAGACTCATTCTAGATTAAAAAATACAGATATTTCTTCTACCATTTTCGAATGGGAAAGTACGGTTTCCTTAACAGTGATTTTTAGTAGCTGTTGTTATTCTGATCAGTAGAATTGGAAACATGGTAACTCTGATAACTTTTATCTATGCAATAGTATAATTCACATAAGCAGATATTAAGCTGCAGCAAAATGCTTAAGAGCATAAGAGGTTAAGTCACTGAGAAAAGACAGCCTTGTGTAGAAGAAAGACGTTATTCCACACCCAAAAGCAATATTTTTGATTCCCCCCAAATTAATCTTGATAACAGTTTGCTAATTAATGTTTGTTGTTGTTGCTTTACTTTAAAAATTAAAAGTGTCTTCCCCAGAGGGTATTTTTTTTCCCAGCACCAGTGACTTACTTTGTAAAGAGCAGGAAGAACTTAACCTGTAACAAAGTATTTTATTAGGAAACCTACTTCCTCCTCCCCAATGCTTGTCAAAAGAGCTGGTAGTAGGAAGAGACTTCTCAGAATTTAGACTCTAAATCTACTGCCCTATTGCCTACATACAAATTTAGATAGTCAATTAAATCATTTTACAATCTGTAAATCTGAGAGCACAAGGGAACATGGTGTGAGACACCAAAACAGAGTTCCAGCCTTCAAGGAGCCGGCATTGAGTGGGTAGGACAGACAAGGGCACAATTGAAAACCTCAGTGTGATCAGTGTCAGGGTAGAGAGAAGCAAAGGTTCTGGAAGGCACACAGAATGGCAGAGGCACTGTGTGTTGGAAGGGAGGCAGTGAGGAGTGTGTGTGTGTGTGCCTGTGTGTGTGTCTGTGGGTGAGTGCCTGCGGGTATGAGTATGTTCCCCGGAGTGTGCGAGGCTGTGTGTCTGAGTTTCTGTGTACGTGCATATAAGGGTGTGCCTCTGTGTACACGTGTGTGCACCTGTGTGTATGAATGAATATCTGTGCACACAAATGGGTGTATGCCTGTGCGTGTGTCTGTGTGTGTGAGCCTTTGTGTGTGATGTGTCTGTGTCCTGAATGTATGTGTGGATCTTGGTGTGTATGCTTTTGAGTATATCAGGGTCTATGAATGTGAGTGTGTGTGTGTGTGTGCTTGTGTGTGTATACTGTGTGTGCTTGTGTGTGTCTCTATGTATAATGAGTGTGAGTGTCTACATGAATGTGTCTGTGTGTGCGGTAGGACATATTGAGCCTGATTAGGTGGGTCATTCAGGTTCTGATCCAAAGTGACATGGATAGACCTTGGTCGGCTCCCTGGTTTCCAGAGCTGCACCGCAGGCCAGAGCTGGAACCTAGAGGTCCCCAGGGGAGCGGTCGCCCAGAGTCCTCTGGCCTCACAAGACCGCTCGGGACTCATGCTGCTCCAGGAGCAGACCAAGCCGGCCAGCTCTGCACTGGGCATCACCCTAAAGCTCAGACATGCAGGAAGTCGCTGGTGGTGGGAGTGGTGGTGCTGGGGGTCGCTACCAAAGGCGAGGACTCAACTTGCAGTTGCCAAATTTGGGGCCACCGTTCCTATTCCTTGAGGGGAGGAGGGGTCGGAATCAGGGAGCTCCTGGCCCAGGCAGACAGGCCATTTCTTACTACAGGGCCCTCCCTCCTCAGCCCCTGCAACCCTGGAACTTGTGGCGTCTTTCTCTTCTCCTCTCCGCTCCCAACCCGCGGCGCTGCAGAGAGGGCGCACTTACCTACAGCCGCGCTGGGGCTGCCTTAGGGCTCTGCCGGGGGCCTCCTGGACCTCCTGCTCGCTCACTGCGGGAGCCCGCGGTGCAGGGCGAGGCTTCCTCCTCCCGGGTCTCCCTTTGCCAGCGGCCGCCCGCGCAACCCCCTTACGCTCTGCGCCTGGTCTCCAGGGTGACCTCCTCAAACAGAGTCCCCTCCCTCCCCCGGGGATAGGCAAAGCTGCTTGGTCCTCTGAGCCGCCCTAAGGATGTTAGGAACTCCTGGTCACTGCTCAGAGGGCGTCCCCCTGAGCCGGATTCTGCCCTGGGGTGGCCGGGAGCTGGGGGCAACCGGTTCATCCTGCGGCGAGGAGGTCGGGGACTCAAGGCGCGACCCGGTGAGCCCTCATCCAGTTCCTTTTCCCCTCAATGTCAGGGGCAGGAGTGGGAAGTACTGCGGTTTCCTGGGACAGAAAATCCGACGCACAAAGAGAAAGCAGAGCTCCCTTTCCCTTTCCCAGACCCAAGACACTACTTCCCACCACCCTGCTCCAGGTACGGAAGCTTGATCATAGGGGTAGTTACTGAGAGCTTATATCTACCAGATACCGGCAAACAGTTTCGTTTGATTTAGTTGTCCCAACAACTCTGCCAGGGAAGGATTGTTCTTCCTTTACAGAGAGAGAAAATTGAGATTCTGAGATCTTAAATAATACGCCCAGGGCATTAAATAATACGTGCCGCGCCGGGGCGTATCTCCTGAGCATTAGGCTCCTTCACTTTCTTTAACATCTCTCTTCCCAGCCTCTTGAAGTTTAAGAGGAAAAACTCCATTTTAAGAGTTGAAATGGAGGCTGTTTGGCCCTGAGGACCTACCTGACGTCTAATAGGCTCTTCCTCCTTAATAATCAACCCCAGGGCCCCAACCCCAGCCCAAGGCGAACAAATCCAAACCTTTGAAAAGACCCTTATGTAGTGGGCAATCCCTGGAGTTAGAAATAAAACAATGTCGTTAAGTCCCTAGCTTGGTACCTGTCCCTGGATGGGCACTCTGTGCAGTTAGCATTAGGGGACGAGAACAATACACTGGGATGACAACAGAGTCGGAGAGAGGGCATTGGAGTGTTCTGGCCCCATCCCAATTCATAGAAAAATGAGAGCAGGAAAGGACTCTTTATTGAATATCTACTTCTCAGTAGGTAAGAAACATTCAGTGATTGGTAAAGATGATCTCATTTAATCTGTTCATTGATGCTATGATAAGGGGATAGTAACCACATTTTCTTAAAGATAGGGGCAAAGAATCATAGACTAACAGGTTCACGTCTACAGTTAGATCACAGAGCTGGGATCTGACTCTAAAACCCTTGCTCTGGGTGGTTTTTTTTGTTTTTGTTTTTGTTTTTTGAGTGCTTTGCTCACCTTAAACATGCGGTGAAATTTTCCAGAAATACGCGTCAAGTTTCAAGAGACTGGTGATAAAAGACGTTCACAACTCAGTTTATTTTTTACATTTTTCATTTATTTTCCAGAAAAAAAAATCACATTTTAATAACAACTTACGTTAGGTATTTCGTTTTGATCTCATGTATAATTAAAGTTTGTTCTGAAACGGGAACCCTAGTTGCAGTAATGTGTCATGATAAATAATTGCATATTCAGGATTTTGTGAAATGGATGATGGGGAAAATTATGAAGGAAAAAACATTTGTAAAAATCATTATTTACAAAAAAAATGATATCCACACCTTTTCTAACTCATAAGGCAATAACGTTAAAATATTCTCATGATTATCTTCCATAAATCAATACCACACATTCATGTCACCATTGCTCAACAGTGAGCTTTGCTGCAGCAAACCCTTCCTTCTTTTGCTGGCTTTTTTCTTGAGCACAGCCCAGAAGCAGGAAAGCTTTCATCATAGACAAAGCAGTAACGGCTATGAGAATAAAAGTACTCTCTGTTGAATTACACGTGTAGGAAAAAGAGCCAAGCATCGATATTTTAACTAGATTTTAAAAAATATACTTGAGCATTTTAACCCACAATTTCTTTATAAATACGTTACACTCAAGGAATTTTGTGAAATTATATACTCCGTACAAGGTCATGAAGAAATTCAGTTTACTGTTGCTATAAAGATCATGGGGAGTTCTGAATAAAGGCCACCACCAACTCAAATTAAAGTATACACTAACAAGCATTTTTCTGAAGAAAGACAACTGACAGACTTTTATTACCTCTAGAAACAGCAACATTTCTCTGAGATTCTTTTCCTAGTTTTTCTGATTGTTAAAGTAAGAAAAAAAAAGAATGCCACTAAGTAGGCATGAAAATTAAAACTTGATCATTTCATTCATAGTTTTTTTTTCCTACCCGAAGTAAAAAATTAAAAAAAAAAGTATTTGTACATTGAAATCCAATAATATTCAAACAGTTAAAAAAGCCAGCTCGACAAAGGACTGCTTGGCCTATAGTGAAACTCTACTCAGAGGTAAAATTAGCTTATCATCATACATGTACCCACACTTGGCTTTTTCAAGAAAAAATATTCAGGAGCTATTTTCCAACTCTCTTAGATTGAGAGAGAAATAGACACATCAGACAGGATCCATTCTCTCATGCACCTCCATTTAACAAAGCAAGAATTCAATACTGAACTGCAAAGTCAATACAGCTATAAGAATTATCATCCTATCATCTCTCACAAGGAAAAGAAAAAATTCTGGCTTTGGACTTTGGGACAGTGATCCCAGTGGTAGTCATTTGGTGTATTATTAAAATAGTTTGAAGTAATGATGCATGTATGAATAACACTAAGCATTTGTTTTGTCAAAAAAAAAGAGAGAAAATGTCAATGAAGTAACATACAACTGAACACTTGCACGATCTACTTATTCAGTGGACTATTTAAAAATGATAAATGTCTTATCTGTCAAGCTGATTCACAAACTGAATGAATTAAAAATTGAGTGGTATTTAGAGAAATGTAAAGTGACCCAGCTTTATTCTGAATCAGTTTGTCTAGGAATTTTTTAAAAGGAATTTTGCTGATTTTGTGTAAAAAAAATTGATTTGCAAAATAAGGCATAACAAAAAAGAACTGTGAAATGTTCATTAATAAAGTGTAGGGTTCTGCAAAATCTTTGCTAAATAATATATTCCTCTCAATTAAAAAATGTTTTGCATATAGTTTCTAACAAGATTATGTAAAAATGCAGTCAGTGTTCATTTATCATGATTCAATTTCTTAAAGCCATTTAATAAAATATTACCAAAGATTGTTCGCTTGTATTAATTTTGTTCTGTAAAGAATTTGGATTGTTTTCAACAGATGGTAGCCTGATGTGCTGGTCATAGGAGCAGACCTTAAAAATAATACTTAGAAAATTAAAATATTAAAACAATTTTGTTTACTTTGAATATTTTAGGGGATAAAGTTAAATTCATGAAGATATACTAATGAAATTTAAAATGATACTAACTCATTTGAAATAGCGAGAAGTTTTCTTAAACAAAAACCCAGCAGCATCCTTTTGAAACATTCCTGGTTGTATTATTTGTGGTTCTTGAAGGACATGTAAGCTGGTGTTACAAGAAAACTTTTCTAAAGTTTCTTCAAGGTGTGTTTAGGAAAAAAAGTGTTGTCGTGATTTAATAACTTTCTTAAGCTTCATTAAAACCCTAACCTTTATTATCAAATGTCCTAGAAGTGGGGACTATGGCATAGGATTATATATTCTCAGGCCACAGTGAACATTTGTGAGAAACGGTAGACTTGGACATGATTTGGAAAATACTGGAATATAGGTGAATGCAGAAGTATCTTTTACTTACTTTCTTTTGGCATTAAGGGACACATAAAAATATATTTGCTTCTCATTGAAACACCTTTTCTTATAAGGTTAAAGGTGTAATTAGAATAAGCAACCCAGGCAATCAAAAATACTATAAGTCAAAGGAAAAATAACCTTAGAAGTTATATCTAGAGAATAAATTATTATATTTATGGTGAATGTTGATAAGGAGGTGCCTTCTCTCACAAGAATACTCATTTAGGATAGAGATCAAATATTAAACACGAGGGGAAATCAAGAGATCTGACCACAGATCTGACCACACTCAAGAGACCCTCATATTTGACCTTCCATCAAGAAGAATTTTTCAATTTGAATTAGATAATAAAATTGCAACTCTAGCCTACAGAAGACGACAGAACATCAAAGCAATGACCCATAGAAAAGTGAGTGGGTTTTCTTTTGTTGTTGTTTGTTTTTAATATTTGGTGATTTAAATATTGGATTTCTATTTCATTTTCCCTCCATACATTCCATGCACAAAATGTAATGTAATGGCAGGCATGTTTAATTCATGAGTGAGGGAATTGCATTTTAAATGCTGCTTGCCAAATGGAAAAAAAAAAAAAAAAGGAACACCAAAGAAGCAGGAAAATCCGATAAAGCCTCATAACAGAAGTGCACACAGTAAAAAGTGGACCATCAGAACACTTTCTTCAATTAGCGTAAATCGATTTGTTCGCTCATATCAGCAACTTAACTTGACTTATTTCAAGGAAACATCATTCTTACTGACGTTAACTTTTAAAGTGATATTTAGAGATCATCCTCCTTTTAATACCTAAAAAATTTTGCTTCCATTAGTTGCTGGTCAGAAAACCATGTAGCGAAATGAGTACTTTTAGACTGAATGGGATCTTGCTGAGTACATAATCTTAAGGAAAAAAGCAAGCTTAAAAAAAAAACAAAAGCAAAACTCCACTCATCTTATTAGTGGATCTCTACATATTTTACTGTCATTCAAATTTAATTGACAGCTGTGATTATTTTGAAAAAAAAATAAAGGAAAAATAAAAAAGGTGCAACTCTTTTAGAATGACACTGGTCAATGCTTATAAAGCATCCAATTCAAAGACTTAAAAGATAAATAGGGTCAGCTCACGAGCTACATAAATCCCTCTGAGTGTCTCTTGCAAAGAGGGAGACATTTATTAGGATTTTGTACTTGCAGTGAGTGGCAGCTTGTAATCTGCCTACTGCTTCTCCAGGTCTTTTAAGACATTGATGAAAAGGACAGAATGTGAAAATGAGAGAATGTATTTCAGGCCACCTTTAGACTAGATAGCATTACTAGGAAACTCTAAGGAAAAGATAGGGGTTTTCCTAAGAAAAGCCCTGATATTCTTCCTTCCTTCCTTCCTTCCTTCCTTCCTTCCTGCCTTCCTGCCTTCCTGCCTTCCTGCCTTCCTGCCTTCCTGCCTTCCTCTCTCTCTCTCTCTCTCTCTCTCTCTTTCTTTCTTTCTTTCTTTCTTCCTTGGAGAAAGTTAAATGGACTGAGTGAAAAAATAAACTCACTAGAAAAATGAGAGCCAACTTACAATTTAATATAACTGATATAATGTCATAACTAAGAAGGACCACAGAGATTTATTAGGGCAGTGATTCCCAGATTTTGGGTGCTTGTCAAAATACATATTCCTAAACTCCATCCCTAGAGATTTATTCATTCAATATAAACTTGTTGATTCCTGCTATCGTCTAGGCTCTGGGATACTGGTAACTGAGCCAAAATCATTGCCCTTTTAAATGAATGTTAGTACAAGTGATCCACAAGTCATACTCTGAGAAACATACCCTTTTCCAACAATTTTTGCTATTGGAATTATCCTTATTTTGATACCAATTTTTCATAGCACCATTAGCCTTGGGATTCAAATGATATACATATAGTAAAATAAAACAGAAGAGTTTATATCCCAGAATGAACAAGCAAGGGGCCCCCTCTGCAGTAAAGATAACTGGGTTACTTCTCGCTACTGTGTCGCTTTAGGGAAATTAATTACTCTAAGCCTCAATGTCATCATTTGTAAAACAGGAATCACAAAGAGTACTTACAACTTCTGGGTTGCTATGAGGATTAAGTATCTGTAGTGACTGGTATATGGTGAGCAGTCAAGTAAATGTAAATTTTTATTATCAATTATTCACCTATTCAATTACTGTGGTTGCACACATTTTCTTAAGAAGCCGCCACAGTGGATCTATGTGATTAGTAGAATTGTGGAACTTCAGAGGTGGGAGAAATTTTATAGATCATTGGTGTGTTATGACGGTGTTCAAATCGTGCTGGGGTAGGGGTGAGGAACCCAGGTCTGAACAGCGGCGGAAACGCCACCATTGCTTTGAGCTGTTTTACCTAACGGGATTCCATATGCAATTTTAGGAGAAAAAAATCCTGCTGTTAAGAAAAACTTGAAAACCACTGGCAATCCCAATCCCTCGTTCTAAAGAGGAGAAGCTGAGAGAGACAGTGATTTGCCCAACGTCACACAGCAGCAGTTAGCGACAGTTAATGTAGTCACCAGGCTTCTTTGAAAAGAAGATTTAGAAATTAAAATGTGTGTCATGATTGCCTAAAACACTTTGCAGATTGAGTAAAAATACGTAAAAACAAAAATAAAACGTCTCTATTCACTCAAAACCATTTGAAATGTGGACGTTCTTTCTTTATGGGTGAAATATATTCCCAAATACCATACAGTGAATTTTCCTTTTGTCTGTAGGTGTAGAGAAGAACAGAGCTTTAAAAATAATTAAAAATTTAATTCTTAGGAATTATAAATTCCAACTATGGTAAAATTCAGACTAATTCTTAACAAGAATTTATTTTTAAAAATATCAAGAAAATATGGAATTTATTTAAAAAGAAAAACATACTTTCCATGTTGTCAAAATAAAGCAGTATCATTCATACTTTCTATTTTGTTAGAACAGAAACTTTTAAAATCATAAATCTTAAGAAATGGTGTTCTGGTTAATGAGAACTCTTTCTATTTTAACCCCTGGTATTGAAAATATTAATATGTACTTGCCCATTTTGTTCTGTTTTAGGAACTGATAATGAACCTGAATTAATTTTCTTTTTAATATAGTAGAGACCCTTGCATTGTCTAGGATCTTTTTTCCTAATATGAATTCTTATTGTACAGTACTATGGATATGGGTATAAGAGGAGATTATAAACTACAAGATTAAAAAAAAACTACCAAAATCTAAAGCCCTGATATGAGTTTACCGTATTATTATTTGACCTATTTTTCTGAAAGAAGAAGGGATATCTTCTCTATTGAGGTTCTGGTTATTGAAAGTTTAATAATTATGAAGCCAATGACCTCTATTTTGTTTCACAGAGATCAATTAAGGGATCATAAGAGAACTTCATAGTGTCAAATTTAGCTCCTGGAAATGTTTGAATAACGTTAAAGGTTATTGTAATCTATGTTTTAAATTATATTTTTACAATATCAACAAAATTATTCTTTGAAAAAAACCCTTGTGTTTAATTACTAATTCACTCTAGAACTATATAAATTAAAATATAAAGAGCAAGACATAAGAACCAGTAATATTTACACATTTTAATATGCTTTGTGTTAATATTCAATACACTTTCCTTATGAATTGCTTACTTAAAAACGCATTTTTATATTCGTACGCTGGATAATTTTCAATTTTCTGTTGCTTACTCTCCATTGGTTTCAGTGTTTGATGTTTCCCTATGTTTTGTGGGATTTAAAAGTTTGCATTTTCTATTTTGGTTTCAAAATCAAATTGAATACCTTTACTTAAAATGAGTATATTAATAATTTGTCCAAAACACTTCCACACCAGATTGTCTGGGGAGCCAACTGAGAGTGTTTAAATAGTAAGAATTCCTCTGAGGTAAAACAAATCATTTTGAACATTCTCTGGGTAGCAAGCACTGATTGAGAAGTACAAATGTTAATTTAAAAAATTCTACTATAAACAATTGCCAGTCACAATCTCATTTTAAAAGTAAGACTTACAAAATTTAATTTGATTCTAAAATTTAAAAGGACTAATGATTCTTTGTCAAATATACGTGAACGTAAAATAAAATTTAGCAACTAATGATGAATACAAGAGCTTAATAATTTCAGTTATTTAATAGTATAACTTAGAATAAGAATTGGTTCATGTTTAAAATAAGGTCTACGACTTAAAGGAAGTTTTATGTTTTCAGATAGTACAGGACGAAGAGTTTACAACTGAGACCCAGTCCAGAAGAAGTGCTTTTCCTTCCTTAATCCTCACATTGTGAGGCCAGACTGAGTAATTACAGTTTCAATTATACTTTGTGACAATGAAATCATGCCATAAATTTTTGATAACTCTCTTTCTGATTCCCCAAGAATGGCAAAGATTTATAGTTACATACAATGAATCTTATCCAAAAGGAAATTTATTGCATGATAACGTGGATAGATTTTCACTTATAAAGCTTTTTTTTTTTTCCTTCTCAAATGATATAAATGATGATGATTACAATTTTCCTTCTGGACTTAAACAGGGGACTAATCTTTTTTTTTCTGAGTTTTAGTTTTAATGTTGTGATTCCTGCAGGTAAAGAGAAAGATATGTGGTACCGTTCTCCATGCTAGATGGGAGAGACTCTCTATTTAGAGTAATTGTGCAAAAGTTGTTCACCAGATCAACTATGGAAAGTCTTGAAATTTTAAAATCACAATGTTGGCCTTGTTCTGATATTATTCAGCAATCTCCACATTTGTTAAACTGTAGAGAGAGGGGGAAGTAGTTAAGACTTCAACATCTTCTTTACTCTTGATTATAATTTCATATACTTAAACTTTAAATATGAATTGCTTTCCCTTTTTACACAAGTTATAAAAATAAGAGGCCCTGTTTACACAGTTTGCATTTTTATGAAATTTGCAGTTTGAAAAAAAAGCTTTTTAAAAAGTGGTAATTAATGCTCTTCTTGAATATGCTGTAACTTGAGAATTTTTTTTTCTGAAATAGTTTCTGAATTTAACCCACTAAATATTTGAAGATAGAATTTTTATTTAGCACTAGAGTAAAACGTACTAAGGATTGAAGAAAAGGAAGTTTTTTTTTTTTTTCTGGTTCCACTTAATTTTCTTTGTATGTGGCACCCCCTTTATGACAGCTATCAATATTATATTTGAATTTTATATATTGACAAAATGCAATCTACCTCTGTAAGCATTGTGCCATTCAACAGTACTACTATTAAATTTACATACCACAGTTTAAATTACATCCATTTCAGGAATGGTGAAATGCTAAAACTCAAGTGTCTAACTGCCTTACTGGAATGAGTACAATTTACAAATACAATAATTACAGTTTAAAACCATTAACAATATTACACCTAGAAGTAAATACTGTGAGACTGGTCATCATGGTACTGTGTGAGGGAAATCATCGCTGAAAGTCATGGACATTTCCAGCAGATATATCCCAAGTGCAAATTTTGGTTTGTTTCCATCAAACCAAAATTAAAACCTGTTTCTCATACAACAGTTCTCCATTATATGAATCCTCCAAATCCTTGCATAAGATTTTATTAGTTATCTGCCAAGTATTTTCCTGAAAAACAAAAGAACATATCGACAGGTTACCTGCAAGTTCCATAATATGATTATGATATGGGCAACATTTTCATTCCACCCGTCCTACCCCTAGAAGCCAAATACTGCACCTTGTGGGGTGCAATACTGGTATAAAATACATACAATTTCTTAAGGTTTCAATTTCCCAGAGCAGCTAGTTGCCTTTTTACATTTCCACATATGAACAATTTGCAGAGGTTTGAGTTTTTGGGTTTTAAGATAGGTTGGGAGATTTGTTTCTGGATGTGGGAATCCCACTTGTTATAGGAAGAGTAACCACATAACCTGGGTCATTTTTGAGAATGGAGGGGTTATAACTAATAATTACATGAGTACAGCAGGCATTAAAACCAGTAGTTAGGGGCACCTGGGTGGTTCAGTGGGTTAAAGCCTCGGCCTTTGGCTCAGGTCATGATCTCAGGGTCCTGGGATCGAGCCCCACATCGGGCTCTCTGATCAGCAGGGAGCCTGCTTTCCCCTCTCTTTCTGCCTGCCTCTCTGCCTACTCGTGATCTCTCTCTGTCAAATAAATAAATAAAATCTTTAAAAAAAACCCCAAAACCAGGAGTTATCCTGACAAGTCATTGATAAGTATAATCACCCTATAGTATTGGGGACTCCTTTACCAACAAACTATCATGTGTGCCCAAAACCTGTCTCATGGTCATATTCAGCTAATGGGTAGCCATTTCTGATACTGGTTTAGATTCTTTAAGGTTGCTTATTTATTTTATTTATTTTTTATTTTATTTTATTTATTTGAGAGAGAGAGAGAAAGAGAGAGTGAGAGAGAGCATGAGAGGGGAGAAGGTCAGAGGGAGAAGCAGACTCCCCACGGAGCCGGGAGCCCGATGTGGGACTCGATGTGAGACTCAATCCCAGGATTCAGGGATCATGACCTGAGCCGAAGGCAGTCCCTTAACCAACTGAGCCACCCAGGCACCCTAAGATTGCTTATTTAAAGTGAAAGATGGATCCTCTCAGATTTCAGCTTTGCCTGACAAATATAAAATCTATGAGGTCTTGCTGGAAGAAAAAAGTCTTCAGGTAAGAGGTAAATTCAGAGGCCCATGGCATTTATTTTGTCAATATAAAAACAGTAGGATTTACTCCATTAAATTAACCTCAGTGTATATGTGTGTATATAATGTCTATAATGGGAATGACTGGTCATTCCCAAATAAGAAACAGAGCCAGATAAGTAGCCAGGGCCTTTCTAATTCTGACTTCCAGGTTATTATCCCATTTTTACTTCATTCTACAATCGGTTTTCTTACTAATGGGATGAGAAATGGGGATGGGGAGCGGAGAAGTGGAAAAGAAAGAAGATGAGCAAATCAGAGATTATTCCTTCTTGAAGAGTAGCTAAGGCAACACTGTTTTTGCAGATGGAAACTCACAGGATGCCCACTTACCTGCAGCAAACCTTTTCTTGATGAGTGAGAACCGATACCCTGCTCCAACAAGTTCAATGTCACACCCAGAAAGGGTGCTCCCTTCACTTGTGAACTGCACAACCAGTGGGGAGGGTTTGCTTGGGCCTTCGGATAACTGAAATCTCGCCAGTAAAGAACCCACCCCTGCAAAAAAGAGTATCATTACAAGATAACAGTCCACACAACATGCTGGATCCAGTTTTAGAAATTGTATTCAAAAGTTAACACACGAAATCTAACTTACTAGAGAATAGTATATGTTTCAGTGGTGAAAGGGTGATGGATAAAATTCATGAAATATCACGAGGAACTTTTTTTTCAACACTGATGAAATTGTAATTCAACCAAATGGTAATTAAATTTGTGAGCATGTTACTTGGAAGGCCGTGTATTTTTCCAGTCAGAGGAAAGTGAGAAATACCTCAGCTACCAGGGAGTAGAGATCTGACACAAAATGAAAACATGTCTCATTAAGAGCTCTTCTCTGAAGTAGGTCAGTTTGATGTGGGTCTGGGCAGAAAAGGGGAAGTAGAGGATTCACCGAGGAATTATTTGCTTTTTATTAGTTGAAATAAGTATATACCAAAGCAAAGTGATATGCTTTGCTTGCTTCTAAGCTGTGTATTTTAATAGTTTTCTAATACCTGAAAGTTATTTCAGCTTTGTCTATTAAATAAAGTAAGCCTGTGATTACATTACCTCCATTTTCTGACTTCTGAGAAATATCAGGAATCTTCCACAATATTCTCTGTTGTTCAGCATTCCTAAAAATGAAATAGGTAAAAGGCTTTTGCATATGCAAAGGTTTTTGTTTAATGGATGCCATATCTTTTCTAGATAGTTTTAATTAAAAAAAATGGCTATTGACAATGTTAACTACAATTTAGGCATTATCTACCTACCTACCTATCTATCCATCCATTCACACATAAATGCTCTCTTTTTTCTCTTCCTTATTGTAACCAGGCGTAACATAGGAAAACATAAAGAGGACGATGCAGTTAAATTTTTTGACACACCTACTTATCATAGATGATAAGTCTTAATTAATTCAGGTAACTTAAGTTTTAGCTGTCATGTGGCTGACTTTTTTTTTAATGTTCTATATTTTTCTTTTGACAATTACATGGAAAAACTAGAATACTTTTTCTAAGAGAACAAGTTCTTTTTAATAGCTACTCTCAGTGTCTCTTCAATAGGTGTTCCCGTACTTTCTCTAGTGGTGTCTGTTTAATAGTCCAGAGGCTACAAAACAAAACCCTACATTTCTCAGACACCCACGCAGTTAGGGTCCTACGTGCAGGTTACGGTCCGCCAATCACAAGCATTGCTTGCAATTTGGAGACTAGAAGGGAGGCAGAGACCCTTGTCCTGTCATATTTGTGGCTCTTTCCTGCTGGCCAGAGGCCCAAGTGAAACGTGGGGATCTTCTCACAAAGCGCCGCACACAGTCCCGTCTCCAGTTGTGAGTGTTGAGAAGCAGTGAAGGCGGTGCCGGTAGGAACTTTCTCGTCCTCGGATCCATGTGACTGTGGTGAGTTCTTGAGTTCAGTGGCTCCCCAGGCAGCTTTCGGATTTCTCTGCTTCTTGGCAGAGGGAGCAGCTTCCCTGGCGAGTCAGTCCTGCAGCGTTCTGGGAGATGTTCTTGGAGATCCAGCCTAAAGCTTATTCCTCTCTGGCTTCCATTGTCGGGTGAGCATCTAAATCCCTGTGTTAAATCCTTCTCTGCTTAAAATAACAGAACGGTTTCAGTTTCCTGCCCTGAACCCTGACACACAGGCCTGCTGTGATGTTCTCCTGTAGGAAACACAAGCACTAAGAAGACTGTGAGCCCTTTGCCCATTTGGGGAAGGGGGAGGGGACTGCTGGCTCCTTACCAGACTGCGGGTGGGAGCACGGCCTGGAGCTTGGTCACTCCTCCGTCTATGGGGACCAGGAACTGCACGTTGTTGAGGGCTACAGCCGTTGTCATGGCGTCTGTATTGTATTTGTAATCTATGCGCAGGTCAGTGCTGGCCGGCTCGCACCTCCAGTTCACGGCCAGGTTCAAAGGTGTGGACTGAATGCCCTGGGCAGACACCTGGCCAAATCACAGGAAAGAGAATATTTATGGCTCAACCGTTAATCTGAAACAAAGCCCGAAGTTATGATGATCTCCCACAGGATGGTTCCAAGCTGTCAAATGTGTGGTTGGTGCTGCTCACAAATGAGCTGTCAGGGGCGCCTGGGTGGCTCAGTCGTCAAGCATCTGCTTTTGGCTCAGGTTATGATCCCAGGGTTCTGAGATCGAGCCCCGCATTGCGTTCCCTGCTCAGCAGGAAGCCTGCTTCTCCCTCTCCCACTCTCCCTGCTTGTGTTCCTTCTCTCACTGTCTCTCCCTTTCTGCCAAATAAATAAATAACATCTTAAAACAAACATAGGAGCTGTCAGTAAATAGCACCATGAAGGGTGACCTGTGAAAGAGAGCCGAGTGCTACAGCGGAATGGTTACCGATTAAAAACAAAATCAGTTCTTAAACTCTCTATAGCGCTTCAGAGTTTACAAAGCACTTGTGTCAGGAAGGGAGGTGGTAGCACATTGGTTAGGAGTTGAGGCCAAGGAGTTAGACAGTCTTGGATGTGGTTCTGACTGTCACTTACAAGCTGAGCGATCTTGGGCCAGTCACTAAACCTCTCTGAGTCTCAGTAATTTCTTCAGCTGCCAAGTGGGAATTATAACAACCATATCTACCCATAGGCTTGTGGGGAAGATCGAAGATATTTTATGTGAAACAGTATAGTGCCTAGTTACTGTGTAAAGCATTAACATTTTCATATGTATTATATGTTAATACTCTTATCATACTTTCTCTTCCCAACACACCCATGAGTTAGACGAAGCAGGTTATTATTGCTCTTTGGGATTTGCCAAAGTGAGCACTTGAACCCACATCCTCTAACTGGAAGGGACACATTCTACCGTCTCCCTTCAATTTCTAGTTAGAATCCACTGTGAGTTTGACCAAGGAAAAGCAATGTTTGCAGAATCAACGATATTGTCTTACGTGAAGACAGTAATACCAACTTGATTTCTGGATTCGCAGGGAACAATTCGTAATGTTATTATTTCTCGACTGTTCACTGTGACAATGAATAGCTCTAGGAGAGACTTCTCTCACTGGCACACTCACACCACAGGGGCCGTGGTCTACACCCTTGTGGTTTATTCACGGAGTATGAGTTTAGCTGATTTTAAAGACTAAACAGCTCCATCTAGGCCTGGCAATGCCTGTACATGTGGACACCATGGGGAAGGGGCCTGAGGGCAGGCTGAGCTCACAGTGGTTGCTGCAGAAATAAGCCCAGATAGGTATTCTTTCTTTCCTCCCTCTCTCCCTCCCTCCCTCCCTCCCTCCCTCCCTCCCTCCCTCCCTCCCTCCCTCCCTTCCTTCCTTCCTTCCTTCCTTCCTTCCTTCCTTCCTTCCTTCCTTCCTTCCTTC
>CM053606.1:46523763-46606393 GCA_028646535.1 Procyon lotor | reverse complement strand
AAAAATGAATAGTCTCAATCCTTACTCACGAAAGGAAAATACTTGTTTAAGGATTGTTCCTATCGGTATGAAACGTGACTACCTTTCCTGTGAGTTTGAATTACAGAAATCTAAAATACAATATGGAGATAGTAACAAACTCATGAGTAAAATTTGAAATCACGTGGATCTCAAAAAATAAACAGTTGTAAAAAAAAAACAAAACAAAAAACACTTGTCGAGAGTGGCAGAATTTCAAAGTCACCTGGCTAAGTGAGTTATAAACGGGGTTCTAAGCTGGCCACAGGCAGTCCCACATTAGTCAATCCACGGAAATGCTGGCCAATTTTGGTCAGGAAAGGTGTGCATTTGATCTATGTGAGGTCATCAGAAGTACATCCCTGACATAAATGTGACTTCTAGGTACGGCTGTGATAACTCAGCCCACGGTCTTCATACCTCTGAGTAGATACAGTCTCCCTTCCTTTACTTATAATTCCCTTTCATTGGCTTAGGTCCTAGGCAAACTCCTTTTCAGGTTTCGAGACTCAGCTCAAAAAAGCACGCCTTTCTGAAACCTTCCTTAATATTCTCTTAATTCAGCCTTCCTTACCTTTTCTTCTTTAGGTTCCCTGGACAGAGGTACAGATTTTTTTAAAAAAAAAAACTGTTTCATCACTTCTTACACATATCTGACCTGCTATTGTAAAGGCAATAGCTGTGCCTTGGGTTCTAGAAAGGCAAATGCGCATGACACAGAACGTAGTACAATAAAAGGTTAAAATAAATTCATAGATTGAACAATTATATATAGGGTGACCGTACAATGAACTAGGTATTATGGAATGCCCTGGAATGGGCAGTGAGAAACAGGACAAATGTGGTCTTTGCCCAAACTTCCAGTTTAATTGGAGAGAAGACACTTGAATAAATAATCGAAATGTGATGATAAGGGAAGGATAGAATAAAGCTGAGAGACGTGATTTTTCCAGGGGAGTAAAGAATTAATCCCTAGCGCTGGTGTTCAAATAGGAACAGATAACCAGAGATGTATTTCCCAGCCAACATCAAAAGTCAAGGACTTCTCTGCCAATGAACAACTGAGAAAGACTCAGGTGTCAAAATACCTACTACAGGTGTTGTCAGTACTTAGATTAAGAGTGTAACTATACTTGAATGCATTGTATATCATAACATATAACAATTAAAGCAGTTGATTTCTGTTTCCAGTGTATGGTCTGAAAACAAATGGGGAAGGCTTTGGGTGCAGGATGAGAAGGAACCACAGGCAAAGGCAAATTCACGTGGCTTTTCTGTATAATTTCTCCATGTGGGGCTGTGTTTGACTTTGCCCCCCCCCCCCCGCCCCACTCACACTGTGATAGAATTTTTGAACTTGAGATGTTTCCTTGAAAGTGAATAACAAAGGAACAGCAATTAAAATGATTCACTGCCTGGAGCCGAAATTAAATTTAGAAGAATGTCACCTCATGATCTGTTCCTAAGTTTCAGATCTCATAATTTCAATGAAATTTACTAAATCTCCCATCTACCAATATACAGTATACACTGCAACTACTTATGGCAATGTAATTGAAAACAGACTCCGTCGATGCAGTCATCTCAAGTCAAAGACTCGGTTCATTTGGAAGGGCATAAGAAAACACCAATATTAAGCTGGCTCAAGCGCCACACTGGAATGCCAAGGTCATGGACACCAGGCTCCCAGGTGCACACACCTGCCCACACACCTGCTAGAGTGTGCTGGGGAAGCTGAAACAGGATGAAGAACCCAGCTGGTATAGGCACAGACCCACAAAGTGACTGGCAGACTGCTACACCACTCCCTGGCATTTAAAGAGATCAATATTAAAAGCATCTTAACTCCCCTTGCACCATAACTATACCTCTCTTACACAGGACCTTTTATATTTATGCACAAGTCTTATTTTTACTGACTTATTTTACTGACTTATTTTAACCCGGTCTAGCATGATGGCTGGCACATAGCCACCATTCTGTAAATATTAGGAGAGTAAGTCAACTCAACTTTTTCAGCAATTATGTCAGGTCCTGCTTTAGATGCTGAGGAGGTAGGAATGAAGAAAATGCCCCAAGTCCCAGTTCTCATGGATTGTGCATTCTAGTGGGGGACGAGACAGACAGTGGACACTGGAAACATGTAACATGTTAATTGAAGAGAAGGGCGATGGGGAGGGAGAAAGTGCTCACAGTGGGTGGGGAGGAGTGTTGCTATTTGCACAGGATGGACAGGGAAGGTCTCTGATATATCTGCTGAAGAATCCTGAAAGAGGTGAGGGGGCAGGTGACTCATAGCCGGAGCAGATTTCTCCCAGTCTGAAAGAGCAACAAATGCTCAGACCCTGAGATGCAGATAGGGTTGGCCTCATGTCAGAAGAACAGCCATGAAGCCAGTGTGGCTGGAGTGGAGTGAATAAGGACACCAGCGATGGAGACAAGGTCAGAGAAGTGAGAGCTGAAAGGGGAGAAGGGTCATGAAGGGCAGACAATGGAGAGCCTCACAGACCATTCACTGTAAAGCCTTAGGGTTTTACTTTGAACGAGACAGGAGGATATTGAGCAGAAGAGTGATATATTGAGAACAGATTTTAGGGGTCAAAATTGGGAATACTTCTACTACTAATTAGATCTGCCTGAATAAATGAATGAATGAAAGCCAGTTAGCAAGCAGACAAAAAAAAGAACTAATTTCTTATGTGATTCCCAGTGTTTTTCATGCTGGTATAGACACATTTCCACACCCCTGACTACTCTTTTTTTTTTTTTTTTTTTTTTTTTTGAGAGAGAGAGTTTTAGGGGAGAGGGGCAGAGAGGGTGAGAGAGAGAGAATTTTAGGCAGACTCCACATTCAGTGCAGAGCCCAACACTGGGCTCAATTTCATGGGCCTGAGATCATGACCTGAGCTTAAATCCAGAGTCAGACATCTAACTGACTGAGCCATCCAGGTGCCCCCTGACTACTCTTACTCTCTAAAGGTGTGTTTCTATCTGCCTTTCTCAATTCCAGTCAGCCTGAGCTTTCTAACATATAGGTAGGTCAGTCAATAATACTCCTTAGAACTCCTTATTATAGAAAGTTAGGCAAATTCTTTGTTGGAAGAAGAGTCTACAGAACGAACATGTGTTTGCATATGTGAAGTATATATACAACTTACACACATGGCTCTTACTTGCTCTAACAGTATTCAAATGCATACTCAGTATGAGGCAGGTTTTAATACCTATTGATATGTGGATGCCGCAAATTACCTTCCTGCTTAGAGGATGAAAGAGAAGAGACATGGGAGAAACCAGAGTGCTACAGATTGAATGTTTGTGTCCTTCCAAAATATATATGCTGAAATCTAATTTCCAGTATGAGGGTGCTTGGAGGCAGGCTGTTGGGAGATAATTAGGTCATAAGGGTAGGACCCTCATAAATGAGATCAGTGCCTTTATAAAAGCGACCCTGAAGAGCTCCCTATTACCCCCCTCCACACCCTCCCATTTAAGCTTACTGTGAACCAGGAGCCTGCCTCTGGTCAGATAGTGAATCTGCCAGAGCCTTGATCTTGGACTTTCCAGCCTCAAGAACTATGAGAAATAAATTTCTGTGTTTAGAAGCAACTCAGTCTTAGTATTCTGTTATAGCAACTCCAATGGACTAAAACACAGGAGTCTCCACAGTGTTGGTTTGTCTATAATAGTCTGGGCTTAGAATAAAATCTAAACGTTGTAAAAAAAAAAAAAAAAAAGACATGACATTTAGGGAGGTTGATAGATCCCACTGTCTTGATAGGGCACTTATACGTAGAGTTGCTAATCATATTTCCCAGCATAATATTGTTAGATTTAGGCTTATAAAAACTAGTGTTTCTATTAGTCACACATAAATTCTCACTTAAGATATATATGGAAATCTGGGTTCTAATTATAACTTTTTATCACTCTTTTAAAAATTTTCATAAAATAGTCTAGTGTTCTATGTGAACATTTTCTTTTTCTAATTCTTATTTCCATGGATATTAAGGTCTTCTAAGCCCTCGTTCTTATAAGCAAAAAATAAAAAGCAATTCTTTCCTCACTTAGATTTGTCCTTTGTTTACCCACTACTTTCAGGTCTGGAATTGTATTACTGACACACTTGAAAGCCAGTTTGACTTTAGTGTTTTGTTTTCAGTGTAGATTAATAATCATTTATAATTTTTGGGGGGGTATCATAAACTTCTTTGTGAAATAGATTGATGTTATAAACCCTATGGGCAAATGTACATATGCACACACATAAGATATGCAGTATAATTTCAGGGAATCCGTACACTTTATGAACTTTATCCAGAAAAATCCTTATAGAAAGGCAAAATATTTAATCATATTACATATGCATTCAGCTCAAGTTCACTATCAGTATATACTGAAATAAGTGAAATCTGACTCCTGCAAATAGGGAGTGGTGCATTTTTCTCTAGAGTTTTTATTTTTCTGTGATTTTAAATTTTTTGGCCAGTTTTTCCTTAGTTAGTAAGGGTAACATATATAACTTGTCTTCTTACTAATCTCTCTGTTATGAAGTGTGTCTTTTTCCAGGTTCTCATTCCGGTGCACCATTTCTCAGTTTCTACGTGAGTGATTCCCACCCAGCAAAGACTAAAACAATAAAGACATGATCTAGACATTTACTTTTGTGAGATAATAAATTTTTGCGCCGTTGACAGAATTAGGTTAGGATTTTCTGTAAACTTGCAACCAAAACTGAACCAGAGATTTCTAGGGAGTAAGAAAGATATTAGATTATGGGTCCTTTTGGCACACTTTTTAAAAAAGCAGTGAATTAATATTTCTAATTTAAATTTTCTCCTCCATTCTATGTATGCCATCTGTTATTGTTAACCAAATTTTTGTTTGTTTGTTTATTTGGTTGGTTGGTTGGTTTTAGGATAAGGAATGAAATAGTTATGTTTAGGTTGCCTCCCTCCCCCTACTGAATAGGAGAGAGTTTGGAGAATACAGTGGACTAAGCCCCAGGCTTACTTGCTTGGATCTGCTCCTTTGAAGTAGGCATTGACTGTTTCTGTAAATGCTGCTGCAACAGGGAGGGTGTCCTGGGCTCCCATGGTTAGGGGGCTGGGTCCCCTGGAAGAACCTGCATGAAATAAAAAACTCATTTATTATGAGCATAGGAGACATATTAGTATATGTGGAACTTAAAGCCATTGGAAAAAGGATTAAAGGATGAAATCTATTACTGAAAAAATGTAATGTGCTAAGAACCACACGTGTATATTCAACATAGAGCTCAAGTATTTAAAAAGAAATATTTGGCTGGTTTACAAACAAACACACTTGAAATTAACTCAATTATATATTTTTCTACGGAAAAAAAAAATCCAAGCAGAAAAACAGTTATAGGGGGTTTTTAATGTTTTATGTAAAGCATAAGGCAGTATTTGAATGACAGTTTGTACAGCAGGTAGTTAATAAAGAAAATTATTAGCTTCCTATTTCATTCACCCTGCGCTCAAACCTTTTTGTGTTTCTTTATTTTAAAGAGACAAATGGCCATGGGGTACCATGTTACACATTGTCCTTTTCTGGATTATTTCTGATTCGGAAAGCCCAATTACTTTCAGATCAAGTAGGCTCAAGTTTACATGTCCAAAAACATCTACAACATAACATACACCATGACTTAGCACAGATACACAAGCACATTAGTTCATACACTAACCAGTCAGAGCGGCACTCATGTTTTTTTTTTTTTTTTTTAAGATTTTATTTATTTATTTCACAGAGAGAGGGAGATCACAAGTAGGCAGAGAGGCAGGCGGAGAGAGAGGAGGAAGCAGGCTCCCTGCCGAGCAGAGAGCCCGATGCGGGGCTCCATCCCAGGACCCTGGGATCATGACCCGAGCCATAGGCAGAGGCTTTAATCCTCTGAGCCACCCAGGCGCCCCAGCACTCATGTGTATTGAACGCCTGCTACACGCCAGGCTCTGCGCTAGAGGCCTGCCAAGGATTATCTCATTCAAACCCCACATCAGCCCTTTAGGATAACCATTATGATTTCCATTCTACAGAAGAGAAAACTAAAGTTTGAGGAGCTAAGGGACTCAACCCAAGACAACCGGTAAGTGGCAAAGCTAAAATTCAAAGCTAGATTTGTTGCTCTATAAAGCTTGTGTTTTCCCCATTATATCACACAGTTTGTTGAAATGAAACATCCTCTTTTATGGTTTTGATATAACTTGAGGTTTCTGAAAGGAGCAAAATTTAGGATTGTTGTCTTTGCTATTCATCTCTAGGCATGGTACTGGACAGTAAAGTTTTAGTAATGACGAAGTATTTAATTACGTCATCGCCGCTCACCTTCTCCTTCCTGTCAGACAAAGCACATTTACTCTTCCCCACCCTGGAGCGGACTATGTGTTATGCTTTTTTTCTTTCTTTTCTTTAAAAGATTTTATTTACTTATTTGTCAGAGAAAGAGAGAGCACAAATAAGCAGAGAGGCAGACAGAGACAGAGGGAGAAGCAGGCTCCCTGCTGAGCAAGGAGCCCGATGTGGGACTCAATCCCAGGACCCTGGGATCATGACCTGAGCCAAAGGCAGCTGCTTAACCAACTGAGCCACCCAGGCATCCCTGCTTTTTTTCTTTTACCTTTGGTAACTTCTGTAGTCTTCTCTGACCATTAAAAAAAAAATCTACCCTTTGTGTATCTCCCTCCTCTTTAAAGTTTTCTTTGGCAATTCTTATTTGTGCTTGTCTCTTCTTTTACTGTCTTCCCTTGGCTTTCAGTATTTTGGACTTGGAAATTGATTATTAACAAACACATGCTTACTATCTACTATGTATAAGGCACCTTGGTAGTTTCAAAGTTAAGTTAAACATAATCAAAAAGTTCAAAGTTAAACATAATCCCTGTCCTCAAGGAGTTACAGTTCAGTGTGCCAATACCCTCATCGTCAATATTCACCGTCATTACCTCCATCACTGTTATTTGTTGCACACTTAGTATGTGTTTTGCCTATATCATCTACGTAATGTATGAAGTAAGTGGAGAGGTCAGAGAAGGTTTCATCGAGAAAGTGATGTTGGAACTGGGGTTTGAGAATACATAGGATCTCACAAGGGGGAGAAGGAAGAAGATCCAGAACATCTGTATGTGTGGAACTGAGCAAACATGTGGCATTTTGAGAAACCACAGGAGGTATAGCACTATTTGCATGTGAGTGTGTGCAAATGCGGTGGGTATTGAAAGGTGAGGAGACATGGTGAAGAGATGAGGTTGAGGGCTGTTAGAAATTAGGTCATGAAAAGTTTTGTATAAATACTCAGGAAAATTTATTTTATAGGTGATATACAGGCATTAAAATCATAGTTACTTTTTGATAATTTAATACAAACCTATGGGTGCTTTTTGAAACAGTGTGCACATATATAGTGCATTCGTGTAATTTGAAATCGTGTTTGGAGGTCCTAAAACTGAGGTTAAGAGCACCATCTCTAGAAAACGGGAGGCCTCTGGAGTATTTGAAATAGGGGAATTGTGATGGGGCTTGATTTTAGATTGCTCTAGTGATAGCGTGGCAGATAATTTAGGGACAACAACAGTAATGTAGATGAAGAGACCTCTTAAAAAAAGGTAAAATTGGCAAGAAAGGCAGATGTTAGCAGATAAAGGGAATGTCATAGACATAATATTTTTCAGTTCGGCAAGGCATTTATAATGGTTATCCGTGCTATTCTTGTGAATAAAAATGTGAAATTCAGGTGGATAATAGTCTTGCCAAGTGAATTGACTATTAGATGAATCACAATATCCAATGGGCATGAATCAGTGGTTTTACTTCTCTCGTGAAGGAAATCTCTAGTGGAATACCCTGGAGTTCCATCCTTAGTCTAGGCTCTTTGATGCCTTGGATAAAACTGGGAAAGATGCTTATAAATGACACATTGTAATGGCTAAGAGCATGGGACTTGTCATTAGACATACTTGGAATTGAGTCTTGTTTCTGACATTTGTTATTTATATGATCTTTGGCAGAGATGATATAATAACACTCACTTTGTAGGCTCGTTTTGAGGATTAAATGAGGTAAAATATTCAACACAGTGCTTGACCATAGTAAGCACTCATTAATGATTAGCTATTTTTTTTTTTAGGGCAATTTCACTTTATTTTTCCATACAGCAAAGTCAACTACTGCAGTAATAATAATGATTAGCTATTTTTATGACTGGTATCACAATTTAAGATAATACAGAGGTTATCTTAAATAATGACAGACTCAATGAAGGTGCTAAACATGATCTTTTGGAATATTGGGCTGGAACTGAGAAGAAAAATACCAGCAAAAATAAATGTGGAATTCTTATCCATCAAGATTAAAAATTAATCAAACAATAGATTTGAGAAAAATTGGTTTGGTGAAAGAACATGTGAAAAAAGTATCTGGGAGATGGATTTGATCATCAGCTGTCATTGCTGACCTCCAAACGTGTCACCAGTTGGGTTCTATCAATAGATGAGTAACAGATGGATCCCCAGAAATGATGGCTTTACTGCTTTTTGTTTGTGTGCTTTGTTTTCAAGCTCATCAGATGGCAATCAGGCCACTTATCTACAAGCTAAAGACCAATTATGCTCTTCAGTGTAATGGTGGGCAAGACCATCTGCAGTGCTGTGGTCTGAACATCTTTGTACCCCCAAATACATCTGTTGCAATTCTAATGCCCCAGGTGATGGTATTAGGAGGTGGGGCATTTGGCAGGTGATACAGTCATGAGGGTGGGGCACTAATGATTGGGATTAGTGCCCTTATAAAAGAGGCCCCAGAGAGCTAGATGTCCCTTCCATCGTGAGGACACAGTGGGACCAGCAATCTGCAACCTGGAGGAGGGGTTTCTCTAGGATCTAACCCCTGGCACCCTGAGATTGAACTTACAAACTTTCACAACTGTGAGAAATAAATTTATGTTGTTTATAAGTCACGGGTCTCTGTTGTTACAGCAGCCAGAATGGACTAAGACATGTAGTCTGACCCAGGTCTATCCTTCACAACCCACCTACCTCCATTCCCTCCAGAAACCCTATATTCAAGCTATGTTTACCTATGGGCACTAGAGTCCTTATTTAGATCTAATCTATAATGCCAGAAGAAGGGAAAACATCAAAACTTTACAAAGAACCCTCTTACCTTAAAGGATACACAGTTTATAATTCTAAACTCTTCATCTTCTGCTACACTGAAATTAATATGCCATTTTTTTTTACTTTACTTTTTCCATTTATTGCATGATTTTCTTTACTGCTATCTGGTCTCTATACCATTTTTGGGCAGTGTGTATTATTCTGCAGTCTCCAAATGTTGGGCCATTTCCAGGTAGCAGTTATTCTAAATCCATCTTTGTGCAATTTGGTCTTCTTTTCCTTTTTAATTATTTCCTTAAGACAAAGTTTTATTACTACAAGATGAAACATAAGGAGATAAATTTTTATTCCCAAGAGTGCCAGATTATTGCACATAAAGTTTATACTCTGTGAAAATGCTATTAGTAATGAAGAAAAGATTTTGTTCCCCTGCAGTACCTGTGGAAGTACCTGTTAATAGGATTATTGGAAAACTGGGGAATCTAAGATGGTGAGAAATTTAAGCCTTGTGGCCTAAGAAGACTAAGAGGGGCTTAGAAATTATTTTTGAATATCTGAAAGAGCATTACCAGACAGTGACGCGAGAGACCAGAGTTTGTGGCCATGGATCTGTAAGTTAATAGCTTTGTGACCTTGGGCATGTCAATTTACTTTTGGCTTTCTCGAACATAAAATGAAGGAAATAGATCATAAAATCTCAGTTTTAGGATTCTATGAATTTAAGTTGTTTATAGGCATTTAAATTAAAAGTTTTTGAGCTGTAGGAACAATTTCTTAAGACAGAAATAAACTGCTTTGAAAAGAATACCCCTTCATTGAAGATTTGAGTGGATCTGTTAAACATTTACTGAGCCTCTACCACGTGTAAGATAGTGGTGGGAACACCAATATGTAAACTTCCAGAAAATAAGACATAAACATATGAAAAAATCTAATAGCAGTAACATGCAAGCCAGAGCTTAATAGTTCAAGTGACAGCACTATGAGATTATTTCACTGCAAAATTAATTGCCAAATGAGCAGTATAGGGGAGGCTGTTCTGTGGTTTAACAAAAGGAAGTTTCAGTTCTGGAGTCATATAGACTTGGGTGTGAATCCTGGCTGCTCCCCTTACAACCTGAATGTCTAAGGGCAAGCTATTTAATCATTTGTGACTCAGTTTTGAAGTTGAGTAGGTATTTAGGTAGAAAACAAAGGGAGATGATACAGGTGGTATTCTTCACTGAGCATTAGATAGATTACCATTTCTAGGTTCCTTCCACCATTAATATTCTGTTATCAAAAGAACAATGAATTCTATGCATGAATGCTTAATTTTTTGCAGATCATAGAGGTGGCCATTACATCTGTTAAAGTTGCTTGATATAATGCTTGGACCAGTAGAACAAAAAAGTTGGTTGAATGTATGCTTTCTTTTCATTCACTCAAATATGTGTTCCTGTAATAATTAAGCATTGTGCTAAATGCCGACTGATATACCCCTCTGTTTATGGAGCTTATGGTATGGAAGGGGACTACAATATTAGACACGAAAGATAAAGCACTATATGAAGTTAGAGAATAGCTTAATATTATAATTTTTAGATTACTGTTAATGATTATTTTTAAAGAATTCAAGGTAGAAACTGTATTTATTATGCATATCCCTCAATGTAATAAAATATCAAACACAAGATGGCTTTACGTTTTTCATACACTGAAGGGATGAACAGGTTCAATATAATTATCTCTATTTCATTCACCAAGGTCGCTCTGCTAGAAAACAGTACAGCTAAAATTCAATTCCAGATCCTCACTCTAACAAAAACAGCAGTAGCAACAACGAAAACGTCTACACTTCTTACTGCATACCAAAAACTATTCAAGGAGCTCTACCGATATTAACTCTTAATCCTGATACAATCCCTATAAGGCAACCACCATTATTGTTCTTGCTTCACAGATGGGAAAACTGAGGTCCTGAGCCATTCAGCAGCCTGGCCAACAGTCACTCAGTTAGTAAGCAGTATGGACGGAATTGGGATGCAGACTTGGGAATGCCTCACTCTGGATCACACACTCTTACCTACTCTGCTCTAAGAGCTCAGAAGTCAGAACAAATTACGTTTGGCATCTGATGGTGCATTTGCAGTATCCCCAGAAGGACAAGCTGCTACCACTAGCTTGTGGAGTTCTGACAAAATAGCAATTCCGGGGTCCTGGAAAGCAATTGGCATACATACTTAAGGAGTTCTGAGAAATGGAAAAGAGAGCTACCAGTATGTGTTGGTATTTTCTCAAAGGCAGTTTTCTATGACTCTCATTACCTAGCAACATTACACATCCCCCAAGGCTAAAAGGGAATTAAACCCTCATAACAACATGACATCTTTAAAAGATAAGGTCTTTTAAAGACTTGGGGAAGCATTTCCTGAGTAGATCAATGGAATGTGAGTATGAGTGTGGAATATAAACTGTAGATGTAAACGTGTGAAGGGAGAAGGGTGGGGGGGAGAAGGGAGAGAGAGAGATTTTAAAAGAGAAAGATACGAGGGGAAAAAAAAAAAGGAGAAAAAGGGGAAGCAAAATACTCAGGTCCAGAAATTGAGTAAAAGTATAAGAAGGTTAGCTTTACAAGTAAGTGAATGTTTGCTTGCCAGGTTCACAGAGCTGCCTCATCTCCCACCATCACCAGTTGGTCATTGGCTGGAGGTTAGCCTGTCATGAAGGCAGACGGGAAGCAAGCCTGGCCAGTGGGCAATGTCTCACCTCCCCTTTCTGTACCCGCTTCCTCATTTTGTGTATAATGTTTTCCACCTGGCAGTACTGCAAGTTAGAACTGTTTTCACCTCAAGACCAGCTCATGGAGAGGACTTATTTTCAGTTGTTTTAAATTTAATATGAATTTATGTCAAAGTAGTGCCTCCCTCAGGGGTGTTGGCAGCATTTGTCTCTATATGCTCAATAAATGGTAATAACTACTGTTTACTGTGCCCTCATTTTGTGCCAAACTCTTGTGATCCTTCATTTGTACTACCTCCTTAGATCCACACAACTGCCTCACCAAGTAGGTGCTATTTCTAACATCTCTTTCTTACAGATGAGGTAGTGCTGAGAGCTTAAGTAACTAGCTCATATTCAGAGAGCAAGCGACCTCTACCTAGATATTATTTTTTTAAAAGATTTTAGTTATTTGAACAAGTGAGCGAGCATGCGTGCACAAGAGAGAGCACCAACAGAGGGGGAGGGGCTGAGGGAGAAGGAGAAGCAGACTCCCCGCTGAGCAGGGAGCCAAAGGAGGGGCTCATCGCAGAACCCTGCTATCACGACTTGAGCCGAAGGTGGACACCCAACCAACTGAACCACCCAGGTGTCCATTGTATTAGTTTAGTTATTATGCTTCGCTATTACAGTAGAGTCTAGGGCTGTGTCAGAGGGCATGGACTTCGGTTTTGACTGTGCTGCTCAGTTCACAGCTGACCCCGGGCAGGTCAGTTATTCCAGCTGCATGCCCATTAAATGGGGACACTGATATCAGGGCCACAACTCTATCCAATGGTAGGGATGGTTTGTCCTTGGAAAAGCTCAGGCGTCATAAGAACAGCAAGTTTTACCTTCTGTTCATCTGGGGTTGGACACGGTCACTCTGAAAGCACAACTGGAAGCACAAAAAGCAGGAGAGAATGGTCATGTTTGCTTGAAGACTGTTCCCAGCCTTGCAGTCTACTGACCCAAAGAACTGCCCACCCCACCACGCCTGCTGTGGGTGGCAGGTGAGTGACCCTCAGGTCCAGCAGTAAGAATGCCGGAGATGGAAGCAGCAGAAAGGCTCAGATTGCATAAATGAAGAAAGAAGAAATTCCAAGAGTTGTATGATGTAGTGGACAGTGGGAATTGGGTTAGCTTTTTCTACAAAAAAGTGGATTGTATTAGAATTAATAAAAAGATGATCATGTTCAATTCTATGATAATTTATAGAAGACGTGTACAATGCAACGAGAGAGACAAATAATGTCAGAATCTGACTGAATTACATTTGTAATATAGTAAATTACATTTACTTTATCACCTTGAGCAGGTTACTTAACCTCTCTGAGGTCCAGCTTCATTGTTTTATGAAACAGAGATGGTACCCCCTCAGATGATATGAGAATTAAATATGATGACATAGGATGTCCTTGTTACCTGAAGATAGTCATTATCAGGAAAAAAATCACTGAAAAGTAAATGTATTTAAGCAGTTCCTAAAATTTTATAGTATGTAGTGGCAAAAGGCTTGATTGGATTTGAAATTGTTATTGTCTAACTCTGTGAAAGAATCTTTTAATACCCTACAACTAAATAATTAGTTCTTAGATGGAGTAAAAATGACTGGTGTTGATATTTTGAGAAAGGGTGCACTCTCCTGAAAAAATTGTATGAGAGCTTTACACACCAATTTATGTTCAGCTTTGGCTTTGATTCATGATCATAATGAGCCATTACTGCAGAGCTACCTTGGCCTCTCATATCATGAGATAAGTAGCATCAGCTAACTTGCTATGTGCCGGTCAGAAGGAAAAAGGGCAAACCTCATAAAAGAAGGCATCATTTTACTGAGTATTTGCTATGAGCTAAACACTGTCTTTTATGCTTTACACGTAGCACATCATTTAATTACCACCATAATCCTGTGCCTAGTAGACATTACTACCTATTACAGATCAAGAAAGCGAGTGTGAAAAGAGTCATTTGCCTACATTCTCACATACAGTAGGTGGTGGAGCCAGGATGTAAGTGTAGGTCCACTTAACTTTGTGCTCCTTCCATAGAAGGCCCCCCATAGGTCTTGACTCACAGTGGCATTGTGTGAATTCTGCTACATGTTTTTCAGTGTGCAAGACATTTGCCTCTGGGAAAATGAGGAAGGTGCACCTAAGAAAGTCAGTTTTCACAGAGCAGAGTTAAGGGTATTTCTGGGTACACAAATTGGATTATAGTTATTTTCAGTCTTCCTCTTCATAAATCCCTGTTTACCTGCCTGGAGATAGACATACATACAAATATAGCATATATTTGATGAGCGTATATTTGTCGTTTTTCAAATTCCACTCAGTCCAGAAACAATGACCAGTCATTCCAAACAATGAAATGTTTGTCATGTTTTATAAAGAATTTTTTTTGAACTGGGTCTTTGCTTACAGTTCCCAAACTATGATCCAACATTAATGCCATATTACTAAAATAATATTTTTGACTCAGAAAATAAAAATATCATACTTGTTTTCATCATCAAAGTCACATCAAACATATTCAAACTAAGGACTATTGTTAAAAATGGACACAAGATGGGAGACAAAGCCATAATGAAAATGTCTTTGTATGAGAACTCACATGACCAAATCCTAGACAATTTTGTATAGATAGCACTGAGAGTTTGGGCAGCAAAAACATAGTATACAAAGAATATGAATAACAATATCAAAAGCTAATTTATACAGAGCGCCTATGAGTGATGGCCACTGTGCTGAACACTTTACGTGCATATTGTCTTCTACTCTCAAAACATCTCTTTGAGGTACATATCATTATTATGTATGGTTTATCATTGAAGGAATTGAATCTTAGTACAATCATAATTTGCTCAAGGTAACTTGCTCTACAGTAAGCAGAGTTGCTGGGACTGAAAACCAGATCTAAATTCAATGGCACTCTTTTTTAAATGATTATTATTAACATATAATGTATTATTTGTTTCAAGGGTATAGGTCTGTGATTCATCAGTCTTAAACAATACACAGTGCTCACCACAACACATACCCTCCCCAATGAATTCAATGGCATCCTTAAACCCTACCCTATATTATCAATGTTTGCCAATTCATGTTAGTGAGCTTTGCTCCAAGATTCAGCTGGGTACACAGCATGCATCCTTAGTGGGGGAGTATCACCCCAAAGGGTGTGAAAACTGGTTCTTGGGGAAGGCGAAATAAATCTTTTTTATATAAATAAAGCACACAGATAGACATACAGCACACAACCAGATGTATAGTATATTTGTGATATAAAATCCTACTGGGGAGTGATTAGGAGTAAACAAAGGTCTAAAGAGACTCCCTGGGTAAGAAGAGGGGATAATAAAAAAAAGTTTGAGTTGCACTGGTTTCTAGTTTTAAAAGAGCCAGGGCTGTGAATATCCCTCTATACCTCAGCAACTCTCTTGGGGAAAACTTCGAGCACTGGTTTTGCTAGAGGATAATAGTTTCTTTCTTCAAACTTAGGCCTAGTGAATAAAATCTGCAGTGCCACAATTATGGGTGATCTAATCAAGTACTTTGGAAAATATCTAGTAAGGACCATACAATGGAACAGAGTATGGGAAAGAAAGGCCGGAAAGCTTGGTCAAGCCAGGAGAGGTGTTCTTTCATGAGCAACACGAGCAATCCCTGAGCTGAGGCAGGGAGGAAGTGAATACAGTCCAGGGATCTGATATCCTCAGAGAAGCTCGAGAGAGCCTGGGTCAGGTTTCAAACCAAAAGGAGCAAGGCCAGGATACAATGGTAGGGGATAGTGACATACATCCAAGGGCACCAGGAGAACAAGCAAAGAGTCTGTTAAGGAATAGGGAGAATCAGAGGTTCCAAAAGAGACACTCAAGCACATTTGGGTGGGGGAAATCTGTTTTCCTGTGGAAGGTCTGGTATGTATTTTTAGACAAGTGGTGGCTGCTTGAAGATATGGCCTGCGAGTTGACAACACTATATATTAGCTTGTTAGAGTCTTCCTCAAGTATAAGTGGGCAACGTGAAGACTTTTAAAAAGGAACAAGGTATTCACTGAACAACCATAAATGACTAGAAAAGTATGAAAAGTTCAGCCTCACTAGTTACCAATGAAATGCAACAGGATGAGAGGACTTTTTGCCCTTTCAGATTAGAAAAGATCTAAAGAACCCATACGTCATGAAATAGGCACTGTAAGATAATGTTAGTGGAAGTTAAAATTGGTATAACCTTTCTAGAAAATTGCTTGGCAATGTGTACCATGAACTTTTAAAAGCTGCACAATTTTAGCCTGTAATTTCCATTTTAAGAATCTATTCTAAGAAAAATATCTTCAGGCCAAAGAATTATATGCAAAGATGTTCACTGCATGTGGGAAAACTTGAAGCAATTTAAATGCCTAATAATTGACGTGAAATAAATCGTGATTCATGACAATGAAATGCTAGGCAGATGTTAAAAAGTTTTCAGTAATTAAAAATGGAACTAAAAACAATTACATGTGACATTCTTTCCAATTAGATTGGAAAAAGTAAAAAATAGTGATATAACTATGTTGTTAAGGGCATGGAAAAATTGTTAATCATAATGCTGATATGAACTTTTTGGAGAGACACTTGGTAATAACATATTAATGTTTAAAATGTGCATATCCTTTAACATAGCAATTCTATTTTTAGTAATTTATCTTTAGAAAAAATTAAGACGAGTACATGAGTATATAGGTTGAAGGCTGCTCATTGCACCATTTGACATAACAGCAATAAGAAGGGTAAAAACCGAAATATCCCCCAATAGAAGACAGGTACATGCATATAATACTATAGAATCATTATCATGGTTATACGGATGTATGTATACATACATGTACACACACACACACACACACACACACACACACACTGCATATGATAAGTTGAAACGGCTACTATTGGGGCACTTGGGTGGTTTAGTTGGTTGAGTGTCTGACTCTTGGCTTCGGCTCAGATTGTGATCTCAGCGTTCTGAGATCAAGCCCCACTTAAGGCTCTGATCTCAGCGCAGTCTGCTGGAGATTCTCTCTTCCTCTCCCCCTCCCCCTACTGGCGTGCACATTCTCTCTCTCAAAAAACAAATAAAACTTATAAAAAAAAAGAAAAGAAATGACTACTATTGACTGAAGGTCACAAGGCAGATTATATATTCTATTTGCATAAAATTCTAGGTAACATATTTCCTTGATCTTAAGAAACATACTTTCGATAACATTTTAACATTTTTGAAGTTGAGATGCATCTTGTAAACAATGTCAAAAGAAACCTGGCTGCTGCTAACAGAGCAGGTTCTGCCATTGTCCTTGTCTGTACTTGTGGGAACGTCCCCACGAGTAGAATTTAGCAGCTCACCTCACAGTCTCCTCAGTCGAGCTGAGTTACTTGGATTGGTAGCCTCTCGTGATTGCATTTTAACTTACATTTGGATCCTTCTTTCCCCTTAAAATGTTTTTTAAAAAAGATTCCTTCTGATGCAGTAATAAAGTGAAAAGTTATTTCTACAAGGGAGATAAACGGTCACATGCCAGACTATGCAACTGTAGGCAGGAGAAACCGCCACAACCTCTGTAAACTAAACCACAGAGTTCTGAAAGATGGGGCAAGTAGGTTGTGATTGAATTATGCATCATGAAAGAATATATAACTCAGGTGCTGAAACTGTATCTGTCCAAAACTTCTAGATGACTTTCAAAAAAAGCTGTTTACTTTTGGTAATTTATAAATAAACTCAGGAATATTAACGCAGATAAAAGCCTGGAATTCTTGATGTGCCCCCAACTTAAACTATCAATGTCAAAGAGAAGAAAGAGGTCAAGGTCATGAACGTGCGGCATAAAAAACCTAACTGCTGATGGCCAGAATTGATTTAGATCTAACTTTTACTCTGAATATGAAATAGGTTTAGACTCAATTTGTAATTGTTATACTGAAGATGGTGACTTGCATTTGGTCTATTATGGTTGCTAGAAAAAATGCTTTTCTACATTTAATGAAGTTTATCTTGCACCCCAAAAATTGTTATTAAAGCAGTGGAGCATATCCTAAAAGGTAGTCTTCTGGAATCGAGTAAATGTAACACACACATGTGTGTATATATATATATATATATATATATATATATATATATATAGAAAGAGGCTTTTCTTTAAGATTTTTCAGCTCTTGAAAATGTCATCTCTACTAATCTCTCAAAAGTGTGATCAAGGTAGTAGATTTTTTTTTTTTTTTTGTAGTTGTAGGATCTTTTTTCTCCCTTCAGCTTTATTGAAGCATAATTGAGAAAAAAAATTGTAAGAAATTTAAAGTGCAAATCATGATGATTTGATATACATATACATTGTGAAGGGGTTCCTCCCATCTAGTTAATTAACACATTCATCCATCACCTTACACACACACACACATTTTCTTTGGGGGGTGAGAACTTTTAAGTTCTACTCTCTTAGCAAATTTAAACTGTACAATACAGCACTGTCAACTATAATCACCATCTTACACAGTAAATCCTGAGACCTTATTGATTGTATAGTTGAAAGTTTGTACCCTTTTATCAACTTCTCTCTATTTCCTCTACCTGCCAGCCCTTGACAACCACTTTTCTATTCTCTGTTTCTATAAGTCTGACTTGCTTTTGTTTTTGTGTTAGATTCCACATATAAGTGGAATCATGCAGTATTTGTCTTTCAGTGTCTGGCTTATTTCTCCTAGCAAATGTTCTCAAGATCCATCCATGTGGCTGTAGACAGCAGGATTTCCTTCTTTTTCTGTATTTACTCCTTTATATATACTTCCCATATTGTGTGAATTTTAAAAAATAATGTGCTTAAATCAATTTCATGATCAAAATAAAGCAAACTATGAGCTATTTTAAAATACATTTGAATGGCATGGTAGACACTATCGTATTTTAAAATAAAAGAATGCATAATTCGAAAAATACCCACTACACATGAATATATGCTTACAGTCACATCACATGAAAAATGTTAGAAATGAAATAGACCAAAGTGATAACAGTGATTATCTATGGTTATTAGGCTAAAGGTTATTTCCTTTTCTTCACATCTTTCTGTTTTTCTAAATTTTCTATAGTAAGCATGCATTACTTTGATATTGTGGCTAAAAATATAAACAGAAATTGGGATTTAGATCTTAAACACCGCTGAGATTTCTATATTTCTCCTTTATTTTTGTGAATGATTCTTTGTTCTTATTAAAAAGTGGGTGCTGGTGATTTTGAACACTAAAAGTTATTCCCCTGGGGACTGATGTTTACAAAGGGAGAGGCATGAAGAATGGTATTGCAGTTTGACCTGTCTGAAAGCCTGTGCTTTGAGCTACCAGTTTCATGGGGAATGGGTTTTGAGCAGAGTCCAAAAAAAAGGCAAAATCTAAGGAAAGGAATAATCACCATTAAATAACTCACGCTTTTCTCTTCCCAGTTTCATGCTCAAAAGTCAGCAAAATATCCTTGAAAAATTAACATCACCTTTGCTCCTTTGGGACACATTCCCAGAATAACCTTTGTGCTTTCTCAGAGGCATATTTCAAGCCTCTAAATCAGATCGAAGGAGAAGGCATGCTGTAATTATTCTGAATATAAGATCAAGAAACATAATGGTAAACATCACACGCTGTCTGCGTGAAGGTGTGCCCGCAGGAAAAGAAATCCCAAGTTCGTATTTACTCACATCCTGGTGATGTAGTACAAAATAGCCAACAGAAGTGGAATAAGTCCATGAAGACTCCTGGCTTCCAAAAGTCCATGCTCTGGCAGAAATTATTGCCACATGCGTGTTGCAAAATAGTTGAAGACACAAAAGGGTGAAAATCTTAAGGGCAATAGCTTCTTTTAATGCTCTGTCTTAAATGCCATATCTTGATGAGCCCAAATCAATCTCGGACTTACTAAATGAAGCAATGAATGCAAAATTCTTAGCACATTTTAAATAATCATTAATGTCAATTATTGTTTTAAGAAATGATTACGTGCATATAGTACTTTATAGTTTACAAAGACCTTTCACAAAAGACTGACTAAAATCTCTTCGGGGTATTTATGGTGTTGATTAAATATATTCATTCCACATCATGAAGTGGCTTAGAAATGGGAGATTCTCTTGAATCTTGACACTGCCTCTTTTCTTTTTCATTCATTATGTCAGCTTTCTTCTCTGAAGGGGGTGGCCAGGGGTTCTTCTCTGTCTGGAGTGGCCAGAGTCCAGAGTACAATGGAGGGGCATCCTTAATTTATGGATAGTTCTTCTTAGAGGACACTTAATTATAGGGGGAAAAAAAAGCTATTGCATGACGAACGAAGGCTTGTAACTATGCAAAGGTAAAGCAGCTCCCCCCTGGTGATTCTCAACTTCTCCATTCTTTTTCTTAGGCAGTTTGAAATTACTTGTCAAATCTGCCGAAATGCCATGATTTACAAACCCTTTAATAAAAGGGACGGGAACAGATTTTCTTCCAGCATCTCCCATCAGCATGAACACAGCACCCTGAGGAGTGTACCACCAGCCAGATCATTAGTCTCCACAAGTCAGCTTTAATGATAGGCTCTGCTGGAGGCAGGAGGTGTACAGCAGGGAGGATGCATTCTGCTTCCAAATCATTCTCTTGCTCCATAAGCAGAGGGGAAAAGATTGCTCCTTGTCCCTGCTGACAAGGAGGGAGCCCACAGCTGACCAAGTTGCTACATGTTTTATGTGGAAGAAGGCTAGAGTGCTACAACCCAGCCTTCTCCAAAGCAGGCACAAACTATACAAAACACTGCCAGGTTACAAGCAAGGGAAGTGTGAAGTTGGAGACTTGCGCTAATAGCTAATGGTTATTGAGCACCTTGCATGCACTGACTTCAGTACTTGACCATTTAATCGTGACTTCAAACTTGTGCGTGAGGTGCCATTGCTATTCCAATTTCCAAAGGAGGAAACGGAGACTTTGAAAAGTCAGATGACTTACTGAAAGTCGCGCAGGTGCTGACCTGGGGGGCTAACTCTGGAGCCAGTGTGTGAACATACATGCAGGCACACAGGGACTCTTTTTCTCTCCATATATAAATAGATGCATATACATTCTCTTTCATTCTTTATACGTAATGTATATTTTTCTCTATGTGTGTGTGTGTGTGTCTATGTGTGTGCTGAGAGCAAACTGATATAAAGTAATTGGTGATTCTTTTTCTATTTTTAGTATCTAGGATAATACCCAATATACCTGTAGGTTAACATTTTTACATTACATAAGATTTTATATCAGAACTCTAACTCAGCGACATTTTATGTTTCTTCAAAGCAGATTCTGTGTAGACTTATATATCACTCTTATCTTTTCCTTTGGAAGCTCTCCTTAACTTCTAGGCCAGGTTAGGTCTCTCTCCAAAATACCTATCTCCTGGATATAACGATCTCTGTACATTATTTATTGTGTTTAAGATTTTATTTATTTATTTGACAGAGAGAGAGAGAGATCACAAGTAGGCAAAGAGGCAGGCGGGGGGAGGGGGGAGGGAAAGCAGGCTCCCCGCTGAGCAGAGCCTGATATGGGGCTCGATCCCAGGACCCTGAGATCATGACCTGAGCCTAAGGCAGAGGCTTTAATCCACTGAACCACCCAGGTGCCCCCTCTGTACATTATTGTAACTACTTATTTAATGCCTGATTTCTATGCCCCGTGAAGGGAGAAACATGTCTTTCTTATTCACTACTGTAAACTTAATGCCTTTTATAGTACTGTGCACATAGTAGGGACTCAATAAACACTTGCTGATTAAATGAATATATCCATAACACTATCTGTCTCTAGAGCAATATTATCAAGGCCTTATTCCACAGATTTGTTCATTGTTTCCCCATCAGATACCTACCTATTGCAGAGTTAGTAAACATAGAAAACCATAGCACTTTGCTATGCACCCATCATAATCAATTTCACATATGTATGTGTGTATACATATAAATATGTGTATATTTATAGAAACATATGTAGACAGTCCTTATGAGCACATCGAGGCTTATACATATTGGCACTGCCATGAAGAGTATTTCAAGTCAAACTCTATACTATCATAAAAGACAATAAATTCCTTCTTTCAAACATGACAGATATGGCTATAAGTTTATTATGGGGATAGGTAGGGAACATTACAATATTTTGCAAGAGCTCCTGCTTCATGGAAAAAGAAAATTGAAGTAGCCTATAAAAAAACAATTTTCTTTCTATTCCTAAGCAAGGAAATACAAAATTTATTATTCAATTATTTTTAAGATTTATACAAGTCATTACATTCTTATTTGATGTACACAAGAAATCCTAAAAATATCCTTAGTCTCATATTATGTTCAGTTTTGAGTGTTCATATCTGTGTGTCAGAAGGAAAAAAAAGGAGGTAGAGATAAAAGATGGTAAGACACTCGAGAAGGACACACACACAAAGAGGCAGAGGTTTTGATGGGAAGCAGTTAGGGAAAGCAGGCAGTGAGTGATCTCTATGTTGACTTGTATTTGCAATAACAGCCAACTAAAACCTGGTATTTTCCTTCTAGGCTTGATGTCTGCAACTTTCCTATCTGGTACTTAGGTTAACAGTCATAAAGAGTGCAACTGGGTCAGCCAGTTAGGCTTTCCCTAGAGCAAAAACAACTGAGAGATGAAAAGATCAGCAAAAGATCTAGGCATGTAATACATTCCACAAAAGCATATCCACTGAATATCATGCATTAAAAATTAATCACTAATATTGTGTGGCTATTTAAAGAAAGGATACAATAGAGAAAGTTCCAAGTCACAATACATTCTTTTTCCAATCTGGTTTCTGAATGCAAGCATGCCCCAAGGTTAAACCTTTACTGCCGTGGATTCAGTCCTTATCTCTAAGCAAATGACTCCCAAATTTGATAATCTATTTACTCCTAGACTCATCAACGTGGAAGGTGCAGGACCTTAAAGTTGAGAGGTCCCAAAAGTAACTCATTTTTTCTAGTTCTCTTAGAGACCCATTTCTCCTGGTTTAAAACAGCACCTTTCGACCTGTGTCTCAGGATGGAAGCTTTCACTCCTTTCCACATCCTAGTAGATTTCAAATGATTCTAACTCAATGATATTTTCCAAATCTCAAGATGAAAACGGTACTGTCAATTCCTTACTACTTCTCCTGAACTGCTTCAGTAAATCTCCAAAGTTCATCAGCCAGGTCAACTCCCTATGCCTCCCTATGAAGTTATCCCGGATTCTTCCCAGTTAAAGTCTATCCACTATTCACACATTTCCAGCACTTTTTTTACATTCTATTATGACGGTAGCTATAGTATGCCTTTTGTAGGAAGTGCCCGTCTCCTTCATTTCTTGCAAATTCCTGGAAGGCAGAAGCATCCTTTTCCCTCCATCATTCCTGCATGGGGCTTAGAGCTCTGAGGACATCATGGAATGCTTATTGACGACTGAATGGAGGAATGTATGCATGGATAGTCTTTATCTATTCCCTTCATTTCATCATTGACCCTAGTTCCCTTATCCTGCTCTGGGGACCAACTTAACCTATGCTTCAGGTATTAAATTTGTCTACACATAGCAACTCTTCTTTCTGAGGTTTTGTGCTGATCACATTAGTTCTCTATTTGGTAACTATAGTTAGTGCCCAGGCATGTGTAATTCAAACTCAGGCCTCATATCCTTTGCTGGGCAGTAAAAGTCTTCAATCTTGAGCAAAGCAAGATCATCTCACACACACACACACACACACACACACACACACACACACACACACACACTTTTTTTTTTAAGAGAGAGAGAAAGGGGTGGGGGAGGGGCAGGAGGAGAGGGGGAGAGAGAATCTTAAACAGGTTCCACATCCTACATGGCGCCCAACTTGAGGCTTGATCTTACAACCCTGAGATTGTGGCCTGAGCTGAAATCAAGAGTCGGATGCTTAACTGAATGAGCCACACAGATTCCCCTAACATTTATGTATTTTAAAGTTATTGAATTACTCATTTTCTTTTGAGTGAGGGACACATTCAGAAACAACTGTGTATTTAGGACTGTTAGGGCCCTAAGAGAGTCTGATGGAGATACAAGAGAAAACCCTGAGGCTTATTCACTACTAGAGACCAGAGAGATTGCTTTGGAGACAAGGAAAATAGCAGACATAATAAACAAATGCATCTTGGGTACAGAACCCAAGCTGAACTTCTGGGCATCTTCCAGTTTGGTGAACACATCAAGGTACTAGAAGGGCGCCATACTTAGTGCATGGAAGCTCCATGCCCCTTTCTCCCAAACCTTGCTCCATGTATGTCTTTCCTGTGGCTGTTCCCAAGTTGTAGCTTTTATAAAAAAAACAGGTAATAGAATGTAAAGCTCAGTTTTATGAGCTTTTCTCACAAATTACTAAATCCACGATGGGTGTTTGTAAGAACCCTCAATTTATAGCTGATCAGTTAGAAGCACAGGTGACGAAACCTGGGACTTGCAATTGGCATCTCAAGTGGGAAGGAGGCCGTCTTGTGGGACTGAGACCTTAACCTGTGGGGTCTGCGCTAACTCCAGGTTGTTAGTGTCAGAGTTGTTTAGGGTAAGGGGGGAACCACATACTTCTGCTGTCAGAAGTGTGAGTAGTGTAGAGAAAGAGGCTTCTCCCTCACTGACTTCCTGGCCAATTTCCAGCATGCGGCCATACGGCAAACATGAGTGAGACAGGGCAACTGCTTCAAAGAGCAAGAACCCAAGTGAAATATTAGCAGGTTGGTCAATCTGGAGATTTTCGGAACCGGGAACTAATTTCTTATGAAGCGACAATGTGAATTCTGAAACCCTTGGCAGATCTGCCTGGTAGAACTTTTTGCAGATTCAGCCTCACTCAGCTCTTAACAGGCTTAAGCTATTTACAAAAAACTCTCTGTGACCTTCAGTTATTAATAGAAAGGATTTTACATTTTATATTTACCAAATAGTTTTCATATAAATATTCAGAATAGCTAGGGAGTGTGATTTTCATATTTTTAGTGAAGATGGTCTTTCATCACTGCTTTTTATGTTTCTATACATTTTTTCTTAATCTGGTCATACTTAACACTGTGATTTGCAGAAGTGGGGACTCAATAACTTTACCGCATCGTTGACTGAAAAGGGCCTACCTAAGTGGGGTGGGGACTGTTAGTGGACACTTCCCATTTAAAGAATACTGTGAATTTAGCAAAAAGAGTTGCTTCCCAGAAAACAGATCACACCTTCCAATTTTCCTTTTCCTAGAGACTCTCAGATAAATAAATTAATATCCTCTGGCCATATGTGAAAAATTTGATCTGTTTGCTTCTTGCAGGATGTGATTACTATGTCAGGGTAAGGAAAGTTGAATGGTCCATGACTATGATTGTGTCTTACCAATTATCAAGTAGGGATATTTAAAACCCTGATGAAGGAGGTCAGAAGTTTAAAGTGTCCAACAGTTAATTTTTTTCACATAGACAATGTAATTCCAAGGAGGAAATGTGGCTGTTATTGTAGAGATAATTAAAGTCATTACAGAAACATAATTTTCCTCCGGGGGTCTAGAAAAGAACTTGGATGTCAGGTAGTGCCAGTGCACTGAGCCTAGGGTGGACGTGAGAGCAGAGGTCTTAGTGAGTCAAAGACAAGGTGTAGTCAAGGAAATGGAGAGCTGAGGGGGTCAGGAGATTCTGGAAACCCCGCCAGAACCCCCGACCTCAAGGGGCTGTTGCAAAGACTGAATGAGGTCAAGAGCAGAGCATCATCCTCTGTCTCCAGGTAGGCCACCTGGGTTCAAATTCCCACCATGCCCCTTCCTGGACAGGGGGATCCTGCGATAGTTACATATATTCTTTGACTCTTAATTTCCTCATCAGTGAGTGGGGCAGATGAAATGACATAATACAGGAATATACTTTGCACTAGTAAAGCACTCAAATAATATTTATTATGACCCATTATTTTTATATCCTCAGGTTTCCCTATTTAAAATTGTAATCTCCCATATGCTCCATTGGGAGTGTATTTCCCTATTTTACTTTTCTCTGGAGAACTTACTAACATCTCCCTGCTACATATTTTACTTATTTATCTCCTTATTTTTGACCCTCCACATTGGAATGTAAGCTCTCTGGTGACAGGGTATTTTTCCATTTTGCTTCCTTCTGGGGAGCTTATAGAGTACTAGTACACAGTACTTCTCAACGCATATTTGTTACATGAAAAAAATCACTGCTTAACCTAGTCCTTGGTATACAGAAAGGATGACAAATTGTTGGTTATGAAATAGCCAAAATGACACTTGCCAGTGGGGACCATTTCCAAGATCCAAGATGCGGTCAGACGTGTGGATTACTGAGTAGCATGGAAAGAAAGTGTGTCAGAACTGAAGAAGTCAAAGAGGCCCTAAAACCAAGATGTTGGGGGTTCATTCACATCAACCTATGTCACAGGATAAAGCTAGGAAGTAAGGTGAAGAAGAGGGGGAAAAGGGACTTCTCACATCTCTAAGTCTGCAGTTAAGTGCAGAAGAATGCAGGTCAGCAGTTGACAGCAAGGAGTGGTAGACGGTGAAATTATCAGGTGGGCTGCACACAAGCCAACAGGAGGTGTTCTGGAAGTGGCAACAAGGAATTGGGAGAATTCAAACAGTGCCTTGTAGTCCCATGACATACGGCCCACAGAAGACTGGAGAACTTTCCAGGGAGAGTGCTACAGAAGTGATGGTCTCTGAAGAGAGCTGAGATTCAGTTAAGGAAACAGGTGGGCGAGGTTGGCAAAGAGCCTGCGAATGTAGAGGAGGGTGTTGCTAAGGATGTGACATTCCTGAAGGCGTGATAGGGGTGAAAGCAATAGCAGGAGCACAGAACAATCTAGAGACAGGCGTGCAAGAGTATGTATGCACAGAGGATGGAGATGATATTCAGACACAAGGACACGTAAGAACGGTTACAAGGGTTTTTGTTTTTTGTTATCAGATAAAAGATGATTTTGTAGTTAAATAAGCTAATCAAGGAGAGGGAGAGCAAATTTCTGGAAACATCTTCATGTTAAAAATGCTCTAAGGACTTGTTCAAATGTATAAGAGTCACATCTTCTACTCGTCATGAAAATGTCTTTCCCTTCCCTCCATCTCAGAAGAATACTTGAGAGCTTCAGTAGGATATACTCTTGGATGAATTAATTTATTACCTTTTGCACTCTTTATTTAAAAAAAAAACCAACTTAAATAGGTTAAGATATTACTGAAATTGTTTATCAAAGTGAAACACTAAGAAAAGCTTTGGAACTCCTGTGGGTTGGAACCATTGTTTAACAGTTTTCTATCTTTCTTGTTAAATCAGATTTGAAAGTATGAAGCATATCATGTTTGTATCTAAAAAATTTCACAAGCCCAATGTTCATTAGTTAGTTGGTTTGTTGGTTAGTGGTTCAAACACTTACTGAGTAACTTATAATGCTTAGAGCACTGTAAGAACAAAGCAATGAATGAGGCTAGCTAAGGTTTTGAACACTATAGAAATACTATTTAGATGCCAATAAATAATGATTTAAAAGCTGTTTAGAGCAACTGAATAATTTAACCTGGGAATCTCTTTTTCTGTATTCCCTGAATGAAGAACTGAAGAAAAGGATAATATGAATAATAATACTTTAGATAGGTATCTTAAAAAAAGTCTCTCTCTCTCTATTTAAAGAAACCCAAACTCAAACACAAGCAAACGAGTCAATAGGTACTCTAAAATTGAAACAAATGAAAACAACAAACACTATGGAAGTTGTTTTTTTGTGGAATCCCAATTACTTGAGGCAGGGTTGACGGTAGCGTATTCAATTTCCTCGTTAAAACGGGGTAAACTGTTCTGCCGTGGCCAGCCTGAACCCAAGAGAGGGCCTCTATATAGGCAGGTATTTGCTGTACTTTGGGATTACCAACCTATTCAACCATAGCTTCTCCTTTTGAGATGTGCTGATTAGTAAAATGACACCTGGGCACTTTTTAATTCCATCTGATTCAAAGAGAAAGTTTAGAAGGTCATAAGTTTGTGGATTTTGCATATTGGTTATTATAAAAGTAATGACCCGAGGCAATGAAGGCTTCTGATATCATGTAGGAAACATTCATCCTTCCCTGAAGACTGCCTCTCCACCTGTCCTCCACCTGAGCCAGGGTAGGGCATCAGGTATTTGGAAGGCCTTAAGTCAGATCATTCTTTTCTGCTTCTAGCCAAGCTACTCCAGGCTAATGACTTCCACCTCTAGGCCCATCTTACAGGGAAAATTCACCCCTGAGAGAAAAAAGCCACACCTCACAAGCTACTTCTATCAGTCATTCTGATTTTTAAAATTGTAGTAAAACACACACTCCAGTTAGGAAAGTTCTTTTGCTGTCATGAAACACGAAGACAAGTTCAATGTTTAGATTCGATTCTAGAATAGAATACATTTTGGCCAACTTTTGATCCTAGGAAAAATTCAGTTATTTAAAATGGTAGAAAGTAGGGGCTTAGGGATAAATATTTGTGGATGAGACCTACCATAATTAAATTAAATTACTTAAATTTTCCTCACAATCCTATTTAAATAGGATTTTTTATCAAATGCCTGGCCTGTTAAAATGATTTAGAATTCAACATAAAACAGAAGAATGGTAACCCTTAATTCAGAATATAACAAATTATCCAACATTGAGGTTAAATATCTGAGATATTTATGTAAATTCACCTTAATCTTCTAAAATGGCAAGTCCAGCGATAGTTGTCCATTTTCCTACAGCCATGTTGGTTGCAATTTCAGGAGATGCAAATAGAATTTGCTACAATACACTTTTTTGCTCTTTTCCTCATTTTTCTGATCTCCTATGCAGCATTCCTTGTCATAAGACTATGTATACATATTTGTTTTACAATAACGGATGTCATATCTGAAATATTAGTTATCCAAAACAAAATTTTTTTTTTCAAAACAAAATTAAATACCAATTCCAACCAAAAATGTCCTTACATTTGTCGTATTGCATTTGCAAAAGAGTCAGGAAAGAGCCCTGGTTGACAGAGTTAAGTTCCTTGGCCAAAAAAAGGTGTTTGTTCTCTTTTTTCTTTTTTTTTTCAAATTTACACCGTTAATTAAGTAACCAATATTGACTGCAAATTGTCTTGTTTTTTAATATGAAAAATTGAAGATCCCATACAAACCAAATTCATGTCGTATTTTTTTTTTAGTATTTCGTATTTTCTAAGTAGCCATAGCATTTGTATATAGAAAGTGAGACCAGGTCTTTTGAAAGAGAACTGGGATTTGGAAATGCAGATGGGAAAAAAAGCATGAGGGCAGTAAACTAGAATCTGGTATGCTATGTCCTACTTACCTTCAAAAGTCAAATAAAACTTTCCTCTGTCAAACCAAACGAGGGAAGGCTGTTCATTCTCTGTATGGCCAGGAGTTGAAGCGGGATGGGAAAGGTTAAGGAGAGGGAGAGAGAAGGACACAGTATGAGTTACAGGTCATTAATCTCACTATGGGGGAGGGTGGAGGCACTGCATGCCATCAGCGTGCAGGAGAAAGGGAAGGCTGGCAGTCTATGTTTGGGTTTTTGTTTTTAGTTTGGGGAACAGAAAGCAAAAGCAAAGCTATGGAGGCCTAAAGGGATGGGCACGTGTTGTTGGTAGCTTGATACTCGGTGCTTGAGCGCATGGAGCGGAAGTCTTCCTGGCCATGCAGGGGCGTCAGCATATTTTAACTGCACTAGTTAGGGCAAACGATCATTCAGCAATTGCTGTATCCATTTCATCTTCAATGTCATCCCCTTCTATATTTTCAGAAAGATAAACTCGGTGTTATGGGTTATATCAAACTTAGCTTAGGTTTTAAATGACAACAGCATTGCATATCAATTTAAAGTTCGTGGAAGATGTCACGCATCTTCCGTCCCCTCCCCTGGAATCACCTTCGGCATCCAGACACAAAACACCCTTTACCTACGTACCAAAGAGAAAACAAGATTACTGACGGTGTTCTATTGTATTTTAAATCAAAAAAGCAGTCCCCGGACATGTAATTCTGAGCAGTTAAATTATTCCTTCCTTTGTAAATTCACAAAGCAGTGGCATCTCACCTTTTTTCAAACCTTTTGAGAAACTGTCATGCAACCTGCTGCTTTTTAATATGTTCACTTAAAAAAAAATTGGTGGCATGAGTTCCACGATGAACGATAAATATACAGGGTGCTTCTGAGAGGCACCAGACACTCAGGAGGTGAGTAGCATGTCCATGAAGTTTATAGCATTCAGATGGCATAATGGCTTGGATTTTTAAAGTCTAGATATCTAGAGATCACTCGGCTAGCACCATACCTGCCAGCGTTTCACAGTGCCTTTCAAACGAGGGCAGTTTGTCATAAAAAACATCATCTTCTGACACTACGAACCAAAGAAGTATAAAGGAATGGAAAACAAAAACACAAATACAAATCCCAAATGAAATCAAGCCGTACACTTCACTGACTGAAACACAGAAATGGTATTAATGGAAAAAGGAAACAAAACCTAACACACCGGGATAAGGATGAGAGGGTACAAAACAAGTGATGTGCTCATTTTATGAGGGTGCTAGGAGAAAAAATTAAAAATTTTAAAATGCCAGCCTTCAGCATCTGTGAATTTGGCTGAAGTCAGCTCCATGGAAGAAATCACGCCCCCACCTTTTCATGCCTTTGTTAAAGGCTCTATCATTAGTAATTGACTTGTGTTAAGTGCATTTCACTCAGACGCAGTTCTCAAGTGGCCAGACATATGTCCATCAGTAGAACCTCTTGGTACACAGGATCACTCAGAATATAACTTCTCCCTACCCCAATGGGCAAGAGTAAGCTTTCAACAAGACTATAAAAAAGCAACAGTATAAATCTGAGGTCGCTGAATGAAGTATCCCATTTCAAACTCATCAGTATCCAAATTCAGTTTGCCTTGAACCCATCTTTAGTAGTTATGGCCTGTTAATTTTGGACAACATTACTATAATCCCATCTTTGGCTATGGTATCCAGCTATGGCCAAATGTCTTTGTAAATTGATCACAACAGTTGTTCTGGACCCCAGCTTTTCCAGATCTTTGCACATGGTCTCCTTTCTTACCAACTGACAAATACAGGTAACTAGAGTTCTATTCTTTATGATCAAAAAAAAAAAAAAAAGTACTTGGTTCCACAGGTCTTAAGAGTATTATTACCCCTTAAATTAAAAATTGAATAAAATCTGTACAAAGACCCATAAGGGAGAATCCTCCCTAGAATGTAGAGAGGGTAAGGAAATTGATGAGGGTAGTACAATTATTCTGTAAACAATGTTTCTTGGAAAAAATATTCCACTGGCTTGCCTCCTAGACTTAGGAAGTAAAGCAGGAAAAGTACTTCTTTGTTAATTTTTAAGGTTCTAGGATAGCACCTGTCAATCAGTATTTATCATATAGGCGGCTTCCTTGGTGGCTAGAACAAGTTAATGCAATGCATATAATATCTATAGGAGAGGAACAGACATGGCACTAAGAAGGACACTCATAATCTGTCCAAAAAACATGAAGCAAAACCATTACGTTGGCAGTAACTGGATGTTACAATACCCTTTCATATCTGTTAGTGGGAAATGATGGAGGATATTTCTCTCCTTTGAAGACCTAACCCTAACTTCATATTTACAATTTCCTTAAAATGAGGAGCCTCCATCATGCTGAGCACTAATATATAGAATTGTTGATCACTATAGTGTACACCTGAAACTAATATAACACTGAATGTTAACTATACTGGGATTAAAATTTAAAAAAAAAAAAAAACTTAAAAAAAAGAAGAGAAGGCAAGAATCCACATGCCAAAAAAAATGGGCCTCCAATACTGCCATTTGTTTTTTTAATTGAAGTTACGAGAGAATAGTTCAGAGGGCTGAATAACATGCTCGTAATTTTTTTATGTTAGTTGTAGACATTGAGGGCTTCAAAGAAAACTTCATAACTAAGTTGGGAAACTTAAAAAGTGAATTATTGCATAGCTCTGTGCTTGCTTTAAATAAGGGTGACACTCAAATTAAGTACAGAAGAAAAAATTTCCTTAGGAACTAACCATGGAAATTGCCTCAAATTGATCTGGGATGGGGAAGCCAGAACTAGAGATAGGTCTTTCAAAAAAAAAAAAAAAAAAAAAAAAATATATATATATATATATATATATATATATATATATAAATTAAATGTGGGAATTTTTAGTTGAGACCAGGAATATCCATGTCCAAAGGTCTTTCTGTGCAGAGTTGGCATTAATAAAAGTATTTTTAAAAGAATGTTTATCCAATTCAGAATTGCCACTTAGCCTGGAGGGACAAATACTTGGATAAAATATTGTAAGATTTAGGTGCTACAGCTAATATTCCAGTACTGAATATATATCACTTTTGCTCAGAGTTCTACACCAAAGGAAACATCAAAATCTACCTACTGCTTCCTTTGGTGCCTGTAAATGGTTACTTTTCATTCATTCAGATTTTCTGTTAAAGATGCAGTTGAAATTGCATAATTAACAGAGAAGGAATATAATTAACAATACATTTAATAATACATATTTTTTCATTTAACAATGAAAAAATTGTCTTTATGGTATTGTTATTGCATTTGGTTACCAAAGAAAGATTTTGCAAACATCTTAAAAAACAAAACAAACAAATAAAAATCCTGACTCTCACCCATAGACATAAGAAAAAAGTAAGAAAAATGGATATTGAAGTTAGAGGTAACTCTGTTTATCTCTAAATGTCTAAGAGTTTGCTTATTTCTTAGACTAATTTTAAACATTTTCTCTATTCCCATAATATTAGTAGGATTTTCCCCTAAAAATCAAATAGTGAAAATCTTATGAGTGGTTCTAGTGCAAAAGGAGTGTACTATATATTGATTCTGATAGGTGCACTTTTTCACATTTAACATGTCTGGAATTGAAATGGGTCTTAAAATTAATGTGATAAGAAAGCATTGCATCTTAGCTTACTTGGCACTTTTCCCCTCCCTTTCTTAGCCATATATTAAATCATAGTGTATCTTCTGATGGAAGGTGTTCTTAAATTCGGTGATACACAGTTGCAGAGGGCTTCTTCATTATTTGAGTATGGCAATGCACAGAAAATCCTATTTTCAGGCGTGGTATCAGATTTACTACTTTATAATCACATCTTTCATGGAAGATGTTATGTTCAAAGTGTTTTGGGGACATATTCTTATAGGAATTGTTGTGTGGGAAGATTAGACTTGCTCTTAAAAGTTCAGTCCATGAATTATATACATTCCACTATGCAACAAGCAAGTACTAATAAATACAACAAGTTTCCACCATACTTGCCCCAGTTTGATTTGGATGTCATAGGGAATGTCAGAAAAGTATTATGTGGTAGGAGGGAAAGGTTGAGCCACTGATCTCAAAAATTTGCTCCTGAAATTCTCTATCCTCCGCAAGCCATTTGATTGCATAAAGTTGACATTCTAAGTCAGTCATGAATAGTCAGCCCTTTGGTGCTGAACAGCCAAAGCACATCCTCTCCAAAAAGAGATAAACGGCAATACATAGGAGCTGCTGGGCAGCCAGCTGACAAGGCATTTACTTCGGAGGGAAGTGGCTGTCAGGTGACACACAGAAGCAGGAAGCAAAGAACAGGAGCGTGAAGAAGAGGAAAACCAAAAAAACCAACAAAAAACCAAACCACAAAAAACCGCAGCACCAAACAAATTAAATCAGGATAGTCCTCAGTAATGAAGCAATGTGAGTATCTTCTCAGGTGGCTGTGTGTGTGTGTGTGTGTGTGTGTGTGTATTCAACCCTCTGTCATTCGTCTTGAAAGAATGCATATTGGTTGTGCTAAGAATCGAAGTCACTGGCCAAGATTTGAGATTGCTATGGCAAGGAATATAAAAACGCATTGTATAAAACATGGACACAGTTCAAATTCTCTGTGTGTGTCATTTTCTCTATGAATCTCAATGAGTTTAAAGAATACGTTAGTCAGTCATCTGAGGTCAGTTGAGGTCTGCTTTGTGAGAGAGAGTTTATGCTTCTTACTTTCCTCTCTGACCCACCAGGAAAATCACATGAAGTAGGTGGGACAAATAATCATGAGGGAAAACCAACCCCAAACAAAACCCCCCAAAGAAAATAAAAACAAACAAACACACACACAAAAAAAAACAGAGCAAGAGGAGGAAATGGCTGTAGCAATCAGGAGTATTAAAGAATGTCCAAAAAAAGTCGGGACATTACAGAAGAAAGAACAAAAACTCCAGAGAGTACTGACCTAATAGGCATCTTAAAATAGGAAGCCCCAAATTACCTCAAAGGATGATGCGGAGAAAAACAGACTTGGCTATATTAATAATGTTAAATATCTGTTAATGAATAACTGGCTCTATTTTCACCAAATTTGAAGGATTGTTTGGGGCTTGTCTGATCAAAAATACAGAACATGTGATAGAGTTGAAATTCTCTTTCCGGCCCCTACGAGACACATCTTCATTCATATCCCTGGGAAAATAGGGAGTTCCACAGAAGAGCTTCAGGCTTTGATCAAAGTACTTCTCACATGGGCAACTCTGAAGCATGCTCTTCTTTGGTAAATAATAGCAGGGATTTATTTAGCTTTGAGTTGATGATTCTCCCAAGCAATGCAGGATGGGCCAGCTGGTTTACAATTCGGTAATCTATTACCGAATTGGGGAATTCAGACAATAAAGGAAGAATTGAGACAATAAAGGAAGACAATGGGAGAAAATGGAAGGGCAGAGCCCCAGTTCAGAGATACCATGCAAACACGAGAGAGGCAGCAGCTTATGGAAGACAGCTAAAGACCCGTAGAGAGAGATCAGCCTTGGGAAGAGGAAAGATGCTCCAGGCAAAATGAGGCATTTAAACCTGGGAAAACCATCCCGCTGAGCAGCCATTCTCAACTCTTGACTTTCATCACACCATAAGGAAAGAGGCACAAAGGCATTTACTGAAAATGCCAGCAATGACTTATTTCTCAGGGAAAACTGACCACACCTCACTGAAAAGCACTAGAAAAGAATGTCAAAAAGTTTGCGCAAGTCCCACAATGTCAACACTTACACCATCTGTCAACATAAGGACAACCAAAAGTGATGTAGAAATGAAAGCTTTAAGAAAATAAAAGATCTGAATTTTGTGATTTCTCATGTGGTACACGACTGGAACTTAAATAAACATTCCTCCTCAAAGGAGACTATTTGTATTATAGAAATAATACGTAAATTACAGGACCTTATTTGATGATTTCTTCTTTACTTTTATGAGTAGCTCTGTATGGAATAGCGTAAGAGAATTCCTGCAAAATACAGGGGTTAATAATGTTCTTTGATTTGTTTATTTGCTTAGCTGAAGCATTTCGCCTCCTTTGCTGAGAAGGTGCTTTTAAGAGAAGAGTCAGCTGGTAGTAGCAGAACACAGAGCAAAACAATTTCAACCAGAAGTACAGGGCCTTGAGGTTTTCAGATCACAAAAAATAGCCAGTCAAAACAACAAACAGATTAAAAGACAGGAGATAATTTTTACCAACTGTGGGAGTGGTGGCTGCGCTCAAGGAATTGGTGGACGATATCGAAGAGGTACTTTCAGCTCGGGCAAGGGGTGCTATCGGAGGAGGGCTGGACGAATGTATGGGAGGGCTAAAAGGTCTGGGCTGTAGGAAGAAGAAAAGAGAAGAAAATTAGGTACACTCGTTCCGTGTTTTTGACATCTTCCAGCCCCGGATATGGCAACTCAGGTTCTTAAAAGAGTATACGTGACACCATTTTAAATCTTGAAATTGATTCTCTCTCTACAGGAGCTTGTGGATGGAGGTAGAGGAACCACAAACCATGGTGTGCAGGTAACCTCCTGTGACAGCTTATACCCATTTAACCATATTTAAATACAGTACACTCAACTGGGCTAGCTGAACCAAATATTATGGACATTGCCAGTTTGTGACTCCTGTGCGTGGATAGCAAAGAAATGGTCCTCTTCCAGAAGCCTCTTAATTGCTCGCACAGAATGGTTGCCACCTCTTCAGCCTTAAAACACGATGCATGAAACTTCTGGAACAAATTTATCAGGCTACCACCCTTCTCTACATTCGCACGGTGTGCTTAACACCAATAAGTTCTCTTAGTCTGGGGTTGGAAACCAGGACTTACTCTCTCTTGGAGTCTTCCCAAACCAGATAAATAAGGTGAAAGGAAACCCCTCTCTTTCTAAAGGACTTAGCACAACTGAGTATTACTAATCTGCATCCGACGCACTGTAGCCGAACTGAGAACTGAGAACCCCAGCCTCTATCCTTATCATTTTAGACCTCGACTTGAAAGATGGTAGAGATGGAGGGAGAGTTGAAATGTACGCCCAAGCTGCAGTGATTGCCACCTGTCAGGGTCATTCGTACGAGTGATCCGAGGCCATTGAGGTAGCCTGTGTTGTAGCATTTTGGCTTCTGTTGGTCATTGTCACCACGAGTCTCTGAGCAAGCCAGGGCAGAAGGGAACATACCACATCTCCAACTCCAGGTTTTCCTGGAGGTAGCTTTGGCCGAGATGGAGGCCGGGGAGGAGGTGGCGGAGGGGTGGTGCTGCTGCAGGGAACCAAGGGAGTGGCTGGTCGAGCAGGGGATGACGCACCTGAAAAATAAGCTGGTATTAACAGTGGCCGGAAACACGCAGGGCCGAGAGCTGTCATGGCCCCTTCCTCCTTGTCCTCCTTCCCCTTCCCCCCAGTACAGCGCCAGTCCCGGAAACTTTCCTTCACTGCAGCAGTTAGTACACTCAACACTCTAGCATCTAGTGTGTATGTGTGCTTTTTTCTTTTTTTTAATAAAGAAAAAAAAAATCACTCAGTTGAACTAGAGTTGATGGCAGAAGCTGAAGCCTATTGCCTTTTGTTGTCATGTGACACCCAGTGAAAAGTAAATCCGATTATTCTCTGTGATGGAAAATATGCTTTCAGGCCCTTTCAGCCTGGTGGTGAGGACCTTTATACACACCAAACTTCTAATAAATTCTCTTGTTTTTGCATTTTCAGAATTTCTGTCCAAGATGAAAATGGAGGTTAGACCTTGAGGAAGGTGAATGATTTTTCCACATTTTATATATATGTGTATATATATACATATATATATATACACACACACACATATACAGACATATATACATATATACATATGTTTAAAACATGTATAAGAGAATTATCCTTTTTACTGTGCTTCAAAATATGAATGCTAACTTTAATAAATGTAAGTAAACACTTGATGGTAAGCAAAGGACAGAATATAGGAAAGTAAATTAGATGTTGCATGAGTAATTTGCATATAGATAATCTTAATAACGGAATCACACTGAATTTAGAGGATTGTATTTTTTGAAGGAGGCTGCTTAGGAATTTGTTCTATGTAGAGTTGGCTCAGGATGATTTGGGTGGTGATTTTGAAAAGAGCCTCTTGGATTTACTTTTCTGGCTGCCAATGACAAACACGGGAAACACAGAAGACACAAAGAGGCCAGCATGCACACTAATCAGCACACCAGTAGGGTCCTGAGACTCAGGGGTCGGTCTATCCTTAGCCAGATGTCTGGGGTGCAAGGACTCCAAACCTGAAGAAATTCTGATCGATATCGCAAACAGTGTTTGTTCAGAAAAGTTCCAACTACTCGGGAGGTTTTGTCACTTTGGTTAGAAGCACAGGTGTCAGATTATTCCAAGAAAATTCTAAGAAATCCTGCCTCAGAAAAATAACTGCCCACTCCTCTCCTCCCATCCAACATGCCACAAAACTGTGCTCCCTGGAGAAATCTAGATCAGCAAGAGGCTGATCTTCAGATTTGCAAAGAGCTTTGAAGTTGAACAGCCAAACCCATCACCTTGGAATCTGTTCTCATCTTAGGAGAGTCCCTTGGGGGTAAGCCTTGCTCCCCTGATTTAAAAACAACCTGAAATATTGAGCGTGCTGTGTTTCTCTGTGCGTTTATTCTATGTGTAATTTCGTTAGTGTGAAACCCTACTAAAATTACTGCCACCTCCATCTCTATCTCTACTGCCTCTCCACCCCTACCACATTTTTTTCTGTATTCTTACTTTTTATTTTATTGGGCCAAGATCGATGGTAGGCACTTCACATGCATTATTTTATTTTATCCCACACTAAGTTTTGTGGTCATGTACTGTAGTTAGTTATCTCAATCAGAGCTAGAGCTCAGAGATATTGGGTAACTTGCTCAAGGTCCCCTAGCTCAGATGGTTGATTAAGTCCAAGGCCCAGGCTCTTAAATTCAGTGTCTTGTAGGTTTAGATGGAATATGAAGTCCCACATTTTGCACAAAGTCTGCCCTCACTGTTGCGACAGCAGCTCCTGCACATCTCTCTCAGTGTAAATATTTTTAGTCTTTGGCTAATCTTTTCTTGAATAAAAAAAGAAGGTATGTTTTGACAGGTCCCACTACAAAGTTTCCTTTTGACTTAATAGATTGACACCCAGGATGTTTTCAAGGAAACAGAAGTGACAGCAGAGAGATGGAAAATAAACCTTTAAACAACAAAGTCTTTGTCAGGAAGTTCCATGGGGACTTTTTCTAGGTTCTGTTTCACTGGAAAACCACGCCATAGGAATGGTTCAAAATATCTATCCATGGGGCTGTTTCCAAGAAATGGTCTTCTGAATCAAGCTCAGGAAAAGGTCAGCTGCTTATCTTTTTTTCTACATGTTCTAAGACGGAAAGTTTTGAAAATCACTGTCAGTAATGCTTAGGAGAGTAAATGAAAAAAACTGAATGAAAATGAAAAGTGATGATCTGAGTTCTGACCCTGCTTTGCCTCTTACCGGCTGTGGGATCTTAACCTCTCTAACCTCAGCTTCTTATTTTAAAAAAATGAGACATTTCTACCTTACAAGGTAGTTGTAATGATCGAAATGGAACATGCTTATCATGTGTTAATTAAACTATAAAATGCTACACAAATAAGAGGGGATAGATGTTCCTGATGATGGAAAAGACTGTCTTTTCCTATAGACACAACTAAAAGCAAAGAAGAAAGTGGCTACTCAACTGTTTTCCCCTTCCTTTCACTTTTTCCTAACTGGATTGAGTTAACTGATTTGTTGTTCAGTTAGAAAGACACTGAGGCAGTGTTTAAGAAGCAAAACCCTCTTGACAGAACCCTGAGCTTCAGCAGAGGGTAGGCAGGGCCTGAGGGGAATTTTATAACTGAACTGAGGCTTCCATGTTTTTTTTGTGAGATTGCACAGTTGTTTCATATTCTAGAAGACTATTTGTAGGTCTCTATCCTCATTCCTTGAACTGGAATTATACTTTCATTTCTTCTACAAGCAGCGTTTATTCCCAAGAGCTGTGCTGGGAAAAAACCTGGACATGCACCATTTCAGATTTAACTTTAAAAATCACCTGTATGTTATTTGAGTTTTGTGAGTTTGAAAAAGTTGACAACCATTGACGTGCTTTCAACCCATTTGCTGCTTCAACTTGAAGCTCTAGCATACTTTTTTTGGTAGCCCCTTGAAAGCCACATAACAACTGCTTCAACTTCCATCTCTCTTTGTTGGCTAGTGGCTTCCCTATTTGGACTGTGCTACTCTAAAAGACTTGTAGTTAGAAAATATATTTGTTTAGGTCAACCCCAGTTAGCTCACACTCATTTGCTTATAAATGTGTGTGTGTGTGTGTGTGTGTGTGTGTGTGTGTGTGTAGTGTAGAACATCTTCTAATATTGCCTTAGTTTCTCATGTTGGACAGTGTTGCACTGAATGTGCACTGCACATTCTATCCTTACAGAGACCTCTCTTTACCTGGTCTCTGCAGGCCAATAGAACTCTTTCTCCCTCCCATTCCCTGTCACACTACCCACAAAGAAGAAATGGCCTTTGCCAAGAGAATCATCATCTGCATTCCAATAAAGCAAAGTTCTGGCCAAACTAGGTATTTATAACTTTGCCATAAGGAAATTGAAGTTCTTGGAACAAATTCCTAACTTTTTCTCTTCAACATCAGGTAACTCAACTGATTCACAAGGCTGCGTGTAATGTCTATACTTGGTCAGTGACCAAGTGAATGAAATTTTAAAATTGAGCATAATGGTACCCAGTTAAATATAGTTTCAAATGTACAGGAAAAGCTAGTCTCATTAGGCTAAGTGTTATAAAAAGGAGGTCTTGAGAAGCATTGCTAATCTTTAAAACATGAGGCCATCTCCCATTGTCTTAATCATAAATTTACATTACTGTTAGTCTGAGTATATTCCATCAATAAAACATTAAATGGCAAATAAACTGGGACTTAATTAAGGAGATAATTGTGCAAAGTTTTATTTATTCATGAGCTTCATTGACCCAGTTCAACCCAGTTGAATTTAGAAATTCAATCTTTTACCAGCAAAGTATAGTTTTTTTCTTCCAGCTCAATTATTAAGAATCAATAGTCTTTACTGATAACCCCTAAAAATAATTTCAAATAATTTATGAAGCTAAACATAGAGATGACAACAAAATTCTCAAAGATTTTGGAAAGAAAGCTAAGGCTCCCTTCTTCACTCATTAGATCAGTGGTCAATTCAATTAAACGTCTTCCAGAGTCTTGTGGAAGGTGATGGAAGAAACAGATGAGCGACAACTCTGCCCTGTCCTCCCTTTCCCCAACTAAACCTGCCCATTTTGAGGAAAGCATAGTGGCCTACCACTGGAAAAAGGGGGTTATTCCTCTAGAAGTCTTTTCAGAAGACTGAGAGCCTCACCCTGGGAAGAGAGCACCATAGAAGATTGTGGAAGCACTCTCCTCTTTGACAGTAGACAGGTTTGGAGTTTGAAATGAAGGCTTTAAGTAGGGTCCTTTTATTACCCTTACAGATAAGTAAAGAGGCTTATATCCCCAAAATGATTGTTGGGGATAGTTGTTGTAGGGATGAAGTGATGTGCACAAAAGATTAAGGTGATATCCAGGAGAAGAAACTATAGCTATTATTATTATTATTATTATTAATTTATTTTTTATTGCTCTTATTATTGGCAAGTTAAAGGCTCTCAGAAATCCTATGGTAAAGAAACCTGCTGGTTTTGTTTTAACACGATGTTCCCCAAATTTTCTTGGATATTAGGTAGTTTTCCTTTTTTGGTGGAGGAAGGCACCTGGAGCACACACAGTGATATAAAACATTGATTTTGTGTGGGTTACAGGGGACTCTCCAGCCCTCTTCATGATCAGATTGGATGCTTGAAGCACAGGAATTTTCAATTACAGAGCAAGCACCGAGCTACTCCATTGAAAGAGGCAACCAGCAATGATTAATGGATACTAGAGTGAAGACAAATGCTTTTCCTTCCTGTATCTTACTGGATCGAAATAGCATAAACTTGGTCACCTCTTCCAAAGCAAATGAAAAACAAAAAACTCATGGCCCTCAGAAGGTACCTAAACTGAACCCACAGGCATAGGAGGGAAGGCCCTGGGGGTGGGGTGGGGGTTCTTCCCAGATCAATGTGAGCACCAGTAGAAGAAAAAATATGGAAGAAGAGACATTAAAAAATCTTGATCTTTCTTCAATGTGCATGGCGAGTGTTGCCATTCTTTTATAGGATAAGAACTCAAAATGAAGCTTCAAAGAAGGGAAACCAAAATGTCAGATTCAACATCAACATTTGCATAGAGAGTCCTGAATGTCCATTTCTGATAGACTTTTCCATCACCTGTCCCCATGCTTAGAGTTGACTTCGTAGGCTGATGAGGTTATCAAAATAAAATCAGAGAATAATTTGTCTTCTTTGTCAAATTTGTCAAATGTCAAACTATTGTCAAATGACAATAATTTGTCAAGTGGCAGCTTCATAAACTGTGGATGTAGTAAGGTACATTCTTTTTGCTGTCCCCTAAAAATCTCCTTTTCAAACCCTACTTCTTTTTCTTCTGAAGTAATTAGAGGGGTTAACATGGTTCCTGCTCTACAGAAAAAGAAAGAAAGGAAAAAGAAAAAAAGTAAAAAAAGAAAGAACACATTGACCTACCTACCAAAATTAGGACCCTTGGGAAAAAAACAGTATAAACTTTCAGTTATAAGATGAATAGAGTCTGAGGAGCTAATGCATAACACAGTGACTATAACACTGTGTTGTATAATTGATGACACCATACAGTATAATTGTAATTTGCTGAGAGAGTAGAGCTTAATGGACTCCCCCTTCCCCCTCCCAAACCCACCTCCCCAAAGGTAAATACATGATGTGTTAATTCACTCGATGGGAAGAATCCTTTCACTGTCACATTGTGCACTATCAATATCTTATAATTTTTCAGTGATATCTCAATAAAGCTGAAAACAAAACAAAACAAACTAAAAAACATCTTTGTACAGGCATCTGACAGGGAAATTAGACACTTAACATGAAACTCACTGGGCTAGGAAATCTGCCTTTCTAGAATCTTCCTGAAGTCCAAACAATGACAAAGCAGCTTCCTTTAAAAACTATGCACTGCCTCAAGGCAGGGTGGAAGGCGGGGCGCTCCTAAGGAGCGCTAGGAGTGCAGGGCAGAACACATCACAGACTTGCACTATGACGGTGAGCATTCGATGCACTAGGACATGCCATGGGGCCACAGAACACCCAAACCAGAGGAGGGATGGCTGAAGCTCTAAAGCCAACTGCCAGGCAGGAGGAGGGTGTCGCCCAGTTGCTCACACTGCAGCAGCCACGGCCATTCCCGGTCACATGAAGCACACTCAAACAGTAAGACGTACCACTGGTGGTCCCCGTACCACTGCCCGAGCCAGGTCCAGGGGATGAAACCACAGTCCTGTAGGTGGGTGGTGGTGGGGGAGGTGGGGTTGCTCTCTGTCCCAACCCAAAATCTTTGGGAGATGAGATTGTTTCTAAGTAATCATCTTTAATGAAGGTCTGCTCAGCGATTTTCTTCTGGACTTCTTCTAAATTGAGCGGCGACGGTACATTGCGAAGAGGACCAGAGGGTCCTGGGGGGCCTGGAGGGCCCGGGGGGCCCGCAGCTGGGGAGTCAGATGGGTTGTCTGATGCAGCTGGTGGGGACACCACCTTTTCCCTCGGAGTCAACTCTGGAGTAACACGTTCCGGGGACGTATCAGAAAAATGGACCCACTTTTCTTCAGCATTGACAGCAACAGACTTGGGGGATAACACGGGGCCAAAAATGCTGTCCAAGTCATTGATTGATGGTAGTTTTTCAATTTTGCCCTCTGTGGCTGACTGGTCATTTCCTGTGGTTAAAGTAGTTGATTTTTAACTTTAATTGACTTGGTGAATATTATTGGTATGGGGTGGGGGCTGGAGGGGTGAGGCAAAGTATAGTCAACAGATTGCCCTATGAGGTGTAAAAATAACTAGATCAGAGCTGAAGGGGAGGAGAGTGTTCCCTGCCTCCACAATGTGAGCATCATTTTTTTAGGTTGTTGTTTTACCCTTTCTGCTGGGTGACCCAAGGTAGCTACTTTTACCACCATTGAGCGCTGAGCGTGCTACCGCTCTCAAAGGCTGCTCATAAGAGTGCGAAGGGTGATCCCTTTGAAAAGGCTGCACTTGGAAAAGGTTCACAGAGTTCAGGCTCTGGAATTGCAATTCCAAAAGGAAGGTCCCTTCTGAAAGTCTAGCCTACAGACGACACTAGAGAAAAATAATCGATGGCTGAGAATCACCCTCATATTTGATAAAGACTGTCTGCTCTAGCTTATTAAAATGTTTGGTGAAACTAAGAATATCTGTTAGTTTAAAAGAATTATTGTATCATAATTAGCTGTACATCCTCCACCTTAAATACACCAGAAACACAATACAAAGGTCATTTAAAGAAATATCTCCACATGTATATTTACAAACACACACATATACATCCCACATTCAACACACAGGTTATTGAGAAGACATCTTCTACTCATCAGAACTCTTATGTATGTACTTGTTTAAAAGGGAGGAAAACTGTCAAAACATCTTTATCATTTCTTTTCCCATCAAGTCCAAGCCGTGAACATCGTAGATATAACCGTGACACACATCTGTCTGGAGTCATGAAACAGAGAAGTCTCGGTGTTGCCACAACATCAGCATCAGCTCTTTAATTCTTATCGGTAAGAAGAGACAAAAACTTAAAACTATCTGCTACAGCTTGGCAGGAAATGCTTGAAGACAACTGCAGTGTGAGGAAGTGCATTTTTTGAACACTGAGGTTATTGAAATTAGAAGCTCTTCCCTGAATGATTGCAAAGCATGAGCTGAAGCATCTTTACCTTTAAATAACTCATCGGCTCTAAGAACTAGCTCAGTACTTCCATATTTCACATTAGAAAAGAATTAACCTCCAAGGCTCCAAGGCTACAGGTAAATGGGGTAGCAGTTTGCATGTCCCACACTATTTATAATTTTGTCGCTGGTAGACTTATTTATATCTAACATACTTATGGGAATACAAGGAGCCAAAATGATTTGAACTTCCATACACCTTTACCTATGCCTCTCTGGATGACTCTTCGTTGGGTTTTAATCAATATAAACTTCAAAAATGACTATGTCTTGCACTTGGTCTTGTTGATAAATACCTATTCTGTAGCTATCAAACTGACCAGGCTACAAAAATAGCAAAGGACAAAGCAGCACTAGCATTCCAAAGGGGATAAAGAACCATATTTTAAGAGACCAGACACATCACATAGCAATTACTGCTTTTGACTTCCTGGCCCAATAGGACAAAGTAGATTGTAAATTGCATGAATATGTAATACTGATTTTAATAGAAGGTAAAGAGGTAACTTAGAAATGATCTGTCTAAAGGCATGTGGCAATTCTTTGCCATATTTCATTATCCTTACACAGCTCTTCACCACGGGATAATACTGATTTCTGGGAAAAAAAATTCCCCCCCCTCCCAAGCTTACCCTTAAGCTGCACATCCTGGGAAGCATTCTATGTCTTTGTAGATCAGAGAGTTTTAATTCTAGAAAAACAATTATCGGTTCTTGGAAAAATATGAATTGTGCCTTGAGATTTTTAATTCATAAATCATTAACATGAGATCCAACGAAGTGAGATGCCAATTGGACAAAGACTTGTGATATTGAGATTTTCTTTTTCTTTCATCTCCCAAGTAAATGACACAGAAGAAAAATGAGTTGAGAAAGAACCTTTTTGTGAAACCTGAGAGTGATACTTTAAAATAAGTCTGCACAGGAAATTGTCATGGAAGGAAAACCCAGTGCAAACATTTTCATGCTGGAGTCTCTACAGCTTCCTGACACGTCCAGGGCAGGTTGAGGTCCAGGGCCACTGCTGATTGCTGTTACCATCCCAGTACTGGATAAACTGAGACTTACCTGGTGCAACTGGGAGCGGGGAGCCTGTTCGGGGTGGGGTGGCTGGTACGTTTTTGGGAGGCAGTGGTGGAGGTGCTGCAAAGACATGAGAAACCAAGCATCAATGATCACTTTCTCCATAACTTACAGATATTCTGTAGATAAGCAGGATTTGGACTTTCATTCATATTCCTGCTATTGGAAATGCTATAACTATTACTGGTCTAAATGTTTCTCAGTTCAGGGCTAAGAAACGGAAGCAGAACCCATTTGGATTCTTCCATTTTATGATTATAAGAGTCTGTCAAAAGGATGTCAGATGATAACAATAATAATGTCATCATTTTATTCATTCATCCCTTTATTTGACAAGCTTCAAGCACTGGCAAAGTTCCATATCATACTAGGAACTGGGGGTATGGGACTCAATAAAAGGAATCTCTGTGGTCAAGGAATTATGAATGACCATCATGTTTACAGATGATCACGATCCAGAGTGTGGTGAAGGGAATGAGAATGTCTTGGTGGAGGCTTGAGTAAGGTTGTTGTTGTTGTTGTTGTTTTTAATTTATTAACATATAATGTATTATTTGCCCCAGGGTGCATGTCTGTGAATCGTCAGGCTTACACATTTCACAGCACTTACCATAGCACATACCCTCCCCAATGTCCACAACCCAGCCACCCTATCCCTAACCCCCCACCTCCCAGCCACCCTTAGTTCATTTCATGAGTTTAGGACTCTCTTATGGTTTGTCTCCTTCCCCATCCCATCTTGTTTTATTTCTCTCCCCCACCACCCCAATCTCCACCCTGCCTCTCAGATTCTTCATATCAGAGAGATCATGTGATAATTGTCTTTCTCTGACTGACTTATTTCGCTTAGCATAATACCCTCCAGTTCCAGCCATGTCGTTGCAAACGGCCAGATTTCATTTCTCTTGATGGTTGCATATTATTCCCTTGTATATATATCATGTGTCTGTTGGCCATTTGGATGTCCTCTTTGAGGGCTATATAATATTCTATTGTATGTATATATATATCACATCTTCTTTATCCATTCATCTGTTGATGGACATCTAGGTTCTTTCCATAGTTTGGCTATTGTGGACTGTTTTTTTTTTTAAATTAACATATAATGTATTATTTGTTTCAGGGGTACAGGTCTGTGATTCATCAGTCTTACACAATTCACAGCACCCACCATATTGGGTGAGGGGTTTTTAATGTAGTCAGGATAGTATTGCCTAGATTGAGTCTGGAAAGATGTCTCAAAGTTATACATCTTAACTTTTAGGATATTTTTGAAAGCTGAAGCAATATGATTGGGGGCAAGAAAAAATACACAGATTCCCTTGGTAAAAATGATGAACCAAACCCCTTGAGATAGAAAAAGTATTATCTTGTGACCCCAGCCCCGAGACTCAGCCTTCTCAACCGGACTTGTCATTTTGTAGGCAAAGTTAGGGATTACTGTTTCAACAGGTACATTTTTTCTTACTCTCTCTTTAAACGCATATTTTCCTGTCACTGGCTACGTTTGGTAGATTCAAAGAGTTCACACTAATCTCATAAGCCGGATTCAAGTTCATTTGTAAATCTTGAATGTGGTCCAGTCTTCTGTGACTCAAAAGCAGAGCGGGTCAGCTGGGCCCTGGCTGGAGAGAGTAGGGCAGTACCCTCTGCTGCCTGCACTAGAAAGAGCCCCTTTGGGTCACTCCACCCCCACCTGACTTCATTTAATTTTAGAGAGCATCCTGTCTTTCTGCATGACAGGCGTGACTAACAGCATCATCCTAAAGCCCAGAATTATGTGGTTCCTAATCTTAGTTATGAGCTTCTGAAACTACACCTCAAATGGATCATGTTTTCCCATAGAAGTTAAGAGTCCACCAGGGGCTCTGTTTTTGACTAAGGTTCTCCGCAAAAATCGAGGTCATAATCAACGAAAATGTAAAACACCGTAAGAGCCTAATAATTTAAAATGGCAAACTCAAGCTGCAAGCACGAAATGAGCAAAAGTATACAATACACGCAGATTATATAGCTGCTGGGCCAAGTGTAACACCACCACATAAAAATCAGAAAACTCGAAAAGGCCAATAATGGCTCTTAAAATCAATACCTCATCTACGTAAACATTTCATTTATGTACTTTCTTGGCATCTAGGGAGGGTTTTCTAGGAATAATCTGGATGGCTCAGGTTTCTGAAGAAAGCTTTTCAAGGAAGTTAGAGCGTTTTCACTGGCTTTATTTCCCAGTGGCAGAGAAAATACTCAAAATCACACCACTGGGGTTTGAATTCTTCCAAAGCACATCTTCAAAAGTTTAGATGTTTAAAATAGTTATTGGTGATGTTGTTTTTCCTATCCTGTTTTACAAAAGAAATATCTTTGCAAAGACCTGATCACATGGTTTTTATAGCAGTATCTCCAACAAACAACCTCTTGCGCCTTTGATCAGGAATCCCGTTGGTTAATCCGGATGATTATTTTTAGGCCCCATAAAGCAGAACCCGGGGCATGCTGAACTGGAAAAGTATTAACTGGTGTGTGTATGAGCTTCACAAAATGAAAATACCCTCTGCATCCCACCATACCTCCAAACTCCTTTCTCTTAGACCAAGTCTTCCTCCCACAGGCATTTTAAGGAGTGCTTTTTCAAGCACACGCTATGGAAAGTCTTTTGAAATGAGAACTCAAGAAATCCATCAAATAGGTGGTTTGAGCAGAGGAGCAATCCATTCCAGCCAAATAGCCCAACCCACTACAGGTGAAGGGCTATCATCATCTTCAGGAGGAAGTGGGGGTCCTGCTGGAATGGCAGTGCTCATGACCCCCGGTTTGAGACAAGTTTGTCCTGACCTCCTGTCTCAGCTTCCCACCAAATAGCATCATTTCTCTCGCTCTCCAATTATCCCTCTTTCATTTCAGGGTGTCCTTGCTGTCCCATGCATCCTTCTTGTCCCATAGGACTCTCAGAGACTGATTTGTTCACTTCTGTGTTGTGTGATAACCCGGTACCTGGAGCATTGTAGGTTTCTTTACCTTCCTTGCTTCTCCCTCTTATATATGCATCTTGAATGAATGAATGAATGAATGTGTCTATAGGATGTCAGAAGACACTATGACTCAAAGTTAATAATTTTACTTTATTATATTATTCTTGCCTTGACAAACTGCCCTAGGCCCCTTTAACTCTGAAGCCTATTAGAATCACATCTTTTCTTAATATTATACAATACAAATGTTGCTTACGCACTTTCTACAAGTTGCCTAATTTCACTATGCAGACAGACAGTAAAATGAGTCACTTATTTTTCCAGACAGGGCAGACACATAACTTACTTCCAGTGGGAAAAGGCCTTGTTAACTTTGGCGACTCGATGCTTGGATTAATTGGTTGGCCTGAACCCCATATCTCAGGCTGATCTAAAAGAACTGGAGACATAAAAAGAAAATTTCCCAGGGTGAGTTCAAAAAAAGAAACGTTCCTGGATTTTAGAACTTAAATTTTCAATTTAAAGTTGAACTTGGCAAAATTATCTCCCACTTGTCTCAGTCCTAGCAAAGTAATTTAGAAGTGTGCAGCTCCTCATGCTTTTCAAGCAAAGAATGCAAATGGCAGGAGTGTGTGTGCGTGTGTGCGTGTGTGCGTGTGTGTGTGTGTGTGTGGTGACGGTGAGGTTGTTTGTGTGCACACATAGATAAATAAAAACTTTCGAAATACAGCATCTGTAGTTTCTTCGCGGTTGGTCACTTAAAGACTTTCTGAATGGCAGAACATATACTGGCCCTATTTCTGGCGCCCATTTGAAGATCCAGGCATCAATCCCATGAACAGTCATTTCAAGTTGGTTTATTTAAAGTTTGGTGTGAATATGCTTCAAAAACTGAAAATTCCTGAGTTCTGTGGAGTCGTTTGTATCTTTAAAGGATCATATAGGGTCTTTAATTAAGCTTTCTATAGCATCATAAAGAGAAATGAAATTATTTTAAAAATGGTAAGTATCTTAAGAGAACCAGAGAAATAAACAAGGGCTCTGACACCTAATCAGAGAAATTAAGGCCTATTGGACCTAAAGACGCTGAAGTTAATTTGTTTCTATTTCTTCTCTCTTCTTGTTTTGATTTTTTAAACTGCTATGGTAACCATGTAAACAGCTAGGTCTTCTCTGCACATATCATGCGCCAGGATTATGTAAGCACTTCTTGTAATTCATTATGTGGTAAAATACAGGCTGGGAAGTTAGTGGGATGTGACTATGAATCCAGTCTCTACAGTTAGACTGTAGGACCTTGGGCCAATCCTTTCACCTCTGAGCTTCCCTTCCTTGTTACTGTATTATTGTAGAGATAAGAGCAATCTGAGAGTTACTAAAAGGATCACAGGAGATAATACATATAAATACAATGTATACAAGCTCCATATAACACACTTATCCCAAGGCCAGTAGCTATTACTAGATATTCTAATCCACACACCACCACCCGGTGGTAGATATTAGTACCAATTTCAGCAGAGGAAGCAAAGATTAAAGTGATTAAATAATGTACCCAAGAGCTACCTGGTGAGGTAGAGGAGACAAGATCTGATCCTGGGCATGCATGCTTGACTCCAAAATACATACTTCCTCCCCAAGCCTTTTAAATTAGTGATGGGAGAATCAATAAAAAGAAGTGTGAATGAGTAGATGTAAAAGGTAAGTGTGGATATCGAAAGAGCTAGTGTGCTTGGTGCAAATGTTGGAACTCTATAGAACTTTGGGGGATGAGACCACCTCAAGACAAAGCAAGCCAGGCCCATAGATAAGTTCAGGTGTGTATCTCCTCTCCATCACAAACCCAAAGATGGTCTTAGTTCTGTTTTGTTTTAACATGAAAGCAAATATTATCCAAAGATGTGAAGCAGCATTTTTTTTTTCATGGATTGATGTGGGTGGGACATCACCTTGATTTTTTTAAGAACTGTTTCCTATTTTGTGAATCCGGTTTCCATACAGTCATGGAATTCCTTTAATAGGTAGATTCAGAGGCTAACCAAATCCCACCTTTAGTCACCACACAATTTAGTCATTAAAAAACAAAATTGTTTATAGTTGAGTTAATAAGACAACTGATAGCCTCATTGCAAAGCCACCTCTGCTCAGGCATTCTAAGTTGTAGACATTCAAATCCCTGAAGGAGTAATTTAAGGATGTTCCTTACATGTTTTCCTAACCAAGTTATTGAAAAATATTTTGATGCGGTTGACTGCTAGCTCTGGTCCAGTATCCAGTCTCCATTTCTCTGTTGTTAAAAAGTTCTAGCTGGCCATATGGCACTGAATTCTCTGACTGGCTCTGGTCAAAGTGATGTATGTCTCTTCCAGATCTTGCTTTCACAGGAATTGGCAGTGAGTATTTCCCCCTCGCGCCTCCCAACTTTATTCTTATTGGGAGATGATGAAAGTTGGACTAGCTCCTTTGGACCCAGAGACAAAGGCCACATGTTAAGAATGGCAGACTTGGGGCGCCTGGATGGCTCAGTGGGTTAAAGCCTCTGCCTTCAGCTCAGGTCATGATCCCAGGGTCCTGGGATCCAGCCCCGCATTGGGCTCTCTGCTCAGCAGGGAGCCTGCTTCCCCCCTCTCTCTCTGCCTGCCTCTCTGCCGACTCATGATCTCTCTCCTCTCTGCCAAATAAATAAATAAAATCTTAAAAAAAAAAGAATAGCGGACTTATCCTACTAGTTCTATATTGTTTACTTTGAGATTGTTGACATAAAAATGAAATAAAAATTCTATATTCTCTATTGTTTAAGTCCCTGTACTTTGGAGTCTCTTTATTACTCATTATGCTTTCAAGTCCTATTGTCTTTAACAGCTAACTTTGATTTCTTTGCCTAACAGTATAAAAAATAACATTTTATTATACATATACCATAGTGTTTTTAGATCAAATGATTTTTAGATCAAATGGTACTACCATACACAGCTACCAGAGATACATGCACTGGATATAAAATACATTTCAGGAATAAATCAGATCCCTTTAAGAACTTCATTTATGTCAGTAAGGGATACATTATTTATAGCCATCCAAAAAAGATGGTTAATTTTAAAAAGTTAAATATTTAATTCTAGAAGTAAATATTTAGCAGGTAAACCCAATAATAATGGCTGAATTGATATTTTTTCCCACAACATTATTTGTAAGTTGCTCAGTGATTCAAGGTCATTCTTGGGTCTTGAGCCTACAAACAAGTCTGTTGTGAGCAATCCAATTGACACCTCCACTGACAAGGTGGAGAAGAGAGTAAATGTGGTCAGGGAGTTAGATCATAGTGACAGTGACTCTGCCAGGGAGTGTGAAGGTCTGGCTCCACTATGATGACCGTTTGGCTCACAGAGCACTTATTCCCTGACTTTTTCCCGGTGATTTGTATCCATTTGCAGTAATTCTTACTGGCCACTTTTGAGAAGTGAACTTGTTTGCTACTTGATATTTCTGGAAGTAAAATTTCAAATCCTAAAATACTAGAGGTTTGCAAATGAAACTCTTGTTCCAACAATACATCTAGATCAGAACTTTTCTTTCTCATGAGGATCTGATGGTACATGGCTCAAAACACATACCTTTATTCTAGGCAAGTTATACTTTAATGAAAAAAAGTCTATAGAGATACACGTTTTTCCTACCTTCTGTCTTTTGTTCATCAAAAGCTGATTCTAATGGTGGACCAAAGAGGGGAGCAAGGGCCACTGTGTCATCTGTAGGCTTTTTGCTAAATCACACAGATTAAAACAAAACAGAGAGAAAGGGAATATTAATGCTAAAAAGATATACAAGCTTTCGAATATTTATCATGTAAGGCAGGTAGATGTGTGCGTACTTGTATACATATGCAGGCATTTACACAAGTTCCCATGGGGCTAGAAAGTATATGTAAGAATGTCAAATGTATTATGGACCAAGAGAATCAGTAGGAGATAAGATCTCTGGTTTTCAATGGGAGACCAAGGAGATGGTCCAATAGAAATGAGTTGAAAAAGAAAAACCATTTCAAATCATCATGATTCGCTATACCCAGAAGAGATAATACTAGAGATAACAGTTTATTGTATAGCACCTTAGTCTCTTCAGATTTCAAAAACCATTTATGTTTGTCTTTATCACATCTCTGTATTGAAATTAATGCTGTTGGTGATTAGTGAAAGTCAGGTATAGGGAGGTTAAATGACAAGCCACCCAGAAAGTCTGTGTTTGAATCTGAAACTACGTCTACTAGTTTCTAATTTCCATCCTGTCTCCCCAACCAACATACACAATAAGCTAGCTATAATCCCCTAATACCTTAAATACAGGCTATCTCAGAAAAAGAAGAACATTGAGAAATCAAGGGGAAAGGAGGGAATAAGTTAACATCTTACCCTTCCTCCTAATTATTATTTAAACTGGTTATCAACAAAAGGCTGCATAATCTTCGCTTCTTTCCAGACCTGATCCCCCTTATTGATCCAGATGAGTTCTGTGTGTGTGTGTGTGTGTGTGTGTGTGTGTGTGTGTGTGGTGGGAGTTAAGAGGTAAAGATGGAGTAAAAATGAAAAGGATCCAGCTTTTAAATAGAAATAGTAGTCTTTCTGGAAAACAATGCCCATTTGTACAATACTTAACCCAAAGAATACACAGTGCAAAATACGATGTTTTGCCAAAGACAAAACAAAACAAAACAAAAAACCCAAAATAAAGATTCTTTTGGTGTATGACGGGTGCAATAATGTATCATGAAATTGAATCCAACTGAACAGGTTATTCTTCATAAAGCAATACAATCATGCATTGCAAGCACCAAAAGACCTCTTCCTGCAGACTCTAACCCTCCATCGGTGAGAGGCCTGCACATGTCTGATAGTCACTCTAGATGATTATACAGTACTTCCCCCTAAGGATCTCCCTCAGGCTGCACTTGTGAGAAATGATAACATACTTGAACCATGCTATGGACTTACATACGAACAGAGACTTTATTAATAGAAGTTGAAAACTCAGCCTAAAAGAGATTTGCTGAATTATTAACAATGAATGCATGATGCCTTACAGGAAACACAATTAATGCCTTCCATGCTCACCTTATGAGTTCTGGCGTTGGTGTGGAACGCCTGGGTCTCGCCACTTCTTCACCTGATGTACAGGACAAAGAAAGCTCTTAGGCATGCTCTTATCATTTCTTTCTTCTATGTCTTATGAGCTATGTTTGGAAACACTTAGAGAAGTCCCATCAATAAGGAACTCAATATGAAAATTTTGCAAAACAAACCCTCTACCCCGGCAATGTAACAGCCACATATCAAACATATGCAGTTCCATTTTTTCTGGCATTTGTAAAGCCTAATTAACCAAGGAATTACCATGATAAGCTGTCAAACAGAAGAGTTGTATATTGCAGAGTTTAGCGGAGTAGCCTACCATTCTTCGAATGTCTGCCGCCTTGAGCAGTTCCGCTTTCCAATTACCATAAGAGAATACTAAGCCAGGCCATATGTACATAGTACAGGAATCCAGCATTCTTTGCCTGTTCTTTTCTTGAAATGCCAAGAAAATGTGATATGAATTTAGAATTTGCTAGAATGTGCTATATGCAGCAGAGGAAAATCATGCCCTACATAAATTATAACCTGTTTCACATCACTTTGGTTGACTACAATTTTATACCCAATAACATTAGGGATGGGTTAGTTGCATCTGTCTTCAGATCCTTCTGCCCTTCTCGTCTCCCCACCCCCACTCAACAAATACACACTTGATTAAATTCATTTCTAAAGGCAAATGATACAGCAAGAGTTGACAAATATGGGAAGAAGATAGCAGTGTTTTTCCAAAATCATAGTCATTTTCAGAATTTAGATATTAATCATTCAGAACCCACAAGGCTCCTTTAGCATTACAAGATTTCTTTGCTGTGAAAGTAAAGCATTCATGAGCCTTAAAAATCAAGCCCAAGAGTGTATAAGGCAAATATACATATACTCCAAGATCCAAGGAACTATTTCTTCTTTTAAATTTTACTCTATTTCTGGTAGCTAGGATATACTTACTGGATAAGTTCCTTTTAATTGCACCCTAGAATTAGAAATAGACACTATAAGGCTTAAGACCACATATATGTTATGTACAATATGTATATTTCTGTCATTGCAATTCAACTGAACTCAGAAATGCAGATGGGGAAAAATGAAATCTTTCTCAGAATTGCATTCAAGTTGGAAACTGTAGACCCACACATATAAATCAGTTTTTCATTTTACTCAAGGATTATAGATATAAAGGGAGGGTAAAAAATAAGTCTCCCGAGCCAGAAAAACCCCTTACCTGGGTAGATTTGGTAAATTAAGGAAACACTGAATAGTCTATCAAAAAAACCAAAACTTGAAATCTATCAGAGAAATAAATACAAGCTTAATATATGTTTGATGTCTGAAAATTCTAGAAATGTATTAGGAGTATTGTCTGCTTTTATCAGGGTAGGGGCAGTCCATGAATTGTTAGTGAAACCAGTCTTTGTTTTACTAATGTAATTTGTACAACTCTGCTCAACAAATGTTAAAGGGAAGGAAAACTGGAAGTTATGCTGTAATCAGGGGGCCAGGGAGTTCTGTTCTCTCCAGCTGCCCACCCCACCCCAGTTTTTTCCACCTGCCTGCCACAGGGCCCACCTCTCTGCCACCTGGAAGTCATTCCTCTAGATCAAGGCATTGTGATACTGTCGGAATACAAACAGCCCTAGCAGGAATTATTTGAGAAGGTCATGCTTTGCTTTTATAATACCCTAGCAGAAATTTATTTCCATCACAGAAAGATTGATTAGATTAAAAAAATCTGATTCAAAACTGCTCTGAAAGATTCTAAGCATGGGATGCTAGCAGAAAAGGAGAGCCCTGGACGAGTGGCATCATAGGCTGGGACATGGCTGGAGAGGGCTTGTCTTATGCAGGGCCGGCGCTAGGGGTGGGAAAGGGCAATTATTGGAAAGTATTCCAGAGGGTGTGACCATGGGCTTGGTGGGTGGTCCCAGGTGCATTCTCTTCTCTCTGACATTAACAACACAGGACCAGATGCAGTGCTTCTGTAAAAGACCTGGAAGAAACTTCTTACCTTCTTTCCTAGGACTTACCAGAACTTTCTGTCTCATTTTGAGCTCATTCAACAATAGAGGGGCAGTTTCAATCTGAGCAAGAATTCACTAGATGTTTCCTAGTGAATGGCTCAATCTTTCAAACTGTATTTTCTGGCTTGTCTTGCCTAATAACACAGTCTGTGTATCTGTGCCATTATAGCGAATTATTCCATTATTAGAAAATATTTTTAAATAGATATTTATTTTATTTACTTTAATGAATAAACATTTTAAATTCATATGTTTAAGTTATCATGTTTATTTAAATTAATAAGCGTTTAAATTAAATATGGTTATTTAAATCAGCTACAGTCATTAGTATGGGAGTTTGAATATAGGTTGGCTTTTGGAAGATAAGGCTCTGTAGACAAAAACAAGGGAATAAATTGTCTAAATGAATTAAAATGTTTTTCTTGGTTTCAGAGCCTCAGATGGTCAGATTTTCTTATGAGTGTGTAATAAAGATACCGGGGCTTCTATTTCCAAGTAGCCAATCACAAGGACATCAGTGAGGGAATCGGATTCATCTAGAATTATAAGACCTGAAACCCAAGAGACAGGGGACCCCAGAGGTGGTCTCGAAGATCTTTCGGCTCCCTAGCTTACCCCTTTTATTAAAAATGTAATACTTATAAAACCAAAGAAGGTACAAGGCTTCTTTCTTACTCAGTGGTTCCGGGTGTATCCATGCATTCAGTAGGTGTTTATTGTGGAGAGGCTCTAAGCAAGAATAATATTCTTGTAATATTATAATATATAATTACCCGGAATAAATAATAGTCCATAATATTTAATAATATTTAATAATAAATAATATTCTGGAATATTATTTATTCCGGGTAATGTTCTTATTAAATACTCCTTATAAATGAACAATCACCGGTTATGTCCAAGCAAGGTATGGCAAGAAAACTCTGTTGTTGAGGTATTAGGAAGAATGAAATAATATCATTTTAGAAAGGAACAGATAATGGGAATGATCGGCAGCAAGTCAGCTGCAATGGACAAGAAAATCGCCATGGTGAGCAGAATCGTGCACACAGCTCTCTGATGGCCTGGAGTTGCAATATGGCAAATCTAGAACAAGGTTAAGGTTACATCGACCACACAAACCACACTCAGGAAAAAGCTCTTTGAATTAAAAAGTCATCTTCTTTCCAAAGGACCACATTTTCCTCTTTTCAATGATTGTCCTTACATGTATGTTGTGAATAAATCACCTTCAATTTGAATTAATTTCCTCTTTTTCCTTTAAAAAAAAAAAAAAAAGAACTTGTCATAATCTGAAATGTTGCCTAAGTGCTTGGAAGGAGTCATCCATGACGAACAGCACTCCCGGGGGGGTGTTGCCTTTGATCATTGGCTACATGGTGTAAACAGAGAACCACCAGCTTTAGCAGCTGGGGCGTACTAGTGGCCTCACATAATGATTAATCAAATTGGCATATGCTCACGGAGGGCATTTCCAAGAGCATTATTTTCAGTTCCATTTCCTGTCTCAAGGCAGAGGCGGGTCATTTCAAACATAGCAAAGACCCTTCTTTTTGTTGCTTTAAATTCATCAGACTCTTCATGGTGAGAAAAATGACCAAAATTTCACTTGGAGCAATGCAAACTCATACTGATTCGACTTCCGTGGTGAAATAACAGATTTATGTGACAGCCAAGGACCTGAAAACATTTCTCTCCCTCCCAAGATGGAAATTATGATTATGTATTATGTAATATCAGTATATCAGTATACTAACTAATGTAAATTGTGGTCCAGGAACTTATTTTAAATTCAGGCTTAAAAAAATTGGCTTAAAAATTATTTCCTAACTTTCTCTATTGCTTTCTCAGTCTTTATTATCATTTTGCTGTAAACTTCTATGTGCTTTCTGGCCAATCTCCAGGCCTTGCATACACACACATACGCAGCCCCCCACACACATTTTTCAAAGTTAGCACTCGGGGTGGGATATCTATGTATTAATTTAGTTTGTTATGGAAAAGTGTTCTGGTAATTCTAAAATACACTCTTGATGCTTATAGAACCAGAGGCTTCCAGCCAGTGAACCTAACTCATCTGCTTCATTCATACTGAGTTATCATAAATTCAATGGGAAGCCAAACCTGGCTATCGTGCCTTGGCAACAATTTTCTCTATACACGTTTAAGGTAAAAATGTTGAGAGTTCTTACCGGGCTGCGCCTCTGTGATCAGCAAAAAGGAAGAGAGAACAGATACCTAGTCAGAGAATGATGGATCAGTCAACAGGCTTGGGTAATAGAGGACTTCATAAACAGCCAACCAAACATACACTCCAAGTAACCAGGCCAAAGGAAAACAGGCAGTCATGGTGCCTGTTACCTACTTAAACCATAAGGAGGTTTGGAGAACCTTAAAAAGAGGCTCTCTGTGGTATAATATAGCTTGGCTAGTGGGGTGGACTGTTTCAATGATGTGCATGCATGGCAAGAATAAGAAAGGAGCGTCCAAGAAAACTTCACTGACAGCTTTTTTTTTCATGTTTTGTCATGAGGAGTTTCTTTCCAGATTATTTGCGGGGGGAAGGGGGGGAGGAGGTTTTAGAGACTAGGTATGACAGAGAAAAGTATATTTCCACACACAATGGGGTGTTAGCAAATGCCATAGACATAATTTGTACTAAATTGGAGCCTCCCCAAATCAGGGCAGAAGTAGAAAGACCTCTTCTTTGCCTGGCTCTTCTCTTTGGTGTCCTATGGAATGAATGCTGATGAGGACTTTTTTTTTTGTAGGTAGCTGTTCTTGGCGAGGATTTGGGCAGCCTCTACCCAGGGTAGGGTAGGGCTGTGATGGGGAAGACGAGGAGTCCCCGACAAGGACAGATGGCAATAATGTAAACTGTCCAGCATCAGTAGAACAGTGGTGGAGCAGATGATGTCTGGAATAGCACCAAGAGCAGACATAGGACTTCTCTCTTTCGCTGCTCACACCTGGATTATGGCTGCTATCAGTTTACCCCAACAATCTCTGATTACTCTTCCTCTTCAGGATTTTTCTGCTGTAAAAATAGTAACTATCATGTTAGTGGGGAAAGAGATGTTGCTTAGAGTTTTGCTTTCAAAATATGGGCTACCCCATGAAGCTACTAAAGGCTACCTGGGACCCAGTATTGCCCACATTCCCAAATCCAGGCCAGGAGTGCAAACATGTAAGTATCTAGGAGGTTGCTCAAATGAAAAAGACTGTTCTACTCTAGGACACAGACAGGAAACAAGCCTCTAGTGTTTTATACCTGGAGGGCCTCCATGCATATCTGGTCCAATGGCCTATTGATAAAGAGGGGGAATTAAGTCTCTAGGATCCACAGCTAGTGAATGGGTTGAACCAGAGACAGAGTTTAGATCTCTGGTCTCATTCTTACATTATATTGTTGGAGGACTCTTAAGCAGAGAAGCATGAATGGTTACTTCCTGTTTTGAATGTTTGTAACAGAACTCATTATTTTAGACCTATTTACTCTAGTCAATTTTGTTTCTAATATTTTAGAGTTTCTCATTTGCCTGATTTTCCAGGTTGTACTCTATATTGTTCCCACCTTTCTTATACATTTGTCAGTATCTGTGGATGTAATTTATACAAAATCAGAGAAAAAAAATTAATATATATTTCTGGGCTTAAGTTCTTTTACTAATTCATACTGTGTTTTGAGAGGAATTCAGTATTTTATATGAAAATTTAGACTTTATAATTGTTTTAATGACCAGACTAAAATTCTTCTCTAAGAAGAAAATGCGGGAATTTATGATTTTAGCTTCACTCTCACAACAAAATTTACTTTTAAAAGTGGCATAAACTACAGCAAAGAGAAGAGTAAAGGTGACACAAATTTCCCTAAGATGAAATTATGAAAAGTAATGCAAAAGAAAATGCAGATCGCACCCATACAGAGGCAGAACCTCATATTCAAAGAAGCTTTACGAAGATCATAGAGAACACTTTTCAAAATAAATTAAGTCATATTAACTTACCCAAATTAAGCCATATTTTAGTCTCCAATGAGTTAAAAGCCTATATTTTTGTTTTTTAAATTTTTTGTAAATGTATTTTCTCTTCTTTATGGTTTTCTTTTTATTTATTTATTTTTATTAATGTATAATGCATTATTTGCTTCAGGGGCACAGGTCTATGAATGAATCATCAGGCTTACACAATTCACAGCACTCCCCATATCATTGACAGTTCCTGTTTGTATTTTTTTTCAAGCGAAAGACAACATCATAAGATAGTATTTGGCTTGCTGGAGGGAGGTGAATGGGAAGATGGGGTAAATGAGTGATGGGCATTGAGGAGGACACTTATTGGGATGAAACTGGGTGTTAGATGTAAGTGTTGAATCACTAAATTCTACTCCCGAAACCAATACTACATCGTATGGTAACTCACTCGAGTTAAAAAAAAAAAAAAAAAAGATAACATTTGGAAACTCCACTTGCAAAATGCCTTTATCTGGGAAACGCTGTTCCAATTCATGCAGTCACAAGCATGAATCCAGAAGGCCCAGCTAGAAGCTATGGAGAGGTCAGACCCAGGAAGCCTCAAAGCCCATAATTAAGAGCTATTTGAAACCTTCAAAAGAAAAAGAATTCTACACGTCAGATTGAAGGGCTCCATGTATGTTACTTATCACCATTAAGGTACATAAAACACCGATAGGCTCTCCTGAACAACAATTTTGACAGCAAAATCTGTATGAGCCAGGAGAGGAGGGCCTTTGCCTATTTTTTATTTTACTCCCTCTTCTCTCATTTTCCAAGATCTTTGAAACCTTTGGCGTTTTGTCTTTGTTGTACCAATACATAGAATTTGCTTCAAAGGTGGAAGGAAAATAATTTGTATCTGGTCTTGGTATATTCTGCTTTAGATTTTTTTTCTTCTTTTGAGAGAAAGAGAAAGAAAGCGTGAGAGAGCATGAGGTGAGGGGGTAGGGAGGGGAAGAGGGAAAGGGAGAAAGAGAATCTCAAGCAAGCTCCATGTCCATAATGGAGCCCCAGGTGGGGCTCAATCTCACAATCCCGAGATCAAATTTTGGGACCTCAGCCCAAATCACGTGTCAGACCCTTCACCGACTGAGCTACCCGGGCAAACCCCAGTCTTGATATATTCTGGAAGCTGAACACTACACATTGAGTGGCAAACTCAGATGAATACGGGGCAAAGAGAAGGGTGCTGTTGGTACCGGTGTGTGTATTTCACAAAGCTCTAGGGAATTCACCACTACTCAGGTGCTCCCATGCCTGCCTGGCAAAAATTTGGGCCAAGCGATGCCAGATCTTCAAAGTTGTCAAGAGGAGAAGCACATCCTGATTTTCTTTTTTTTAAAATTCCAAACATTCTGGTTTTTAAATGGGGCTAAAGTTGTTTTTAACTGCACGAGCAAACAAAACACTTATTCAGTTGTTCAGAATCAGCAGGTGGCCAATTTGTCTCTGATTGCAGGCATCTGTATCACATATAATAAGCTCTCAGTAAATTTTATCTACTGTTCTTATTATTTCACCTGATTACTCAAACAAGGACTTTGCAATTGGTCTATTTCTTTTCTGAACAAATCTCCTGTGTTCCTATTTAAATTTTAATTGCTTAATTCCTAGATTTCTCTTGATCCTCTGATACATTTTGGAAAAGGTTTTGGAAACATTTATTATTCCCCCTACTTCTATTTTGGTGTTCGAATAAGAAATAACTTTTAATTTGTATCTTGAGGCTATTTTCAAAGTGGGTGTACACTAATAATTTACAATTTGGTCACTAGAATGAAGATCTTTGGTTAGAACATGTTGTATTTCTAGATGTATGTAATTTGCAAATATGCCTCCCTAAAATAATATTTCAGCCTATGTCCTCATAGTTTCCTCAGCGTCCTTATTCCACACCAGCTTTGCTTTGTTATTTTTTGCACAAAAGGATTAATTTTAAGTCAGCCTGCTAGAATACCTTAGTCTTAGCCAATGCGGGTACATGTTTTAAGATATTTATAAAAAGAAGTAACCAAACACAATCTGTCTTGCTCATCAAAATCACTGTCAGCCTCAAGTTTTGAAGTTTTACAACATGCTAAATTCAGTGCTATGGAGAACACGAGAAAAATGCGTGAAAAGCTACCAAGCACCAAACAAATATTTTTATATAGGCTAGTCATAGCAAATTCAGTGATTCATGTTAGAGAATTTTCTAGGAAAGAATTAGAATATGTGGTCGTTATGAGTATTATGAGTATTTTGATTCAGCCCATCTTCTTACTTGCTTTTTAATGCTGATGGGGAAGGCCAGCTATCGGGCAAGCCATTATCCCCTACCCACATCCCTTGTAGGTGTTCGTCTATATTTAAATTCATTCCTGTATCCATTACAAGTCAGACTCCAGTGAATATCTATCACGTCTGATAGAACTTGGTTGAGATGATCTTCTGAAACTCCATTTGAGAAGAGAAACAAAGAGCTCACTACTAGGCAAGATAATCATTAAGACTCAACCAGATTGAGCAATCAATAAGAGGGACATTTCCAAAGGAAAATGAGGCCAGGGAACAGGAGGAGGACTTGTCCTTAAAAACACACAGCTCAAAATGACAAGGATTACTTGCAGTTAAAATTGAGGTAAGGACGATGGGGGAAAACCAACGAGCAACAGAGCCTTTTTTAAGCACCACGGGTTAACTTCAGGCCACCCAACTAAGGCAATTTTTGAAGTGGCCAAATCCGGATAATTCAGAGAAAGAGTCAAAGTCAAGAATAAGTGCATTTGGCAAAATATAAAGAAAGACTACTAAAGCACACCAACCAAATTGTATGCCACATAGTGCATGATACAATAGAGACTCTCAATTACTCAGAAGTGGCCATTCAGTTTAGTAGTAGCTGTAATAATATGTTTATTTTATTTTTAGAAACCAAAAGACTTGGAGTTTGTATTTTGATGTGTTTTAGTATTTCGATCCCATTTTCGTTCTTCTGTGTCTTCCACTTCTCCTCCCTCCTATCACGACTTGCCATGGGTTGGGCAGCCTGCAGGTGGTACCAAGACTGCCAGGCTGGGGGCAATGGATGGGATGACATGTTAGAGCCCTTACTGCAGCATCCAGTTAGGTGAGTTAAGTACAACCAACCACCAACCATTTCTTGGTGCTTGTTAATGTGGAAACACAGGATTTCTATGATTTTCGGTGGAGAGGTTACCCGTGCTAGCTGAGCATCAGCATCCTGGGAACATTTTCCCAATATACCAGGTAACTGAAAAGAGAACACTGAATTTTTCTTTCTTTTTTTTTTTCAGTAGATCTATTTCATTGTTGTTCTAAAATTAAACAAAAAAAAGTTGTAGGCACTTCATAGCAGATTTGTGTCGCCACTAAAAATCACCCACTGGTACTAAAAAGGAGTGTGGAAGAGGTGCTTTGCACTTTATAAAGATCCTCTTTTTCTGTCTCTTTGACAACTCTGGAAGCAGATATTTTTCCAATTAGCTGAAAAATAAAAGAAGGAGGACAATTTCCCTCTTCTAGGCCAGCTTCACAAGCCTTCATTCACAGATGCTATCATGTTGGACGTTAAACCAGAAATTAACTTAAAAGAATGTTTGCCTAGATCATGGTGTATATGTAGCTTGACTAATCCAAGGGAAAGCTGCAATAAATAAAACTTCATACCTAAAATATTTAATCATATGCCCGTGATGGACGCAGAGGTGACTCTTCCCAAATTTACACCGCGGCTCTTCATAACAGACTTGTAAAATCGCTTAGCAACTAACTTCCTTTTTTCCCCATGGGGCATAATTCGACCTTGTCCTGGTTCATGAAGGTTTGTCTTTAAAATTCAAAATCTTGTTTAGGTATTAAACACAGTCAGTCATTATTGCAGATGATGAAAATGAACAGAAGTCAGGTTTGGCCAAAATGTGGAAAGGACTTATTTCTTACCGGACTTTTCCTCTAAAAAGCGTAGGCATGAGGAAGAAAAAGAGAAAATGAGAGAGGTGAAATGTATTTTCAGAGAAACAGATAAGGCTCGGAATAACCTTCCTTAAAGTAGCTCTCAAGGCACTGCTCTTCCAATGGCTTTCTCTGGGAGTCTGACATAGTCATTCCCAGGTCACCAGCATTAGCTCGAAGGGTGGCAGAACATGCACCCCAAAATTTGCTACTTCGCTATATTGATGATTTCTGAACTGCAAGCATTTGAGAACAGTACATGCAAGGAGACTCTTTCTCTGAACAACCCTAATCTGTCTAAAGATAAATGCTCCAAAAGAATTGTCATAAACCCCCTTCCCAGGAGTATTATTGATCAGGGAGCACGGAGTCTTAGCACAGGAGAGGAGACCGGAAGTCAATACCGCATGTGGACAAACTTGATTACACAATATTCTTCCCATCTATTTTTCCTAAAGATCAGATACCTTCCCTTCAGAGGCCTACATCTCCTCCCTTTCCCCACAGAGCGGTATTTTCAAGATTCTAAAGGCACTTCTTTGAGTCACTTTATTTTTCCTGGGTCCCCCATGTATACATGAAATGTACATGTTACTACATTTTATTTGTTTTTCTCCTTAACCTGTCTTTTCGTTAGAGTCCCAGCTGAACAGTCAAGTGGGTAGAGATCAAGTTGTGCCTCCCCTACACGTTCAAGCTATAGGGGGCATTGGTGTGGCCTTTGAGCACACCCTAAGCTCTCTTTTGAATGCTTTGTTTCTAGCAAATAGATTTGTGCCTTGAGAATATAAAATTTTGCTTTGTAATATTGAAAGGATTTGGAAGATGCCATTATTGCAACGTAGCTGAGCATAGTCATAAACCTAAAACATGAGACTGTCTAGTAGTTCTAGTCTTGTCAGGGAACCTGGTACCTGTCATCTCTTCTCAAGATACCCTAGCTACACTCACCAATTCTTTCATCCTACTCCCCAAGGACAATAGCAAATTATTGTCCTGGTGAGTGGTCGCTGGCCCCCTTGGAAAGCTCTTTTATTTCCTGGGCAAATGTCATGGTGAGGGCCTCATTCTTGGTTGATAGCTGTGCTCCATGAGCCTTCTGTGCACACTTCCTAGCTGATGGTCCCATTTCCACTTTCACCCCCTAAAGTCATCCTCTGCACCACCTCCAGAATTATTTTTCAAAATATTGAAGGGAATATATTACTGTGCCCTTCAAGAGCCTCCTAATCATACAGAAACTAGAACATATGCTCCATTCTATGTCAGTTATGCCATCATGATGGGCTCCAACTTACCCTCACCCTTTACTTCCCACCCTCCCACCTCCCACCTGTAGGAAGCCCACACTCAACCACAGAGGCCTGGCCATCTGAATGTTCAGTCCCTTCAATCACTCCCCTGCCTTCTGCTCAGGCTGCCTCTGTAGCCCTCGGTCACAATTTTGCTTATTCTTCCGGCCAGGATCGTTTCTTCCACGAGGCCCTCCCCAAGCTTCCCCATCAGAATGAGTTGTTCCTTTTTCTTGTTTGATCACAACACATTCCTTTTGTTTTGTTGAAGGTCTTTCTGTTTGCCTGGTGTTTATTAGCCTCGGGGAAAACAAAGGTCCACATTGCTAGTATATTCTTTGCAGTTCTTATTTTGTCCTGTGTTATCTAGGTGTCTCCACTCCATCATCAGCTCACAGTAATAACGGTCATGAATGGACTCTCTCTGGTCCCAAACATAGTGCTAGGCACACAGGAGGCATTCGAAGCAGGTTTAGGAATTCCATTTTGAGGGGGGCTATTAAAACACTATAAAATGTTTGAAGCATCATGTCTTTTAAAATACAGAAAGATGAATTGCACTCTGAAATAAAGCTGGATTATATATGCCTCAAGGGATGTGGCCCCAGCTATAACGTCCCTTCACCAGCTTCTATAAATGTTTCACTTAGCTCCCACTTAACTGTTGATCTCTCTGCCATTAGTGACCCCGGGGCAAATATATGTTACAAAGGCTCCCAGGAACTAGCACAGCTTTGTACAAACATTAATTTATAGAGCTATGTGATCTGATCTCCAGGTAGAATGTTCTCTTATAGCAAAAATCTAATACTTCAGGGTCAAGGTAGGGGCTGACGTTCAGCCCCAGACCCTTGGTAAGTAACACAGGGAAATGAAAATTATTAATGCCCATGTTATCAACCTACAGACAACAAGAAATTCTTGGGTTAAAATCAAATAGCTTCAAAGGAGTTGTCTGAGAAAGGAGGAGCAGAAGCTTTTCTACATTTAAATTAGTTTAACCCCTTATTTTCTGGATGCCTTTGAGGAAGTTGTCCTGTGCCTCAATTCGATAATTTCTAAGGCAGGGATGTAAATTTGTTGTAGGAATGCTGAGAGGATTAAAAGTTGTGGATGATATTGACAGCTAATGTTTACTGAGAACTACTACTGATTTACCTTATGCAGTTGGTGTTCTTTTACCAGTGAGGAAAAGGAGGCTCAGATGAATTCCAAGACCATACAGTTACAAAGGAGCAGAGCTAGGATTGGTTCCCAACTTATCTGCCTCCCCAGAGCCTGATTAGGGTGGGTACACAGAACAGACCAAGTCCCCTAAACTGATTAAGCCACTTGCAGAGCCTTATCAGCATCGGGATCTAGAAACAACAGAGCTAAAAGCTCACAGATCACAGAACCTGGAAAATAACCTTGGATCTCTCTAAATGAAAGTGTTAAATAGATCATATCTATTTATTATAGCAGGTCTCAAGGGATGAGCTTTTCAGAACGTGAGTTTGTGTTTCTAGGCAAGGTTTCAGACCTTAGAGTTAAATCCTGATTAGCAGGTAAATTTCTCTGCCTTTTCCTAGAATTAAATGCATTGTATTGAATTAGAATCAGAAGAATAAATATCAACATACAAATGATAAGGGCCTTTCCTCCTTCCCACACCTTCCCATTCCAGGCTTCATGGTGATTAAAACTTTTTTTAAAATTTTATTTATTTATTTGAGAAAGAGAAAGAATATGAGCAGAGGGAAGAGACAGAGGGAGAGGGAGAAGCAGGCTTCCCATGGAGCAGGGAGCCTGATGTGGAGCCCAATCTCAGGGCCCTGGGATCATGACCTGAGCTAAAGGCAGATGCCCAATGAACTAAGCCACCCAGGTACCCCAGGCTTCATGGTGATTAAATCAATACATTGTTTTGCTTTAATTGTTAGCAGCTGCCAACACCTAGGCTATGGCTTTTTGGCTTAAGGATTTCTTCAGAATGTTAAACATATAAATAAAGAACCTATAAAACAATTATCCTTTGGGGAAAACAAAGATATTTCTTGATTTAAAATGAACTCATAGCATCAGAGTTGATTTTTAATTGTGGAAAAGATACTAAGAAAATTGGGAAAGAGATGTTTACCCTCAGGTACACTTGTATACAGAAACAGAATGAGTGAATTTTTGGACTAGTCAAAACATATACCTAAAATATAATCCAATGAATCATCTCTAGTGCAGGGATTTTCCTGTGCCATAGCCTGAGAAACTATAATTCTGTAATTTGCAAGCCTTGTTGAAAGGCAGCTCATCCTTACCCTAAATCACTTTCTTTCACCAGCAGTCATTCAAGGTAGGTCTTGAAGCCTACATTTCTGTGTAAGGGGCTCAAAAGCAGCAACATTTACAGTAGAATTTAGTTAAAGACTCAGAGCCAAAGCTAACAGAGGTGAATGAAGAAAGTATACACCAGTTTAGTGATTCTTATCCAGAGGTTTTGTGCTCTAAAATCATCCCTGCACTCTTAACAAGGAACCGGCTGCTGCAGGAATTTTTGGCATCAAGCTTCATTAAGAATGGAACCAAGAAACAAAAAAAAACAAGTCTAATCTATAAGCTTCTTAAGAATGCAACTGTTTAACCTTAAACATAAGATGGCTATATTTTCGATCTTTATATTTAATGAATGACATTGTATTATCAATATAACCACTTCTTATCAGATGTGTCTGACAAAAGAAGCAAAAGGATAATTTATTCAACCATTAACAGATATTTACTGGGTACCTAATAAAAACCAGGCAATACTCTAGACATATTGGTGAACACAACAGCAGGAACAATAGACAAAAAAGCTCCAATGAGCTTACTCTGGGGACCAGAGGAAGGAGATAGACAATAAATAATAAACATGACAAATAAAGCAAAGTATTTGGTATTTTAGAAGATGATAAATGCAATTTGTAAAAGCAGAGCAAATAAAGAGGTTTAAGAATGCCAAGGTAGAAGAGAGCTCTATGATGTTCAATAACGTGATCAGGGTAAGCCACTGAGATCGTGACTTGAACAAGCAGCCAAGGTGGAGAGGGATGTCACTGCAGCTCTTTGGGGGGAAGCAGAGACAGCCAAGGAGCCAGGGAAGAGTGGAATGACAAGGGAGAGTGGTGGGTGTTAGCCTGAAGGTTGGGGTTGTCCCCACCATGATGGTCTTGAAGGCCACTGCAAAGATACTGGCTTTGCTCTGTTCCAATGAAGCTTACTGCTCTCACTTCTCAAGAGTTCCCCAGGGTGGGGGTTTAATCAACGTTGGTTGGCGAGAAGAGGCATAGACCACATAGAGGAAGCAATCTCAGAGAATTCCTGCCTGTGACATATGCCGCCATTTTTCATTACTCTTTGGAAGCTGACTTTGATTTCCCAAATATCAAACTAAAACAGAAGACAGAGATGGGCTTCAACTAGGTTAGAAAGTGGAAAAGGAGTTTGTACTGGGCAAAACAGAGTGAGGCCAGCCCATCTTGCCTTCCTGTCTATTGGCCACTTTAGGACAAGTGATTCAGACAGGCTCACCAGCCCTGTGCCCCTGCTGTGCTGGTAGCTGATTCAAATGATGACTCCTCAGGCCCATGGACACTCAGTGGCTGTGTTTTAGACAGAAAGAAATCTTGATTCATTCTGTTCATTCTGAAATTTCCCCCAATCTCCAAAGAGACATTTTCTGACATAATGAATGTGAGTGATTCATACTCTAAGAGTTTTTTTTTTCCCAAAACAATTAAAAAGTACATCCATTGCTGTAGATTATTTCTGGCCCTAAAAGAAAATTCTCCTTCAAAGGACAAAGGGATAAATACTTTTTTCTTATACTGTTGTACTTATTTTTATACCATTATTCATACACTAATAGAAACTTCTTAGTACAAAAATAAATACATTATAAAAAAGATACTACAGTGTGTACCACTAAGTGACTGAAACCCGAGGCTTTAGATAGGAGAACAGACATCTCACTGGATATGTGGGATTAGGGGAAGAGAATTATGACAAAGTGCTAGCACTCCCAGAAAAGAAGGGCACATTAATAAACTAAAAAAAGAACTTGCAAGCTGGAAGAAAGTTATCGTTCATATTATTCATCCATCTAATAATGCAGAAAAGCAGGTGAATTGAAAGGGGAAGGATCAAAGAAATAAAGAGCCATAAATCTGCTCTCTTTCTAAAATAATGTGAGGAATGTAAGTTGCATTTTGTCACAGCGAAACACCAAGTTCCATATAATTTCTCACAGTGAAGAGCATCCATCCATCCAATCAATCTACAAGTATTTCCTAAGTTCCTGCTCCAGATAATTCAATGTTGTAGGAAGGCTCTTGAAGGAAGGCCCCTTCATGGGCTAAGAACCTGCAGCATCTGGGGGCAGGATCACTTATCATAAATCCAACACTTACTGAATTTTTCACATATTATGCTTCTGCTACAAGCTTATTTTCCAAATTGATTGCTTCATTAAAGAGACCATTCTACCCTGATTATGGTCATTGGCTAATAAAAATAGTTTTAGATTCTAAATCCTACACCAATAGGACTAACACAACCAAGGCAGAAGAACTTAACGATATAAAAATTGGCCTTTTTGATTATGATTAGCATTATAATTAAAAGCATGTAATTTTAAAAAAACATGTAATTCAAGAATTTTCTGCCTCTGGTTGAGGACATCTTCACATTTTTATGTGTCAAAATTGTGGGTATATTGTCTCAATTAGATTTTAAGCTGATAACAGAAAATGAGGATTTTAGGTCTCTAATCCTGGTAGTCGGGTTTCTGACCCTCCCCTCCCCTATCAGATCATGTTGTCTGAGATAGTAGAACAAGATGGAAGAATCTGCCATTACTCAAGGAAATTTTGATTCTTATGCCTCACAAAGGGGAGCAAAAGACCATGTGCTCAGAGGGCATAACTAACAGTAACTGGAGAAATAATGACAAAGGCAATCCAGATTGAATTCGTATTCTGCTCATTTTCAAGTAGATCAAAACATACAGCATAGAGATTTCTTTGACCAGCACAGGATGGGCAGGAAAAGTACGGAAAAAATGATATTTTTATTTTAAAGGTCAGGAAATGGAAGCAACAGAGAATTCACCAGGAAAAATATAATTGGTAACGAAGGAAAGAACAAACACATCTCAGATATGAAACTAATTCTTCTGTAGACAGTCCATGGCTTATCAGAATGCAGGAACGAAAACAATATATTTTGAAAAAGGAAGGTCCTACCCAGTTCTCCATCTATCCTTCTCTGTAAGGCCTGGAACAAAAAAAAGAGTTACATTTTATGTGTCAACTGGATGATTTTGGTCAGGCTGCCTGCAGCTCTGTCTGGAGGGAGCGTCTCAGACTGTATCAGGAATATGGAATCCGGTCATTGTGTTGACTGAGTATTTGGAAGTGGAGAGTGACATCTCATGTGCCCCTGTGTTTGATATCCTGGTCTAGACCCAACCCAGATCATGTTTGCCCTATGAAACTCTCCTTGAAGAGGAGAACCCGAGCTGAGCCTCTGGTCTCCAACTCTGCACTGAGCACTTAGGATCAGAACGCACACAATAATTAGCCTCCCTTTGCACCGTGCAACAATCCTACCAGGAGCGAATGCCAATGTGTAGGAGACTGGAGCTTTCCTCCCCCACAGATGACTCTTTGTTTTTACTGAACTCAATGGGGTGCTCAACCTTCTGCCAAAGTGAGGACAGGAAAGGGGGTGGTGTTACCAAGCAGCAGCAAATTCATGGATTTTACTCACTGGCAGGCTAATTTGGGGGTGGCAGGGTGGGTGGGCCACCTGGAATAGGCAAACAGCACCAGACTGTCTCCAGTTCAAAGCTATCGCCCTCTTCCCATATTTTTTGATTAAATAACTCTGGTATGGATTGCAAATCCATACCAGGAACAAGCTTAACTAAATAGCTTCTTCAGAAGGTCATGCCATAGGGGAGGGGGAGGAGGCACCAGCATCCATGTCCCCTAGTCCCACATCATTTCTTTCTTCTTTCTCTCTTTCTTTTCCTTCCTTCCTTCCTTCCTTCCTTCCTTCCTTCCTTCCTTCCTTCCTTCCTTCCTTCCTTCCTTTCTTTCTTTCTTTCTTTCTTTCTTTCTTTCTTTCTTTCTTTCTTTCTTGTAGGTTCTATGCCCACTGTGGAGCCCAGTGTGGGCTCAAACTCATGACCATGAGATCAAGACCTGAGCCGAGATCAAGAGTTGGACACTTAACCAACTGAGCCACCTAGACACCCCTCCCACATCCTTTCTATCAGCCCACTTCTCCTTGACTTTGCTCAAGTCCTCCATTGCTATTTTTAATTTTCTTTCTCACTCCCACAAGTCTCTTCACTTAAAGAGAAGCAGAGATGAAAAGGGAGGCCAGGGAGATAGGCACCTAACTGGGCATTTTGCAACATAATCTCATGTCCTCTTTACATCAGTCCTGACAGGATGGATATTCCTGTTCCCATTTTACAGACTTGGGATCTGAGGCTCCATGTTAAGGAACTTGCCCATGAACTTGCCCATGAACACAGCTCATAAGATACAGACTCAAAAGCCTGTGCCCTTCCTATGTAACCAATGTGCCTCAAGAAAATGTTCTCTTTCTTGGTCCCCTCACCATATCCCCAACCTGCCCCTAAAACAGAGCTTTTCACAGAGGCTCTTGAGTCAGAATACACATCTCAGTCTAAAATCCATTTTAGACTGAGAGGGATTTAAAGACAACAGAATCATTAGACCCTTACTCTGGGGATGAAAAACCTACTGTGCTTTTAACTTGGCAGAAAGGAGGCAGTTGCTGGAGTTCATGTCCTGGTCCTCAAACTTTTAGCAACCTCTTGATCTTTTTGAGTTGATTGCTTCTGTAAAATGGGGTGACCCCCACCTCTCTACCTGCTTAGTAGTGCGGCTGCTCATTCCATCTTTCTGATCATGACAGCACATATAAAATGTAAACCATAATTATAATGAAATTTTAACATAAAAATAACTTGCTTGCTTGATTAGGGGAACTGAAATATGAGTCATAGAAAATGAGGTCTCATTCCTTAACATTTAAAACAAAGGTATATGAGGTCTTAGTATAAAACTACATTTAATAAAGTAGAAATCACACATGACAAGGCAGCTATCAAGACTGACTGACCTGTCAGCTTAGCCTTGCTCTCTTGTCACACGGAGTGCATAGGAGGTTCCGTAGAAGGTTAGGTCTATGGATTGAGGGGGAAGAAAGTCTGGGAGGTAGACTTCTGAGCTGGGATCAAGAGCCCTTGAGGAACCATCAAAGGGATAGCCTTCAAAGGGTTTGTGAGTCCTCAAAAGTTGTGTGTAAGATGTTTTAGAGGAGCTAATGAACTTTTTATTTTTCCCCTGAAAGAGAGCCAATGGCTGTTATCAAAAGTAGGATAATGTAGTGGGTAGGAGTTCTGAATTAGAAATCAGATCTTCTGGGTTTAAATCCCAGAACTGTGCATATTAATTGTGACATCTAGGGTGAGTTTAATTAATCCTTCCATGCCTCAAATTTCTCACGTGTAAAAGAAGGGTAATAATAGTACCTATATTGTAGGGTTGCTATGAGGATAAATGAGTTAATATGCATGAGTTCTCAAAGGGTCCATGATCTTAAAGGATGTTGACAAGTATTCACCATGAATACTCTGTTATCCTGATTTGTAATAGCTAGCATTTATGAAACATCTCCATTGGGCCTTATATACATAAAGCTACTTACAAAATACTAAGCACTTTACATGTATTACTTCCTTAATCCTTACATGGACCCTATGAGGTGAATAGTAGTGTTAACCTCATTTTACACTTGATTAAGTCTTGACTGAGGCTTAAAGGTTTAAGTAACTTGCCCGGGGTCACGTGAGTAAAGAGTGCAGAGCCAGGATGTAAACTTCATTCTGACTTCCTCCAGAGCAAAAATTCTTAGACAGTACAGAATTAAGCACATAGGTTCCAAGACAACTTCTCCAGGTCAGCCCACAGTGATTCATGGCTTACCAAAACACAAAAGTAAAGGTATCAAGGGCAGCCCATGAGAAAAGGAAAAGATGCTGGTGCAGCAAGAATGGAGCTATAACATTTGTTTTCTCCCATCCCTGGAAGCTGTGGGAGCCCAAAGTTTCAAAAGGATCTCGTGAGCAAAAAGCATGGCTGAAGCTGTGTGTGAGAGAGCACTACTTGTGGGTGCTGGGAGGAGTGGGGGGGGTGTCCACATCTGAGACCCGGGGAGCCGTGAGGAAGCCAAGAGGCTTGGCAGTGGAGCTGGAGAGGAAGCTAGCTGCACAAGGCCATAACTTCAATCTGGAAACTGAAGTGAACACAGGCAGCGATTTGGCCCAACAAGGGGAAGTTCAGCTTCTGTGTGCTGCCGGTGATGTTGGTTAGACATTGTTTTCTGACAGATTGGTAGGCAGACTATTAGCTAGAGGGTTGGATAAAGCTTGCCCATTATCTGTGACTATTAGCCCTCAGTTCCTGATACATGGTCTGTGCTTACCAAATATTTGGTGAACTGATTTGAAGGGGAAGTGGGAAATGATGTCAATTCTCCATGAAATAATTTAGCGGGGAATGCACAGTACAGGATCCCATTGTGCATGCTGGCCTTCAACAGGCTTCTGAAGAAGCACCATACTTGTCCCGGAGATTTTGATGCTACTCAAAACAATTTAGGAATGCTTCAGGAATTTCCTCCAAAACCAGTTCACAGGCATCACACAAAAAACAGTTATTTTATTCATTTGCCCAGTGTTATGCACAGGGTTATTATGGTCTGGGCTCTAAGTGACTTTTAGCTGTTTGGGTTTCCTGATTTATCGCTATCAGTGATATTCTTTTAACTCTGCCCCAGGCTTTGCAGATCTTTCTGACAATGAGGGAATAATCTCTAAATGTAGTATGTGTAATGATACTTCTTACATGTACTAACTCATTCAACCTTCACAATAGCCTTAAGAAGTTGGTACAGGAATTATCTTCACTTATAGATGAAGAAACCAAGGCGTAGGTTTGATAACTTGCCCAAGGCCACCCATTTAAGAGGCAGAGACCAGCTGTTTGAGTCACATAACATTACTGAATAAGTGTCCATTTCTAGCTTCCTCGAATGATCTAAATTGGAATTGGATTCAGTTGTATGTTGAGTTCTCATTTCGTTGCTTTTGTAAAGGCATATTTTCTTAGAGTTCAATCTTTCATCCATTATTTTCTTTCACCACTTTCAGAAGATAATTTTACTTTTTAGGAACAAAGCCATTTTTGAAAGATAAAATGAAGGTGTGCTCCTACCCGGAATGTAGGGAGTGTGGTACAAAGGGAGACGAACAGCAGACCCACACATCTCCTGTCCCTGTTTCTAGCTCCTCCATTAGGAGGACTGAGTGGTGTGTTGTACTCACAGAAAGGGATGAGCATCCCCAAAATCAGCTTGTAAGGTAGGTGTATGTAATTCCATTTTAGACATGAAGAAATGAAGAAACTGAGATGCAAATGGGTTTTAGAACCTGCCTCAGCAGTACCATAATCCAGGGGTCAGTTCAGGTTTTCAGATTCCAGCATCTTTCCCACGATTCACCAGTTCCATCAGGGCATAATGGTACAAAGCTTCTATTTGTGTTTAACGAAATATCAATCACAAATGTCCGATAAAAAAAAACAAACCTGTCTTAAAATTAGTTCCTTTAAAGGGTGGATCAGGTTTAGTTTGGAATTAAAGTCTAAAATATGCAAGAAGTCCTTGAACCCCTTTACGGAATTCAAGCCTTGAGATGCATATATATTATAATCCAAAATATGAAAACACAGAATGTTTTTAGGGCAGAAGACTGAAAATGGGAAAGCAAAGCCATGACTCTCAATTAAGGGAGAAAAATATTGCAAAAAATTGATATACGTACATATAGATTAGTGTGGTGATTAATTTTATGTGTCGACTTCCCTGACCATGGGGTACCCAGAATAAATATTATTTCTGGGTATGTCTGTAAGCTTGTTTCTGGGTGAGATTAGCATTTGAATTGGTGGATTCAGGAAAGTAACGCCCCTCCCTATATGGGTGGGCATTATGCAAATCTATTGAGGGCCTGAAAAGAACAAAAGGCATAGGAAGGAGGAATTCACCCCCCCCTTTATTGCCTCACTGTTTGAGCTGGAACATCTCATCTCATCTCCTTCTGCCATAGGATTGGGACTTATACTCTCAGCTCCCCTGTTCTCAGGCCCTTGGACTTTGAGTGAATTACACCATCAGCTTTCCCTGGTCTCCACTTGGCAGAGGACATCTAGTGAGACTTCTTAGCCTCCATAATCATATGAACCAATTTCTCATAACGAATTTCTTTACCCATGCACACACACACACACACATGCACCCTCTAGGTTCTGTTTCTCTGGAGAACCCTGACTAACACGACTAGTATTGAAGAACCAAGAAATGCAAAGTACTAATTGTGCATCAGGTTACTGTGACTAGGATCTTCTGCAGGCTTTGCTTTGTGCATTTGGTCATTTATTCAATAACTGAGTGCCTCATGTGTGCCAAGCACTGCACTAAGCACGGGGTACAAAAAGCCAAAGATTTGACCGCTGGAGACCAACAATAATCTATACAAAAAGTCTATAAGGACTAATATTAACCTCACTTTACAGAAGAGGAAATAGAGGCTCAGAACAAGGATGAGGCTTTTCTAAGATCACACAGGCAGAACCCTGTAGACTCCACAGCTGCTTCTTATTAACCCAAAATTCTAGAAAAAATTCTGTAACCCGACAGACACAAAGCACTTGGAAAAGAAGGTGATAACCCTTGGTGCTAGCACAAAGCAATAGCTATGGCAAATTAAACCCATCACCAACTCGGATAGGTTTTCTGGTCTGGCAAATTTAGGCAAAGCTGTAGACATCCCGTCTGTCAAATTCAGCATTGTGTTTAATGAGTTTCCATCACTGGCTTGAATGAAATGGAAATACATGATCAGGATGAGAGCACAGGCAGGTAAACCATCATAAGGGGACCATTGTAAGCGGGCCAGGGAGAAGCAGTGTGTTATCAATGGATAAAAATTCAGAGACTGGTGACATGCCACAGTGTTCTGTCCTTGGCCTGCTCCAGCTCACACATTTTGTTTACTCACTCACACACGCAGTGTTTATTGAATGGCAATGATATATAAAAGGCCTTATGTCAGGTATAGACAATTTGGGGTGGACATCAAAGTACCACAGAGATTTCTCTTCAAAAGAGCTTCTTTTAAATCAGCTGCTGGGAGTGCTAGGCGCACAAACCTTTAGGCTCTGCCTCAGCGGCAGAGGGCCACTTCGCCAAGGTCATTCCCCTATAAGCTTGCCCATATCAGAGTGCTGATTGATATAGAAAGCTTATTCATCTCAGTCAAACTCTGGACAGCTCTGAAGGGCCATCCTAGCTCTGGAGTCCCCTGTATGGTCAGCTCAGTCTGTTGCTGGACATACAACACCACTTAACTTCTCCTTTTGTCCATCCTACCCCACAGGAGTTGAGCCCAAGGTCAATCCTTAATAAATATCCAGTACAGTAAACGTGAAGGCAGAAAAGGAGGTGTTTTGTCCTTTGTTAATCTTCTAAACAGCACAGCTACTATCAAGGACAAAAGTTACACAGAGATAGCATTTGGGTTTAATAATTTCCCTCAACAGTGAAACAGTCTGCTTCAAAAAGCAGCGCACTTTGCAAGATAGAGGAAGCATTATCACTATTGGAAGGGTCAGTATCAACCGATCAAGTTGGTATGTTAATGAAATTTGTTTCTGTTCGTCTGCTGCTGGCAGCAGGCAGCATAACATCACTCATATATATAATTTAGTGACTAGAAATTTTTAAAAGGAAACATCCTGAGTTCAACAGGTTCTACGAATAATTTGCAGGTAAATGGGGAAAGAATCCATTTCCTAATGAACTTTCAGAAGTAATCTGAGATTACTTAAGACACAGTGGCAGACACTGTCAATGTCCACCATGATTTATTCACTCCTTTGTCTTTTTATAACAGAACTCTGAATTTTAGCTGGTTACTTGTCTGTCCAGGCAGAGTACATTTCCCAGACTTCCTTTCAGCTAATGTGGCCATGTGATTAAATTACAGCTTTGGCAGCGATGTTTGCAAACTCCGAGTAAAACCTTTAAAGGCAATTACTTGCCTTTTATTTTCTCTTTCCTCCATCTCAAGGCTAGACCATGGAGGTGACTGACAGTGGTAAGGCAGGCATAGCCTCAGAAAGGTAGAGCATTCATACAGAAAGTTTCTGGGTTCTCTAATAATGCCTGGAGTAGGACTCTATTACCCATCTGAAGTGTCTACCAGTTTTGACTTTTACACGAGAGAAAGTAAACCACTTATTTTGTATAAGCCATTTCTTTTTTGGTCTCTGTAAAGCAGCTTTACCAATATTCTAATTTGTATAGATACCAACTCACCAACTCAAACCTGAATGCTATTCATTTTTTGCCCAATCAGCACAGTATCTTTATCAGGAGATCACAACATGAAAGGAATAGAAATTAACATCATTTCCTGTGAGTTAATCTTTGCATTATCCCCTCTCTTTTTTAGTGTTTTGCCTTGTCCCAGCCCACATTATACTTTATTCAAGGGCCAAAGCAAGATCTGGGCTGAAATTATGTTTGTTTGTCTATACAATGGGATTTTTTTGCCAACAATTAAAACCCTGATTTTCTATGCTGCTGATGTTTTGTTTTAGGGAGGAGTAATTTTCAGATAGGTTTATATTATATATACACATAGCTATATATGATGCATTCATCCACCCATCCATCCATTCATTTATTGAGTAATTTGACTATGTAGTGTGTAGGAACTATTCAAATAAAATAAGAACCAATTTATGATCAGAGATTTCAAATAAATTAGATATCAAATAAGAGATATCAAATGAGTTACACTTCATTGATGCATATTCACAGATGGATGAACAGAGCAAGTGAAACACTACTTAATCTTAAAATTTCTTAACAGAAATAGAAATTAGAAATCCGACATAAGCCATTGTTATGAATGGCTTACCATTTGGAATTTCCTCTATTTCTATTATTGTAATTATTGATGCTTTTATAGCATAAAAACCATAGTCTATATGAAATATATTGATACATTATTAACTAGCATAGGTTCTATTTCTCTTTTTGCACCTGAATTCAGTGTAGACATGTAAATGTCTGATTGTCTGGCTGGAAACATCTAAAGTGGCACAAAAGATGTGCCATTTTTATCATGGCACTAACTGGATTTCAGAAGGTTTTTTCTACTTATCTGGTTCCAGAGATGACATACTGCATATGCCATTTGTGAACTATAGGTCCACGTGGGTTATCTAGGAGAGGGTAAGAATTCTAAAATCAAGAATATGTTCTCAGTTACAATCTCTCTTTTTACTTGTGTATAATCAGAAACATGGGTACCTTTCCCTAAAGTAGCAATAACAGCTCACTTCCCTATATTAAATACCAAAAATCGCAAACATTTGGGAATCATACTAAGGGCAGAGCCAGGTCCTAGCACTAGAGGGAGCAAGCTGGTGGTGGTAGGCAAATCCGAGAGTTTTTTGGTTTGTGGCGTCACTGGTATGCAGAAACAGCCTAACTCCATCATTACTTTCCCTGGGTGTCCCCAACTACTCTTCATACTGCTTTCCTGAAAACCTTCTCATCAGAGTCTTAACCACATCATGTCAAGACATTACCTTGAAAGTAGGTGTTGAGAAGAGCTCAGAGTAAACCTTCTTGCTGCCCCACTAACAACATATCTGGTTGGAAGAAAATCTGCCAGATGCCTTGGGCGTACATATTTTTTTCGATAGAGGGGACTTCTTTCCTAGATGCAACTAGTTTGCAGCAAATACATACGGCCTGTCTCGAACTGTTCTAGAAAGTTTTCTTTCACGTAAATTTTTCATTTAATCCCATGATCTTATCTCCTGACACTTACCCCCAGAGAGCTTCCAAATGCCCACTAACTGTATTAGACTCTACACAAAAGTGAATATAAAGTGGTTTCAGGTGTTTAGATAAATTTTTACAATTAATTTTTTAAAAATACAATAAGTGAAAGATGATTTGAAAGATGTCAACTGAAAAGTGAATGTGTATGTGTTTAAAATGCTCCTCTTACTAGAAATCACTTGTATTACAGACCAACCTATGAGTTTAAAATCTGCAATTTCCATTGCAGAACAGAAAGAAAACTAATATATTTCATGCCTCTTTTTTTTTTTCAGAGATAGACTTTGAAATACCAAGTGAGTACATGATTAAAAATTACCCGAAATATCATTTCTGGTGGTTGATTACTAATAACAATCATTGTAATCATCACTAACTGTTGTGATAAAGGCCGTTGTAAGCCTTAAGTTCTAAAGAAGGCATCATTATAGATTTTATTGATCCCAGACAGGCAAATAGTTATGCTCAAAGGAGAGATGATTACAATTTCTCTAGAAACTTCAGCTGAGATATTTTTAAAAGCATCTCAAAAATGGTTCAGCATTTATTAATTACCTCTTTCAGGGAGGAGTCTGTAGGAAGATCACATCTTTTTGAAGATGATGCCAAGAACACATTAGCTGCTAGTCTGAGAAACTTCATCTACTCTTCGCAGCTACTTTTAGAAAAACAGTTGTAGCATTTATCAAACACCACCGAGAAAAGAGTGTACATGTTGGAACTCAGAATTCAGCAACTACAGAAATCTAGCAGATGGGAACTGGGGGAACGGAGAACAAATTGTAGAAATATACCGATTTGAATAATGTAAGTAAGGCCTACCTATGTTTTAGCTGCCTAAAAGGTGAGAGCATTTAAAACAATTTGATACTAAAATATAATGAAGATTATGAGTCTTAATATCTTTTTAGACTATGATCTATGATATTAGATTAATATTTCTTTTGGGAGCATAGCAATGAAAAAGTTGGGTGTTTTGGTTTTTTTTTTCTTTAAAGAAAAACAACTTCCTTGGCTTTCCTCCTATGAGTTTCTAGGTGTTATATCATAAAAAAAGGGCACTAAGATATGTTTTTAAAAATCACTGTTAGTAAATATGTAAACTTCATATTGTTCTTAATTGCCTCAGAAGTAACTCTGGATAATCTTTTTGTTACTTCTTCCCTTCTTTTTCAAATGCTTGCAGGAGAGTAATCAAAAAGAAATGTGGTCCCATGCATTTCTATCATTTTGGAAAGTATAAGAACTTCAATATAAAATCAGTATAATTTTCTTAAACAGAACGAGCTGCTTAAGGTTTACAAAGTTCATAAAAGGGTGACCATATGCAACCTTCAGGTTAGAGTTTTTGATCTACTTAACACATCTGGGCAGAACACAGCTGTCTGTCCAGACTCATCAAAGCTTGACATAAAACCACTCACCACTGGTGATGGGGAAAGTGCAATGTTGCCTATGGACGCCTTCAGCTCATCCACGGTTGCAGTATTCTTAAGAATATCTTTAGATTGCAATGGCTTAATCTTGATATTAAATTTCTTGTGGGACTCTTCTTCCTCTTCTGATTCGCTTGAAGAATAAAAGTGCTTTCCTTTGGTAGGTAGAACACAGTTAAAGATACATAACTCTTTTTCCTACTGAGAAGCAATGATGAGTCTAAGAGTGCTTGCACATAGAGGCAGCAAAGGTAGCTGTAGATGGCAGAAAATCAAAGCAAAATACACAGACGAATAAAAAAACAAATCAGGAAAGCAGCATTTGAGTTTATTCACCTTTCTTTGGAACATGATTAAGGATGGTGAATTTCCAGGAGTAAGAGTTTCATGTCCTACACTTTTGCTGCGGGTGGCCATTTGTGATGTCCCACTCAGCACAAACACTGACAGCCCCTGTACGCTTCCCTGTCTACCTAGAGAGGAAAATCACTCTCGGGATGATTTGTAAGGAATTTCAGTGCTTCGGAGATGCTCTGCCCAGAGCTGGTTTGTGGGGAGGGCACAGGTGAGTTATTTTCTAGCCACGGTAAGTGACATGGTTTTATCAGGTTTTAGCAGACAACCTAGTACCCGTGGTTTCCATAATCGTTTCTCAGCACATTTTTCTCTTTCTCCTCTCTCTCTTTGCTATAAATAGACCAAGGCAAAATGCCTACTTGTTAGCAATCAGGCTGTTCTGTGCTGTTTATTCATTTCTAATATTAGGGACGATAGGACTTGAGAAGCTTGGGTTATTGCAGCACCTTTTCAAAATCTGAACTTATCATACAGTTTTCTTAGAGAAAATAAAGATTACAATCAAAAGATAAAGAAAGGATATAGCCGGGTTCCTCGGGTCTGATGCTGTAGCCTTCTTCATCCAGCTCAGGGGAATTCTACAAAATACAAGCACAGATTAAGCCTTTATCATTCTAATAGTAATCAAGGAACTGTTCATTTTCCTTCTAGAGACTTCTATCGAAAGATATAGCTATGTCTCTTATTTTAGAAGGTGAGGATTTTAACCTTGGAAGTGAATGCTTCCAGCAGTATGTGTGTAGATATTGACTGAGGGATACTTGGAGAGTCTTCCTATCAGAAAAACAACTAAGAATCCACTGTCAATGAAAGAAAACATTCAAAGAGAATTTCTCATGTGTTTCTTGCAAGCCAAGGACCGCTAAGCAACACAGGGGAAGACAAAAGGCAAACTGTTTTTCCTCTGGAAAATGGAAAGGTATTTTTGTAGACATTTTAAAAAGCAAATATTTTTTTAAAAAGTAAAATATAACACACAAATTATCAGTGATAGGAGTCTGGAGGAAGAGGAAGTTAATGAAGCTCGAAGGAATCTGAGGGGTCTGCCTGTACCTATCAGGACAGATGGAGAGGGCAGAGGGGAGTCAGCGGGAAGGAAGAGGCTGTATTGAGACACCGAGGCAGGAATGGGCAGCATAGTTCAGATGGGGGAAGGGAGAGGCAACAACGAAGACAACTTCCTGGAAAGGAAGCTACACAGTAGGAGAACACCGGAAATAAGACCATAGTTGGCCAAGGCTCTGGAGGAAGAATTCAAACTTGATGTAGCTACAGCAACTTCTCGGTCAGGATAGAAAGCAGCTTCTGAAGGTGTTTTGGAAGTTTGCTTTAGGGTAGACTGTGGGCAGAAGAAACTGGAGAAAGGAAATCTCATTCAAAATACTTGTATCGATTCAGGGAAGATGTGCTAAGAATACAGACCAGATTGGTGGTGGTGGGAAGTGATAAATCAAGGACTTTTGTAAGGATAAACTTAGTTCTTTGTAACCTCTGTCATGGGAGAAAAAGGAGGGGAAAGGTCAAGAAGACCCCAAGATTTCTACTCTCAAATCATGTCACACTGCTGGTATTCTTGACTGAATGGATTGTAACAGCAGAAAACTAATGTTTTTAAAGGGAGGAAAGATAAGAGAGTTTGCGTGATTGGGATTAGTATGAACACCTTTGAGCTCCTATTATATGGGAAGTACTGTGACCTACACTTTATTTCATTGAACCATCATAGCAATTGCATGCGAGAAGAACTAGTCCATTCACCGAGGAGGAAAGTAAGAGAAATTAGATGCCATTTCTCAAGGACACACACCCAGCAAATGGCAGACCTGTGTGCCTTGACTCCAGGTATTTGAGACTATACCCTGTGTCCTAGAGGGGATGAATGTGAAGCCATTCAAGGGTTCAAAGGTGAGGTTATAGGCCTGGAAGTGAGAAAGGACAGAGCCAGAGAGAGATTTTGGAGTGACCGAAGTCATGAAAGTGCCATGACCATGGAGAGAAAAATGGCCTGAATGCTATGGAAAAGGCACCATTTCCTAAGCATTCATTGTCTCCCTTTTGCCCTTCTTCAGTACTGAAGGTTCCTTTTTTAAAAATG